>CM024758.1:50438310-50496439 GCA_014218235.1 Colocasia esculenta
TCATAATGACCTTCAGATAATCTTCCTCAGCATGAAAATGCAACAATAGGTGACGATGGTTTAGAACACTAGTGATAAAGTCACCCTTCAACAAAAGTCTTTGGGAAAGGCAGGAGTTGAACTCAGGGATCGAACAACAGCCATGAGCACATCTTACAATCAGAGCAAGCTTGAACGTTTCCAGGAACTTACCAACATCAAGAGAAAAGAAAACCGCAAGTTCACCAGAGTCTGTAAAGGAAGGAGGTTTAACCCTAATGTTAATGTTCGGTGGAGGCTTGGTGGCAGCAATGATCTGAGCAAAAGATTTCCTTCCGGAGGAGGAAGCAACAACCGCTACGCCACTCGAACCAGCCTCCAAAGGAAGCGCCATGCAGAGACCCCAACGCCCCCGCCAGCCCCCAGGGCCGGTGGCAGGTGGTGAGGACAGCCAAAGAGAACCAGTAAAAAACCAGAGCTTCTCTCTCTAAAAACTCGAGAGAGAAAGCTCACCTTGAAAGCAATTACAACAAGATGTGTCAAAACTCAGAATTCCCCTGTCCTAGATACGTTAGGACTACTAAACAACCCTAGACACTTAAATACTCTTCCTAATACCCTTGGGGACAAATTTACCATTAGCTCGGGTCGTGAGGAGGACTCTTGGAGCACCATAAGAGGAGGAGATTGCCCCCAACCGGAGCCATCTTCCCCTACCTGTGTTCTACAACAATCTGCAGAAGACTCTTCTTAGCATCGACCAAAGGTAGGTGATCTTGGGTTCAAACTTAACATGGCATATACCATATAAAAGCTCTTCAAGTCTACTTTCATTTCCCCTTATTTTCCCCAATTTCATTGGATATCTTAAGAGTATTAAGCATTTTTCCATTTTCGTGTAGTTTTAGGGAGTTTCTTGTTAACCTCATGATTTACGCATCCCTAGGTCAAATTAGGTGAAACCAAAGCCATACGGTTCTCCTCTCCAAGTTTACAACAAAGTTTCATGTTTAGCATTGCATCTAAAAACCTCTAGAACCTTGTGTTTTTAGCTAAAACACAGGATCACGCAACCCAATCTGTAATTATCTTCCTGTTTGAATCGCGACTAGTTGAGTGGTCGCAATTCAGTGCCTTAAATGGTGACGACTGTGTCCGTCATGAATTTGACATATTTTTGATGATTTCCAGTTGACCCAACATGACTTATAGGTTGACCCTAACCCCCATATACTTCATTTTACATACTATTTTGATTTTCGGTCATTTGTGAACCACAACAACGAAACTCGTCGCGATTTGGTCTATTTTTCCCGCTCGTGGTTTTTGTTCTCATTTCATATTTATAGAATGTTGCATGAACGCGTCGCCCATACCCATTGCGTTTCTGTTGAGTAATCAATTCTGAACATCGATTATATATCTTGAACGCATCTGACTAACCCGTCGCATTTTGAACGCGACAGGCAACCTCATCACAATTTAGAAGATCGATTGTACATTTGCTTTAACCATTTAAGCCTTGTAATAGGCGATGACTGAACCCATCGCATATTTGTAAGCCTACCCGAGACTTGTTTTACTTAGTCTAGAGTGTAAGGATTGCATGTTATGGTTATAGTAAGCGTGTACAGTCTATCCAGTGGCTTAAAATCTGTTAACCCATGAAAAAATCATAAGAATCTAAAAACTATTCTAATTGTTCTTAATTGCTTGATCTATTTCTCTGGAGATTGATATGTTCATCTTGCTGATCTATCTTGTTAAAGTGAACAAATATCTAGCTAAAATACTGAAAGGCATGTTGTTATAAATGCATGATTCTATATTGCGTCATCATGATACTTGCTTTCCGCTTTGTTTTAAACCGATAGATTGTGGATTGAGACACGTTTTACACTACACTCTTGCACATGTAGGCAGCCCCTACTTGGGGATTGGTAACTCTTGGTCGGTCATTCCGTATCGACAGACTAGTGACCTTTCCCTTAAGACCTTCGTAAATCTCCGTACTCCTTGGATTCCCTTATGGAGACAGAGTTGGTTGTACCGTTGAAGCTCCCTGAAGATAGCGTGCACTTCCTTTCTCATCTCGTTTTCACGAGTGTGACTTTATAATCTTAAACATAAGCCATTAATGTAAAGACTTAACTAAAGTGTAAATTGCGCCCTTATGCTGCCGAAATTCACTCTTGACTATTGTTATGATGAAATCATATTCACATGACTTGTTTTCCTCAAAATCACCATGAACGTGATATTCAACTATATACTTCTTGAAACTCATGTTATTGGCCATGAATGACTATGGGTATCTACATCTGAAATTTGTGAGATGCTGATCGGGCACGGCGAGTGTCCAAGGACTCCAGTCTAGCCCCAATGATGGAGAGTCATAAATATACTATTAACCATGGGGTATAATGATTACTGGCTTTGCATTTGCGTTGTGAAATAGTGTCGTGTTTAATGCTAGATACAATAACCACATACACGTGTCCTAGAGTGCATTCCAAGGTGGCATAGATCCTTAGTGCACATTAGTGTCTTCGTGCCTGATTAAGTGTTAAGTGATAAAAGTTCGTGCTCGTGCGTGCTTGCTTGCGTGATATGGCCATCCTATATTTATTGCAATAAGTGACATCTTGCGTTTATGCAAACTATTGACTTCTCGCGTTCTTACAATTAAGCGATATCTTGCGTGCTTGTACATAGTGATCTATTGTTAGTTCTATCTTGTTATCTCATTCTAGATCTTGTTCAATCTTTATTGTTCAATCTATCTTGTTCATGTATCGTGATTATATGGATTTATCATTCATGCATAACTAGTTAATCATTCCTACCTAGTTCTAAATTGCTAATCACTTATATCATTACTCGCACGTTGAGATATAAATCCTATTGGCTAGTTTGCTCATTCCTTACTTTTCAACATCATAGGTGACATTGAGGAAGAAGTTGAAGGTCAAGACTATGAAGGCAATGCGTCACAGTGATGAGCATGTTCCAACCTTAGCATCTATAGTTAGTTTCTATTGAGAGTTAGATCAATGTAGTAGGTAGCGAGGTTATATGTAATTCTCTCTTTATTGAGTCTTAGTCCTATAGTACAACAATGAATGAGTTTGTATTAGTTCTGTTTTGAAACAAAGTGTTTGAGATTTGAATACAAGCTTAGTTGTGTTCATTATTTGGGCCCTATTATTATGTTTGTGTTGATACACATCTAGTGCTCTCTAGCTAGAGTCTTATTTGCCGACTGTTCACGTCTCAGAATATCGATCATTAAACTCTAAATATTTCCACTGCGTAATTCTCGGGACGTGACATGAGTGCTGTTGCTAGTTATATGTTATTAAATAGCTACTTCAAATTTGAGTGCTGATGACATGTTATAACTTTATTATTCTCAATAGAGATATGGTGCGTGGAGGATGTAGTGGGAGGGGGTCCACCTCGTCTGGTGCACACTCTTATACTTCTGTAGGCCGAGGGTCTACGCTGATAGGTATATATGTACTTAACTCAATTCTTTTAAAATACTACGTATATTAACTTTATATTTTCAAACGTGCATATAATTTGCAGGTTCTGCCTCCCCGACTACGCCGGTTGTCTCGACGACAGGTGTAACGGCCCCGATGCCCGGACCCTCGGTTCCCACCAAGGATCCGACCATCGGCACCGCCGCCCACGGGCCTGGAGACCAGAAGGGTAACGGACCAGTCTAACAGATATGTAACAGAGATAAATAACGACAAAACACACTAAAAAGTACTAACAAGTGAAGGAAGGAGTCCAACACAATGTATAAGTCTAGTACAGTCCCAAAGTAGTAAAGTACAAGTGCAAAAAGTAAAGGGATAATAGGTCCCTTATGGGCAAACCCCAAGGGTGAAGTACATAGTATTGGGGGAACACTACTCACAGAAAATGCCGTCTACTACGGCCCTGTCTCCTCAGCCTGCCGCGGAAGGTGCTGCTGTGAAGTTTCACCTGTGAAAGAGGGAATGAGCTTCACGAAGAAGCCCAGTAGGGACTACCAATCTCTCACTGGTTCTAATAGTAGAATAGATATATATGTGCAATAATTAATTGAAGCAGTAAATCTATCCTACTAACAGAGTGAAGTGCGGAAGTGTAAAGAACTACACGGTCTACGGTCTAAGCTAAACGTCGAGACTGGAAAACCCATGTAAACCACGGCATTGGGAAGAACCCAGGCTGTAACACAGACAGTAAAACACTGTTTGGACAAGAACACTAGTCATAGAAACACTACACTAGTCGACTGGTCAGGTGCACCACGCGAATTGCCCTCAACCAACTGTCCGTGTCTAGCACCTCCTGTCGGAGTGAGACTCGGAACTAAGGTAACCGCAACTGCCCTAGTCTGGCCGAACTACGGTCCCACGCCTGGCCCCTCCAAATGGTTCCAGAACCACGTAGAGTGAGGCAGTGAGAAAAGGACTAGCTGATCTGCGCCAGTAGAGCAACCAACCACCTCGGCATCCTAGACTCAGCTATGAGAGCTCTACAAACAACTCTGTCTCTATCCCCACCATTTTCCCCTTTGCTACCAGAGTACGTAACTTGAGCTCGCCCGCTGCCTGGAGAACTCCCTTTAACAGGGGTGCGGGGACCGAGGGTCCAGGTAACGTAACAACCTATCTTGTGGACAAGCCCTCAAGTGCCTAGCACCGGGCAAAAGACTAGAGTAGCACTGTACTAGGAACATAACAGGTGCCAAGAAACAGAGTCACAGTAGAAGGAAAACTCCGAACAGGTCACCAAGTCCCTTCTCTGTCTGAGAAGGCAACGCACAGGCTATCACCACCTGAAGGCGACACCTGTCTATCACGACTTGAGCCAGAAAGCGACAAGGAACTCGTCGCGATCAGGTGACCATAGGCAGTGGTCTAGGTGTCTACCTGGAACCTCCCACGACACCCGGTGTGAACCGAAGAGAAGCAACAGTCACCCTGTCGCTACTAGAACGCGACAGGATTGGCGTCGCTTCCTTAACCAGAAGGCGACGTATCGGGCTGTCGTGACCTGGGTCGTGACACCAAACGTGTCGCGACCATAGGTTTGTACACCCGAAAGCATCACCTTCCAGCCAAACACCACAATTCCAAACCAACCAAGGGAGGGGAGCATGGAGGACGATGTAAAAGCTCAAATAGCATCAAACCACCCTTGTAAACACCCATGCATGCCAAGGAAAAGAACTACACTCAATATTCTTACATGCAAGCAGGGAACCCTCATTATTCACACCCCATACCAAGCAATAATCAAAGCAAGCACTCATTCCACGAGAACCACAATCACAATGCACAATCCTAGCATGGGTTCTAAGGCTTGGAGAAGGGTTTGGAAGCCCTAGCATGGTAGAACTAGGGGAAGGTTTAGGCATCCCTACTTCAAAACGGAGATCCACCCCAATGGGGCCTTCTCGTAGGCATGCAACCCTGCTCCTCGCTCCAAGCTCCACGCTCATGCTGTCCACGAGCCACGAATGTCCTTCTACACGCCGATGAAGAAGAACACCACGAGGAGAACCAGTCACCACGCCGGAGAAGCACAACACAGAAGGGGAAAATCCCAACCCAACACAAGAGCAACAGACCCACACCTCACACAAGGGAAGAACACCTCACACAAGCCACTCAAACTCTCTCCCAAGCTCCCCACGGAGCCACCACCAGTAGAGGCATCGGAGAGGGGAAAGCTAGCCGAGATGGTGAAGAAGGGGCTGTTCTCAGGCTGTGACCATTTAAGCCTCGGAGATGAGAATGCGACAACTTGACTATCGCTTTCACTCTAGTGAACGTGACGGCCAACCTGTCGCGATCCCATGGTCAAGGTCAACCTGACAGACGGGAACGCCACGCATCACCCTCACAGCCCTGACACCATGAACGCGACACTTGACCCATCGCGTTCATCATGTCAGTGGTTGACACTTGTCCCATTTGTCCTGATAGAAAAATGCAAAGATGTATGCTGCGGTCAGAGGCTGAACGCGACAACATGCTCGTCGCGTTCTCAACCAGAACACGCCGGCCATGCATTTAATGATTATACAACAAATATAAAGATGTCTATAAATTGTTAAAAACAACCAAGAAAACTATACATGTCTCGAAATAACCAACTCAGATATGAAATCTGAAATTGAACAGTTAGAAAATTGAATTTCAGAATTAAAAGAAGAAATGAACTGTTATATGAAGATTTAAAGAATAAAAATGAAAAGATATCAAACTTAGAAAATCAAGAAACTACAAGTAAACTTAAAAATGAAATCAATACACTAACAAAAGATAATGAATATCTAATGGCCACAGTTGAAAATTTTACAAATGATAAATCCTCCTTAATATTAAAAGGAGCAAGAAGATCAGGTAAGAAGAAGTATGGCTTAGGATATACTCCACTAGAAAATGAGGAAACTATAATTCATCTAAAAATTTATCCAACTCCAAAATTCGTAGCTGAACAAAATCCTGATTACAAAATAAATAAAAATAAAAACCATAAGCTAAATAGAATAATAAACAATATTCCTTGCTGCACACACTATAACAAATTAGGTCATACTAAAATAACATGCACAATCAAACACCTAAAATGGATTCCCAAAGGAAACATTGAAGAAGTGAACCAACCAGGACCCAAAAGAACTGGGTACCTAAATCTCATTGATTAATTGCAGGAAGCCTTGATGTAAGACCCGGCCCCCTTAGGCCGTGTGGCCCGGTCCTCAGGGTCGCGACATGCTCCCTGGTCGCGACAGGGAGGCCGTCGAGACAAGGTTCGGGTCGCGACGACCAGGACTGTCGCATTTTGGTCGCGATGGTATGGCCGTCGTTTTGTGGTCATGCCGTCTGATGGCGTTGCGACGGCCCTTCTGACAGACGTGACCGGTGTCCTTTCTGTCAGAACGGCTCTGTCGGGTGTCAGGCGCACGCACGTGAACGCGACGTGGTCGTCCGCCGCGATCGCTTTCCCGATCTTCGAGGTTTTGACCTGCTTTTTTGGGTCACGACAGAGGCGACCGTCGTGATAAGGTCGCAATGCCTTGAGGCATCGTGACGAGAGTCTTATCGCGACATGTCATTCCGTCACATTCTGGGGGCCGCCGGGTTAAAACCCAAGGCCGCGCCCCCATTTCCCCCTCTCGCCCTCTCAGCTCTCTTTCCCCTCTCCTTCCCCTCTCGAGTTTCTCATGCGGTTCTTGGCAGATCATGGTGCTTGAGGCATTCGTGCTGAGGTGGTGTCGTCCCGCTCATGCAGGGGACGTGTTCGTGCCGTTTGGTGCAAGGAGGAGGCGTTCATTCCTACGAGAAGGCACTAACGGGTTCGTTCTTCATGTGGAGGTAGGGACTCTTGATCCTCTCGCCCTAAGCATGCTCCCTTCCCCCTCTAAAGTGTGGTTTCTCTGGTTTGGGGTTTGGAGTGTGAGAACTCCATGCTCGAGGTTGAGTGAGATTTCCCTTCAAGTGTAGATCCATGTTCGTGGGGTTTTTTAAGGGTGGTTTGGATGCTTTACTAGCTTTCTAGCATGTTGAGCATGATCCCCTCCCCTTTGTGTGGTTGTTTCCTCGTTTTTGGGGTGGTTCCCGGAGGGGTGCTCCGGAACCCCCCCTCTGTCTGTGAACGCGACGACCGTAGAGGTCGCGATCTGGTCGCGACGGCCTGGCCGGTCGCGACGAGATGGCGACGCTCTTGTGTGTCGCAAACCCTGTCGCGATGGCTCGGGCCGTCGCGACGAGATCACGACAGGGTAGGGCGTCGCGACCAGGTCGCGGCGGCCCGATGCGTCGCAACCTCGGCAGTGAGACAGGTTTCTGACCTTCGCCTTTCCGTTCCTTTTACTGTACCGTGGCACCTGTGCTAGTTCCCTAGTATGGTCTACACTAGTCTTCGCCCAGTGCTTGGCACTTGAGGGCTTGTCCCGTGTGAGAGGTTGTTACCATTGCCTGGGACCCCCATCCTCGGGAGCCTGTTGAGGGAGTACTCCGGGCTACGAGTGTGCTCGAGTTGGCAGCCACCAGGTGGACTCTGGAGGTTAGGGGAAAACGGTGGTTAGGACGTGGCGTGTGAGTCACTTGAAGAGCTCTCGTGGGTGGTATGGGACGCCGAGGATAGTTAGGAGTTCTACCCGGCGTAGGCCATCCAGTCCTTCTTCTCACTGCCTCACTCCTTACGGCCCCGGAACTGTTTGGAGAGGTCAGGCGTGGGACCGTAGTTCGGACAGACTACGGTGGTTACTGTTGTGTTACTTGTGTTCTACCTCGCTCTGACGAGACGTGAGGGTCAGGACCCAAGTCGAGGATAAGACGTCGGTGGACCGCACCTGACCTTGACTAGTGGTAGTGCTTCCGTAGCTAGTGTTCTTTGTCCAGGCGGAGTTCCCTCCGTCTATGTTGCTAGCCGTGTGGTGGTCACGACGAGCAGTCGTACGGAGTTTTCGACCGTGTGTACTTTCCGTACCGTGCTAGTTGTAGTTTCGCTTCCGCACTTCCGTTGTAGGTAGAAGATATAAACTGCTGTCATTCTTTGATTTATATTCTTCTTCTGCCTGTTTAGAGCCAGTAGGAGATTGGTAGTCCCTACTGAGCTTCTGTTGTGAAGCTTATCCCTCCTTTTCCCAGGTGAGACTTCTCAGCAGCGGTAGGGCGCGCGCCGGGCGGAGGAGACGGGGCGGTAGTCGGAGTCCCCGTAGCTAGCAGTGGTTCCCCTTTTTCAGTGTACGTCACCCTCGGGGTATGCCCCTAAGGGACTTGTTCTTCCCCTGCCTTTTACTTGTACTAGCGTGCGTGTGTTGGGACTGTACTTAGAGTGGTACGTGGTGGTCTCACTTTCTTTTCTATTTCCGCACATACACTTCTAGATTATCAGTTGACGTTTACTTCCGTTACATATCCTGTTAGATGTAGATTATAGCCCTTTTGGGTCCTAGATCTGTGGGCGGAGACTGCGAAAATTGGGTCCTCGGCGTGGGCCGAGGGTTAGGTTCTCGGGTCGTTACAGTTGGTATCAGAGCGATAGTCTGACAGGACTTGTAATGGATTTAAACTGCAACAGGAAGTCCCAACGGTAGTACAAGTACACTGCTAGCCACCTGAGTGGTATTGTTAACCCTTGTTGGTTGTCTTTCGTGTAGGGCATGGCTCCGCGTAGGCATAGTCAGGCTAGACAGTTGATCGAGCAGCAGGATGAGTTGAGATGCCCGCACAGGGGCAGGTCCAGGAGGAGGTGTCGGTAGACGAGTCAGTGGCACAGCCTCAGGGTGCAGCGGCAGCAGCAGCGGTAGGTGGGCAGCAGCAGCAGGAGTACCAGCCTCAGCCGCAGCAGTACGCAGACTAGTTTCCCTTAGCAGAGCAGTTCTTTAGGAACTTGTACCAGGGAGCGTACCAGCCCGGGCAGGCAACAACAGGTGTTCAGTTTCCGGTACCTCCTCCAGTGGTGCCGGAGCAGCAGGTAGAGCCAGAGGTGGAGCAGCCAGAGCGTCAGCAGCGGTCGGGCACTAGGTACCCGAGCCGGGCGGTGGAGGATGGCAGTTATGGAGGATAGGACAGCTCTCCTCGAGAGGTTTCTGCGCCTTCGGCCACCGATGTTCCATGGTGAGTATGATCCAGACAAGGCAGAGAGCTGGACCCATGAGTTAGAGCGCATCTTCGAGACCATGGAGTGCGCTGAGGAGGACCAGTTCGACGGCAGTGTACCAGCTCAAGGGAGCAGCCCATCAGTGGTGGAGAGTTCAGAGGCAGACTCACTTCCAGGGGCAGAAGTTGGATCACATCACTTGGCAGCGGTTTTCGGAGGTCTTCCACGGCGAGTACTTCCCCGGCTACGCTCGACGTGAGAGATGGACCAGTTCCACGTGTTGGTTCAGGACGACCTTACAGTTTCGCAGTACCGCCAGAGGTTGTCCGTTGTTGAGGCATGTGCCTCATGTCGCAGGTAGCGATCAAGCGTGTGCAGAGCGGTTCATAGCAGACTGAGACCAGACCTGAGGTGGGATGTGATGGCACACATGTGTACCACCTTGGGAGAGGCCGTGGCGAAGGCCACCACCTTGGACAGAGAGACCTGGCAGCCACAGCATTAGCAGCAGAACAGCAGGGAGGAGCCTCTTCCAGGTCCTCGCCTTATCAGCATCCAGCGGGTAGCCGCGGTAGTGCGACTTCCTTTTCCTCCGGCTTGAGCGTTCCGGCAGCGCTGGGATTCGCTCGCAGTTTAGGAAGTTGTCTACTCGTGGGGGCGGTCGGAGCTGGCAGCAGAAGCGCTAGTCCAGTTTTGCAGAGCAGTCAGTTGTCCAGGGAGCTGAGCAGGGCGGTCAGGAGGCAGTTTGCTACACTTGTGGCTTACCGGGCCACTTCAGGAAGATTGCCCCATAGGGCAAGCCCCGCAGTAGCAGCAGCCAGTGTAGTACGCTAAGCAGCCACCTCAGTACCAGTACCCTCCTCAGCAGTAGGCACTGCATCAGTAGCGGCGGGGATAGTACCAGCAGCAGGCTCAAGTTTTCGCAGCCGCACCAGTACCAGCCGTACCAGCAGTAGTAGTAGTATCCTCAGCAGCCGCCACTGCAGCAGCAGCCCCAGTAGGCGCCGCAGCGTGGGCGTGGTCGTGGTCGCGTGATGGCGCTCACCCGGGAGCAGGCAGAGGCGTCAAACCTTGTTATAGGTACTCTACCTATCCTTGGCAGAGCTGCTCGTGTTTTGGTCGACCCCGGTGCTTCTTTGTGTTTTGCTTCCGAGGAATTCTATGAGTCCCTTGCTTGTCACGCTCCTGAGAGGCAGTGTGACGTGATGGTCGATCTCCCGTCTAGTGGCTATATGCGTTCCTTTGGTTACTTGGAGGGTGTGGCAGTCGAGGTTGAGGGGCACCAGTTGCCGGCCAAGTTGTACGCACTGCAGATTTGCGACTTTGACGTTATCCTGGGCATGGACTAGTTGGAGGCTCACTCAGCCGTGGTTGATTGCCAGCAGAAGACCGTCGGTTTAGGATACCTGGAGAGCCCGTCCTCTACTTCCGAGATATTCGGTCTACCCGTCAGCCATTTATTTCCTTGTGTAGAGCTCGCCGTTTGATCCGCGATGGCTGTGTGGCGTACCTTGCTTCGGTTTCTTCTTTAGAGCCTAGCGGATCTTTAGTTTTTGACGTGCCGATTGTTTCTGAGTTCTCCGATGTCTTCCCGGAGGATCTACCTGGTTTTCTGCCTGAGCGGGAGGTAGAGTTCTCCATTGAGCTTTTGCCTGGTACGATGCCTTTGTCCAAGGCACCCTACCGAATGGACCCGGCGGAGCTGCGTGAGTTGAAGCGCCAATTGCAGGAGCTTCTTGAGCTGGGCTTCATTCGCCCGAGTCGTTTGCTGTGGGGCACGCCTATTTTGTTTGTGACAAAGAAGGATGGCAGTCTTCATTTATCCATCGATTATCGACAGTTGAACCAGGTTACTGTGAAGAACAGGTACCCATTACCGAGGATCGATGATTTGTTTGATCAGTTGCAGTCGGCCAAAGTTTTCTCGAAGATTGACTTGAGATCGGGTACTATCAGATGCGGATCAGAGAGTCAGATGTCGGTTTGACGGATTTCCGTTCCAGGTATGGTCACTTTGAGTTCGTCGTGATGCCATTTAGGCTGACGAACGCACCCGCAGCATTCATGGATCTGATGCATAGGGTGTTCAGTGAGTACCTAGATCGTTTTGTGGTTGTTTTTGTTGATGATTTTTGTCTACTTGCTTCTGAGGAGGAGCACGAGGAGCACCTGAGGATCGTGCTGGAGACCCTGCGGAGTCACTGCCTTTATGCCAAGTTCGACAAGTGTGAATTTTGGCTGAGGGAGGTGCACTTTCTCGAGCACGTGATCTCGGGTTCTGGTGTGGCAGTGGACTTGCCAAGGTGGAGGCCGTGTTGTCGTGGGAGCAGCCCACATTGGTGTCAGAGGTCCGCAGTTTTCTGGGTTTGGCCGATTACTACCGGAGGTTCATTCAGGATTTTGCCAAGTTAGCAGAGCCCTTGACCAAGTTGACTAGGTAGGACGTCAGGTTTGTTGGTCAGAGGACTGTGAGCAGAGTTTTCGAGAGCTGAAGGCGAGTTGACTTCAGCGCCAGTGTTAGTCTTGCCGTCGGGCAGCGGTGTTTTGGTCTATACCGATGCATCGAGGTCAGGTTTGGGTGCTGTGCTGATGCAGCACGGTGGGGTTGTTGCCAATGCTTCTCGGCAGCTCAAGAAGTATGAGGAGAACTACCCCACCCACGACTTGGAGCTGGCAGCAGTGGTGTTCGCTCTCAAGTTGTGGAGGCACTACCTGTATGGCGAGGCTTTTCAGATCTTCATCGATCACCAGAGCTTGCAGTATATTTTCACCCAGAGGGATCTGAACTTGAGGCAGCGCCGATGGATGGAGTATTTGAAGGACTACGACCTAACCCTCTCCTATCACCCAAGAATGGCTAACATCGTGGCCGATGCTTTGAGCAGGCGCGTGTGCTTGATTCGCTGATGGTAAGAGAGTGGAGGCTGTTCGAGGAGCTATCCTAGGGAGTGTTCGTTCCGTCAAGGACCAGAGACAGTGCAGTGGCGAGCAGTTTGTCAGTTCGGCCGTCAGTGTTTAGGCAGGTGTTGCAGGCACAGTAGGCAGATCCTCAGTTTGCGGACATTTTGCAGATGCCAGATGTTGAGCTCGACGAGGACAGCGGGTTAGATTCAGAGGCCGCTTGTACGTTCCTGAGGAGGCGCGCCAGGCAGTTTTTCAGAGGCTCGCAGATCAAGGTATACTGTTCATCCTGGCTCCACCAAGATGTACCATTGCTTGAGGAGGTCCTTTTGGTGGCCAGGGATGAAGAGGGGTGTGGTAGAGTTTGTTGCTCGGTGCCTTACCTGTCAACAGGTGAAGGCCGAGCATCAGCATCCTGGTGGTGAGCTGCAGCCGCTGCCCATTTCCGAGTGGAAGTGGGACGACATCACCATTGACTTTGCGGTTGGTTTGCCCTGCACCCCGCAGAGGCACGATGATATTTAGGTGATTGTGGATCGTTTGACCAAGGCAGTGCATTTTCTTCCGATCAGGATGTCATGGTCAGTGGACAGGTTAGCCAGGCTGTACGTAGACAGAGTTGTTTCGTTGCACGGGATCCCAGTTTCAGTCATCTCCGACGGAGATCCGAGGTTCACGTCAGGGTTTTAGCGTAGTCTTCAGAGAGCACTGGTATGGAGTTGAGGTTCAGCATAGCGTACCACCCTCAAATAGATGGACAGTCAGAGTGGACCATTCAAACACTGGAGGACATGCTGAGAGCGTGCTGTTTGGACTGGAACGACACTTGGAGTCACACCTTCCGATGGTAGAGTTCGCATATACAACATTATCACTCGAGTATTGGAATGGCACCATACGAGGCTTTGTATGGTCGCCCGTGCAGGACACCACTTCACTGGTTCGAGGTTGGAGAGAGGTAGCTTTTGGGACCAGAGTTAGTGCAGCAGTGTGCGGATACAGTCAGTCTGATCAGGCAGAGGCTTCGGGCAGCACACAGCAGACAGAAAGCTACGCAGACGTCCGCAGGTGACCGTTGCAGTTCAGTGTTGGTGACCTTGTTTTCTTACGAGTCTCGCCGACCAAGGGCGTCATGAGGTTTGGCAGAAAGGGGAAGCTCAGTCCGAGGTACGAGTGTGCTCGAGTTGGCAGCCACCAGGCGGACTCTAGAGCTTAGGGGAAAACGGTGGTTAGGACAGTGGCGTGTGAGTCACTTGCAGAGCTCTCGTAGGTGGTCTGGGACGCCGAGGATAGTTAGGAGTTCTACCTGGCCCAGTCCAGCCAGTCCTTCTTCTCACTGCCTCGCTTCTTACGGCCCTGGAACGAGTTTGGAGAGGTCAGGCGTGGGACCGTAGTCCGGCCAGACTACAACGGTTACTGTTGTGTTACTTGTGTCCTACCTCGCTCTGACGAGACGTGAGGGTCAGGACCCGGGTCGAGGATAAGATGTCGGTGGACGCACCTGACCTTGACTATTGGTAGTGCTTCCGTAGCTAGTGTTCTTTGCCCAGGCGGAGTTCCCTCTGTCTATGTTTGCTATCCGTGTGGTGGTCACGACTAGCATCGTACGGAGTTTCCGACATGTGTACTTCCGTACTGTGCTAGTTGTAGTTTCACTTGCGCACTTCCGTTTGTAGTAGAAGATATAAACTGTTGTCATTCATTTGATATTTATATTCTTCTGCCTGTTTAGAGCCAGTAGGAGATTGGTAGTCCCTACTGAGCTTCTGTTGTGAAGCTCATCCCTCCTTTTCCCAGGTGAGACTTATCAGCAGCGGCAGGGCGCGCACCGGGCAGAGGAGATGGGGCGGTAGTCGGAGTCCCCGTAGATAGCAGTGGTTCCCCTTTTTTAGTGTACGTCACCCTCGGGGTATGCCCCTAAGGGACTTGTTCTTCCCCTACCTTTTACTTGTACTAGCGTGCGTGCGTTGGGACTGTACTTAGAGTGGTATGTGCTGGTCTCACTTTCTTTTCTATTTCCGCACGTACACTTCTAGATTAGCAGTTGACGTTTACTTCCATTACATATCCTGTTAGACATAGTTTATAGCCCTTCCGGGTCTCTGGATCCGTGGGCGGCGACCGCGAAAATCGGGTCCTCGGCGTGGGCCGAGGGTCGGGTTCTCGGGTCGTTACACTTGAAGCATCAAAGTGGTACCTTGACAGCGGGTGCTCAAGGCATATGATAGGTAACAAGAAACTGTTCTCTCATATCAAAAGTGAAGAAGGCACAGTCACCTATGGCGATAATGGAAAAGGTCAGTAATTGGTTGTGGATCCATTGGAAGTCAAGATAATTCTTATAGAAGATGTTCTATGCGTCAAAGGACTCTAGCACGATCTTATTAGCATTAGTCAGCTGTGCGACAAGGGTCACCAGATCAAATTTCAGGAATCCAAATGTTTAATCATCATGGATGGTGCAATCATCTTCGAAGCCAGCATAGAAAAGAACCTATACGTACTGCATCTAGAAGAACTTAAAGATCAAGACATTTGTCTGGCAACAAATAAAGATCAAATGTTGAATTATGATACAGAAGGTTAGGCCATTGTAGCTTGGATGGAATAAGAAATCTTATCAACATGATCTAGTAGAAGGTATGCCGAAAATAAACACAAGACTTGACAGTATTTGTGAACCTTGGGCAAAAGGGAAGCATGCAAAATCCTCCTTCAAATCAAGACAGTAGTCACCACCTCTAAACCATTAGAATTGCTACACATGGATTTGTTTGGGCCAATGAGAACTACCAGCCTGGAGGAAAGAACTTTAGATTTGTAATTGTTGATGATTTTCAAGATTTACATGGGTATCATTTTTAGAGCACAAAGATGACACATTTGAAAGCTTTGTGAAGTTCAGCAAAATAGTTTAAAAGGATACAAAGTTCAGTATCATCAGTATTCGTTCAGATCATGGAGGAGAATTTTAGAACGATAAATTTGCATAATTTTATAATGATCAAGGTATAGAACACAATTTCTCAGCACCTAGAACACCACAACAAAATGGAGTAGCTGAGAGGAAGAATAGAAGCTTGTTGGATATGGATAGGACCATACTATCTGAGTACAACCTTCCAAGGTACTTCTGGGCAGAAGTGATTTACAACATGTTATATTATCAATAGAGTCATGATCAGACCAATCCTAAAGACGACAACATATGAGCTGTACAAGGAAAGGAAGCCAAGATCAGTCATTCTCAGAACGTTTGGATGCCCTGCTTCATTCACAATAGTGGTAAGAGAGACATAAGTAAGTTGGATCCTAAATCGATGAATGGATCTTTTGGGGTACACTTCTAAACCAAGTCTATAGAGTTTTTAATAAAAGAAGTTATTAATTGAACAAATGTTCATGGTATTTTTGATGAGTCTAACCCTTCCTTGAGAAAGGAAGTCGCTAGTGATGATGAAAATGCAGAAAATCTCTCTAAGAAACTGAAGGAAACAACTATCAAAGATAATGAAGATCCACCCTTGGAAGAACTACATATAAGAAAAATATTCATGATGATCTTCCAAGGAATGGAGGTACAAAAGGATCACCCTATAGACAACATCATCGGAGATCCATCCGCAGGGGTAAGAATAAGAGGTAATGTTATTCCTTGTGATTATTTAGCATTTGTATCTCAAATAGAGCCGAAGACAGTCAATGAAGCACTGTCTGATGATCTTGGATTTTAGCCATGCAAGATGAACTTAATCAGTTCAGGAGAAATCAAGTTTGGTCCCTTGTTCCGAGACCATCAGATCATCCTGTGATTGGCACCAAATGGGTGTTCAGGAACAAATTGGATGAAGCTGGTGTTATCACTAGAAACAAGGATAGAATGGTTGCTCAAGGCTATTCTCAAAAGGAAGGCATAGATTTTGATGAAACCTATGCACCAGTGGCTAGACTAGAGGCTATTAGAATTTTACTTGCTTAGGCATATGCATTGGATTTAAAACTTTTTCAAATAGATGTAAAATTTGCTTTCCTAAATGGTTATATAAAGGAGGAGTCTATGTAGAACAGCCTCCTGGTTTTGATGATTTAGATTTTCCAAATCATGTTTTCAAATTACATAAAGTATTATATGGTTTAAAGCAAGCACCTAGAGCATGGTATGAAAGACTTAGTGCATTCTTGCTAAATCATGGCTTTATTAGAGGACAGGTAGATAGCACACTATTTATTAAGTCAAAAGCCAAGAACATATTACTTGTACAAATTTATGTAGATGATATCATATTTGGATCTACTGATGAATCTTTGTGCAAGTATTTTGAGAAGCTCATGCAGGGAGAATTTGAGATGAGCATGATGGGAGAGCTCAACTATTTCCTTGGGTTACAAATAAAGCAAGGCAATGAAGGAACTCATATTTGTCAAGCAAATACACTAAGGAACTTCTAAAGAAATTGGTTTTGAAAATGCCAACCACTATCCACTCCAATGAGCACATCTACCAGGTTAGACAGTGATAAGGAAGGTAAGAAAGTTGATCAAAAACTTATAGAGGTATGATAGGATCATTGCTTTATTTAATAGCTAGTAGACCAGATATCTTATTTAGTGTATGCATGTGTGCAAGATATCAATTGATCCTAAGGAATCTCATCTAATATCTGTTAAAAGAATATTTAGATATTTAGCTAAAACTCATGACCTAGGACTATGGTATCCTAAACCATGTGAATCTAGTTTATTTGGATATTCTGATGCTGACTATACTGGATGCAAAGTAGATAGAAAAAAGCACCAGTGGTGGTTGTCATTTCCTGCAGGATGCTGATTTCATGGTCTTCAAAGAAGCAAAATTTAGTAGCACTATCAACAGCTGAAGCTGAATATGTAGCTGATGGGAGCTGCTGCACTCAACTCCTATGGATAAAGCAACAACTTGAGGACTATGTATTGCACATCAAGACCATCCCATTGTTGTGCGGAAACACAAGTGCGATAAATCTCACGAAAATCTAGTTCAACACTCCAGGACGAAACATATAGAGGTCATATATCATTTTATTAGAGATCATGTAGCTAATGGTAATATAAATATTTCCTTTATAGATACTCTAAATCAGTTAGCAGATATCTTTACAAAAGCCTTACCTGAAAAGAGATTTACGTCTCTTAGAAGGGAATTAGGCATGTGTAATGTAACAGATATGTCTGTACGTAACTAAAATAATAATATATATTTTTTAGAATAATACTTGTCTCTCCCGCTAAAATTTAAGTAAATCCTTATTGCTTGCATCATAAATTGCTAAGGCATTTCAAGATCAATTCTTTATTATTTGCGTAATCATCTCCTCTTTTGTCGTTATCCGCTTTTAATGCTCTGGCATTTCAAAAAGCCACTTTATGTCTTGCCGTTAAGTCTGAAATCCTTGCCGCATTGATTTCATCTCACTCTCTCTCATCTCCTTCGATTGCTTGCTTGCGAAACCTCATCGACTCCAGAATCCCTCTGTGTGGTTTTGAGAATCCCCCTGTTCTCGCTCAAATTTCTTGAGGGTCCTATTCCTCTCTTCCCCACGATCCTCCCAAAACCTTCCTTGCTTGATTCCATGGCCGCTTCTGGGAGTTCTGGCAGCGTAGGTGGTTACAATGTCACCGTCCTCACGGCGGAACAATGGGAACATTTTGGAGAAGTGAGGATCAAGGTTTTGGTAACAAGGCAGTGAATATTGAAGATCTAGAGAAGCATGGGATGCACGACATAGTAGAAGCTATTCAGTGGATGAGTGGACGAAGATGGTTACTGTTCGGAATTAAGTTATCTAGACCTAGCCAAAGCTTTCTACACCTGTCTGAAATCAGAAGAAGATGGGTCTCTCTCCTCCACCAGTAAAAGGTACACCCATTCGCATCACCTATGATCTTTTAGAGTGATTATTGGAGTATCTACAGTCGGTCGCAGTGGGGTGAACTCTGTAGACATACATGCCAAAAGGCTAGGGATCATCGGAACAGAGTACAAGCTGAAGGATGGAAAGATCGCATCAACCACTTAATACCTTCAACAGAATACTGCACTTTAGTTTGTCAGATTTTTGTGCAAAGAATCACTACCATCTCAACCTGCCCAAAGGAGATTCAGATATGATGTTCTGGGCCATTGAAAATCAAGATATCAACATGGCTCAGGTTATTATTGAAAGGATGAAGTCTGCTGCGCAGAGATGATATGAGATAAGAAGAATAAGTTGGCAGTATCACTACCTTATGCTCATTTGCTTACCAGAATATTCAAGCACTATGAATCGATCTGAAGGGTGAAGTAATGAAGAAGATGGGCCAGTCTATTCGGTCCAGAAATCTAAAGAAGAGTGGTTTCTCTCTAGTGGGAAACATTTGGACCAAGACCTCCGTGGCTGAAGGAGAAGCAATCATTGGGGAAGTACCTAAAATTCCACCAGTCCAAGAGGAAGAAGCATATGTCAAAATTAAGGAACCTCCTGCAATTGTGAGGAGAATTGAAGAAATAGCACCTGAACACATTGAGCCCGTTGGGCATTCATCTGAAGTAGTGATCCCCTCTACAGTCCCTGCTCCTACAATTGAAGAATCTATCATCTTAGAGTATGTTACTCATGATAAGGGGGAGCAGGAAAATACTCTCATGGAAGACATTCCAAATGTTCCTGCTGTAGATGTTAGTATGGAGGATAGTATGGCTGAAACCTTTCCAGAGGTGGTGGCACCAGGCCACACTGAAGATGTACTGATGGAAGATGGTCCAGCTCAGGGGGAGCCTTCTGCTAGTGCTCCTGTAGATCATTTCCAGGAAGGAATTATTGAAGATGTTTCAGATGAGGATATGGTGCCCATTATTAGCTCCGGTGGAAGGAGAAAGGGTGTTGCCCCAGAATTCCTCTACTCACTAGGAAGGCACACCATAGATCAAAGAAGAGGAAGATTCATGTGCACTTGAAGCCTCATTAATAGACTGAATGCACATGGGGAGATCTTGTGCTCACTACAATCTGAAGTTCAATCCATTTTTCTGAGTCAGAGCACAGAGCCAAGGAGATTGGAGCAGTTAAAGTTGAGCTCCAGGAGATGAAAGGTGAGTTGGGTAGCTTGAAGTAGCTAGTGTCAGATATTTCAAACTTTGTGAGGGAGCAATTGTCTATGTAGGGCCCTCAAATTTTGTCCTTTTATTTTTTCCGTGTGTTGAATCGATACTTGTGTATAATGCCATGTATATGCATGTAAATATTAATGTACATATTATTTGAGTATCATTGTACATATGTATATATGTTTGTTACATATATGATGTTTGTATTTACTTGTATAGCTAGTATTTAAATTATACATTATTATTTGCATGTATGTACATAGTGTAAGCAAGGTTTTCTGCAATTCTATGTTCCGGCGGAAGACCAATTGGCGTCAACATGAATTGACGTTAAAGGGTAGTCAGCGTCCAGATCGATGGACGTTAACTCCAGGTAGGCGGCCAGGTATGTGGACGTCTATCTCCCAGATTTGTTGCGGCTTCAGATCTGGAAACGCCCGCGATTTCTTCAGCTTCGATTTAGGAAACCGTCCCCCAACGGTCATGCACCCTATCTACGCATACCCCAAAACCCATTGGCTTATAAAAACCCCCTCTTGCGGCCGGATTAGACCCTTTTGACTCTTTGTCAAAAACCCTAGAATGACCTGTGCGAAAACCAAACTTGGAGAGACTTGATCTTGCGACTTGGTGTAGTTCCTAGCAATCTTCATCGACCGAGAGACTCTCTAAACATCGAGGAAGGCTTCCTTGACTCCGGTGTGCAGCAAGAACCATCAAAGAACCCGGATCTGGGAGGATTTGAGCACTTCTTGGCACTGTCCGAGAAGAGAATCATCGGAATATTTTCATCTAGCGATTTTCCCTAAGGCAAGTAACCTCGTACACCATCCCCACACATGTCAGCTAGGTCCTAGGATTTTTATAGGTTTTGTCTCGTGTCCTGGAACCCCCTTTTCACCATTTTTTTACGTTCAGTCTGTGTTTGCAAAGATAGGAACTTAACGGCAGCATCTGATGCCATTAAGATCCAGGGTCAACGGCCACATGTGGTGCCATTAACCCATGTTGGCGGCAACATTAGTGTCGCCGAGTTCTTCAGGTTTCTGCAGAAGCATGTTTGATCCTTGTGATTTATTTTCTAAACTTCTGGATGTAAGTACATGCTGTAGATTTTATATGTGATTTAGTACATGCAGTAGTCATACCCTGAGGATAGGGCGAATTTATGTGTACAGGTTCATTATTTAAATTTTTGTAAGTGGGCTGTGATCATGAATAATGCTAGAATTTCTTGAATAATTATGTTTATGGTGTATTCAGGTTCCATAATATTTTATGTATTCATGATGACTGTTAGCATGTTTTGAAACTCTTACACCTGACCGTCCTACTGTGTACCATGTGTAGATGAAATTAGCGGTAAAGGTGACTGAATCATGTTTTAATTTTTATAAATATTTTACAGAATCAAAAAATGTGAGAAAATCAGCATGTGATAGGTTTACTGTTGGGAATCTGTGATTAAAATTTCGTGGCATTCTGATAACAGTAGACACTGTTATGAGTTATATGATAGAAAATAACCATGTTTATCATGTCAATGTTATTTGTATGTAATTCAGTCATTAGCAGCATGATTAGGGTTGATTTTATGATTTGATTAACATTGTGAACAGTAGCATCATATTAGATAAAACTGATCATATGTAGATTGTGTACCCATGAGTGCAATGAGTAAATTAGTGCATATGAACAATATGAACTATGTGATTAATGCAAATTGTATAAATTGTGTCGTTGTGTGACACTGCTACCATTGAGGGCTATGGAACTGTACCGTAGTAAAGTCCCTACGGGAAGGTTCATAGTGTGTGAAATCCTATGGGCAATTAGTTTGAAATCCTGAGGTGGACAAGTACCACTGGTTAGAGTGGAGAGTGTTCTCCCGGTTCTGCGCAGTTAACCAAGATCTATCACTGTTTGCCTAGGTGATAGGTATGTGAATGTGTTATGTGTGTCCTTCTAGTGGTGGTTTGGACTATGTGTCACAACAACTAAGTGTAAATTGTGAAAATGTGCAAGTGAATACGGGAAATGTGTAATTGTGTAAAATGAGCATATGAATTTGTGAAGTGAATGTATTACCTTGTGAATAATTGTGAACCATGTAATATGTTTATTTTATGTCAAAAACAACATGTAAAGGGTGAGTATAAATATAATAAATACATGGAAGAATGTCTAGAATGCATGCTAGAAGTACTAATACTTCATATATAGTTTCATACCTAATGGGTATATAGCTGCAACCAAATGAGTATGTTTTAAACATTCAATTCATGCTTAACAAAATGTGCTCATGTATGATTGTAAATGATTTACATTAATCAGCAAATTAAATGTGTAAATGAATGTGAAAAAGTGCATGTGAAATTGGCTAGAATCCATGCTAGGTTGCTATTCCCTTTATGCTTGATTCCATGCTCTAGTTTAGTAATATGGTATCATGATATGAATAATGTTTGTTCATAAATCATGTTACATGATATGGTTAGAAAGCATGAGTAGGTTATCATATGATATTGTTAAATGTCTTAAGCATGATCCATGCGTTTAAATTGTCATAGGTTCCATGTATAATAGTCTGAATTGTATAAAGCATGCAACACGTGTATATATATGTGTAAGGATGTTGTGCGTGGATTATTTGCTGGATCTATTTAGACTCATTCTTGCTTCGGCATACAAGTAAGGCGGGTGTTCCTGTGCTTGACGAGACGTGGTTAGGAGCGACTCCGAGAGAGAGGAGTAGCTCGTGTTGTGGAGATTCGACATTGTATTTATTACCATAAGTATGTAATGAATAAATGATGTATCATGAGACAATGTAAATTTGATTTAGAATTGTAATTATGTGGACTTTAGCTTTTCTTTAAATGCTATTCAAACTGTGGATATTTAATGATGATGATGGAATAAGAATGATATTTAGTTCTTTTATTTCTGCTGTTCTCTTTAATATTCATGTATATCTCAACCTAGTGTTATGTTGGGTCAATGTCCTACTGTGACGACGTTCTTTATGTTGACGTGGATTGGTGTAATCGTACTGGTTAAGGAGGGTCGTTACAGTCTACTACTACCCCTCCTGCTCTCGCTCAACCTGTATCAAAGGAACCAGTTGTAGGGCCACGAGGGCCATCTTTTGAGGATTTCAGGCTTTCTGAGGCTGTTAAGGAAGTTGGGCCATCAGGGCCAGTTTTTGAGGAATCAGGGCCATCAGGGCCAATTGCTGAAGAGGGAGTCCGACCACCAGGGCAATTAGTCGCAGAGTCAGGGCCATTGGGGCCATTTGAAGTTGAGGATGTTGGGTCAGGGCCATCAGGGCCAGTGGTATCAGTGGTGTTGGGTTACATGTGCTTTAATGTTTTTGATGATGTGATATAATGAACATTGCAATTGATGATGATACAATGACTTATTTGTTAGAAACAAGAATGACATGATCAAGTGACAAGATGAGATAATATGTATTCATTATATCTTACTTATAATGTTTTCAATGTAGGTTGAATACATACAAGTCAAGTACCCAAAGTCCACTTCAAAAGTCTTCAAAAGGCTCCAAGACACCTCCTGTCGACAGCAAGACAACCCCCTGTCGACAGATGGACATTCCAGGAACTTGAAAACAAAATGGAACAATAGCTGTCGACAGCCCCAGGCTGCCTGTCTATGGCCAGTGGTTCAGCAACATGAAGACTTTTGGAAAACCAGAACTGAGCAATACCAGTCGACAGATGTAGTTTTGGAAACTTCCGATGGTCAAGATATGATCCATGTTTTGGGTGATTCTTTCAAGCACGTCTCTCCATGTTTGGACACCCATATATATAGATCATATAGGGCTATTTTCGCAGAGAGAGACCACAACTCCAAAACC
This sequence comes from Colocasia esculenta, assembly GCA_014218235.1. Taxonomy (NCBI): domain Eukaryota; kingdom Viridiplantae; phylum Streptophyta; class Magnoliopsida; order Alismatales; family Araceae; genus Colocasia; species Colocasia esculenta. The sequence continues at coordinate 50,461,824 of CM024758.1, forward strand.
CTAAGCAAGACTCATGAGAAAAAGCTCCCATTTGCTGCTCTACTTCAAGCTTCTGTTCAGAACAAAGAAGAAACATCTTCTGAGCGAGTGAAGTTAGGTTGTCCCCAACTCAAGCTTCTCCATCAGTTGATCTACATCCAAACGAAGCTTGAAGTTGTTCTGGACTACCAACGAGAAGAGTTCTTCATCAGGATTTGTTCTTTCAACTCAGAACTCTTCTATGTTTTCGTTCCTTCTATACTTTTGTGTGTGTGGTTGTGTTTCAAGCGTTCCTTGTGCTTGATTCACGTGGTTTAAGTTGTTTTGATTGTGTGTTCTCATCAAACAACGTGTGTGTGTGAGTAGTAGTGTTGAACTCGCTCATAAGCAGTTGTTTCTACTGTGTGTGGTGGACGGTGGATGTAGGATACACAAGTTGTGTACTCCAAACCACCTTAAATCATCGCGTCTGTGGTTTGAACGTTTTACATTAGATGATTGGTAGGCACGTTGATCTCTCACACGCTAGATAATTTGCTAGTCTTTCTATCTAGAATTAACACACATCTTGATTTGATTTTAACTCTGTTTAGATATCGAAGAGTTTGTGTCTCCATCGAAAAGAAGGATATAAATAGTTTTAATTGGGAGTAATCTATTCAACCCCCCTTCTAGATACCATATAGGTATTTTTCGCACATCATTCAATTGGTATCAAAGCTCGGTTCTCCGATTTTCTATTTTATTTATTTGATCATACGATCAGGAATTCTCGACCTCATGGAATCTAACAAGGGGTATATGGCCGAGGGACACTCAATGACCAGGCCACCCTTCTTCGATGGTACTGATTATCCTACTGGAAAAACTGTATGCAGGTGTCCTGAGAGCTTAAAATTTTGAGCTATGGAAGATCGTTTCCAAAGGAGCATATACACTGCCAGAAGATTAAGATACATGGACAAAGGACAAGATTGCAAAGGGAACTCTCAACTGGAGTGCACTAAACATGATGCAGTGCGCTGTTCACCCCAAAGAATATACAAGGGTCTCCACATGCACCTCAGCAAAAAGATGTGGGACAAGCTTAAACTCATATATGAAGGAACATCCGAGGTAAGGGAAACCAAAGCAAGCATGCTAGTTTCTGAGTATGAAATGTTTAAGATGAATAATGATGAAACTGCGACGACCCTCCTTATACCGGTACGATTATACCAATCCATCCACGGGTATAGTGAGTCCCGTCATAGTGGGACATTTACCCAACACTAGTACACATGGCTGAGATGCTCATAAATATAGATACATAGTAGCGGAAGTAAAGAACTACTTGTCATTTCATTTCATTTTATCATCCACATTTAACGTACATGGTTCAAATAACAATTTTTAAGAGAACTAAAGTCCACATAAATACAATGCTAAAATCAGATTACATAGCTTGTCCACAATTACATAATAGTTCTATTACAATGCCTCATTACATACATGAAAGCAAAAGTCACAACGTCGACTCCACCAAGCTAGTCGCCACGCTCGGAGTCACTCTCCACTATCTCCTCCAAAGGTGTCATGTCACCAACTAAACCTATACATCGAAGCAAGGAGTGAGTCTAAAAGACTCAGCAAATAACTCCATACACATCATTCATGCATACATCACACTAGGTTCTACATTCTAATTCACGAAGCAAAACATATAGCATGCTTGAACATTGATAAGAGACAACCTATCATGGTATTTCTACAAAATTTAAAACATATGGTACATGACTTAAGACATTCCAAATAAATATCCTATCACATGCTTACTACTCATTCAATCACATTAAGCTACAACATGATAGCAACTAACATGGGATTCTCACATGCATAAAAGGAAACATTCCTATCATGGTTTCTACACATTCTTGCACTGCACACTATCATTTCATACACTTTAAGGTTGCTGTTATAACATTATTTCACATTAACATATCATGGATCACAATTTCACAATCTACACATTGGTTTCACATGTTTGCACAATTACTCATTCACATAGGTTCTTTTTTTTACACATTGCACGTTTACACATATTCACACTACACAATTTACACATATTCACATTCACATTCACATTTAGTGTCGTGACACATAGTCCAAACCACCATTAGAAGGACACATCACATAACACATACACATAGACGCCACCTAGGCAACACAGTGACGACTCTTGGACTGCGCAGACCTGGAGAACAAGTCTCCACCCTAACTAGTGGTACTTGTCCACCTCCAGGATTTCATCCTAATGCCCTTAGGATCTTAACACATTGAACCTTCCCATGGGGACTTTTCCCATGGTACGGTTCCACGGCCCTCTATGGAAGCAATGTCGCACATGGCACATTGTTACACATTACACATTCCGATTTTAACACACATATTACACATGATATACACATGTCTTTACATTTTCTCCACTTATACACATGGCTCTGTTTTCCTATTCATGATACTACTGCTGACAGAAATCAAACATTCAGTAACTTACACTAATCAGGTTGAAACATACATAATCAATCATGCTCATATTAGCATGCGTTGAACACTCGTTTTCGCATGGAATTTCATAGAGCACTCTACAGTTATTCAAATACATGAGAATTTAACCACAAACTAATTTCAGATTTATGATCACACATGCAAATTTTCATATTTTTCTGAGTCATATTACATTTACAGAAATTAAAACATTCAATCTCATGCCATTTATAATTCAATTTATCATGGAACCTAACATGAATGTTCGATTTGACCATTCACAGATCTGTACCTATCATTCATAATGTCACAGAAATTTTTCCACGAAATTTTTGCACAACATGCAGTTTTTCGAAGTTTTAAAACAATTTAGGCATGCTCTCTATTTTCTAATACAAAATTATAAAAAAGTTTCATAATCATGCGAAAATTCCAAAATTTTCAGGACATGGACTGTCATGCATTTACATCATCTGAAAATTTTATGGAAGTCAAATTACCATGGATCATGCAAATAGTAAGCTACCATACCCATGATCTTCATTTCACATGCATTTCACTAATTCTAACAACTTAGATAAAGCACATAAAAGTATAAAAGTCTCACAAACACATTACATTAACCATATTACATACATATAGTGTTTACAATATATCCTCATGCGAAAACACATCGAAAATTTATCATATAGGAGGAGAGAATAGCTCACTGTTCTGTCCTGAAGAACTTAACGGCACAGTCTGGCCGTTAAAGGGATTGACGGCAATATCGTTGGCCGCTAACCGAAGAGCTTGATGGCAAGGGATCTTGCCGTCAAGTTCCGGTCTGTGCAAAAGATAGACCGAGCTCCAAATACAAGAAGATGGGGGAATCCAGGACACGATAAATCTCATAAAAATGAGAAACATCCTAGACACATACATAGACGAAGTGGGTGGGTTACTTGCCTCTTGTAAAATCTCCAAAGGGATCAAAGTTGTTGTTGAAGCTCTCCTTGGGCAGTCCCAAGAAGCTTCCAAAACACCTTCTCTCCATCTTCTGTGGTGTTGTAGCTTCCAGTCCGAGGTCGGGGAAGCCTCCTCCTATGTCCAAGCTAGTTTCTAGTTGCTGTTGATCGCCGAATGAAGCTCCAAACCACCGGATCTGAGCTCTCAAAACTTAGTTTTTCTCACAGGGCTTAGGGTTTCTCTCCTTCTCCTTGCAAAGAGCCAAGAGAAGGTCTTTGGGTTGCAAAGAGTGGTTTGGTTTATAGGAGAGAGACCTCTCAACTCACGCAGGGGTTGATGTGAAGGCTTGAGAGCCGTTGGGGATGTCTCCCCATGGTTGAGGTAGCTTGCCCCCCGAATTTCGGGGTCTGCAGCGCATGCATGTCAGTGATATTAACGTCCACATCGACGGCCGTTTATTTAAGTATTAACATCCAACTATATGGATGTTGACTATCATGGGCGTCCACCATGTTGACCGCCAATTGGCCCTTCGGCCAGAACTTAAAAACATGCAGAAACCATGCGTACGATGTATATATATATATGGTAGTATACACACCATCACACATGCAAACATACAATATTTATAACCTATTTACACACATGCACACATAAGTATCACTAGCTAATATTGTACATAGATCTACATATGCATATACAATTACACACAAACATGAATTCACATAAAATGGAATAAAATGTAAAACAAATTCGAGGCCTTACGAAACTATCTCAGATATGTTTGCTAGATTCATGCTAATAATAAATGGATTTAAAGGTCTTAAGAAAGACTCAGAAAGTGACTTAGTGAGAAAGATACTTCGGTCTCTTCCATCCTCATGTACACTAAGGCCACTGTCATTGAGGATTTAAAAGATCTCTCAAAGATGAAATTGGATGAACTAATTGGTTCCCTAATGACATATGAAATAAATGTGAAAGAAAAGAAATGAAGAAAACCAACGAAAATCAATTGCTTTGAAAGCATACAAGAAAAATTCTTCAAGTTCCAAAAGGACGTTCATCAGGAAAGTGATGAACTTGAATCTTCTAGTGATAGTGAGAATGATGAAATGGCCATGCTCAATAGACAATTCAAGAAATTCCTAAAGTTCAAAAGGAGAGAGTCAGGTAACTCTAAACCCTTTCAAAAGAAATTTTTCAAATAATTTGAGACTAATAAATCTGACATTGTATGCTATGAGTGCAAGAAACAAGGGCATATGAGAGGAGAATGGCCAGAGCTCAGAAAAAACTGAAGAAAGAAAAATTCACCTTCAAGAAAGCCAGGTGATGTTGGCTACTTGGATGATGAATGAAGATGAGGACGCACAAGAGCCTCCGGAGATGATGAGATTCAATGCTTGATGGCAAGAAGTGACGACTCCAATGAGGTAAATTCTTCATTTGAAACTTATACTGTTGATGAATGGGAAGAAGCATACACTGTTTATTCAAAAAATTTTGAATTCAAATCTAAAACAAAACACTGAAAAAGAAAATCAACTCTTTTGTTCATAGCACAACAGTGATGAACAAATTGCAACTTAAATAAAGAGATTGAAATGATGAAAATTGATGAAGAAGCTCACAGTGAGGAAATGGACAGTCTGAAAATTAAACTGCAAGAGAGTGGAAAGGAGAAACTAACTCTAACCATCTCTCTTGAAACTCTTCAAAATGAACTTGATGAGATTAAGAAAAATTGGAAAAGGCTGAAGGGGACCTTAAAGGAAAATCTGAAGATTTAACAAGGTTTGTAAAGGGAAAGCAAAATCTTGATGCTATTCTAATCAAATATCTTCGTTGCAAAGCATGGGATTGGATTTCAACCAGTAAAACAAAAGAAAATAGGACAAACTTTGATAACCTCTTTTGTTGATTCTAACCCAAGCACAAGCAAGCAAATCCCTTCAAAGAACAATAAAACTCAAGCCAAGGTAGGAAACATGCTTCCAAAAAAGCTAACCTGGCAACAAAAGGGTAAAATGCCCATGCATGTTCCTCAGAATAATAACCAACTGTCCTAAGAAAATCTTCATCATGTAATTTCTGTAAGAAACTTGGGCATAATGAAAACAATGCTGGAATAATCTAAATAACAGAAATGCAAGCAAATATGGATTCCAAAGCATTTACTTTTTGGCATGAATGATACAATGGGACCCAAAGTAATTTGGGTACCAAAACGCTTGTCTGATCCATCTATGCAGAATGCCTAGCAGCTCAAAATCAAAACAAATGGTACTGGATAGTGGCTGCTCGAGGCACATGACGGGGGACAAAGATAAATTCTATTTGATGGTGGAAAAAGACGGAGGACAGTTGTCTTTGGAGGTAACACAAGGGCCAAATAATTGGCACAGGTAAGGTCGGTAAGTATGTCTCTAACTCTATAGAAAACGTATTGCTAGTTGATGGTCTTAATCACAATTTGCTTAGCATAAGCCAACTGTGTGATAAAGGTCATAAAGTAGTTTTTGAATCAAACTTGTCAAATTGTTGATAAGGAAACAGGAAGTATTAAGTTTTCTGGAAAAGGGTAAACAACATTTATTTAGTTGATTTGGATGATCCAGAAAATGAAAACTTGTGTCTTGTTGCAAATAAACAGGATGAGCTTACCTTGTGGCATCGTAGGCTTGGCCATGCAAGCTACAATGTCTTGCACAAGATCATGAGGCTAAAATTGGTAAATGGACTTCCTGAAATTTCTTTCAATAAGAATGAAAGTTTTTGTGATTCATGTGCACAGGGAAAACAAACCAGGAAATCTCTCAAATCCAAAGCACCGTAAGCATCTCCAAACCTTATGAACTTTTGCACATGGACCTGTTTGGACATACAAGAACTCTAAATCTTAATGGCAAACGGTTCGGTTTTGTCATTGTGGACGATTTTTCTAGGTTCACATGGGTCAAGTTTCTGGCTCATAAGAATGAAGCACTGAAACTTTTTGAAGAATTCTTTAATAAGAGTGAGCATAGCAATGTCAATAAGATATGCTCAACCGCACTGATCATTGGGGAGAGTTTGACAACAACTTTTTTCTGATTTTTGCAGGCATCAAGGTATAGAACACATCTTCTCCTCTCCAAGGACTCCGGAACAAAATGGTGTCGTGGAGAGAAAGAACAGAACATTGGTGGAAATGGCTCGCACTCTTCTGGTCGAAAGCCAACTCTCAAGGAGTTTTTGGGTAGAAGCAGTGAATACCTCATGCTATATTCTCAACAGAGCCATGGTAAGACCTGTGATGAAGAAAACCCCCTATGAACTGTTAAAAGGTAAGAAACCCAGTATTGGGTATTTCAGAGTTTTTGGCTCAAAAGTGTTTATACATAACAATGATAAAGTTGACTTAGACAAGTTTGAAGCCAAAAGTGATCAAGGTATTTTTCTGGGATACTCAGAACACTCTAGAGCATATAGGGTGTTTAACAATAAAACTCGAACAGTGGAAGAAACTCCACATGTTGTTTTTGATGAGTATCATGTGAAGCCTAACAACTCAAATGTTCACAGGATTGAAGATGGAGATGAAGGAACAACTCTTGGGGAACTACAAATAAAAGCAAAAGAAAATTCTAAAGTAGTTTTCAAGACTAAAAGTGAATATCTTTGTAGGTACAATGATGAAGATGACGAAAATATGTTCAGAAATCAAGATGATGAATCTGAAGAAGATCCACAAGAGGAAGAGCCTCAAGATGAATTCCTCAAGCTCACCCTCCTCAAGAACAACCTCCACAAGATCACCTTCCTCAAGTCCAAGATCAACCCGTCCTTCAACAATCACAAATGTGAGGTATTCCAAAGATCACCCACTTGATAATGTGATAGGAGATTTAAATGATTCAGTTCAAACTAGGTCTTAGGTTAGACAAATAGTTGAACAAGATCATCTAGCTTTTGTCTCTCAAGTGGAACCTAAAAATGTTGAAGAAGCCTTAAAAGAAAATTCATGGATTGATACTATGCATGAGGAACTTGGTCAGTTTCAAAGAAACAATGTCTGGAGTCTAGTTCCTAGAACCCCTGAGATTTCTGTCATAGGCACTAGATGGGTGTTTAGGAATAAACTAAATGAAGAGGGTAAAGTGGTGAGAAATAAGGCTAGACTGGTAGCAAAAGGGTATAATCAAGAATTTAGTGTAGACTTGAAGAATCCTTGCACCTGTAGCTAGACTAGAAGCAGTAAGAATTTTGTTGGCATATGCATCCTCAAATAAATTCAAACACTTTCAAATGGATGTTAAAACTGCCTTCTTGAATGGCTACATCAAAGAGGAAGTCTATGTCTCTCAACCACCGGGATTTGAGGATAATGACAAGCCTAATCATGTTTATAAATTGCACAAAGCTCTCTATGGTTTGAAACAGGCACCCCGAGCTTGGTACGATAGACTAAGCAACTTTCTGGTGAGTAAAAACTACTCAAGAGGTAAAGTGGACCAAACTCTTTTTACTAAGAAAGTTCGCAATCACATTATAGTTGTTCAAGTTTATGTGGATGACATCATTTTCGGTTCCACTAACCCATCACTGTGTGAAGAGTTTTCAAAACATATGCACAGTGAATTTGAGATGAGTTTAATGGGGGAGCTATAAGTTTTTCTTGGCTTGCAGGTTAACAACATGAAGATGGCTTTCATTAATCAAGAAAAATATGTCAAGAACTCTTGAAACGCTTTCAGTTTGAACAAGCCAAACCTGCCTCAACACCAATGAGCACGAGCATAAACTTGAAAATGATGAGAAAGGTAAACCGGTAGATGCAAAGCACTTCCGAGGTATGATTGGCTCACTCCTTTATCTTACTGCAAGTAGACCGCATATACAATTTAGCGTTTGCCTTTGTGCTAGATACCAATCTAGTCCAAAGGAAAGCCATTTGGTTGTAGTTAAGAGAATTTTCAGATATCTCTCAGGTACGTATGATTTGGGTCTTTGGTATCCAGCAGGAAGTAACTTTAATTTGATATCATATTCTGATGCTGACTATGCCGGATGTAAAATTGACAAAAATAGCACTAGTGGTTACTGCCAATTTCTTGGTGGTTGCATGGTTTCGTGGGCATCCAAAAGGCAACACTCGGTTGCACTCTCCACTGCAGAAGCAGAATATGTTGCTGCAGGGAGTTGTGCGACTCAAGTGTTGTGGATTAAGAGTCAATTGTGTGACTATAACATTGATATTAGATGCACATCAATCCTATGTGATAACACTAGTGCTATCAACCTTTCAAAGAACCCATCCAACACTCAAGGACTAAACACATAGAAATATGTCATCACTTCTTGAGAGATGAGGTAGCCAACAAATCCTTGGAAATTAGCTTCATACCCACTGAAAAACAATTGACTGACATCTTCACCAAACCATTGTCTGAGGATAGATTCACATCCTTAAGAAGAGAATTGGGTTTATGCAAAATTTAATGAAATCAATACCAAATTGAGAGGTAATCACTTTGTGAGTGGTGACTATGAGGTATATCAAATGGTGGTAAGTGGAAGATCAAGTTACGCTTGTTCAGAAACTATCATTATGTGTGAGGAAATATTCTTCGCCAAGTATCCATAGACACTATCTTCATAAAGGTTATTTACCTCACAATAGGGTATTTGGTTCTCTTTAATTTTTGTCATATACATTTCCTTCTTCCACTGAACTTCTTATTCTTGGATGGTTTTGGTTGTTGCATTGTGTGTAAGTGTTTACCTTGATTGTCAATCATATCATGCATGCAATTACTTCAATGATGTGTCCACATGCACACACTATGGGGGAGTAACAAAAGGCTAGGTGAGTGATTGTTTAAGAAACACTTCATACTTCTTGTATTTTGATCCCTCACTTCTTGGTTAAAATTCCATCTCAAGTCATAGCCTTCACACTGATTTTTCACTTGCCTGTCGACAACCATATCCATAGCTGTCGACAGCCAGGCCTTCCCAGAACACCAGTTCTGCTTGAATTCAGTAGCTTCGACAGGTCCAAAGGTTGCTGTCGACAGATACACTCTTGTTGTTCAATCTTCATCATTTCTCATCCTCTCTCAATGAGTATGTTCACAATCATTGAATAAGGGGAGATAGGACTTTATGTTCATTACTATTTCTCATATCAACATAGTATTCAAGATATAAAGTTCTTCTCAATGATTTTGACGCAATATTTTGAGCTTGGATCTAGGTTGTGTCATCTAGAAACTTTGCGAAACTCAAATGACTACATCTTAATTGAATATCTCCCTTGTGGTTAATCTATCTCTAAAATGGTTTGATAAGTAAAATGGTACTTGAATATAATGTTATACATTAGCCTTTGACCTTATACACTAGGAACCTTGATGGTTAATGAAATAAAAAAAAAAGAGAAAAGCTACCTATTTCACACATTAAACAAGCAAGAAATTACATGGGATAGAGGCAGAGCATGATGATTATTCCTGAGTAACCGGAGACATGGGCATCACAACTGTCTGTCTTCGTGTCAAAAAGTTATTGCATTATCTCTGTATAATGATATGATGGTCACTCATACTGAGTAACTAAGGGCATAGACATCACCAATGTCTACCTTCACGTCAAAAGGTATACGTGAACCTAATTATCACTTCCCTCATATCATATCAATAATAATAATAAAAAATCCCATCTCAAAAGAAATAGAGTGGAGCCTCCATCAGTTTACCTCAAGGGAAAAGGTTGTCTATTGTCAAGGGTCATGTAAACGTTGTCTTCATTTACCAAATGAACATCACCACAAAGTCATATGTTTTTCTTCAATGGTTTTATTCAACGGGATTTCCATTAAGTCATTTGTGTTTAAAAAATAGTTCTATAACTGCCATACCTTAAGATTCCCGAGTATTTTCTCTTAACCATTGTAGACTAATTTTTATATCTTTATACTATTTGATATGACCCTTAGTAATGCGTTTAAAACCTATTCTCATTCTTAGAATTAAAAGTGCATGCTCACTTCCAATTAAAATCCTCTAGAAATCAATTCTGGCACAAAGCTACTTAGCAGCTGTCGACAGCCGGCGGCCAGATCATTTGGAAACCCAAACGACATGTCTTTTACGTCGGATTTTGTGGGCCCCTTACTACTCGAATTCTCACCCAACTTCCTTATAAGGGCACCCATGACCCCAACTTTCTTTCTAACTCTCCTACACCTCTTCTCCCTTCTCTCAACCCTAACTCCTCCTCCCAGGGCACCGTAACCAGCATCCTGCTTTCTGTGTTTCTTCTCCCTCCAGTTCCATCTTCTCTTGGTGATCCTTCTCTTCTACAACTACTTCCCTTGGCTTCAAAAGAGAAACGTGCTGCTTCCTGTCGTCATCCTCTTTCTCCTGAAGTCGGAGAAGGTTCCTTGGCCCCCGCCGAGCGTCGGAGCAAGCACCGGGACGATCGTCTATCGGAGCTTGTTGTCCCTCGCAACCTTCGTGCGTCCAGGGTCCGAGGAACCTTCACCAAGTTTGTACACCACGGTTCATCAACTTCGTGTCCATTGAAGACATGTTTCCTAATCTTCAGCCCCTGTTCGACACTCAGGGCTGGACCGACTTTGTGTACAACCACACGCGGTATTCTCCCACCACTATGACTGACTTCTACAACAACCTGTAGATGACAGTGGATTCAGAGTTGTACACCATTGTCAAGGGTACTATGTTTCAAATCACCCCCAATCTCTTCTCTCGTGCACTACAAATTCCTAATTCTGGGGTGGACATTCTAGTAAACCCTTCATCTGCTTCTGAATACTACACACCCATCACCCATCAACTTTATCATCCTAGTGTGGACAATCTTAAGCTTAATGCCAACTCCTTTCCTCCACTAAATCGTCTCATCCATCACATTTTCACTACTATCATTGTTCCTAAAGATGGAAGTAGGGAACTTGTTACTACTGTCCACAAGTCCCTCTTCATTCATTTTTGAAGTGTGAACAAGTCAATCTTCCTATCCTTATGGTGGACCTCATTAAGCAATGTTACACAAACCCAAAGAGGTCCATGCCTTATGCCTGTCCCATTACATCCCTTCTCTCTTCATTGGCATTCCCATCTTTGACTCCGAGTGCACCAAACTCAAATCCAGAAGTTCTTTTGATCTTACTGCGGTGCATCGTATGGGGTACAAGTTTGTGGATGGGGTAGTAACCAGGACCCTCAAGGGCAAAGCTCCAAATGTTGAGGAAACATTTGCTGAAGAAGAAGGTGATGATGAAGACTCCAGGCAGAGCCAATGGATGCTCAGGAGATGATCCTGCGATGCTGAACAACGGGAACAAGTTCTTTCTCTTAGGAATTTCATTGCTGATCAGGTGGCATAGTTGCAAATCCAATTCTCCAACCGGTTTTGAGCACCTCAACACTCGTCTCGATCATGTGGATATGAGGATGGATGCACTGGCCAGCACACAAGTGCAGTTACAAGACCAGGTTGCCAGGCTCTCTACAGATTTTCATAGCTTTCGTCATCCCGATGTACTAGGGAATGACAATGTCTAGAGAGTCACTGGGTTATCTAGGTCATAGTTCTAGATTTGGGTACTGGGTCCCTTAGTCATTTACGTCAGTCATGTATCTTTCCTTCTATTGTTGTCACTTTATGTCATGCAATGGTCATCTTTTGTAACTGAGTGTCTTGCATGTTAATGAATGAAAAACCTCAGTTCCTTTGCTTACATCTTTTCCATGTGTGCATAATATGTCTTTTTGAATGTTGTCAAAAGGGGAGAATCATCAATGTGCATAAATTGAAATTTTGTCATCATCAAAAAGGAGGAGAATGTGGGTTTACATGTGCTTAATGTTTTTGATGATGTGATTATAATGAACATTGCAATTGATGATGATACAATGACTTATTTGTTAGAAACAAGAATGACATGATCAAGTGACAAGATGAGATAATATGTATTCATTATATCTCACTTATAATGTTTTCAAATGTAGGTTGAATACATACAAGTCAAGTACCCAAAGTCCACTTCAAAAGGTCATCAAAAAGGCTCCAAGACACCTCCTGTCGACAGCAAGACAACCCCCTGTCGACAGATGGACATTCCAGGAACTTGAAAACAAAATGGAACAATAGCTGTCGATAGCCCCAGGCTGCCTGTCAACAGGCCAGTGGTTCAGCAACATGAAGACTTCTGGAAAACCAGAACTGAACAGTAGCTGTTGACAGCAGCAAGTCGGCTATCGACAGACATAGTTTTGGAAACTTCCGATGGTCAAGATATGATCCATGTTTTGGGTGATTCTTTCAAGCACGTCTCTCCATGTTTGAAACCCATATATATAGATCATATAGGGCTATTTTCATAGAGAGAGACCACAACTCCAAAACCCTAAGCAAGACTCAAGAGAAAAAGCTCCCATCTGCTACTCTGCTTCAAGCTTCCGTTCAGAAAAAAGAAGAAACATCTTCCGAGCGGAGTTGAAGTCAGGTTGTCCAAACTAAGCTTCTCCATCAGTTGATCTACATCCAAACGAAGCTTGAAGTTGTTCTGGACTACCAACGAGAAGAGTTCTTCATCAGGATATGTTCTTTCAACTTAGAACTCTTCTCTATTTGTTCCTTCTATACTTTTGTGTGTGTGGTTGTGTTTCAAGCGTTCCTTGTGCTTGATTCACGTGGTTTAAGTTGTTTTGATTGTGTGTTCACATCAAACAACGTGTGTGTGTGAGTTGTAGTGTTGAACTCGCTCATAAGCAGTTTTTTCTTCGTGTGTGTGTGGACGGTGGACGTAGGATACACAAGTTGTGTACTCCGAACTACCTTAAATCATTGTGTCTGTGGTTTCAACGTTTTATGTTAGATGATTGGTAGGCACGTTGATCTCTCACATGCTAGATAACTTGCTAGTCTTTCTATCTATAATCACACATCTTGATTCGATTTTAACTCTGTTTAAGATATCGAAGAGTTTGTGTCTCCATTGAAAAGAAGGCTAAAATATTTTTAATTACGAGTAATCTATTCAACCCCCCTTCCAGATTACCATAATAGGCAATTCCGAACATCCTTCAAGTGGCTGAACCAGCTGGGTCTCAAGCTCCTGTAGAGGTTACTGTTGTGCCCCCAGAGCCTTCTATTCCTTCTACTCTTCAGACTCTAGCTCCCACTTCTCCACCTACATCCTTCTTAGCCCCACCTGCACCTGAACCTTCCAAGAAACCTATTCCAAAGCATATCTCCTCTCCTACACCTTTCCTGCTACCTCCTCTTCTTCACCTACTTCTTCTACTATTCCTCCTCCTCCCACAATTGAGGATCCTCCAACATCATCATCTGCTGGACCATCAGCTGCTCGACCATCAACACCACCTCCTCCTACTTCTTTTTCTTCTCTTCATCCACCCACTCCTCCCTCCTTCATCACCATCATTCCGAAGAGTGCTCGTGTTCAAGGCCACATCTTATAGGACATTAAAGATGAGTTTAAAGAAGCAATTCTTCGCTCAGTCCTGTATGTGTCCTCCCATGTTCACAGGACATGTTCTCCCAGTCCTGTCCCCAAAAAGAGAAAAATTTCTAAGCTACTTGCTCTCTCTTCTGAACCTCAATTCTCTGCTCTTTGGTTCTCCCTTTCTGTTGAAAATAGAAGGAGATCCCTCTATTGTGAATTCTTACAAAAGTGTACATTTGCTGCTATTTTTGCCTCCTTCATCTTAATCTCACAGAACACCTTACTATTGTTCTTCCTCTCTCTCCCATATCAAATCAGATCAGTCCAAAATCTTCTCCATAGCTGAATCTAAGACTGAAGACCAGTGGGCTCGGGGCCATCAGTCTCTCTATAGGAAACATGTGCTTCCTAGATCTGACAGGTTTCCACCCTCAGACCACTAACTTACTCTGTCTGAGTGGTTTGTTATCCACTATAGGAATACTTGGGTCCCTTCATCCAAAGGGAAATCAAGTTGATCTGGCACTTCCAGATGTTTCAAGAATATCAGTTTATTAACAAACTGCCAGAAATTCAGCTTGGCCTGTTCAGGGGAGCCATTGCACAGCTCAGGACTGAAAACCCTGTCAACACTTCCCTTCAGGTGGATTTTGCTACCCTAAAGTTGCCAGAGATTATCTTCCTCCCCAAGCTTCATTCCTTGCTCATGGACTCTGTTATGGGTCCTTCTATCTTTGAAAAATTCGCTAGAGTAATGGCTAGAATAACAGTCCGACAGGGAGCTCCTCTTGCCTTCCACCGATTTCTATTCCGAGAGTATCACAGGAATATCAAGTCAGATGTCCTCGCCCCTCTTCTGTCTGAATGTGAAAGGCTCTCACCATCTGATTGGGAGCAGCACTATCACTAGCTGCTCAGCAGCTGGATACTTTGAACATCTCCCTGGCCAGTTCCAACAAACCAACCCTATTTGTCGAAGAATTCTTGGATCTCAACTCAATTAATTTGGTTCAAGATCTGTTTGCCATCTGGATTAAGAGGTACAAAGTCTATGAACCCCTCAAGAGGGAACTGAAGCAGCTCAAGATCTTCTACCCTATGTCCATTGACAAATTCCTGCAGCATGCCAGTTTTGGAATTACCAGCCTTTACCGGACATCTCTTGGGAAAGAGGAGTATGCCAATCACATTGAAGCTCAAAGGCAACTCCACATCCAGAGAATGCTTCCAGATATGGGGCCTTCCTACAAAATTAGTTGGGGTGCTTTTAAGAACCACTTCGAAGAGTAGGAACTCCAGGCTTGGCCAATCATCACGCACCATGCCTCACTTCTGTCTCCTGCCTTCTACATCTCTGACCCCCATTAAGTAATCAAATCTAGTATTTTGGCTCCATTTATCTTTGTCCATCTCCATTTTCTTCTGTCCATTAGTTCTTTTTGCTTAATGACAAAAAGGGGGAGAAATTATTCTGAAAGACATTCCCTAAAATTTTAATTAAACAAAATTTAATTCTGTCTATGTATGAATTTTCTATGTTTTGTCATCACCAAAAAGGGGGAGATTGATGATCAGTCCATCTCCATATAAAATTTATCATGAATTATATTGTAATTTTGGTGATTAACAAAACCTTGAAAAGTATTTTCTAATAACTGTTTCTAAAGTTTATCCACAGGAAATAAATCTAGCAAAACTATAAGTTATCCTCACACACTATTGTAAGTTCCAAGCATATGTTTTGTCTAAGTACACATAGATTTTCTTTATAGAAACAACGATTCGATCGCCATAACGATTCTGGAAGTCACTTAAATAACGATTTCCGTCTCACAACGATTTCATAAGTAAAACAATGATTTCCATCTCATAACGATTTCATAATAAAACAACGATTTGATCAAAACAATGATTTGCATTCACTTAAAGAACGATTTGATCGAAACAAGACAAATTACTTTACTTAAGAACGATTTGATCGAAACAACGATTTGATCAAATCAACGATTTGCTTTCACTTAAAGAACGATTTGATCGCAACAACAATTTACTTTCACTTAAAGAACGATTTGATCGCAACAACGATTTGCCTACATAAACAACGATTTGCTCAAAACAACGATTCACTTTTACTTAAACAATGATTTGAGCACAACAACGATTTCTTCATTCAAACAACGATTTCATGATCGATTTCACTTAAACAACGATTTCATCATTGAAACAACAATTTCATCATTAAAACAACGATTTCATGATCAATTTTACTTAAACAACAATTTCATCATTGAAACAATGATTTCATCATTAAAACAACCATTTCATCATAGAAACAACGATTCGGTCGATACAACGACTTCTCTTTCTCTCAAACTATAGTAACCTGGAAAATTTCGCATTTAAAAATTTGAAATAATAAATTTCTATAAAAACGGAATAATAAAACATACGTACCATTATCGTATGTGCAAGAACACATCTAAAGATTTCGTAAAAATTCTAAATCAACTCCAAATATTATCCCTAAGTGTTCAACGAATGAATTCATGCAACGAAAAATCTAATTGGCCAAACGTATGTCACAACGTGACTAATTATCCAAATTAGGAAACTAAGTCGGAAAACTGTTAACATGGAAAAATAACACGCCCATAAATTAAACGAACATGTCGAAGAGATTTCCAACATCATGAAATGAATAACCATTATCGGGTTTGACCAATGGACCTCTCATAGCCCATGAATAAATTCAAATAAGAAAATGCAATAAAATCATAACTCTATTATTCCCTAATTAAAAAGGGAAAAACCTATAAGATAAATTCCAATAAATAATTAGCTGGTTAAATGGACCCATTAGAAATTAGTGGGCCAAATAAGGATTTTAAAAAGAAGAATAATGGAAAATACCCTAAATTCGCAACTTAAATGTTACTTAAATAGAAAAGAGGTATTAATGCATTAAATAAGCAATTTGGTTGGAATTGGATTCCTAAACCTACCCTAGTTGCTTGGCCACGAATTTAGCTCCCTTCCCAACCCAAATAGAAGTTCTAATACTTAGAAAGGGAAGAGGAATAGGAAATTCGGAAATAAATAGGAGTTAGAGTCCTATTAGGAAATAGAAAGCAAAGAAGCATAAATACTCTCTTAATCTCCCAAGGCCAGCCCTAGCTCATTGCTGGGACTTCCTGAAGGTGGAGAAGAAGCCAAGGAGAGGAGGAATTGTGGGGAGAAGGCTTCATCAAGCTTTATCCCGAGTTCTTCAAGTTCTAGCCTAGAAGAGTAAAACGACTAAGGTAGGCATTCTCACGAGCAAAACTCAATTAAATCCATCTGTAGATGTTCCATACATTAGGAACAAAGCCCTCTTGTTTCACTCTTTTTCATCGAGCCAATCTTTTGATCTCTATTTTTGAAATTCTGCAAATATGATGAACCCGACCCTTCTTCTTTATCTTGATCTATGTATACTCAACCTCGTGCTCTCAAATTTTAACTAGAGTTACTGATGAATGTTAGGCATCTTTGCCCCTAAAAGCCCTAATTTTTATCCATCCTTTGTCACGAATTAAATCTTGCATGATTTCGACAATGTACTGTTCTGTTTAACCTTGACTTGTGTTACAAGTTCCATACTCTTTGTGGTGTCATTTTTAGATCAAGTGTTCAACAAAGAACTTGTTACCTCATGAGTCTACTTTCATTTGGAACTATTTTCCCAAATTTTTGTTGACCATACTGAGAGTATTAGTCCGAACATTACACTGTGTCAGATTCACACAGTCAGTCACAATACGTTTATTACCAGTCAAACGACCTTTGTTCTCAATTATTGCTACCGTACAAAGTATTGTAAGTAATCTAACTAACAAAGGTGGTTTCAGTCGATTTGGATCACCCTAGCATTTTTTTTTATTTTTCAAACCCATAGGTGTCAAACCCAATCCAAGTCAGAGTTGGAAATAGGTAGAAAAAGCAACCCAAACGTCATTTTCAGGTAGCGACAGGTCGACACGTCGCTACCATAACGCGACAACATCATGGTCGCGACCCATACCAAAAATCAGGCCATTTCGTGGTCTTTTTCAGAAGGCGACAAGTTCATGGTCGCGTTCACTTTC
Source organism: Colocasia esculenta (assembly GCA_014218235.1). Classification (NCBI taxonomy): domain Eukaryota; kingdom Viridiplantae; phylum Streptophyta; class Magnoliopsida; order Alismatales; family Araceae; genus Colocasia; species Colocasia esculenta. The sequence goes on from CM024758.1 coordinate 50,479,884, forward strand.
AAGGCGACATGCAATGCGTCGCGTTCTGCCTGTGTCCACTTAATCGGCCATAACTTTTGTATAGACCTCGGATTGACGAGCCGTTTTCTTGCTGGATTCCTCATTAAAAGGGATTCAATTTGGTATATTCATGTGTGAGATTTGAATGAAAAATGAATGAGTTATGACCTTAGGAAGTGTAGGGATGGGATTGCATTGCCTTCTAAAGGCATACGTCTTGGGTTCCGTCGTTTTGCGTCGTTCCTTGCATGTGTGAGTTTGATCTCTTCTAAGAAGGTTCTAGAAAGTCTTAACATGCATTATCAACCCATATCAAAGTTAAAACATGTTTACATAATTTTTAATTGATTTTAAGTTCATGATCATGCTCTCTACTTGCCGATTATTCACTTCTTGCCTTGTTATCAAACTTGCTAAAAACACATGTTATAAATGGAGTCATATTGAATGATTTAAAATGTAATAACACGACATCTTTCTATCTATGATTTCTCTCACACGTTACACACTTGAACCATCCAATTATGGCTTGACTGGCACAAATATCTCATAATATCTGGTTATTTATTAAATAATGTACATTAAATTGCTCTATTTTAAATGAACTTGTCTTCGTTTCTCACATGTTTTGGAATACCGTTACCGACGCTCCACTGTTCTAGAATTCCTCTAGAACGTTGGGCACTTATTTCTATATACACACTTTCCTTGACTTGGACGAACTCTCCGTCGGATATTCCTTTCGCCGGACTAGTGAATCCTTATTCAAGACCTCCGTAAGTCTCCTCTGTCCATGGATTCCCACATGGTGATGAGCTGGTTGTACCCTAACACCTATGATACCTCTTTAGGGATCAACATGATCCAAACAGCTTAGTTGCTCTCGCTCTTATCTTGAATCACGCCGGACCTCTGGACCTGTGCATAACGAGGGCAGCGGAAGGGTTGTGTATTCCACCTGACTGCCAATGCCGTAAGCGTGTGTTGTGCAACTGTTACTATCGCTCGTTACTCGACGTTTCTTGTTCAATGACCATAAGATCTCATCTATACTCTACTCGCTCGTCTATTCACATTCACTCTACTATCTCGTCTCTCTCGTCTATTCATCTAGTACTCTCTTGGTACTCTTTGAGCTGTGTGGCTCCTACTATTTGTACTGTTCATGACTATCTAGCGCTATAATATGGGTCTTGTGATTCTACTGTATCCAATGCATACTGTGCAGGGCACGGAGAGTGTCCGAGGGGCTCCAATCTAGTCCTGGGGGTAGAGAGCCACCCGAAAATACCTGCAGGGGCTATTGACGGTGTTCTGCATTGCACGGTTCTGACTATACTGTATTGGCTAGACATCTGATTATTATTCTTTTAGTCTGAGGAGTTCAGATGTACTGTGATATTACTGTGCTATCACAAACTGTTATTCTATTAGTCTAAAGAGTTCAGACATATTGTGTGATTACTGTGCTATCGCAGACTGTTACTGAACGGCTACTGTCCTAGAAGTGACTATTGCCATATTCTACTAGTGCACCGTTGTGCAACCATACACGCTATCTCGTTACACACTATCTTATCATAAGCTCTACTTGCTCTACTTGATACTTGCTATCTTGAGTTATTGCGTACTATCATGACTTAATCACATTCAAAGTGCTCTACTCTCTCGTTGTCTAATGACAATAAAAGTGCTATACTCTCTCGGCTATCTACGGATAACCAAAGTGCCATTACTATTTCGATTGACAAAAGTTAATCAAAAGTGCTATACTATCTCGATTGATGAAAATCAATCAAAGTGCAATTTACTCTTTACATGACCAACTACTATCTCTCCTTACTATACCTGTCGCTTGCTATTGCTTGCCATTGTCGCTACATGCTGTTGCGTAGTTATCGTTTCTATCGTGACTTGACTTTAATCATCGTGCTATACTTGATTCATGCTATCTGAACCATGTTACTTGTGCTATTACTTTCTCAACTTTACATGACTCACTCTATCATTAGTTACTCTGCCATTTAATGCATTAATTATTTAAGCCTGCTTGATCCTGAGATTTAAGTCCTACTGGGCGTTATCGCTCACCCATCATTATTTGTTATTGTGTCTCAGGTAAGTCGGACGATGACGTTATATGTACCAAGGGACGGGACCAGTGTGATGAGCGACCTGGAGTCAGTTGATGAAGTTGCCCTAGTACTAAGGAGTCTAATAGTTATTGCTTTAGATCTTTTCAATGTAATGATGTCATTGAGCCCTAGGTATTGGCTCCGAATTAGTGGTTGTAATAGTATTAGTGATTTTATAATGAATGAAGAATTATTTCAATTATTGTTCGTTAGATGCTCTGATGTTTGCGTCTGTATGCGCAATACACGTTACCATACTCGTTATTCGCATCTCCTCTGATTATTCCGCTGCTAAATTGGAGGGGCGTGACATAAACAACGATTTAGCCGCTGCAACGATTCTGTTTCTCTCAAACAACGATTTGGTCGCTACAACGATTCAGTTGGTACAACAATTTCATCTCTACATTGACCTTCTATGAAAGAACGATTCTATTAAAACAATGATTTCATCTTATCATCGATTTCTATTAAGTAATGACTTTGTACAGAACATCGATTTCATTTCATTAATACATGGATTATGTTCACATCGACTTGGTCTCAACATGGATTACATTCTCACATGATTATATCATCGATTTGATATCAATATCATTTCTATACAGAATGTTCTTTACTTTCAAATAAATTTATATAGCTCTTGAACAGTCTGATTTATCTTCTTATTTAAGAATCATTTCTTATAATATTTAAATATGCATATGCTCGAAACTCTTTGGATTTCAAACAGCCTTCCCACGCATCATACTGTATCCTAAGATCTTGATCATTTATTGTGTTAGTACACTATTTCCACACGATATATCCTTGCTTACCTCACTTGTCACGTAAAGTCTTGCTTTATGTGATGACAGAATAACATTTCCTTTTTTGTGTATCTTCATACTGCACGACTACTAATGTTGACTAACAATTTAGACAAAGAAAAGTTGTCTAGGTGTCAGTGTTTATTGTATGCAGAACTTTTCTATAAACACACGTTAAAGATGGAGTTGTCAACCTGACAAAAAGGATAGAAGATTCAGACAATCTTTCCTTGAAGGTGAAGTGTCAATCCAAGCATTAATAGCTGCAGGCTCACCTACTCCTTGCTTCGGACCAGTCTCTCTAACATGCATGAAGCTGTGAGACAACAGATATTTCAACGGATACTACAACGGTCAAAATTATTTCAAAGAAGATAAATAGAAGACTGGTGACTCCATGTAAAGCAGTTAGATAGTTCGAACTCTTGAACCTTTGAGAAGATTGAAACTCTAGTCACCTGAAGAATAACAAGAGCCAGCTCATCCAATCTAACCATCAGTAGCTCTTAGCTCTCTATGAGAATAGTGCATTTGTTTTTGAGAGCTTGCGTAGTTTTGAGATAGAGTCATCTTGTAATCATCTAGTGCCTCTCAGACTTCACCTCAGATCAAGCAAGTGATTATAAGCTTGGTGTTGGGGCCTCCCTCCTACAACGCATTCTTTGTAGTTGATCGTCTTCTGGTGTGAAGAGAAGACCTGTTGTTGAACAGGTGGTTGTTTCCCCTTGGTAAGAAGGAAGACCTATTTGATACATGTGGTGTTGTACCTCTTCAGGTTGAGAAGAGAAGGCCAGCTGCAGCTAGATGTGTAAGTGTCCTTAAGGGGGACTGTACCCTTGTATAGTGGAATCCCAAGTGCTTGCTTGGGGACTGGATGTAGGACTCCTTGGGATAGGAGATCCGAACCAGGATAAAATTTCATGTTGTTTGTGTGATTTTTCTCTTTGTGTTGATTAACCATAACTCTAACTATTGATCTTAGTGTTGTCTGTCTAGTGTTTTATTTACAGGAATTATTACACGAAAGAATTTTAAGCAATCCATTCATCCCCCCTCTGGTCTTGCTATCTGGGCAACATAGGGAACCCTTCGCGATCAAGTGACCACAGGCAGAGGTCTAGGTGTCTACCTGGAACGTCCCTCGACACCCGGTGTAAATTGAAGAGAAGGCGACAGCCACCTTGTCGCTACCAGAATGTGATAGGGTGGGCATCGCTTCCTCAACCAGAAGGCCACGTATCTGGCTGTCGCGACACCAAACGTGTCGCGACTGTAGGTTTGTACACCCGAGAGCATCACCTTCAAGCCAAACAACACAATTCCAAACCAACCAAGGGGAGGGGAGCTTGGAGGACGGTGTAAAAAGCCCAAATAGCATCAAACCACGCTTGTAAACACCCATGCGTGCCAAGGAAAAGAACTATACTCAATATTCTTACATGCAGACATGGAACCCTCATTATTCACACCCCATACCAAGCAATAATCAAAGCAAGCACTCATTCCACGAGAACCACAATCACAATGCACAATCATAGCATGGGTTTTAAGGCTTGGAGAAGGGGTTTGGAAGCCCTAGCATGGTAGAACTAGGGGAAGGTTTAGGCATCCCTACCTCAAAATGGAGATCCACCCTAATGGGGCCTTCTCATAGGCATGCAACCCTCCTCCTCGCTCTAAGCTCCACGCTCACACCGTCCACGAGCCACGAACGTCCTCCTACATGCCGATGAAGAAGAACACCACGAGGAGAACCAGTCACCACGCCGGAGAAGCACCACACAGGAGGGGAAAACCCCAACCCAACACAAGAGCAACTCACCCACACCTCACACAAGGGAAGAACACCTCACACAAGCCACTCAAACTCTCTCCCAAGCTCCCCACGGAGCCACCAGCAGCAGAGGCATCAGAGGGGAGAAAGTCAGCCGAGATGGGGAAGAAGGGGCTGTTCTCAGGCCTGTGATTATTTAAGCCTCGGAGATGAGAACGCAACAACTTGGCTGTTGCGTTCACTCAAGTGAACGCGACGGCTAACCCGTCGCGATCCCATGGTCAAGGTCAACCTGATAGACGGGAACGCCACGAGTCGTCCTCGCAGCCCTGACACCATGAACGTGATGCCTGACCCGTCACGTTCATCATGTCAGTGGTTGACACTTGTCCCGTCTATCCCGACAGAAAAATGACAAATATGCATGCTGCGGTCAGAGGCTGAACGCGACAACATGCCCGTCGCGTTCTCAACCAGAATGCACCGGCCATCCTGTCGCCTTCAAAAGGCAACAGCCCAAGCATCGCGACCTTCAACAGAAGGTGGCTGACCAAGGGAAAGGAGGGATGTTACAATAGGTATATATATATATATATATATATATATATATATATATATATTATATATATATATATATATATATATATGTACCCAAACACAAAACTCTCTATATTACTTTGTATATTTACTTTATATTTTTTAATATTCTAATAATTTTGCAGGATCTGCCACCCTGACTATGCCGGTGTCTCGGCGACAGGTATATGTATATGTATCCAAACACAAAACTCTCTATATTACTTTGTATATTACTTTATATTTTTTAATATTCTAATAATTTTGCAGGATCTACCACCCTGACTATGCCGGTTGTCTCGGCAACAGGTATATGTATATGTATCCAACCACAAAACTCTCTATATTACTATGCACATTAACTTTATATTTTATAATGTGCATATATTTTTGTAGGATCCACATTATGCCCAATAGAGTCACCTATCCCATCCCATTCAATAGCAGGTACATGCATGTTTCCATAATTTAGTACGTTTCTTGTCTTCCAATTTTTTTAATAATAGTGTACTTAATATTTACAACAGAGGTAGAGAATCATCATCTAGCAGTGGAGGAGGTGGCTTAGTCAGCTGGACGCTAGCCATGCTTGATTTTTGGGTAAACTTAATCACTTCAAACTTATTATATTTGCTATTTACGTTATATGGTTCATGTAGAAAATTAATGTGCAATTGCAAGGAGAAGATAGATTTAGGATCTACTTCCCGCTATATTACATCGTTGTTGCACGCACACGTTCTAGGACTAGTGGACGCGTCGAAAGAGTTCCCCCTGTTCGTCCGAGATATGTTATTTGACATGTTCACAGTATTATTGCTTTTTACTCATTTGAAGTCATTTCTTTAATTACTATCTCTCTCAATTAGTGCACTAACTTGAGTAATTTAATTTCTAAACAGCAGAGGTACATGTTCATGAGAGAGGAGGATCTCCCTCTAAGCACGAGCCGTTTGTGAGTCTACTGCCTAGACTAATTTCAGAAAGTCACTGTGGGAGGCCTGGGACAAGGCGGCGAAGATCAGCCAGGATCCCACGGTTGGATGGATTACGGCCCGGTGTGGATAAGGAGGGACTATTGGGAGTCCCTTTGTCATCGTTGGGCAACTGGACCATGGCAGGAGAGGTCACAAGCAGCTAAATACAATCGGGCAGCTCATCCGAAAAAGAATGTGCATACTAGTGGGTCAGTGTCTTATGTGACCCATAGCCAGAAATTGGTAAGTATATTAAGTTTCAATTGCTTAATACATTATTATTGTAAAACTAACTATTTTTGTTGAATTGTAAGCGTCACGAGCTCGAGCATGCCCCTACATTTCACAAGTTATTTGATCGGACTCATAAGAGGAAGGGGACGGATGACTATGTTAGCTAGAGTGCTTGCACGATTGCCATAAGTCTATATATAAATTTTTTTATTTAATTTAGAGATTAAATAAATGTGTAATAAATAATATATTTTTAATTTGTTCTGTAGGAGACCTATGACAAGACGATGGCAGATCGCTATGCGGAGGGCACTCCCCAGCCAGACTTGGATCCGGAGGCCTGGGTCGACACAGCGGGTAGGACGAGGAAGGGCCGAGTACATGGTTTTGGGAATAGCCTGGATACTACTCCAGTGCTGTCCTCATATGCAAGTTCAGTCGCTCCTCCGGCCTACGTGAGTTCGTCTACTGCGATGCTCCGCAGCGGCGAAGAGGAAATCAAAACCCTCATCTGGGAGGAGCTGTCGTTGCACCTTGGCGCCATGGTTGAGCAGTTGGTGGCTGCCATCCGAGGAGCAGGCATCTCACATCAAACCCATCAGGTCAGTATTAGTTTTAATTTAATATAGTTTAAATGAAATCAAACCACTAATCTAAAAAAAAACTCGTGTTAAGAGTTAGAACACACTAGTCGGGGGTCTAAAATCTGAAATAGGGATCCGATTGGCGTGCCGTTTGCTCTGACATGACCGGGTGGGTGAGAGCAACGTGTGGGAACTGATGGAATCCTAATCGGATTCCTGGTTTGGGTTCGGCACTCAAACCACTAATATAAAAAAATCCAAAGGTAAAGGGTTAGAACACACAAGTTGGGGATCTAAAATCCAAGATAGGGATTCGATCGGCATGTCGTTCACTTCGACACGACCGAGTGGGTGAGAGCGATGTATGGCAACTGATGGAATCCTGATCGGATTCTCGGTTTGGGTTCGGTGCTCAACCACTAATCTTACAAAAACACAAGTGTTAAGGGTTAAAACACTGAAGTCGGGGGTCTAAAATATGAAAAAGAGATCCAATCGACATGCTGTTCACTCTAACATGATCGGGTGGATGAGAGCGACATGTGGGAATTGACAGAATCTTGATCGGGTTCCTGGTTTGGGTTCGACGCTCAAACCACTAATCTAAAAAAAAAACCCAAATGTAAAGGGCTAGAACACACACGTCGAGGGTCCAAAATCTGAAATTGGAATACGATCAGTGTGTCGTTCACTCCGACACGACCGGGTGGGTGAGAGCAATGTGTGGGAACTGACAAAATCTTGATCGGATTCCCGGTTTGGGTACGGCGCTTAAATCACTAATCTAAAAAAACTCAAGTGTAAAGGGTTAGAACATGCAAGTCGAAGGTCCAAAATCTAAAATAGGTATCCGATCAGAGTGTCATTCACTCCAACATGACCGGGTGGGTGAGAGCGACATGTGGGAACTGACAGAATCTTAATCGGATTACTGGTTTGGGTTCAGCGCACAAACCACTAATCTAAAAAAATCCAAGTGTAAAGATTCAGAAATATTTTCTAATTACACTTAGTGAATATTCATATTTTGAATTAAATTTTTAAAAAATTAATTATATCATTTTTATTTATGTTTCTAATGTTTATTTTTATAATATAGGATCCTCCAACACCTCACGATCATGAGGCGGGGAGAGAGGACGATCCAGTAGATCTATCTTAATTTTTTATTTGTTCTTATTATGGATGTTCTATATTTATTGTAATTGATGATTTTATGTTATTTGTTATTTATTGTAGATGTTCCATATTTATTGTGATTGATGATTTTATGTTATTTGTAATTTATAGTGGATGTTCCATATTTGTTGTGATTAATGATTTTATGTTATTTATTTTTAGTAGGTTTTGGAATTTATATTTGTTATCTATTTATATTTTAAGAAAACAATAAAAATAATATTTTCGATGGATTTTTCGACTGAAGTTTTTCGTCGGAAAAAACATCGGCATAGTAACTTTCTGACGGAAAGTATCTATCAGTAAAATCGTCAGAATTTCCGACAGATTCTCGACAAATATTTCCCGTCAGAAGTTTCCCATTTCTGATGCTTTTGTCTGTCGTTCAAGGTGTCAGAAGTTCTGACGAATATACTGACCGACCATTCCGTTGGAATTTTTTGACGGTCTCTATTCGTCGGTAAAACGGTTGGAAGATTTATTTTTCGACGGATATTTTCTGACCGTTACTTCCGTCAGAAATACCGACAGATTTACCGACGTATTTTATGTCTGTCGAAAAGTTCTGATGCTTTTTTTTCTGACGGAGTGTTTTCGATGGGTTGTCACCAGAAAACAGTTGGCAAGCCTAGTTTTTGATGGATTTTCGACAGATTTTTGACGAAATGTTGCCGTTGGAAATTCCGCTTATTTTTGTTGTGATACAGATAGCTCAGACTCTACGATGACATCTCAATACTATAAACACATACACCATAATAATTCAAGCACAAATAGGACCAAATTGTCTAAGTTTATTAAAATGTAGCTCGAGTCACACAATTTAAACTCTCAATAGTAAGTTCAATGTCCCCTTGGTTCAGTAGACTTCATAAATGCCTTATTGTTGAAACTTGATTGCCAGGTTTAGATTGATTACACAAACTTGTTCAAATTAGCCATGCCAGTAAGCATGAGCATTCCTTTACAATCTCCAACTTCAGCATGCAAAGGATCATCCAATTCTCCTTGGATATAGCTCTTTCTTCTTTTCCAAGAAAGCTTGCAAAACCTACGAAGAACAGAGCACACTGCGAAAAGTGCAAAATGCTAGATTACGTCGCTTCTTCTAGATATCTCTTAGGATCTAAAACCCTAGGAGTATGAATAGGAACTTTTTACCACATCATACACCCTTAAAATGTGTCATGTAACATTCATATATTAAGCAATCAGAATTCTTTTAGATGCATAACTAACTTTGATGGGACTTTCTTTGCTCCATCGCTGCATTAGATTGGCTAAAAGGCTTGATGGAGCAAAGAAGGTGTTTACCATCCATGCATAGATTTATCAACACTGAACCACTCAACATCTATGTCTAGTCCTCAATGGTAAACACCTTGAGATTTCACTATCTAGCTATAACCACAGCCCTTAATACAACATTGGAACCTCCAATACGTACTTCACCACACTTGAGCACCTCAGGTCTTCTCTTTCTACCCAAGGAGAAAACCCACCAGATACAAAACCTCTATCCAGTCATCCCACCCGTTGTCAACATAGTCAAGTTGTCACGCCCCCAATTTAGTGGCGGAATAAACCGAGAACGTGAGCAGATACATGATATATCAATTAGTCAAGTAATTAGAGCAACTAAGGACAACAATTGGATAATACAAAGTCTTTATTTTATTGATCACTAAGTCTATTACAATCACTAATTCAGAGCCAATACTTAGGGCCCACCATGACACTTGACATTAGAAAGAAACTAAAAAGAACTCACTAACTGGACCTCACTAAGACTCTATTATGATGTTAGGGTAATGCCACCAAGTTGACCCAGGTCACTCATCACTCTTGTCCATCCCCATAGTCGTGTGTATCGTCATATGACTCACCTAAAAAATATTAAGAAAATACTTGATGAACAAATGCTCAATAGGACTTATATCTCATGAACCAGGCTATGCTTTAAGTGATTATTGAGTTAACAAAAAGAATAACTACATGATCCATGTCAGGTCACGATAGAGAGCAATTAGCATGACGAGGTCAAGTACGAGAGATGACAATAGCAAGTATCAAGTATAATGAGAGAATTGGCCATATCACGAGTAATCAAGTCAAGTCAAGTCACGTCACGTCAAGCAATATCAAGTCACGAGTTGATTGTCATTGATTAATCAAGATAATATAGCACTTTGGTGCAATGCCACACCATGTCAATTAACCCTACTGCTCTCAGGACTAGACATGGCTCTATATGCACATACATTGTGTAGCGGACCACGTCGTTCAAAACTGTTAACCCAATAACGAGCTTGACTAGACTCCGCCTCCCGTGAACAAGCCGAGGCCTCACTAGGGATATCAACACACATGTCCATAGATATATAAGAGAACGTGCTGAATATACATATGATTGCACATCTCACACATATTTACATAAGAATTACATAGCCAAGTCTCAACCAAAGTGAAGTTAGAGTACAGAAGCCTAGGCATACCTCGATGCACAACAGAAAGAAAATTACACTGTTGGACGTGAGGACCCAACTCCACTACGGTGTGGCTCTAGACTAGAAGACGGTTGCATATCCTTCTACTCTCTCTCACCTGAAAGGAGTAGGGGTGAGCCTCACAAGTCACTGGATCAGTAGGGAAACTACTTCAAAAGCTGAACGGCACTAAACATGTGTAAAGCCGAAGTAAAACATAAATAGAACCAAATATTAAAATTACCTGAGCATGATGCTACAACAATAATAACATAAATAAAGCTATGCTATCAATATGAATTCAACTTCCATAAAGAAACGGCAAACCACGCTCAAAGGTACGAGCTACAGAAGGGTAACGTCAAACATGAGTCACGAAGACTGGTTTGCGACACTAGATACTGTCCTGAAAAAGCAACATAGGTCTACCTCTCAGCCTCGTAGCCAAGGATGAAAGGTCTAGCTACCGCTCCACCTCAACAGAGTCAACAAATAGCGGAGATCAAACAACACCACAACTGCAGCCCACACCGTTGCAGCTCCATGCCTAGCACCTTTAAGGACTCCGACCCGAGCTCCTTAAAGTGAGGCACTCCAAACAGGACTAGCTGGGTGTAATGCCCCGACGCGGAATATCAGAGCGAATTACAGTTATTAAATAGTACAGAGTAAGAAATAGATATCAAACCATTGCACAAATGGAATAATACTAAATAAACTCCAATTTCATGAATAATCCACCAACCTCCATTACAATCACTAATAACTCATCAAACTTTATGAACTAACTATTACATCAATTTATCAGAGCCAAAACTAGGGCCCAGAGTACTTATTAATAATCAACTAATACACAAGAGCTAACTGACTCAAACTCTACTCACTAACTACTAAAGCAAATGGTTGTTGAAACTGGTCACTCTTGGACGTCATCCTCATACCCATCCTGTGAGTGTGGTCACCATCCGACTCACCTGAACACATGAATAAAATACACAGGATGAGTGAATAACGCCCAGTAGGACTTAAATCTCATGAGAACAAGCATGATTTAAATAATAATGTCTTAATTGGCAGGGTAACGAAAGAGTATAGCCATGTAGAGCAAGTAACGATAGCAAGAGAGCAATAGCACTGGTATAGTGAAAATAGCACAACGATAACGATAGTAGAATGGCCATGTAACAATAATAGCACATAACGATAGCACTTGTATAGCACTTGCCTAGCTTGTACTTGTATTGATAGCACTATAATTGTCATAGATTAATCTAGATAGTATAATGGCACTGGATGCATGCCGTACACATCCTTGATCATTTTAACTCCCATGGGCACTGGCACTTTTCGGGCGCTCCTCCCAGGACCAGATCTGGCCCTATTGTGCTGGCATAGTCATTTCTTTATCTTAGACAATCACATGAATTGCCAAGAGAGTACCAAGAAAAGATGGGAGTAGTAGACGAAATAGATGAGAGTGTAGAAAGAATGTGAACAGATGAGAGGATATAGATAGTAGACAAGGTAGGGACAATATCGTGAAAACAACGTAACACTGATAGTAACAGTTGCGCAGCACCAGGTTGAGTACCGGCAGTCTGGTAGAAGTCACAACCTCCCACTAGCCATGCTGTGAACACGAGCCTGGTGGCCCGGCATGATCACAAGATAAGGAGAGAACACACTAAGGCCATGGATCGTACTGATCCCTAAAGGTGTAACGAGTATTAGGGTACAACCAGCTCGTCGGATAAGGACGTGAGCCAAAGCCAAGAAGACTTACGGAGGCCTTGACAAGGATTCCTGGTCCAGTCAAGAGTCTTCCTGATGGAGAGGTGGTCCATGCTAAGGAAAAAGTGTGTAAAAACTGGTCCGTCATGCCTCGAGTGCTCGAAGCCGAGGAAAATTTGTGACGGTGTGTAAAGCGCGCGAGAAAATGAAGACAAGTGTAATTATTTAAAAATAGAGAATTTAGTCATTATTTCGCTAATTACCAGATATATTATTGTGTGAATTAATAAGGTCTCATGGCAAACATGATTGTTAGTGTGTGCATGTTAAGAAATCAAGAGACATGAATGATTGTGCACATTCGTTTACATAAATTAATCTGACATAATATTGCCCATTTTAAATTGACAAATTGAATTATGCATGACAACACTTAATTAATGGTAAATAGGGTTTATATAGCACAATAGCAGGGTTAAAATGGTAAAATTAGGGTTCTGGCTGCCATAGTCAGATCGCAACACAGGTTGCTGTCGCGACAAGGCAGACCGACACGTTCAGGTTTCAGGTCGCGACGAACAGGTGGGTCACGTTAAGGCCATCGTGACGCCCTGGCTTGGCGCATTATGTGAACCGGCATATGGTGAACCGGGGCAGGTCGTGACCAGTCGACCCGTCGTGTTCAGGATGCGACGGATCCCTGTGTCACGACCCCCTCTGATATCATGACCCATCGGGCCGTCGCGACATCAGAGAGTGGCCCGAACCGATAAAGGGATTTGCCCTTTTTTCCAGGCGGGTCTACATGATACATGGCACTTACAAATTCGATAAGAAATCGCACAGTGATCCGAAAAGCATGAAACCAATTTTAAATGAGAGTAGACATGGAGATCTATCGCAGGGCACGATTAATTAGAAAATAGTCTTGTATATAGCATGCTTTGATTAGGTTACTTTTCATTAACCTAAACATGCACAGTCAAGAACAACGATTTAATTGGTAAGGCATGCTCAATGGAATTTGGGCAAATTGGGATCGTTAGAACCCTAACAACATGCAGTATTTATGGTAATTTTATCAAGGCATGAGCATGAGTAGATTCGAGGTTACAAGCAAAACATGAAGGTTCGGGCAAGACATGTCAACAAAGATTTAGGAATTATTCGCCCTCTGCAAGAACAAAAAAGCGAAACATGAGGGCTTTTGAAAAAGATCATGATGTCTACCTAGGTAATTTTTACACGAGTTTAGCTTGAGAGATTTCCTACCTTTCTACGTTGACAAGAAAACTAGGGTTTGATGACGAAAGAGGAAGAAGAATCTCCTTAGATCCATGCCTTCCCTCCTTGCTCCTTTGTCTACATACAGCCTCCTCTCCTCGTCTCCCAAGGGTCTCAATACGCAAATGAGGGTTGATAGGGCCGAATTAGGATGTTTTGATGGCTAATAGAGTCCTAAATGCCGAAAACTCCTCTTTTCTCTTCCAACTCCAAAAATTGATAATTATCTCCTATTTACCTATCAATTATCCACTTAAAAGGGCAGAGAGAAGACCAAAATTCATGGCCCAAGGGTTAGGATGGGATATGGGCTCTTATCTTGAATAATTATGGGTTATATAGTATTTATCTTAACCCTTTACTATTTATTAATTAATTATATCCGAATTTGGGATAATTATTTGCCATCTCATGATGGGCTCCTCACAATTAGGCCCATTGTTTTGTAATTGAGCCATTTACACAACCCATTAAGGTTTTAACTTATTGGTCTTGATTTAATGCCCTTTTACTTCACTTATTTCTCATTTATTCTAATTAAATCTATTTATTTCATTTATTAAATAAAACTTTTATTTTATTTAAGATTTAAAAATCGAGGTTGCTACATCCTCCCCCTCTTAAAAAGAATTTGCTCCCCAAATTCATATGATCGAGAGAGGAATAGTGACTTACCGAATAGCTCCGGATAGTTCCGTCGTATGGTCACTTCAGGCTCCCACATGGCTTCTTCAACTTCGTGATTTCTCCAAAATATATAACCATGAGTATAGATCGATTCCGAAGCTATGCATCTTCTTGTCCAATATCCTTACTGGTCTTTCTTCATAGGTCATGTCTTTGTTCAAATGATATTGTGACGACCCTCCTTATACCGGTACGGTTATACCAACCCACGTCGATATAGAGAGTGTTGCCACAGTGGGACATTCACCCATCACAGTTATTAGGTCGAGACGTACATAAATATGAACACATAACGACGAAATAAAAGAACTGGAATAAATATCTTATTCCATCATCAAATTTATCCACAGTTTATATAGTATAAAAAGAAACTAACTATTTCATAACTGAGAATTAAAATGAAGTACATTGTCCACAACTTGCAGCTAAATAAATTACATGAATTGAATGTAGTACAAGTCCTCCTTTATTACATACTATGAAATGGAAATATAATAAAGTAAATCTCCGCAAGTAATCTCCTACTCTCGCTCCGAGTCACTCCGAACTAACTCCTCGGATGAAGTAGAGACAACCTGCACCTGTATGCTGAAGCAAGAATGAGTCTAAAGACTCAGCAAGTAATTTCCCACATTAAGCATACATACATCACATGGCATTTTACTCTTTAACAATTTCACAGGTACATGTTCGTGGACTTAACAATCTTTAAGAAAACCTAACATGATATTTCCATCAATTTCAGACCCATAGTACATGGTTTATATTCATATCACAATAATAAACCATCACATGCTTTCTACACAATTTCTAACATACTATCTAGATTCTCATTCATGTTGTATCATAATGGCAATTGAACATGGAATTTTACACATAAAGGAAAAATGTTCCTAACATGGATTCTATGTACTTTTCCACATGCATATCACTTTTATAAACATAATAAGCTTGTTGTTTTGACAAACTTTTAACGCATTTATAAACATAATTACAATTTCACATGCCAACACAATAATTCACATATCCATATGCTTACTTACTCATTTACACAATTTATACATTCACTTTTCACATAAACACAATTTCACATTGTTATCATTATATGCCGTGACACATAGTCCGAACCACCTCTATAAGGACACACACTTATCACATCACACACATATTTATCACCTAGGCACTACAGTGATAAATCTTAGTTACTGCGCAGAACCGGGAGAAGCACTCTTCACCCTAACCAGTGGTACTTGTCCGCCTCCAGGATTTTTATCCCAATGCCCATGGGATTTCACATACTCATATGAACCTTCCCGTAGGGACTTTGCTGCGGTACAGCTCCTCAGCCCTCTAAGGTAGCAGTGTCACTCATGGCACATTTACACATTTTTCTCATTTTAAAACACACATTTTATACACTGTTTTAAACACATGTTCCATGCTCACACACAATCATGTTTTTCAGGTTTACCTAACATGGTATTACTGTTTGCAGAGTTAAACAATCATAATTTGATCCAAATCATGCTGCAACTAACTGGGTTATCATTAATTACTCTAAACATGCTCTAATTGGCCTTTTCATGATGAAATAATGAATTCAGTGCCTACTATTGTCCAAGTCACCTGAGATTTTAATGGTAGACTATTTATAGATCATTCATGTTATTACTGTTGCAGAGTTACAATCATAATTTGATCCAAATCATGTTGCAACTAACTGGGTTATCATTAATTACTCTAAACATGCTCTAATTGGCCTTTTCATATGATAATGAATTCAGTGCCATACTATTGTCCAAGTCACTGAGATTTTAATGGCAGACTATTTATAGATCATTCATCCACATGAAAATTTTCATATTTTTGGGACTTACACACTAATTTATGAAATTTAGAACAGTGATACTGATAATTATCAACAATAATTTGCATTTTTTACCTTGTTTACAGTACATAATCATCCTACACATATTAACAGTCATGTATTCATACAAAATTTCTGGGATTTTTTAACGGTTTTTCTACAAATTATTTGAGAATTAACACTAAGAATACAGTTTTACTGTTTTACAATTTAGAAAATATATTTTTTACTTA
>CM024758.1:50496539-50641868 GCA_014218235.1 Colocasia esculenta
ATGACATCATTTCGGATCTACTAATGAATCTATTTGCAAGTATTTTTGAAAAGTTAATCCAGGGAGAATTCGAAATGAGCATGATGGGGGAACTAAACTATTCCTCAGATTACAAATCAAACAAGGCAAAGAAGGCATATCAGTCAAATTAAATATACCAAAGACCTGTTGAAGATATTTGGATTTGATAATGCAAAACCTTTATCCACTACAATGAGCACTTCAACAAGGTTAGATAGTGATCCACAAAGTAAGAAAGTAGACCAAAAGCTATATAGAGATATGATTGGCTCACTACTTTACTTAACTGCTAGTAGGCTAGACATTTTATTTAGCATATGCATGTGTGCAAGTTATCAATCTGATCCCATGGAATCTCACTTGTAAAATAATTTTTAGATATTTTCCTCATACTCATGACTTAGGCCTATGGCATCTTAAATTTTGTAAAATTAATTTAATTAGTTACTCAAATGTTGACTATGTTGGATGCAAGGTAGATAGAAGAGCACTAATGGATGTTGTCAATTTCTTGTAGGATGTTTATTTTCATGGACTTCAAGAAAATAAAACTGAGTACTTATCAACGACTGAAGCTAAATATGTGGCTACTGGGAGCTGTTGCACTCAACTTCTTTGGATCAAACAACAACTTGAAAATTATGGACTAAATATCAAGACCATTCCACTACTATGTGACAACACCAATGTTATAAATCTCACCAAAAATCCTGTACAACACTTTAGGACCAAACACATTGAGATTAGTTCTAGAAATTTTAGTCCTTTAAGATGAAGCTCTGTGGGAACAAAGCAGTGGATGTGTCAGATCTAAGCAAGCACGGAGCGACCAGGGTTGTCGAAACCCTAGACAAAATGAAATGGTCTGGTTTGTGCATAGTTTCAGAAGCAAGCTATCCTCATTTAGTGAAAGTGTTCTACACCTGCTTGCAACCAGAAGAAGGAGCCACACTAATATCATTTGTGAAAGGTAAGTGCATAAAAATTACCTTGACTTACTTGTGGATCTATTTGGTTCTTCTAAGGAAGGGCACAACCTTGCAAACTCCATGAACATTCATGTCAAAGGGCTTGGCATTATTGGAATAAAGTACAAGCTAAAGGAAGGAAAAATAGATATAAATCAATTCACTGCCTTCAACAGACTCCTGCATTTTATCATCAGTCAGATTTTGGTACCTTGTGGAGTAGTTTCTCATAGTGCACCCAAGGGGATGCAGATATCATGTTTTAGGCTATGCAGCATCAAGTAGTCACTATGGCACAAATAATCCTTGAGAAGATGAAAGCAACTACAGAACTTATCTGGGACACCAAGAACAAGTTAGCAGTCCCTCTTCCATATGCTCATCTACTCACTATAATTTTCTGACATTTTGAAGTGGATTTGGAAGGGGAAATGATGGAGAGAATGGGTTAGCCCATCAGAACCAAAAACCACAAAAAAAGTGGATTTACTTTTTTGATGAAGTTTGGTCAAAGGAACCAATGGCAATAGAAGAACCTATCCTAGCAACCTATTTCAGCTCAGAAGCACAGTTAGATCATCTAGATGTGCTGGATGTTGGTCATGTAGAGACTACAACACCTACTCTTACTGATTGCAGAATCAAAGATATACTCCCAAAGAACATAGAGGCTGTTGAAACACATGAGCACCCAGTAAATGCCAAAATCTTGATTGAGTCTATTATTGAGACTATTATAGAGTAGGAACCATCTAGTGCAGTAGATACTTGTGTAGAGGAACTCTGGTTGAGGGGGAGCATCAAGAAGCTTTCTGAGGAAATTTGGAAATGGGAAATCTAGAAGAAGTCATAGAAGAACCACTTCTGCTACCAGTTCAGGGGCAGTCTTCACATGATATCATGAAGTCATCTTTGTTAAAGGATAGGTGGAAGATGCATCTGATGATGAGGCTTGTACTTATCAACTTGAAGGTGGGATTCCCATTAGGGAACTTGTTGATGAAGACATCAGTGATGATATTCCAGCTGATAGAGTAGCTAATCCTATTCCTGAAACTATTGCACCTACCTCTAAATGGCAAGCTTATAAGAAGCACAAGCAACTGAAATTTTGTGTCCACCTGGAACCTATAGTCCAAAGGCTAGATGTTCATAGATAAATTATGTGTAAAGAGTAGCAGGAGCTTCAAGACATGAAAGTTGAATTGAGCAGCCTACGGACATTAGTGACTGACCTCACTCATCTTTTGAGAACACACCTAATCCCTACTGCTCCGGACAACATACATGTTACTTCTCTTAGGACACAAAGAGCACAATCACCTGTTGCTGGACCCTAAACAAAGGATGTTGAGCCATCAGTATATAGAAGAAGTTGGGCCATTAGGGCAAATAGAGGAAGTTGGGCCATCAGGGCAGACAGAAGAAGTTAGGCCATCAGGGTAGGTAGAGGAAGTTGGGCCATCTAGGCAAGAGAGGCAGTTGAGTCACCAGGGTCATCAAAAGTAGTTGATCTTCCAGGTTTTGTGGAGCCTGGCAATGATTGTCTACAGGCAAAAATTCCCTCTATGGCTCCATGGGGTCAAACACCTAGAATATCCACTCAAGAAGACCCATCTATTGCTCCTCCTGCTCCAGAACCCTCTAATAAACCTTTCTGTAAACCCATCTTTTCTCCAACCCCATTCATTGATGAACCCTCTTCATCCCCAACACCTCCATCTCCCATAAACCCTCCAATAGACACTTCTGTACCTACATCTTCCCATCCTAGTCCTTCCAACGTACTCCTAAATACCCAATCCAATGAAGAACTAGCATGTACATCCTCTTCACATAGAACTGCTAGACCTTCAACTCAACCTTCTACCTAACCTTCTACCCATACATTTTCTTCCCTTCATCCACCTACTACACCATCCTTCATTACCATCATTCCAGAAGAATCATGTGTCACCAACCTCAAAGTTTATGACATTAAGGATGAGTTTGAGGAAGGGATTCTTAAGGTAGTTCTATCAATTGCCACTCATGTCCACAGAATAGAGAATTACCCATCTTATAGTCCAACTCCATAGAGAAGAAAACTCACACATGAATTAATCTCGTACAGCTCTTCCCAACTATTTCTACCTCTCTGGTATGCTTGGAAGTCATTCACAGCCGAAATCAGTGTATACAGAGTTTATTCAGAAGTGCACTTTTGCACTGGTTTTTGAATTATCAAGGATGACTTTGTCAAAGTATCTTAATATTGTATTTCCTTTATCTATTGTTGTCATGCCCCGACAATTAGCAGTGGAAATAAATGTCGAGAGCGTGAACGATATGAGTATGAGTATCACAGTTGAGTAGTTCAGAGTGACATCTAAGTATAACAAAAGAATTTAGAAATAGTTGTGCCAGACATATAATATTTTATTTCATTTCCATCAAATCAAACTATAACCTTACATAATCAAGTCAAACATAGGGCCCATTATTGTATTTCAAATACATCTGACATCAAGATAATAAACCTAACTATTACAAACTCTATGGACTCTACTCTTGATGGCTGACATGATAGGTACGCTTGACATGCTCATCACTCTTCCCCAATCCTGTCATTCTCTAGTTCCTCAAAATCATCACCTAAAAATGTTAAGGAAAGCAAGTGTGAGCACAATAACGCCTAGTAGGACTTATATCTCATGGTGAGGACATTCTTTACGTAATTAACATGTTAACAGGTAAGATACTAACATGCAATACTCATGACAATAACGATAGGGACAATTCCAAGCTATAACATGTACAAGAATGGTTTGGTAAACCGATTCAAGGACAATTCTCATGTGAGACGGAACGATTGACAATGAGATGGGTGACAGTATGGTCATTTATCAGATAGAAGGGATTCAACAGTCTATAGTATGTATAGTAGATATCACAAGTTGAATTTCGTAGAATTCCAATGGACAATGACATATTGGATTCAATAACGATGACATGTACAATAGATTTGGTCATTTCACATATAACAGTTCAATCAATCATTCAATAATAGTGCAAAAATTACCCAGATCAATCTTGCAGTCAATTAGGTGATTGCCAGACACCACAATAGATCATATACTCTCGCGATTATAAGTATTTGGGTGCTCCTCCCAGGACCAGACTGGGCCCTATTTACTGAGGCATGGTTATGAACCGAAGTTCCGATAATTTTTGGTAATTCCATTCATTCATTTATGGCCAATACAAATTCCAAATAGTAGACAGTATGTACTAAAGATCATTTCAATGATTATAATGAACAAGGCACGTGGACATGATCCGGAGTAAATTTCGGCAGCATAACGGTTTAATTACTTTAGTTCAATCATTACATTTAATGGATTGATTTCAATGTATCAAATCACACTCACGATAAGTAGATAAGAAAAGAGGTGCATTCTATCTTCTGGGTACTTCAATGGTACAACCAACTCGGTCTCCATGAGGGAATCCACGGAGTACGGAGAATTACAAAGGTCTTAGAGAAAAGATCACTAGTCTACTAATACGGAATAACCAGCTGAGAGTTTCCAAATCCTCAATAGAGGGCTGCCTATATCTACAAAGTGTCGTGTAGAACATATCTCAATCCACAATCCATCGGTTTAAAACAAGACGGAAAGCAATTAACATGGACACATGACATGGTATGCAACTCAGTCTATCACATGATTTTTGCACATTTAACATGTAACAATTTCAGTTATAACAAGCTAGAACATGGACATAGCTCTCATATCAATCACATGGAATCAAACAATCATTAAGAACACTTAGAATATAGATTCATATTTTTATAGCTTTCATGTAGGTTGATCACTTTTAGGCCATTGACTAACTAGCTAACATGGTATAACAGTAAAACATGCATAAGGTTGACTGTACAACTCAAGAAAACAGCCTCGGGTCGGCCTCTAAATCACGACGGGTTCAAACGTCACATTTAAGAGGACCGTATATAGTTCACATATAAGAAAGTCTATGAAACATCAAATCGCGATGGTCATGTCCGTTGCCTTCATGTCGCGATGGTCTTTAAAATGCGACGGCCTTGTTAGTCACATTCATAACGCGATAGGCAACGTGTTTCTACAACCCTAAATCATGACAGTTCGACATGTCACATTCATGAGGTGTTTTCAAATTTCCGATATAAAATAGGGCTAAATACATGAGTGGGAAAACTGGTCAAATCGCGATGACATGCTTCGTCGCGTTCAAGACCGGTGCTGAAATCTATGTGACACACAGATTTATGTGTCAGAACGGTCAAGTCAAAATCACGACGGAGAGTTCAGTTGCCTTTCATGTGAACACGACAGTCTAGTACGTTGTGTTCATGCAGTCAAGAACGCGACGTCTCCATTGTTCGCGTTTTAGGGTTTCAACCGAAAGCAGGAGAAAACAGGTAGACATGCATGCAATGCTTATATCTCAAGATCTAGGGCTCCTGGAACAAAAGTATGAACATAAAAGTTGTTGGGTATGATGAGTAGAAGAGAACTGTGGCTTTGGTTTCACATGATTTGGCCTCGAGATGCGTTAAAACTGACATGAACACTTAAAGCCCTAAACATGCGCGATGTTTGGAAAACGCTTAATCTTCATAGCACGGTCGATGGAAATTAGGGAAAACAAGTGCATATGAAACTAAACTCGATGCTCTATCCATTGTTATGTACTAAGTTTAGTTTAAGCCCAAGAATGCTTACCTTTGGATTTTTCTAATATAGGTCTTCTGCACAGGTCGCAGTAGTGAAAGGTTGGGGAAGAAGCTTGATTCATGGCCGTCCTCCTCCTTTCCTGGTGCCCTAGCTCGCCTCCTCTCGACCCCAGTATGATGGTGACCCTTCCCGACTAGTCTTATGATGATTATTTATATGATTAGGGTTAATTCCAAGTCCTAATGAGACTAGGAAGGTTGGGTTGTGGTTCTAGCATGATGTCTTCCAAGTTTTGGGGATTCTCCTCGCAATTGGAGTAGTAATACTATTAGAAAACCTCCTAGCATGGCTGGTTACGAATTTGGTTGCTAAGTATGGCTAATTACTTTTGTTTTATTCCTAATTTTCCCCTTCCTATTTTCTGCACAATTATGGTTACGAATTTTAGGATTTATTGTCATTGGGTTTTGTTCTTTGACCTAATAAGAGTTGCGTTGGCGCAGCATAAGTTAAATGGTTGATTCCACTTCTTGGGCGTTTATCTATGACTTTTATTTTATTTTTACTTAACATTCTTATTTATTTGCTATTTTCCTTAAATTTTAAATTAATAAGTTTCCGGGGCATTACATCCTCCCCCACTTAAGAAAATTTGGTCCCCAAATTTATATATGATGGTATAGTGCCATACCTGAGAATAATTCTAGGTGGTTTTTCTTCATTCTTTCCTCTGATTCCCAGGTAGCATTTATAACTCCTTCTCGACTCCACTAGACCTTCACCATAGGTATGGTACGATTTCTTAGCTGTTGTAGTTTCTGATCCAATATCTTGATCGGTTTCTCCTCATAAGTTAGGTCCTCTCGAATCTCCAGGCCTTCATGGAGAATCACATGGTCAGCATCAAACACATACCTCCTCAGCATGGATATGTGGAAGACATTGTGTACATTTTCTAGTTGTGGAGGTAGTGCTAATCTGTAGGCTACCTGTCCAACCCTTTCAAGAATTTCAAAAGGGCCGATAAATCTAGTACTTAACTTTCCTTTGGTCTCAAATCATTGAATTCCCCATGAAGGTGGGACCTTTAGGAAAGCATGGTCACCAACTTGGAATTCCAACTCTCTTCTCCGTTTGTCTGCATAACTTTTCTGCCTTGACTGTGCTATCTTCAGATATTCCCTTACAATTTGAACCTTCCTGACGGTTGCTTCTACTAAGTCGAGTCCAATCCATTGGTTTTCTCCGACCTCCTCCCAACAAAGACGTGATCTGCAACTCCTGCCATATAAGGCTTCGAACGGTGCCATCTTAATGCTTGCTGGTAGCTATTGTTATATGCAAACTCCATTAAGAATAACTGTTCATTCCAGGGTCCTCTAAAATTAATCACGCAAACCTGGAGCATGTCTTCCACTATCTGATTGGTTCTTTCTGTTTGTCCATCCGTCTGTAGATGAAAGGCAATGCTAAAATTTAACTTGGTACCCAGTGTTGCTTGTAACCCTTTCCAGAAGTGTGAGATCTCTAGGAGAAGGTTGGAGCAAGGAGAAATCTCGTGCTCTTCCCAACTCGGATCTACAACGACCTGCACACAAGAGTTAGATTGATCATCATCAAAGGTTAGTAAAACATTGACCAAACCATGCAAGCCATATACCCTTGGAAAGCTCTTCGAGTCTAGTTTCTTATGACACTATTTTTTCCAATTTCTACCTAGTAGTTCGTGAGTATTAAACATTCTCCTACGACTAGTCAAAACTAGGGTTTTCTAGAGGACGTCTTTTCTTCCAAAGGTAGGTCTTCTTTGGGCAAAATTCTAATTAAACTTGTGCATGCTTGCATACATATGTTTAGATCATGTTATACTATTTTTTCCAATTTATGTCATGTTGTGTCATCGAAATAAAGCTTGCATCATCATAGTCATCTTTCTGCCTAATGAAACCCTTGCACTATCTTAAGAGTCTTCTACCTCTCGTCTGAGTCATTTTTAGATCAAGAACTCAACATGAATAATATTCCTCTTTGAGTCTACTTTTAAACAAGACTGAAATCACTCTATTTCATGGTGTGTGTAGAGAGCAGTGACCGAAACATCTCTACTATGTTAGTTTTCTATGGTCTATCCCACAGAGTCAAGTTGACCAAGTAAATGTGATGGGTTTTCTAATTCCTCGTTGCAATAGTTAGCTTAGTGAGATAGCAATCCAATGAACTTAGTTTCACAATTTTTCATGCTCTATACAGTGAGTTATAAGCCTTAGAATTACCCTATATCAACCCAGTTCAAGTAGGAGTCGAATTGGGTGCATTTTGTAACCAAAAACCTTGTTCGGAAGGCGACGTATCGACTTGTCACGTTTAGAATGCGACAGGTTTGCTGTCACGACCTGGCCTCTGCGCAGTGTTTGCTTAAATGTCTATAACTATTCATATACACCTCGGATTGACGAGCCATTTTTTTTTTTGTTGAATTCCTTATTCAAAGGGCTTCAAGATGGTATATACATGTGTCAGATTGTCAAAAGAAATCAGTGAGTTATGACCTAAGGAAGTGAAGGGATGGGACTGCATTTGCTTTATAAGGGTCATACGTCTTGGTTTTCATCGTTTTGCATTGTTTCTTCGCATGTGTGAGTTTGATCTATTCTAGGAAGGTTCTATAAGGTCTTATCATGCATTAATCAACCCATGAATAAGTAGTAAAGATTTTCACATGATTCTAATTGAACTTAAGTGATTGATCATGCTCGCTACTTGCCGATTGTCCTCTCTTTCTTGCCTTGATATCAAACTTGCTAGAATAAGCACATGAAAACTTGCTAAAATTGGTTATGCATGAGTTTTATTTCCTGATTTAGCCCTTGTTACTTAATTAATGCGAGGTTTTCATAATCAGATTTACAAGACACTCACACATGCACTTGAGCGATTCTCATGCGCTGCACATGCATACACTCTTGCACGATAAGAAAGCCTCTTTCTTGGCTTGTGGTGAACTCTCCGTCAGATATTCCTTCTGTCGGACTAGTGACCCCTTGACCAAGGCCTCCGTAAGTCTCCTCTAAACATGAATTCCTACATGGCTGATGAGCAGGTTGTACCATGAAGTTTACCGATGTTAGTGTGCACCTCTCTATCTCTCTCCCTCGTCTTGAATTTCTCGAAGCTATCGACAATGACACATGAAAACAAGTTATTAATAGAAATAATGCAATAGCACTGTTATGCTGCCAAAATTCTCTCTTGATCATTGTTATCATAAAATCTTGTTCACTTGACTTGTTATGCTTGAAATCATTATGGACATGACACTATGACACTCCAAACCAATGTTATTTGACAATCATTAACCTTCTTGACAATCTTGTTCGTGTTACATGCTCTTGAACTCGCTCTCGATATGATAGTCTTGAACTACTAGTGAACATTGTCCAGTGACATGATCGTACTAATGTTCTCGGGCATCCTGACATGACATTCTTGAACTCTTAAAAGTAATCTCTTGGGACCCTTTAAGCTATTGTGGCTCCTACTATTTTGTACTGTTCTTAGCTGTCTAGCGCTATAACGGGTCTTGTGACTCTACTGGAGTTAAATGCATACTGCTGAGGGCACGGAGAGTGTCCGAGGGGCTCCAATCTAGTCCTGGTGGCAGAGAGCCACCTGGAAATACTTGCAGGGTCTAATGACGGTGTTGGCATTTGCACCGGTTCTGACTGTTCTGATTTAGCTAGACATTTGACTATTAAACTATTACTATTAGTCTGTTAGTTCAGACATACTGCATTATTATTATACTGCCACTGACTATTACTGAACTGCTATTGTTATGTTATTGAACGGCTACTACCCATGCTCTCCTATTGCACTACTACTGTTCAATTATTGTTTGTTATCACTTGAATGAAACAAAGTACTTGCCCGTCTCGTGAAGAGCATCTAAGACCTTGATAGTCTCAATTCTATTTTCTTGACACGTTCCTATTTGCATAAAATCTTGTTAGCACTTTGTCATCGATTTTATCATGCTCATGATTTAAATTGTCACTTGTGCTTGCCTAGTTTTTAAAGCGTTAATCATTTATATCATTGCCCGCACATCGAGATGTAAATTCTACTGGTAGTTTGCTCATACCTTCTTCTTAACATTTCAGGTAGTGAAGATGAGGAGTACGTTTGATGATGGGACTTGTGCGCCGAGTGTGACATACACCACAGAGAGTCATTGTTTAGTTAGTTAGTGAGAGATTAGTCATTATTGGAATCTTATCTTTCTTTGAGAGATAGATTAGACTAGTAGTAGAGAGTTATTCTTATTTTGACATTGGAGATTGTAATAATTGCTTATGATGAATAAAAAAGTTTGATTATTGAATTATGGGCTCTATCGATATTAGTCATTTACTTATGGCTTCTGAAAGCTTGCTTGTCCATCGCGTTCCCGATTAAATTCTGCTGCTAAAATCGGGGGCGTGACACACTTGTTCCTCATTCTCATCCATATCTAAATTCAAACTTGCAAATCGCTCTAGCAACTTCCATTCACCCAGCATCATACTAGCTAGCAAGGCTCCTGGCTGTCTACTTAGAGCATCTACTACCACATTGGCTTTTCTAGGGTGATATTGAATGGAAAAGTCAAATTCCTTAAGGTATTCTAACAACATTCTCTGCATCATGTTGAGTTCCTTCCATGAGAAGAGATATTTCAGGCTCTTGTGGTCAGAAAAGACTTTGAATTCTTCACCATAAATGTAGTGCCTCCATATTTTCAAGGGAAAACACTACAGTTGCTAATTCCAGGTCATGCACTGGATAATTTGGTTCATGGGTTGTTAACTGTCTTGAGGCATACGCTATGACCCTTCCTTGTTGCATTTGGACACATCCTAGACCCATTCCAGAAGCAACTGAATATATTTCAAATCCTCCCTCTTCAGTGGGTAGGGCGAGGATAGGAGTAGAGGTCAGACACTTCTTTAAGTTATTAAAACTCTACTCGCTCTTATCAGTCTACACATATGGGTTTTCCTTTCTGGTCAGCTTGGTTAATGGCACTGCTAATCCCAAAAAACTTCTGATCTCTGTGGCATTTGTTGGTCTTTCCCATTTCAATATAGCCTCAACCTTTGATGGATCCACAACGATACCATCCTTGGTTACTACATGGCCCAAGAAGGATACCTCTTCTAGCCAAAACCCACACATACTCAGCTTGGCGTACAATTTATTATCCCTCAGAATTTGTAGTGCTATCCTCAAATGCTCTTTGTGTTCTTCCTTTGTCTTGGAATAGATCAATATATCATCAATTAACACCACAACAAATTTATCAAGGTATGGGCGATAAATACTATTCATCAGCTGCATGAAAACTGCAGAAGCATTTGTTAGTCCCAAAGGCATAATAATGAATTCATAATGCCCGTACCTACTTCGGAAGGCTGTCTTGTGTATATCTTTACCTTTGATCCTCAATTGATGATAGCCAATCTGAGATCATCTTAGAGAAATATTGAGCTCTAGACAGTTATATCAAATAATTCATCAATTCTTGGCAAGGGATATTTGTTCTTTATTGTTAATTGTTCAGTTGTCATAGTCTATGCATAATCTCATCGACCCAACCTTCTTCTTAACGAAAAGAACAGGTTGCACCCCAGGGTTATGTGCTTGGTCGGGTAACCCTTTCTTTAGCAGTTCCATCAGTTGTTCCTTTAATTCCTTCAGTTCTGTGGGGGACATTCTATAAGTTGCCCTAGATACTGGTGCTGCTCCAGGGATCAACTCAATAGTAAAGTCGACCTCTCGCTCAAGAGGAATATCTGGCAAGTCTTCAGGGAATACATCAGCGTATTCGCTGACAATATGGATATTCTTTATCTTGATTCCTTCCTTCTTGATGACCACAGTAGCTAGAAAGGCTATACAACCTTTCCTCATCATTCTCTTGGCTTGTAGTGCAAATATGAGGGACACTCTCCTGCGATTTCTATCTCCGAGAACACTAGCTTTGATGCAGACTAAATTTACCATGCTTTTCTTACAGTTGACACTAGTCCCATGTTCAGACAACCAGTCTGCTCCTAGTATCACATCATAACCCTCCATGTCCATGCATATTAAATTTGCAGGTAAATTTTGAGTTCCAATTAACACCTCACTAGATGGATAGTGGTTTCTAAGTTTGGTGCCAGGACCAATAGGGGTTGACACGACTAGTCCAAATTTCATTGGAGTGGGTTTTAAAAGTAGAGTATCAGCAATAGTTTGTGATATGTTGGAATAAGTAGCTCCCGTATCAAATAGGATGAATACAAAATGGGATGGAATAGTAAGTGTACCTTCAACCACACTGCCTTCCTCCGATGTAGTTGGTTCTTGTAGCATTTGTTGTCTACCTTGGGCGCTTCTGTCCTCCCTGGTATGTTGCTGGCGTCTGATTATTCATCCGAGGATAGTTAGAAATCTTATGGCTCTGGCTTCCACAACGTAGGCATCTCCCCAATGCGTTCGAGCAGTCCTCAGATCTGTGACTAGCCTTGTCACAGTGTTTGTATAACTCCCTGTTGATGGGGGCTTGTTGATAACCTCCATCCCTGAACTTCTTCACAGGTGGGTTCCGAGCTTGGCCAATCAGCATCTTTATGCCAACCACAGCTGATTGTCCTTTGGATATTGTCCCTTGTTCCCTCTTCATCATGTTGTTCTTGATGTTTTCAGTGATAGCTAGAGAGTCCTCTAGTAGTAGTGCCTTCCTCACCATCTCCGAGTAAGTTTGCAGATCAATCGGTCCTAGTTGTGTAATGTACTAGGGCCTTAGACCTCTCATGAACCTCTTGGCCTTCAACTGCTCGGTTTGGACCAGTGCGGGCATAATGGGCTAGCTTAGAGAACTGGGCCTCGTACTCAGCTATGGAAAGACCCCGTTGTTTCAGATTGGCGAACTCTGCCGCCCTCCTCTCCTATACTCTATCAGAGAAGTACTTATTGTTGAAGTACTCCTGAAATTGTGCCCAGGTGGCTTGGGCATCTCCTAGTGTAGCCTCAATCGACTCCCACTAGGCACTTGTTTCCCTCTCTAGATGATAAGTAGCCAGAGTAACTTTGTTCTCGTCCGTGCATCCCATTACACAAAATGCAAGCTCCATTTCCTTCAGCCAATGCTCGGCCTCATCCGGGTCTGTGCTACCCCCAAATCTGGGTGGGTTCATACTGTGAAAGTTTCTGTGGAGTTCTCCTTGATTCTCAGTTCTTCCTTGGGTTTGCCTATAGTAGGGCTTGGGTCAATATGTTGATGGTTCTTTGTAAGTCTTTTTCACGGCAGCGGCCATTGCAATCCTTCAAGATACCACATCAAGATCATTAGACATTAACTTTATTCCAACCTGATTCAACTAGATGACTTAGCCCATGTTTCTAACCCCAATCTCACTGTTGATTTCTAACATGTTGGCATATGGGGAGTTTTGTCTTGACTAAGTCTAAAAATTTCATGTTTGCCTAGAAATTAAGGGAAGCATAGGCTCTGATACCAACTGTCACTCCCCGACATTTGCATGGAAATAATGTCAAGAGCGTGAACAATACGAGTATGAGTATCATAGTCGAGTAGTTCAGAGTGACATCTAAGTATAACAAAAGAATTTAGACAATAGTTGTGCCAGCCATATAATCTTTTATTTCATTTCCATCAAATCAAACTATAACCTTACATAATCAGAGCCAAGCATAGGCCCCATTATTGTATTTCAAATACATCTGACATCAACAAAATAAACCTAACTATTACAGACTCTATGGACTCTACTCTTGATGGCTGACATGACAGGTACGCTTGAGATGCTCATAATCTTCCCCAATCCCGTCATTCTATAGTTCCTCAAATCATCACCTAAAAATTTTAAGCCAGTAGGATTATATCTCGTGGTGAGGACATGCTTTACATAATTAACATGTTAACAGGTAAGATACTAACATGCAATATATACTCATGACCATAACGATAGGGACAATTCTAAGCTATAACATGTACGAGAACGGTTCGGTAAACCAATTCAATGACATTCTCATGTGAGACGAAACGATTGAAATGAGATGGGGACAGTATGATCATTTATCGATAGAAGGGATTCAACAGTCTATAGCATGTACAATAGACATCACAAGTTGAATTCCGTAGAATTCCAATGGACAATGACATATTGGATTCAATAACGATGACATGTACAAAAGATTTTGCCATTTCACATATAACAGTTCAATCAATCATTCAATCATTCAATAATAGTGTGGAAATTACCCAGATCAATCTTGCAGTCAATTAGGTGATTGTGAGACACCTCAATGGATCATATCATGTGGACATGATCCGTAGTAAATTTCGGCAGCATAACGGCTTAATTACTTTAGTTCAATATTTACATTAAATGGCTGGTTTTAATGTAGCATCCCAGAAAATTCAGTAAATTAAAATTTTAAATGGAAATAAATAATTCCACATTATCAAATGGTAGAACTTACGTACCACTATCGTACGTGCAAGAACACATTGTAAAATTCCATAAAAATTTATAATCAACCCCAAACAATATTCCTAAGTGTTCCACGAAGAAATTCGTGCAACGAAAAATCCGATTGGCCATTGTAATCACATTGTGACAAATAATCCAAATTAGTAAACTAAGTCGGAAAAACGTTAACAAGGGAATATAATATAACAAGATCATAATTAAATAATATGTTCGAGAGACTTTCAACATTATATATTGATGACCCATTATTGGTATTGGGCAATGGATCACTTTTAGCCCAAGA
Organism: Colocasia esculenta; assembly: GCA_014218235.1. Classification (NCBI taxonomy): domain Eukaryota; kingdom Viridiplantae; phylum Streptophyta; class Magnoliopsida; order Alismatales; family Araceae; genus Colocasia; species Colocasia esculenta. Next base: position 50,511,055 of record CM024758.1, read on the forward strand.
ATCAATGGAGCAAGAAAAATACCCATAATTCGCAACCCTAATTGAGCTGAAAATGGAAGGAGGTCATTAGGGTAAAATGGATGCAATTAGACTCTCTTGGCAACCCAAATTCATGCCTAGCCTTCCTTGGGGGTTTCTTAATGGCCAAGACACTCTAATGGGGTGAGAGATCCTCAAAACATGGAAGGGGATATGCTAAAACTGCAACCTTTCCTCCCTTGTTGCAATGGGACTTCTAAAAGCCCTAGATGCATATATACTCTCCACAAAACCCTAGGGGACAAGTTTTATATCTTGCTGGGGTCGTGTGGAAGAGTTCTTGGCGGCTGGGGAGCAGGAGATCGACCACACCAAGCTTTTTCTTCTTCCCCATTGCATTTGCTTCGACCTGCGCAGACAGTCATCTTGGAGTCAACCAAAGGTAGGCCAAACCCCAACCACATTAAGACTTATACCCCTAGAAAGAGGGTCAAGTCTAGTTCCTAATCCAACTGGAATGCCCAATTTTCATGCAGTAGACCGGGTGTATTAGGCGTTCTCCAACAAGTGGTCTGAGCGAGGGTTTTATGGAAAATTGTGACTTCATCAACCCAAAAGGTAGGTTATCTCAGACCAAATCTTAATAAATCATATACCAATGTGTATATCTTCGAGTCTACTTTCATGTACAAGTGGTTTCATCAAATTTCATTGAGTACATCTTGAGTTATAAGCGTTTTCCAAGAGTCGCGCATTGTTAGGGCTCTTTATGTTTTTCATATGTTGCACACGATTCGAGACCAAATTGGATCCAACCACCAACATGAAAGGCCTTCTACTAGATGTCCTCGTCATGTTTCATGTTGATGGTTTTATCTAAATGTCAGTATATAGAGAGATATAAGTGTGGCAAGAGGATCACTGTTGGTTCCTACGTTTTCGGGTTTTGGGTTTGAACCGCGTCTGGTCCAGGCGACGCGATTCCAGCGTCTGGTATGCCGACGTGATTCCGTAAACCACGAACACAAAGTCTGACGTGATTCAGCGTCTGACTATTCGACGGTCCGCGGAAACTTCGCGCCGCGTGGTTTCCTGTGCCGGTCTAATACGCGACGGGAACACCCGACGCGATTTAACAGTTTTTCCCGCTCAAAGTTTTTTGTCGATTTTTATATTAGTATTTTAATGATATTCATGAACGCGACGGGGTATCCCATCGTGATTCAAGTTAAAAGGCGGCCATGTAGGCCGACGCGATTTTAATCGTTCACAGTTAGTCATGTTCTTGACTGTATACTGCATTATTAAATGCGTCCACTATGTAGACGCGATTTTAGGCCTACTCGAGACCTATTTTACAGTGTTTAATGTTAGTCTTGCATGATATATTATTAAGATGCATGGTATGGTCTGTCTAATGACTGAAAAGCCAGCAACCCCATGTTAAATACGTAACGATGTGAAGACTATTATAATTGTTCATTAATGCTATGACTATTCTTGCAAACTATTGATTGAATCATCTATTATTCTAAGCTTGTTAAGGTGATTAATTGCTATTTTAAAATATTACAAACCATGGTTAGTTAATTGCGTAGTTCCATCCCATGCCAACATGTTAATCGTTTTCCCGCAAGTTTGAAACCGATGGATTGTGGATTGAGACACGTACTCACTACACACTTGCACATCTAGGCAACCCTTTCTTGGGGATTGGAAGCTCTCTGTCGGTCATTCCGTATTGGCAGACTAGCGACCTTTCCGCTAAGATCTCTGTAATTCTCCGTACTCCGTGGATTCCCTCATGGAGACCGAGTTGGTTGTACCATTGAAGTTCCCTGGAGATAGCATGCACTTACTTTCTCCTCTTGTTCTCGTGAGTGTGATTTATAATCTAGACTTAAGCCATTAATGTAAAGAGTGAACTAAAGTATAATTTGTGATGTTATGCTGCCAAAATTATCTCTTGACTATTGTTATCATGAAATCGTGTTCACCTTACTTATTACTTGTTCTCGTCATCATCATGAACATGACATTACACATGCTTACATCTTGAAATTCTTATTGGCCATTAATGATTGTGGGTATCTACATTTAAAAATAGTGAGATGCTGACCGGGCACGGAGAGTGTCCAAGGGCTCCAGTCTAGCCCCAATGACGGAGAGTCATAAATATACTGCTAACCATGGGGTATAATGATTACTGGCGTTGCATCTGTGTTGGGAGTACTTACGTGTTGAATTGTAGATACAATAACCACATACACGTGTCCTAGTGTGCATTTCAAGGTGGATCTTTCCTTGGTATACATTAGTGTCTTCGTGCCTGATTAGTGTTACATGATCGTGCTCGTGTGTGCTTGCTTGTTTGCGTGATATGGCCATCCTGCATTTATTGCAATTTAAGTGATATCTTGCATGCTTGCTAATTGCCTCACTATTGATAACCTCTTGCTCGTTATATCATTCTAGATCTTGCTCTATCATGATCACTCTATCTAGCTTGTTCATGTATCATGTTTTAATGAGTTTTAATCGTACATGCATATCTTAACATCGTGCTTACCCGGATCTAAATTGCTAATCACTTATATCATTACCCGCACATTGAGATATAAATCCTTAGTGGGCTATTTTGCTCATTCCCTACTTTTAACCATTCTAGGTGACTATGAAATTCAAGAGGAGGAGCAAGTCGAGGATGGGAATGCGTCTGAGTGATGAGCGTCCCAACACTGGAGTCTATCTATAGTTAGTTTGTCTGGAGTGTTAGATTCATGTAGTAGGTAGTGAGGAATAAATGTACTTTTCTTTTATTGAGTCTAGTCCTATTATCCAATAGTTAAGAGTTGTATTAGTTACCTTTGATACAATGAGATGAGATATGAATATAATTTCCATTGAGTCAATATTTGGGCCCTATTATGATGTTGTGTTGATACACATTAGTACATGCTAGCTAGAGGCTTATTTGCCGAATGTTCACGTCTCGAAATAATATTCGCTGCGTATTCTTGGGACGTGACAATTTAGTGGTATCAGAGCTAGAAAACAATAGGGAAATTATGTCCTAGGTTTAAGTGACACAATAGAAACTTACGTCATGGAAACAATATAGTACCTGGTGAGAATGTGTAGAGACTGGGAATATGTTAGAATGAACAAAACACTCCTACCCATTGACTCTTAAATGTATCTAGAGACATTAATTGGTTTCTATCATTTTCTCAGGAACCCGCATAAATCTTACACTCAACTGCAATGGCTCGCAATCAGTGGCAAGCTATGCAAGAAACCGTAGCTGGATTGACCCAAGCGTAACAAAATGTGGTTCAGGATGGCAATCTGGCTGCAGCTGCAAGAAACGGAGGCGGTGATTTGCACCGTAACTTTAGGAGTTTGAACCCTCCTCATTTCTCGAGATCCCTTGATCCAGACGAAGCAGAGAATTGGCAGGAAGAAATAGAAAGGATTTTCCAAGTTATTCAATGCACTAATAGGGAGAAGGGGGTACTAGCCACTTTTTAATTCACTAAGGATGCCTGAGTATGGTGGAAGGCCACATCGGCCCATCTGCTAATGTAGCTAACTAGAGTGGCCCGGATTCTTGGAAATATTGGGGAAAGTATTTCTCTGAAAGAGTTAAGGAAAAGAAGGCGGCGGAGTTTGCCGCACTGAAACAAAAGAGCATGTCAGTGGCTGAGTATGAAGCTCAGTTCGCTCGGCTGGCTGTGTATGCCCCACATCTGGTGGGCATAGAAAGAATGAAGGCTAACAGGTTCATGGATGGTCTCAGGCCCATGTTCATCGTGAAGCTCGGACCTCACAACATTCAAACATACACTGAGATGGTCCAAAGAGCTCAACTAGTAGAAGACACTATGGCCAAAGTAGAAGGCATAAGAGGAAAGGATGTAATGAAGTCAACTTATATAAAGAATGAGGTATCCCACACCACTGGGACTGTACACCTAGGGACCAAAGGTAACAAGAGAAGGATGGAGGTAATGAGATCGATAATAACAAGAAGGTCAAGGGGAAGAACAACCAATAAGGAGAATTGCAAATTTTATGATAAGCCTGGACACGGAGCAGAATAGTGCTAGAAGAAGGCAGGAGCTTGCCTACGATGTGGGAGCCAGGAACACCGTATACCGAAATGTCCCATGCTAAAAGACCAAGTTGGGAGGAACCAAGGAGTGGTAAAGCGTCAAGGACGCATGAATGCAATAACGCAAGCAGAGCTCCCGGAAGGACGTATGATTGTTAAACCCCTAGACTGATCTTAAGATGCTTTTCTTATTAGTACATTTCTAAGTGGGGGAGATGATCAATGAGAGATTGGAAAAGAACAATCCAGTAGCTATACCATAGTGCAACTGGTGGATTGAGAGGGAGTATAACAACCATGGAAGAAAATAGGAGCAAAAGAATCAAAAGAATAGTACTGGTGGCAATAGGTGTAGATGTTGGACTAGCATCCACGAGCTAGAATGTTGAAACAAGTTAGAGGAGTTAAATCCGAAACGACCCCAAGGATCATAATTATCAAGAGACAATTAATGATCTATGAATTTGGGGACCAAATTCTCTTAAGTGGGGGAGGGTGTAGCACCCCGAAAAATTCAGTAAATTAAAATTTTAAATAAATAGTAATAAATAAATTTCGCATTATCAAAATGGTAGAACTTACGTACCACTATCGTACGTGCAAGAACACATCAGAAAAACTCCATAAAAATTAAAAATCAACCCCAAACAATATTCCTAAGTGTTCCACGAAGAAATTTATGCAACGAAAAATTCGATTGGTCAACTGTACATCACATTGTGACAAATTATCCAAATTAGGAAACTAAGTCGGAAAACCGTTAACATGGGAATATAACACGATCATAAATTAAATAATAATGTTGGAGAGACTTCCAACAATATATATTGATGACCCATTATTGGTATTGGGCCAATGGATCACTTTTGGCCCAAGAATCAAATGAAGCAAGAAAAATATCCATAAATTTGCAACCCTAATTGAGCTTAAAATGGAAGGAGGTAATTATGGTAAAATTGGAAGCAATTAGACTCTCTTGGAAACCCAAATTCGTGCCTAGCCATCCTTGGGGGTTTCTTAATGGCCAAGACACTCTAATGGGGTGATAGATCCTCAAAACATGGAAGGGGATATGCTAAAACCGCAACCTTTCCTCCCTTGTTGCAATGGGACTTCTAAAAGCCCTTGATGCATATATACTCTCCACAAAACCCTAGGGGACAAGTTTTAAATCTTGCTGGGGTCGTGTGGAGGAGTTCTTGGCGGCTGGGGAGCAGGAGATCGACCACACCAGGCTTTTCTTCTTCTCCATTGCATCTGCTTCGACCTACGCAGACAATCATCTTGGAGTCGACCAAAGGTAGGCCAAACCCCAACCGCACCGTGCGAGACTTATACCCCTGGAAAGAGGGTCAAGTCTAGTTCCTAATCCAACTAGAATGCCCAATTTTCATGTAGTAGACCAGGTGTATGAGGTGTTCTCCAACAAGTGGTCTGAACGAGGGTTTTCTGGAAAAACGTGACTTCATCAACCCAAAAGGTAGGTTTTCTTAGGTCAAATCTTAATAAAGCATATATCAATGTGTAGAGCATCGAGTCTACTTTCATGTGCAAGTGGTTTCATAGAATTGCATTGAGTACATCTTGAGTTATAAGCGTTTTCCAAGAGTCGCGCACTGTTAGGGCTTTTTACATTCTTCATGTGTTGTACATGATTTGAGACCGAATTAGATCCAACTCCCAACATGAAAGTCCTTATACTAGATGTCCTCGTCATGTTTCATGTTGAAATTTTGTGTCTAAATGCCAGTAGATAGAGAGATATAAGCATGGTAAGAGGATCACCACTGGTTCCTGCGTTTTCGGGTTTTGGGTTTTAACCGCATCTGGTCTAGGCGACGCGATTCCAGCGCCTGGTATCGCGTCGGCCTTGGCCGACGTGATTCAGTAAACTGCGGCAACCGCAAAGTCCGATGTGATCAGCATCTTACCAGTCGATGGTCTGCGTGAAACATCGCACTGCATGGTTTCCTACGCCGGTCTGATACGCGACAGGAACACCTGATGCGATTTAACAGTTTTTTCCGCTCAAAGTTTTTTTCCAATTTTTATATTAGTATTTAATGATATGCATTAACGCGATAGGGTATCCCGTCATGATTCAAGTTAAAGGCAGCCATGTAGGCCGACACAATTTTAATCCTTCACAGTTAGTCATGTTCTCAACTGCATACTGTATTATTAAATGCGTCCACTGTGTAGGACGCGATTTCAAGGCCTACCGAGACCTGTTTTTTACAGTGTTTAATGTTAGTCTTGCATGATATATTATTAAGATGCATGGTACAGTCTGTCTAATGACCTAAAAGCCAGCAACCCATGTTAAATACGTAACGATGTGAAGACTATTATAATTGTTCATTAATGCTATGATCTATTATTGCAAACTATTGATTGAATCATCTATTGTTCTAAGCTTGTTAAGGTGATTAATTGCTATTTTAAAATATTGCAAACCATGGTTAGTTAATTGCATAGTTCCATCGCATGCCAACATGTTAATCGTTTTCCTGCAAGTTTGAAACCGATGGATTATGGATTGAGACACGTACTCACTACACACTTGCACATCTAGGCAACCCTTTCTTGGGGGATTAGAAGCTCTCTGTCGGTCATTCCGTATTGGCAGACTAGCGATCTTTCCGCTAAGACCTCCATAATTCCCCGTACTCCGTAGATTCCATCATGGAGACCGAGTTGGTTGTACCATTGAAGTTCCTTGGAGATAGCGTGCACTTCCTTTCTCCTCTTGTTCTCGTGAGTGTGATTTATAATCTAGACTTAAGCCATTAATGTAAAGAGTGAACTAAAGTATAATTTGTGCCGTTATGCTGCCAAAATTATCTCTTGACTATTGTTATCATGAAATCATGTTCACCTTACTTATTACTTGTTCTCATCATCATCATGAACATGACATTACAAGTGCTTACATCTTGAAATTCTTATTGGCCATTAATGACTGTGGGTATCTACATTTAAAAATAGTGAGATGCTGACCAGGCACGGAGAGTGTCCAAAGGCTCCAGTCTAGCCCCAATGGCAGAGAGTCATAAATATACTGTTAACCATGGGGTATAATGATTACTGACGTTGCATCTGCGCTGGGAGTACTTGCGTGTTGAATGCTAGATACAATAACCACATACATGTGTCCTAGTGTGCATTTCAAGGTGGATCTTTCCTTGGTGTACATTAGTGTCTTCGTGCCTGATTAGTGTTACATGATCGTGCTCATGCGTGCTTGCTTGCTTGTGTGATATGGCCATCCTGCATTTATTTCAATTTAATGTGATATCTTGTGTGCTTGTTAATTGCCTCACTATTGATAATCTCTTGCTCGTTATATCGTTCTAGATCTTGCTCTATCATGATCACTCTATCTAGCTTGTTCATGTATCATGTTTTAATGAGTTTTTATCATACATGCATATCTTAACAATCGTGCTTACACAGATCTAAATTGCTAATCACTTATATCATTGCCCGCACATTGAGATATAAATCATACTGGGCTATTTTGCTCATTCCCTACTTTTAACCATTCTAGGTGATAATGAAATTCAAGAGGAGGAGCAGGTCGAGGATGGGAATGCGTCCAAGTGATGAGCGTCCCAACACTTGAGTCTATCTATAGTTAGTTTGTATGGAGTGTTAGATTCATGTAGTAGGTAGTGAGGAATAAATGTACTTTTACTTTTATTGAGTCTAGTCCTGTTATCCAATAGTTAAAGAGTTGTATTAGCTACCTTTGATACAATGAGATGAGATTTGAATACAATTTCCATTAAGTTCAATATTTGGGCCCCATTATGATGTTGTGTTGATACACATTTAGTGCGTGCTAGCTAGAGGCTTATTTGTCGACTATTCACGTCTCGAAATATCAACTCAAATTATCTGAATTAATATTCGCTGCGTAATTCTCAGGACGTGACATTTAATGTATCAAAGCACTCTCACGAAAAGTAGATAAGAAAAAGGTGCATTCTATCTTCTGGGTACTTCAATGGTACAACCAACTCGGTCTCCATAAGGGAATCCACGGAGTATGGAGAATTACAAAGGTCTTAGAGAAAAGGTCACTAGTCTGCCGATATGGAATAACCTACTGAGAGTTTCCAAATCCCCAATAGAGGGCTACCTATATCTGCAAAGTGTCGTGTATAACATATCTCAATCCACAATCCATCGGTTTAAAACTAGACGGAAAGAAATTAACATGGACACATTACATGGTATGCAACTCAGTCTATCACATGATTTTTGCATGTTTAACATGTAACAATTTCAGTTATAACATGCTAGAACATGGACATAGCTCTCATATATATCACATGGAATCAAACAATCATTAAGAACACTTAGAATGGAGATTCATATTTTTATAGCTTTCATGTAGGTTGATCACTTTTAGGCCATTGACTAACTAGCTAACATGGTATAACAACAAAACATGCATAAGGTTGACTGTACAACTCAAGAAAACAGCCTCGGGTCGGCCTCTAAATCATGACAGGTTCAGTCGTCGCATTTAAGAGGACCTTACATGGTTCAGATATAAGGCAATCTACGAAACATCAAATCACGACGGTCATGTCCGTCGCCTTCATGTCACGACAGAATGATATGTCGCAATGGTCTTTAAAATGCGATGGCAACATGTCGCTACAACCCTGAATCATGACGGTTCAACACGTCGCATTCATGAGGTGTTTTCAAAATTTTGATATAAAAATTGGGTGAAATACATGAGCGGGAAAATTGGTCAAATTGTGACGGCATGCTCCGTCGCGTTCAAGACTGGTGCTGAAATCCACGTGACATACAGATTTATGTGTCAGAATGGTCAAGTCAAAGTCAAAATCACGATGGAGAGTTCATTCGCCTTTCATGTGAACGCGATGGTCTAGTACGTTGCGTTCTTGCGGTCAGGAACGCGACATCTGGATTGGTCGCATTTTAGGGTTTCAACCGAAAGCAGGAGAAAACGGGTAGACATGCATGCAACACTTATATCTCAAGATCTATGGCTCCTGGAAAAAAAGTATGAACATGAATGTTGTTGGGTACGATGAGTAGAAGAGAACTATGGCTTTGGTTTCACATGATTGGCCTGAGGATGCATTAAAATTGACATGAACACTAAAAGCCCTAATCATACACGATGTTTGGAAAATGCTTAATACTCATAGCACGGTCGATGAAAATTAGGAAAAACAAGTGCATATGAAACTAGACTCGATGCTCTATCGATTGGTATGTACGAGATTTAGTTTAAGCTCGAGAACACCTACCTTTGGATGGTTCTAAGATAGGTCTTCTGCAAAGGTTGCAGCAGTGAAAGGTTGGGGAAGAAGCTTGGTTCTTGGCCGTCCTCCTCCTTTCTTGGTGCCCTAGCTCGCTTCCTCTCGACCCTAGTACGATGGTGACCATTCCCAACTAGTCTTATGATGATTATTTATATGATTAGAGTTAATTTCAAGTCCTAATGAGACTAGGAATGTTGGGTTGCGGTTCTAGCATGATGTCTTACAAGTTTTGGGGATTCTCCTCTCAATTGGAGTAATAATACTATTAGGAAACCTCCTAGCATGGCTGGTTACGAATTTGGTTGCTAAGTATGGCTAATTACTTTTATTTTAGCCCTAATTTGCCCTTTCTATTTTCTGCACAATTATGGCTACGAATTTTAGGATTTATTGTCATTGGGTTTTGTTCTTTTGGCCCAATAAGAGTGAGTTGGCCCAGAATAATTAAATGGTTGATTCCACTTATTGGGAGTTTATCCATGACTTTTATTTTATTTTTGTTTAACATTCTTATTTATTTGCTATTTTCCTTAAATCTAAATTAATAAGTTTTTGGGGCGTTACAATTGTACCTAAATATGAGGTGTGCAAGATACTCTCCATAACTAAGTCCTAGATGGAGCTTCAATGGAGTTAGTCAAATAAAGCTTCATATAGGAAGTTTGAGATTGAAAGAGACAGGCGACACTGTTCATCAGATCAACCTCTTTTTCTCTCTGATTGTTTTGTGTGCCTCCACTACACTAAATGGGGGCCCAAGATTCAAAGAGAAATCAAGTTTTTGAGGCAATTTTAGTGACAATCCTCATCGTTCAAACCCATTAACCCAATAATGAGCTTGATCCGACTCTGTCTCCCGTGAACTGGCCAATGCCTCACAAGGGATATCAGCGCACTTGACCATGGAAACATAAAATAACACACTAACATATATAAGATTTCACATCTCAATATATATAGCCAGTTCTGATCTAAAGTCAACATACATAGTTTAGCAACCTGGAGCATACCCCGAGGTAAGATAGAAAGATGAATTACACTGCTGGAGGTGCAGGCCCAACTCAGCTACAGTGTAGCTCCGAACTAGACAAGGACGAGAACCGTCCTGCTCTCCTTCACCTGAAAGGAGTAGGGGTGACCCTCACAAGTCACTAGCTCAGTAGGGAAACTCCCTCAAAAGCTGAAACACACCAAACACACGAGAAGGAGGGTAAGTAACTACATTAAACAGCAAATAAAGATATCTAAACATGGTGCTACAACTGTAATTAAATAAACAACTCAAAACTAATAACAAGGCTCATCCGATAATAAATAAACGGCAAACCACGCTCAAGTTACGAGCTAAAGTAGGGTAACGCCACACTCGGGTCACGAAGACTGGTTCGCGACACCAGTTGCCGCTCCACTGCAACAAGGTCAACAAACTGTGGAGACCAACCAACACCACACATGCATGCAACACTACTGCAGGCCCATGCCTGGCACCTTTAGGGACTATGGCCTGAGGTCCCTAAAGTGAGGCACTAGGAAAATAGGACTAGCTAGGGCCCAGTATGCCTACTGGTGTTCACACCCGAACCACGAGCGTGCTACAAGCGACCAAACACAAACTCACACAAGTCACTGTCCCATTGTCTTCTTTCCCTCAGCCAGACATATAACTTAAACACAGGAGTGAGGGTGTTTAGGAAGATGACACAGAGCTCGATGGTACCCATCGTATGGGACAAACCTTGAGCACCACATGCTTGGCTCATAATGAACATGGGGTATCCGACTTGAGAGGTAACCACGGAAGGCGTCATACTACCCAACTCGCCATGTACGTCCAAACCATGCAAACCCGACATTTGTAAAATTAACACACCCCAATGCACCGCTTATATATTAAAGCATATAAAATGACAGTCGTACGGTCCCACATCATGATAAAACTCACTTCCCTGGAGGGCAAGACCAAGGGTCGGGTGACTGCCTTTAAATCATGACATACATAGACAACTCCATTTAAAAGCCAAATCACGAAGGGGCAAATTGTCGCCTTCAAAGATTGAATCGCAACAGGTCAAATCGTTGCATTCAAAACATGACTACTAGATCCGTCGCTTTTTCAGCTAAAGCCCCCAACCCGACCTTCACCTCTGAAACCTTACAAACCACCTTGTTATAGTTATAAAATCCCCATATATGCATTCAAATAAACACCTACACATGCTTGCTATCCACCATAACCATTTCCATTCATTAAATCCCTCAATCCTGATCCAAACAATCCAAAATGAGAAGAATTCCCTAATGCATGAAGAACGCAAAGAAGTACACTGCCTTGGCGTTTCCCACGCTCTCAACAACCTCCTCGCGACGGGAGCATGCCAAACCTTCTGCCACAGCCTTCAAATCACCCAAAGACCCTGCAAAAGTCCCTCCCTCGATCGAATAGTGTTTCCTACACTGTTTGGCCAAGGCTCAAGCAAAGACACTAACAGGCTAAATCACGATGTATCGGGCCGTCGCGTTTAAAACACGACATGCCCCACTGTCGCAATTAAGCCACGATGTCCCTGCGTGCACCATGCAGCAGCATGCAGCGGCACCACGGGAAAAGTGGCGTCAGAATCGTAACGCATCAAGTGGTCACATTTCCACTGAAACGTAATGCCTGTGTTGGCCGCGTTCTCAAAAGAGGAACAGAGGTGTATGGGATTAGGTTCGGATTTTCAACCCTCAACCCCACATAACTTGCCGCAAACACACAAACCCCACCATAGGCCACACATTGGCCCCAAACCCATTAAACTACGATCCGGAAGGTCACAATGTTACATACTATCACCTAAAAAAATTTCACCCTCGAAATTCACAAAGAAACTTAAACACGTAATTCAAAACTATTCAAGCACAGTACTATCACCTAAAAGAATTAAAGCTTACTCAAACAAGTATGGATACGCCTTTGCATTTCTTCTGCCAATTGCCAAGTGTCTTCTTCTCCCTGTCTGTTTTCCCATCTAATTTTTAATAACTCAATATGTTTAGTTCTCAGCTTTTGTGTTCTTCTCGCTGTGCTCTGTACTGGATATTCCGACAAACATATCTGGCTTCAAATCATCTCGAGTGTAGCTAACAATCTGGGAAGGGTCTCTGATATTTTTCTCAACATGAAAACATGACACACATGAAGTCTGTTGGGCGATCTATTCTGTAAGCTATTTCACTAATTCTTTCTAATATATGGAGTGGGCCTACATAACTCGGACTCAATTTACCTTTCTTGTTGAACAACTTCAAACTGCAATGGTCTACGTCTTGTATCTGCATAGCTTTTATGTCGACTTTGAGCTGTTTGAAGCTTTTCCTTGATAAACATGACCATTTCTGAGCACTACTGAATCAACTCTTGTCCCATAACCTATCTTTCCCCTACCTTATGCTAGTTTAATGGTGTTCTGCACGGTCTTCATATAGAGCTTCATATGGCGCCATTCCGATGCTTGTGTGGTAACTGTTGTGTAAGCAAATTCCACCATACCTAAGTAATGAACCCAACTGCCTCCTCATACTAGACAACAAGCCCTCAACATGCCTTCTATGGTCAGGATTGTTCTTTCTGTTTGTCTATCTGTCTACGGATGATAAGCCAAACTATATCTCAACTCTTACCCATCACCCTATGCAAACTCCTCCAAAAACTTGATCTTTCAGCTAACAACTTGCACACCTTCATCAATCGATCAATAAAAACCCAAATTCCATTATGTTCTGACATTGTCCTGGGCAATCCTACCACAAAATCCATGTCTATATCATCCCACTTCCACTATGGAATTGGTAATGGCTGTAATAAACCTCTTGGCTTTTGGTGCTTTGCTTTAACCTGCTGACATATCAAACATCTTTCTATGAATTCTGCTATTCCTACTTCATGTCGGCCACCAATAGTGTTTTTTCAAATCTTCATGCAATTTTGTGCTGCCTGGATAAATAGTATACCTGAACCTGTGTGCCTCCTCTAATACTTCCTGCTTCACTTCTACTCTACTGGGACATACGATCAGCCTTTGAATCTGATTACACAATCATCATGAATAGTGACATCTTCCATCTTCACAATCTTAGTCAATCTCATCTACCTTTGAGCTTCTGCTATCTGCTAATTGTTGACCAGTTGCAAGCCCAGAGGGGGTGAATGGATTGCTAAAAATCTTTTAAAATATTCCTATAAAAAAAATGCTTTGACAAAAGACATGAAATCGATGGTTAGAGTTAATATAAATCAAAGACAGAATAAGATCAATCACACGAATAGCAGAGATTTTATCCTAGTTCAGATTCCTATCACAAGGAGTCCTACGTTCAGTCCCCAAGCAAAGACTTGGGATTCCACTAACAAAGGGTACAGTCCCCCTTAAGGACACTTACACATCCAGCCGCAGCTGGCCTTCTCTTCACTACATGAAGATGCACTATACCACCTGATATAACAGGTCTTCCTTCTTACCAAAGGGAACAACCACCCACTCCACACCGGGTCTTCTCTTCACATACAAAGAGGATCTGTCAATAAGAGTAAAAGAGATGATGGCCCCTAGACCAAGCTTATAGAGATTGCTTGATCTGAGGTAGAATCTGAGAGACAAAAAGATCCACACAGAAGGAAGGTCTCTCAAATCTACAACAAGCTCTCAAAGACTAGGGAACAATTGTTGTGTATAGCTAAGAGCAGAAAATGATTTGTGAATGAAGGAACGAGCTCTTCTATCTTTTTCTTCGAGGTGTCAAGAATGTTCTTCTTGTGGTCCTCAGTCTTCTATTTATCTTCCATTTGAAGAGGTATTCGTTGAAGTATCTATTGTCTCTAATCTTCAAGCACGTTAGATGTGTCTGGTCTAATGTAGGAATCAAGAAAACATGTAGCCATTAAATGCTAGGATAGACACATACAGAGAGAAAGATTATCTAAATCTCTTCTTTCTTCTGTCAGAGTGACAGGTCCAACGTTGTAACGTGTGTGACCACCGAAAACCTGCACACAATAAATGCTAAAGCATAGACAACTTAAATGTCTAAACTGTCAGTCAACGTTGGTAGTCGTGCTTTAGGAAGATATACCAAAGAGGAAGTTCCATTATGTCATCCTTTAAAGTTCTACTTTACATGACATGAATATGGTACCTGAAGATATGTTGTGCAGAGATATTGTACCAAAAACAATAAATGTTTGAGTACACAGGATATAACATGGTTTGCGGGAAGATTTGAAATACACAGTGATTTGAGAATATATTTGAATATTATAAAGGATAGAATATATTCAAGACTATCTAGAATGATTATAATAATATCCATCAACCATCTAAAACATAATTGTTGTTGGAATAAAATCGATGTTCAGATATAATCAAAGTTTATGTGGAGATGTAATCCATGTTGACATGAAGTCGATGTGAGCAATCCATGTAAAAATGTAATTTATGTTAAAGCAAAATCGATGTTGTGGATGAAATCATTGTTGAACTGAAATCGATGTTAACTGAAGTCGATGTTAAGTGAAATTGTTGTTCTGAGTGAAGTTGTTGTTGTACTAAAATCGATGTTCAAGTGAAATTGTTGTTGTACTAAAATCGATGTTTGATCGAAGTCAATGTTTTAAGATGAAACTTGATGTTGAATCAAAATCGATGTTTAAGTGAAGTCGATGTTTAAGTGAAGTCGATGTTCTAGATGAAATTGATGTTTAAGTAAAGTTGATGTTCTAGATGAAATCGATGTTAAGTAAAGTCGATGTTCTAAATGAAATCGATGTTTAAGTGAAATCGATGCAGAAACGAAATCGATGTTTCAACCGAAATTGATGTTCTAAATGAAATCAATGTTTTAATACGAAGTCGTTGTTTAAGTGAAATCAATGTAGTAACAAAACAGTAATCATTGTGAGATTTTAATAGAAGTCGATGTTTACTTAGACAAATCATATGCATTGGACTTCAAATAACAATGAGTGTAGATGACTTACTGAGTTTATTTTATTTGAGACCTGTTGACAAACTTTAGGAAACAATGTTAGTTAATAATTTCTAGAGTTTTGTTAATCACCAAAAATACATATAATAAATAACAAATTATATGGAGATAGACTGATCATCAATCTCCCCCTTTTTGGTGATGACAAAACATTAAAAGTTACATATATGAAAGAGCTGAAATAAATTTTCTGAAAGTTTCTAAAGAATGTATTTCAGAAAGTTTTCTCCCCATTTTTCTCATTAAGCAAAAAGAATAAGGAAGTAGAAAATAAAATGGGAAGAAAGAGACAAAGATAAATGGGAGCCAAGAGTGAAAATCTTATAAATTAGTGAGGGTCAGAAATATAGAAGGCAGGAGACAGAAGGGAAGCAAGACGAGTAATAATCTGCCAAGCTTGGACTTCCTGCTCTTCAAAAAAGTTATTAAAGACACCGCAATTAATGTTATAGGAAGGCCCCATTTCTGGATTGAGTCTCTTGATGTGAAGTTGTCGCTGATCTTCAATAAACTAGGTGTATTCATCAGCACTAAAAGACAATCTGTAGAATCCAGCAGTTCCAAAACTACCATGTTGAAGGAACTTGTCTATGGAGATAGGATAGTCCAGCTTGTGAGCTTTTAGTTCCTTTTTCAAGGCTTCAAAAATCTTGAATCTCTCAACCCAAATAGAATAGGGATCTGACACTAGATTAAGGGAGTTGAGATCCATGAACTGCTCAGAAGTAAGGATAAGATGACCTGACTTGGCCAGGGAGGAATTAAGTTGTTCCCACTGGAGAGCAGCCTGATGATATACCTTGCACCACTCAGAGGAGAAGAACCTCTTTGATTTAATCAGCAAGGAGCTAAAATAGAGGACTTAATGCATCCCCTATGATATTCTCTGAAGAGAAATCGGTGGAAGGCTAGAGAGACTCCTTTCTGAACAAATACTTTGGCCTTGACTCTGGCATACCTCTCAAAAATGATGGGACCCACATCAGAGTCCATCAGCAGAAAATGCAGCTGAAGAGAAGCTTGAAGGCGGGCCTTCAGGGTAGCAAAGTCAACTTGAAGGGACATTGCTAGTTGCTCTTCTTGTCCCAAATAAGCTCTGTCGCAGACTTCATCTTCTCAATCATAATCTGTGCCAGATTGATATTCTGTTTCTGTACAGCCTAAACATAATATCTTGCATCCTTTTGTGCCTGAGAGAATGTGGCACTGCGAGGAACTATGATTTGGCAAACATAAAATGCAGTAGCCTATTAAACGCATTGAACTGATTTATGTCAATCTTGCCTTCCTTAGCTTATATTCAGTTGATAGTCCAAGTCCTGACATGAGTGTCTACAGTGTTGATAAACTGGCCCATACTATAAGAAATGCCAAACAACCTCTACAAACAAGTCATGAGTAATGCGAATGGGTTACCTTGACAAGGGAGGTGAGGAGACCCATCTTCTTCACATTTCAGACAAGTATAGAACACCTTGGCCAGATGAGGGTACTGAGTTCAGAAAACCATACATACCTTGTCCATGTCATCCATGAAGGGGTTCAATCATAAAGTTCATCCCGGCTTCTACAAACCATCCAAAATCCACTCCTTGTTTCCACAAATATTGATCTTACACTATACGAATGCACGAGCGGATTGCGGTGAGGAAGGTGGCGAGTTAGCCACCCACACCGCGGGAACTCCCAAGCTGATGAACAGTCCATCCCCATGAACTTTTATTAATTACTTGCTATTTGGTGATAAACAAAACACTGTCAAAAGCTTTCTAACCTATGTTATAGCAACAAGCACAGAATTACCCAAAGAAAGTCAAGCATTTGTGGTAAGTCTTCCATAATTTTTCTTCAGAAGAACCATAATAATTCCTTATTAACTATAACGATTTCCTCACTAGAACAACGATTTTCTTAAAAGATTGAATAACCTTGCTGTGTCAAACAAGTCGATATTAATAACGACTCTGTAAGTTATCGTAACGACTTCTTCAGAAGTTATAACGACTTGCTCATTAAACGACTCTGTAAGTTATCGTAACGACTTCTTCAGAAGTTATAACGACTTGCTTTATAACGACTCTGTAAGTTATCGTAACGACTTCTTCAGAAGTTATAACGACTTGCTCATTATAACGACTCTGTAAGTTATCGTAACGACTTCTTCAGAAGTTATAACGACTTGCTCATTATAACGACTCTGTAAGTTATCGTAACGACTTTCAGAGTTATAACGACTTGCTCGTCATAACGATCTGTAAGTTATCGTAACGATTTCTTTAGAGATTTTAACGACTTGCTCGTCATAACGATTCTGTAAGTTATCGTAACGATTTCTTAGAGATTTATAACGACTTGCTCGTCATAACGATTCTGTAAGTTATCGTAACGATTTCTTTAGAAATTTATAACGACTTGCTCGTCATAACGATTCTGTAAGTTATCGTAACGATTTCTTTAGAAGTTATAACGACTTGCTCGTCATAACGATTTTGTAAGTCATCATAACGATTTCTTTGAAAGCTACAACGACTTGCCATGTTTCATAACGATTTCTTTATCATCTGTTATAGAACGACTTGGTTGTGTAACGATTTCATAAGTTATCATAACGACTTCTTATTAGTCTACAGCAACTTGATCATAACGATTCTATCAGTTTTACAACGACTGCATAAGTCATGTTTCATTAATTAAATGTTTTTCCTGATTTAAGGTACGTTGAATAGTCAAAGTCGCATCACGTCTGTTTGACTGCCATGCATTTAATAAAGACTGAACGTATCTCTGCATGGACACAGAACATATCTTCCATTCTCGTGTATTCTCTGCATGCATCTTTTAGAACGATAAAGTGTACTACTATATTTGTGTCTATCTGCTCTGACGTTGATTGACATCTGGAGATAGTATAGCTGTCTACCATTAAAGCTCAACCTTGCAGAACCTTAAGGATGTAATATCCTACAACACTGGACACAGAAAGAACTACAAGCAAACTCAGAAGATCTTATCACTTTGCGTGTTCCAAAGAACAAAAGACTGTGACAGGAAGCTTCCACAAATCCTTCAGTCTAACGTCACCAAAGCTGTGAGACAACGGTCATCTCCTTGTCCTTATTCAAATTGGAGATACAAATACAAGATGAAGCTTTGAAGACAGAAAGAAAGAGAATTCTCCTTTCACATTCAAGGGCGGCTAGAACTCTGCAGCTTCAAGTCTCGAAAGTTCTCTAGAGCCAAAAATTCACTCTTTTCGATCTTGGCTCTTAGCTCTCTGTGTGTGTGTGAAGAAAACCAAAGGAAGAGCTAGTTTAGTTCTGAGAGAGTGCACTGTGTGTAGACTTCGACTCTCAGTGCTTGTAGCTTCAGATTGAGTTCTTGTAAAAGCTTGATCTAGGGGCTAGTCTTTCATTTTCTGATTTTCCTGTGATTTTCCCTTTTCCCTGTGTGAAGGAAGACCTGGTGGTTTCCAGGGTGGTGTTTTCCCTTCGTGTGTGAAGGAAGACTGGTGGTTCCAGGGTGGTGTTTTCCCTTCAGGAGTGAAGGAAGACCTGGTGTACCAGGGTGTGTGTTCCCTTCAGGGGTGAAGGAAGACCAGCTGAGCTGGGTGGTTGGTTTGTCCATAGGGGGACTGTACCCTAGTTAGTGAAATCCTGAGGATTGCTCAGGGACTGGACGTAGGACTCCTAAGGAGAGGAGATCCGAACCAGGATAAATCTCTGTGTTGTGTGATTGTCTTCTTTGTGTGATTGTTTTTTACTAACCATTACTAATCCCTTTCAAGAACTCTTTATGTTTGTTTGAGTTCAGGTTTTATTAGCTAGGATTAATTTTAAAGACCCATTCACCCCCCTCTGGGTTAGCCAACCGGGCAACAAGTGGTATCAGAGCGAGTCTCTTCGACAAAGAACAAGATCCAACGATCTGAAGAGTAAAGATCCATGGCAGCCCAAGGTCACTTCGAAGGTCAGTCTGTCAACAGACCTCCTTTGTTCGACGGTGAAGATTATACGTATTGGAAGACCAGGATGGAATACTTTCTACAAGGCCACGATTATCAAATCTGGTCGATAGTGGAAGAAGGTGATCTGGTCGTCACAAATGAGAAAGCACAATGGACAGATGAAGATAGAAAGAAAATCTCCTTGAACTGTAAAGCTAAGAGCATTCTATGTTGTGCTCTAAGCAAGAAGGAGTTCAACAGAGTTTCAGCATGCAAATCCTCCATGGAAATGTGGGAAAAGCTAAGGATTACATATGAAGGTACAGACAAAGTAAAGGAGACAAGAATCGACATTCTTGTCACTCAGTATGAAAGATTTCAAATGCAAACAGGTGAGTCTATTACCCAAATGTTTAGTAGATTTACTGACATCACTAATGGCCTAGCAAGTCTAGGAAAGTCATATGAGATTGCAGACATGGTAAGGAAGATTCTCAGATCCTTGCCATCTTCATGGACGGCAAAGGTCACAGCTATCGAAGAAGCTAATGACCTTAAGAGAATGTCAGTAGAAAAACTCATCGGGTCTCTCATGGCCCATGAAATAAACATGGAAAGACTAGGAGAATCCTCCAGTAGAAAGAAGCAGTCAAATGCGCTTAAAGCTAATGGGGACTCATCAGAAGAATCCCTAGATAACAGTGAAGATAGCAAAGATAGTGATGATGAAGAAGCCATGCTCTCAAGAAGATTGCAGAGAATCTTGGCCAAAAAGAAGAAGTTCCAGTCTGGTAGGAGTACTTCAAGAAAAACAAAGATCTCAAGAGACCAGATGGAAAAGATCAGAAGAGGAATGAGCCACTTTGCTATGAATGCAAGAAACCTGGACATATCAAGGCAGACTGTCCAATGCTAAAGAAAAATGATCACAAGAAGAAGGACAGCTCCAAGAAGTTCAGAAGATTCAAAAAGAAAGCCATGGCAGCTGCATGGGAAAACAGCAGCGACTCAGACAGTGAGTCAAGCTCAGCAGTAGAGAGAAGAAGAAGCCAACCTGGCTCTCATGGCAAATACCGAGGATAAGGTAACATCTGATTCCTCTTTCGATTCCTGTAATGACTCAGATTCGGATAATTTGGAAAGTGCATTTAATGAACTCTACGATAAGTATAAAGAAGTGTGTAAACTACTTAAGCTAAGCAAGAAAAATATCACCTGTCTCGAAAATACCAACTCAGATTTAAAATCTGAAAATGAAGAACTAGAACAAAAACAAATAATGGAGCTTAAGAGAAGAAATGAAATTATGTGAAAACTTAAAAGACAAGAACAGACAAATCACTGACCTAGAAAAACAGGAAAGCTCAGATGATTTAAGAAAAATGGTAAATGAATTAAATGAAGAAAACAATACACTAGCAAGCACCTTAGAAAAGTTTACAAATGGAAAGAATTCCTTATTATTAAAAGGTGCTAGAAGATCTGGTAAGAATAAACGAGGTTTAGGTTACATACCTCCAGTAAATGAAGAAGAAATAATTTATCCAGAAAAATATCCAACTCCCAAGTTCACTCCAGAACAAGATGTGGCATATAAAGCGAATTTTAAATACATAGAAAGAGTAACAATAACATCATGTTGTAATCACTGTAATAAACTAGGACATTTAAAATCCACTGTCCAACAAACATAAGAAGTGGATAATAAAAAGTAAAAATAATGATACTGACCCATCAGGACCCAAAAGAACTTGGGTACCTAAATTGATGTCTTTATTTCAGGTTAACCTTCGAGCATCCAAATGGTATTTGGATAGTGGGTGCTCAAGGCACATGACAGGAAACCGAAGCTTTTCTCCCATCTCCAAGATGAAGAAGGAACAGTCACTTATGGAGATAATGGAAAAGGAACTGTAGTAGGCAGTGGATCAGTAAACAGCAAAGGAAAAACAGTCATAGAAGATGTGCTGTTAGTCAAAGGTTTAAAGCACAACCTCATAAGTATTAGTCAGCTGTGTGATAGAGGACATCAAATCAAATTTCAAGAGTCAAAATGCAGCATACTAAAGGATGGAGCAGTCATCTTTGAAGCAAATAGAGAAAAGAATCTGTACGTGCTCTACCTTGAAGAACTCAAAGAGCAAAATGTGTGTCTGGCAGCCAGCAAAGACAAATCAACTGATCTGTGGCACAGAAGGCTAGGCCACTGCAGCTTGGATGGTTTGAGCAAGCTCAGAAAGAGGAACCTTGTGGAAGGTCTACCGAAAATCAATGGTAAATTAGAAAGTGTTTGCAGACCTTGTGCAAGGGAAAGCACACAAAGAGTCCTTCAAGTCAAAGACGGTGGTGACCACCTCAAAACCCTTAGAGCTCCTACATATGGATCTATTTGGGCCAATGAGAACTACCAGTCTTGGAGGAAAGAATTTCGGATTTGTTATAGTAGATGACTACTCAAGATTCACATGGGTATCTTTCTTAGAACATAAAAATGACACTTTTGATAATTTTGTTAGTTTCAGCAGAAAAGTCCAGAAAGATCAGAAGTTCAGCATAGTATCCATTCGATCTGATCATGGTGGTGAGTTCCAAAATGAAAAGTTTGCTAGATTCTGTGATGATCAAGGAATTCAGCACAATTTCTCAGCACCAAGGACACCGCAGCAAAATGGTATAGCCGAACGGAAGAACCGAACTCTCTTGGATATGGCAAGAACTATGCTTTGTGAATATGAGTTACCAAGATATTTCTGGGCAGAAGCAGTCAACACAGCCAGCTACATTATCAACAGAGTCATGATCAGGCCAATCCTGAAGAAGACTGCATATGAGCTGTTTAAAGGGAAGAAACCAAAGATCAGCCATTTCAGAACTTTTGGATGTCCTTGCTTTATTCACAACAACGGAAAAAGGGATATTGGTAAGTTGGATGCCAAATCAGATGAAGGCATCTTCATGGGGTACACCTCTAAACCCAAAGGCTATAGAGTGTTTAATAAACGTACCTTATTGATTGAACAGTCTGTACACATTATTTTTGATGAAACTAATCCCTCCTTGAAAGGAAGTAGAGAGTGATAATGATGACGCAGATGAACTGTCCAATAAACTGAAAGACACATCACTTGAAGATAAGGATGATCCGCCTCTGGAAGAAATGCAACAAGAAGAATTCTCATGAAACTCTTCCAAAGGAATGGAGATACAAGAAAGATCACCCACCTGAAAACATTATTGGTGATCCATCCGTAGGGGTAAGAACAAGAGGTAACTTGATTCCCTGTGATTACCTTGCTTTGTTTCTCAATTAGAGCCTAAGACAGTCAATGAAGCCCTAACTGACGAATCTTGGATAATAGCAATGCAAGATGAATTAAATCATTCAAGAGAAACCAAGTATGGTCACTTGTTCCTAGACCATCAGACCATCCTGTGATCGGCACTAAATGGGTGTTCAGAAACAAATTGGATGAATCTGGTGTAATTCTAAGAAACAAGGCCAGACTGGTGGCTCAAGGCTATTGTCAAGAGGAAGGCATAGATTTTGATGAAACCTATGCACCAGTGGCTAGACTTGAGGCTATTAGAATGTTACTTGCTTATGCTTCTGCATTAGATTTAAAGTTATTTCAAATGGATGTTAAATCTGCATTTCTAAACGGTTTTATAAAGGAAGAAGTTTATGTGGAACAACCGCCGGGATTTGATGATATAGACTTTCCGAATCATGTTTTTAAATTGCACAAGGCTCTATATGGCTTAAAACAAGCACCTAGAGCCTGGTATGAAAGACTTAGTTCTTTTCTCACAAAACATGGTTTCAATAGAGGTCAAGTAGATAGTACTCTTTTTATAAAAACAAAAGCCAAAAATATACTGTTGGTTCAAATTTATGTGGATGACATCATCTTTGGATCTACTGATGAATCCTTGTGCAAGTATTTTGAAAAGCTAATGCAGGGAGAATTTGAGATGAGTATGATGGGAGAGCTCAACTACTTCCTTGGACTTCAAATCAAACAAGGAAAGGAAGGAACTCACATCTGTCAAGCAAAGTACACCAGAGAACTGCTAAAGAAATTTGGATTTGAAAACACCAAGCCTCTGTCAACACCAATGAGTACATCAACTAGGATGGACAATGACAAGGATGGTAAGAAGGTAGATCAAAAGATCTACAGAGGTATGATAGGTTCATTACTTTATCTAACCGCAAGTAGACCTGATATATTATTTAGTGTATGCATGTGTGCTAGATATCAAGCCGACCCTAGAGAATCACATTTAATTTCTGTCAAAAGGATTTTCAGATACTTAGCCAGGACTCATGATCTAGGACTATGGTATCCAAACTCCTGTGATGTAAAATTAGTAGGATATTCTGATGCTGATTATGCTGGATGCAAGGTAGATAGAAAAAGCACCAGTGGATGCTGTCAATTTCTTGCAGGGTGTTAATCTCATGGTCCTCAAGGAAACAAAATTCAGTAGCACTATCTACAGCTGAAGCCGAGTACGTAGCTGCTGGAAGTTGCTGTACACAACTCTTATGGATAAAGCAACAACTTGAGGATTTTGGACTCAAAGTCAAGAAAATTCCTCTGCTATGTGACAACACCAGCGCTATCAACCTCACCAAAATCCAATTCAGCACTCCAGGACCAAACATATTGAGGTCAGATACCATTTTATTCGTGATCATGTAGCAAATGGCAATATTGAAATATCGTTTATTGATACAAACAATCAGCTAGCAGATATTTTCACAAAGGCCTTACCTGAAGAGAGATTTACATCTCTTAGAAGGGAGTTAGGCATGTGTATTTTGTGAAAAGATCTTCATTTAAAGCTGATATAAAAATTCTCAGAATTTAAGAAGGTTCTCTCTCTCTTTTTGTGTCAAAATAAATTCAAAAGTCCCAGTCTAAGCGTTCCGTCCGATAAGTCATGGTCCTTCAAGGCGGTCAACCTCGCTTGTCGTTTTCTGACGCCTCACCTTTTGAAGCATTTATATTCTTTAAATCGATGCATTAACGATTCCTCTTCCTCTTTCACCTCTTTCCTCTTTCGTCCCGACGCATGAGCCGATGCCCTAGCGACTCGTGCCTCTACCCTCTGCAAATTTAAAGCTTCCATCTCCTTCCCGCGAAATCGTTTGAGGGTTTCTTCTCATCACCCTTCTCTTCAACCCTTCAAACTTTCTCCCACCTGAATCCATGGCCGGACCAGCTATTGCCGGAAGTGTGGGTGGCTACAGCGCCGAATACCTCACCCCAGCGCAGGAAGAGCGTTTCACCTTTGTGAAGACAAAGCTCTGTGGTCACAAGGAAGTAGATGTTTCAGATCTGCGGAAAAATGGAATGAGCAGCATCATTGAAAAGATCGACCAGATGAAGTGGAAAGGGCTTACCACTTGCTCAGAGGTAAGCTATCCGGACCTGGTGAAGGCGTTCTTTGTATGCTTAAGAGCAGAAGAAGATGGGGCCCTCGTTTCTTCAGTCAAGGGCACCCTAATCAGAATCGACCAGGAATTGCTTAGGATGCTATTTGGAGTAAGCATATCGGGCTTCAGTGGAATTCATTCAGTAGAAACCCAAGAAAAGGGTTTGGGGATTGTTGGGCCAGGGTTCAAGATGAGGGATGGCAAGCTAGATATAAATCAGTTAAATGCCTTCAACCGCCTCCTTCACTTTATTGTTTGTCAGATTTTGGTTCCCCGAAGTGCAACCTTCTCCTCTTGCACTAAGGCTGACTCCGATCTGATGTACTGGGCCATTAAAAATGAGGAAATCAATATGGCCGCAGTGATGATGGAGAGAATGAAATTGCCAGGGAGCAGATTTGGGACACTAAAAGCAAGTTGAATGTGTCCCTGCCCTATGCCCATTTACTCACCAGAATCTTCAGACACTTCGGTGTAGATGTCTCAGGGGCAGTTGTGGAGAAGATGGGCCAAGCTATCAGGTCCAGAAATTTAAAGAAGAGCGGTTTTTCAGTAGTCAATGGGGTCTGGTTCAAGGCCTCAGTTGCAGAAGGTGAAGGCCTCATGGTGAGCCTTAGTTGCTCAAGCCCAGTTGGAAGAGATTCTGTGATGCCCGAATTGCCACTGGAATCAGGTTCTGTTCCAGTCTTTGTAGAAACAGAGCAGGAAAGGCCATCTATGGCCAGAAATCAATCAGAGGAAGACAGGCCAGCTGCAGCAGATCCAGTTGCCACCTGCTGAAAGAAGAATTGAGGACATTCTTCCAGAAGACATCTGCCTGTTATGGAGGAGTCTGTGGCATCAGGCCACATCTTTGAAGAAGGTCCAGAGAAGAAGAGCAGCAAATTCCTCAGGATAATTCGATGGAAATGGATGCTCCCTGTCAGGGGGAGACTGGTGCCGTTGCAGAAAATGCTCCACTTGAGGGGGAGCAATCCCAAGAGACACCAGATGTTGCACCTCCAGCCACCAGAGATCAGGAGGAAGACCAGAGAGAGTCTGAAAATTTGGATGCCAGAGAGGGGAGACAGCTAGTTCATCAAGTTCTGATGAGGACAATAATCCACCTCCTCCAGCTACAAAGGGCAAAGAGAAAGATATAGCTCCTGAAGTACCCCTTTTAGCTGATGCACCATTTGAAAGACAGGTCAAGCAAAAGATTGTCATCAATTTAAAACCTGTGATTGAGAGGTTGGATGCTCAGGGTGAGCTGCTTTGCTCACTTCAGTCTGATGTGAACTCCATCTTTCTAAGCCAAGCTTCAGCCCGCAAGGAATTGGTTCAGATTCGCTCTGCCATGACATGGTTCCATCAGGAAATGGGGACCATGAAGAATATGCTTTCTGACATCCTTCAGGCTATTGGAACTCAAGCTCCTGCTCCTCCAGCAGCTCAGGAGCCTCACTCAAGTGTACCTGAGCCCTCCGGGCAGTCAGCAGCTGCAGCAGCAGAAGTCCCAGCAGAAGGGCCAGCAATGAGTCAGGGCCATCAGGGCCCGGCTGAAGATTCAGGGCCATCAGGGCCAGTTGTGATGGAGTCAGGGCCACCAGGGCCAGCAGTGTTGGACACCTTGTCTTCCTTGCCTGAAGAAGTGGTACTAGATCCTCCACCCATTGCTCCCACTTCTACCAACACTCCCATTCCTCCTTCTCCACCCACTAACACCACAGCTCCACCTGCTCACCTCCCTTCAAAAAGCCAGATCCAGGCCCATTTCCTCTCCCACACCTTTTCCTCCTCATCCTATCACATCCTCTCCTGTTTCTTCTACTTCTCATCCTTTCTCTGTTCAAGAATTTGAGGCCCCTCCAGCATCCTCAGCTGGAGCCTCATCCTCTTCTGGTACATCTTCATTTCCAGAAGTAGGATCTCTCAATTCTGATGCCTTTCTCAACCCCCTGCTCCTCCCTCCTTTATCACTATTATTCCTAAGAATGTCCAAATCGACTCTCCCTTTCTTGATAAAATAAGGATGAGTTTGAAGAGGTTATCCTTAGGTCTGTGCTAAAGGTAGGCGACCACCTTTCCAAGACAGACTCTTCCAGTACTGTCTCCAAGAAACGGAAGCTTTCTTCCTCCACCTCTCCTCTTTACCCTCCCTTGTGGTTTTCTCTTACAGTCACCCACAAGCATACCTCTCTGTACAAAGAATATCTTCAAAAGGTTGTCTTTGCCACTCTTCACAATCTTCCTTTCCTTAACCTTTCTGACCACTTAGATGTCATTCTTCCCTATACTACTTTGTCTAAAGCCGACAAATCCAAAATCTTCTCCTCAGCCCACTCCAAAACTGAGGAGCAATGGGCTAAATCTCATAAAGATCTGTACAATCGCTTCCTTCAGGCTAAGGCAGCCAGGTTTCCTCCCAGAGATCACTCGTTGACCCTTTCTGAGTGGTTCCAGTTTCACCACCAGAACACCTGGGCTCCTGTCATTCAGAAGCTCATCAAGCTGGTCAGACATTTCCAAACTTTCAACAACTACAGGTATCTCAACAATTTACCTGAAGTTCAGCTCAGCCAGTTCAAGAGAGCCATCAAGGTCCTAACCCACTCTGAGCAGTCTGAGGAAATCAGAGTAGATTTTGCAACTCTTCATTTACCTGAAGAGATTTTCCTGCCTCAGATTCATTTCTTGATCATGGAATCTTCGGTTGGCTCCATCATTTTTGAGCGTTTTGCAAGAGTTATGGGCAGAATCAAGATTCAGAAAGGCCTTCAAGTTGGTTTTCCTAGATTTCTTTTCCGGGAATACCATAGAGGGTTTGTCAAATCTGATGTCCTTGCCCCTCTCCTCTCAGAATGTGAAAGGCTGAATGCCTCCGATTGGTCCAAGTTTACTCTCTATCTGCTCAGCAGCTAGCACATCTGAATGCTGCTCAAGCCAGGGAAGGGAAAGCTCCTGTCTCTCCTGCAACCTTCTTGGATATGAATTCAATCCAGCTGGTCCTTGATCCCTACAAAGTTTGGGCTGAAAGATACAAAGTGTTTTAGCTCTTCGCCAGGAACTCAAGGACAAACAGATTTTCTACCCTGTCACCATGGATCAGTTTCTTGCCTGTGCAAGTTTTGGTAAGACACTCATCATCTGCTCCTCCATGGATCCAGATGAGTATGACCTATTTCTTACCAAGCAGCGCAGCCTCTATCTATCCAAGATGGCTCCAATCATGGGACCATCCTTCTCCATTGAGAGTGGTGCCTTTAGGCAATTCTTCAAGCGTCAGGAAGAGCAGGCCTGGGAAGCTATTTCTCATTATGCCTCCCTTCTCTCTCCTGCTTATTATTTGCCTGTACCTCCTCAATCTTAATGAATAGATTGTGCTCTTTCTCCTCATTGTCTCTTATTCTTTGTCTCTTTCCTTATGCTTTTTGCTTAATGACAAAAAGGGGGAGAATGTTTACCTACTTGTGTCTGACACATTCTGAATCATGACTCAAGTACTTTAATTCCTGTTTAATATTCAGTACTACTTAAATATTGATCATAGTTTTGTCATCACAAAAAGGGGGAGATTGATGAACAGTCCATCCCCATGAACTTTTAATTTAATTACTTGCCTATTTGGTGATAAACAAAACACTGTCAAAAGCTTTTCTAACTTGTTTATCTAGCAATAAGCACAGGAATTACCCAAAGAAAGTCAAGCATTTGTGGTAAGTCTTCCATACTTTTTCTTCAGAAGAGCCATAATAATTCCTTCATTAACTATAACGATTTCCTCACTAGAACAACGATTTACTTGAAAGATTGAATAACCTTGCTGTGTCAAACAAGTCGATATTATAACGACTCTGTAAGTTATCGTAACGACTTCTTCAGAAGTTATAACGACTTGCTCATTATAACGACTCTGTAAGTTTCGTAACGACTCTTCAGAAGTTATAACGACTTGCTCATTATAACGACTCTGTAAGTTATCGTAACGACTTCTTCAGAAGTTATAACGACTTGCTCATTATAACGACTCTGTAAGTTATCGTAACGACTTCTTCAGAAGTTATAACGACTTGCTCATTATAACGACTCTGTAAGTTATCGTAACGACTTCTTCAGAAGTTATAACGACTTGCTCGTCATAACGATTCTGTAAGTTATCGTAACGATTTCTTTAGAGATTTATACGACTTGCTCGTCATAACGATTCTGTAAGTTCGTAACGATTTCTTTAGAGATTTATAACGACTGCGTCATAACGATTCTGTAAGTTATCGTAACGATTCTTTAGAGATTTATAACGACTTGCTCGTCATAACGATTCTGTAAGTTATCGTAACGATTTCTTTAGAAATTTATAACGACTTGCTCGTCATACGATTTGTAAGTCATCATAACGATTCTTTGAAAGCTACAACGACTTGCCATGTTTCATAACGATTTCTTTTATCATCTGTTATAGAACGACTTGGTTGTAGTAACGATTTCATAAGTTATCATAACGACTTCTTATTAGTCTACAGCAACTTGATCATAACGATTCTATCAGTCTATCATAACGACTGCATAAGTCATGTTTCATTAATTAAATGTCTTTCCTTGTTTAAGGTACGTTGAATAGTCAAAGTCGCATCACGTCTGTTTGACTGCCATGCATTTAATAAAGACTGAACGTATCTCTGCATGGACACAGAACATATCTTCCATTCTCGTGTATTCTCTGATGCATCTTTTAGAACGATAAAGTGTACTACTATATTTGTGTCTATCTGCTCTGACGTTGATTGACATCTGGAGATAGTATAGCTGTCTACATTAAAGCTCAACCTTGCAGAACCTTAAGGATGTAATATCCTACAACACTGGACACAGAAAGAACTACAAGCAAACTCAGAAGATCTTATCACCTTGCGTGTTCCAAAGAACAAAAGACTGCTGACAGGAAGCTTCCACTAATCCTTCAGTCTAACGTCACCAAAGCTGTGAGACAACGGTCATCTCCTTGTCCTTATTCAAATTGGAGATACAAATACAAGATGAAGCTTTGAAGACAAAAGAAGAGAAATTTCTTTCACATTCAAGGGCGACTAGAACTCTGCAACCTTCAAGTCCTCGAAAGTTCTCTAGAGCCAAAAATCACTCTTTTCGATCTTGGCTCTTAGCTCTCTGTGCTGTGTGTAGAAAACCAAAGGAAGAGCTAGTTTAGTTCTGAGAGAGTGCACTCTGTGTAGACCTTCGACTCTCAGTGCTTGTAGCTTCAGATTGAGTTCTTGCAAAAGCTTGATCTAGGGCTAGTCATTTTCTTCAAGATTTTCTGTGCTTTTCCTTCGTGTGTGAAGGAAGACCTTCAGGGTGTGTTTTCCTTGTGTGTGAAGGAAGACCTGGTGGTTTCAGGGTGGTGTTTTCCCTTCAGGTGTGAAGGAAGACCTGGTGGTTTCCAGGGTGGTGTTTTGCCTTCAGAGTGAAGGAAACCTGGTGTACCAGGGTTGTGTCCCTTCAGGGGTAAAGGAAGACAGCTGAGCTGGTGGTTGTTGTTTGTCCATAAGGGGGACTGTACCCTAGTTAGTGAAATCCTGAGGATTGCTCAGGGACTGGACGTAGGACTCCTAAGGAGAGGAGATCGAACCAGGATAAATCTCTGTGTTGTGTGATTGTCTTCTTTGCGTGATTGTGTTTTTACTAACCATTACTAATCCCTTTCAAGAACTCTTATGTTTGTTTGAGTTCAGGATTTTATTAGCTAGGATTAATTAAAAGACCCATTCACCCCCCTCTGGGCTAGCCAACCGGGCAACACAGAGGCAATGGAAATTTTAAAGAAAGCTCTGGAGGATCGTGGAAGAGAGTGGAGTGAAAACCCTCAAGAACTCTGAGAGGAAGAATCAAATCCTTAGATGAATGGAGAAGGCTTCGAGAGTCGAGGAGGCTTGTGCAGACCTCAGCAGTCGAAGGGTCGGCAAAGTGCAGAGAGAACGAAGTGAGGGATGAGTTTCCTTTGCAAGCAGCAAAGAAATAAAGTGACTTCGAAAAGGCGGGGCAAAAACACATAAAACGACAAAATGGCGATGACGATAGCGCAAAAAGCAAATAGATTTACTAATATTGAGAGGGGGAGAGATAAGACTAATTTAATAGAAGTTTTTGGGTTTTTTAATTTAGGTATATGCAGATAAATCTGTTACAAATTGCCATGCATATTTTCCATCAAACAGAGGTAAATCTCTCTTAAGGTAAGGCTTTCTTTATAAAGATATCTGCTAACTGATTTATGTATCTAACAAATGAAATGTTAATATTACCATTTGCTACATGATCTGAATACAATGATATCTAACCTCAATGTGCTTGTCCTCGAGTGTTGACAAGATTTTTAGTGAGATTATAGCAGGTGTTGTCACATAGCAATGGAATAGTCTGATGTGTAGTCCATAACCTTCAAGTTGGTGTTGATCAAGGAGGTGAGTGCAACAGTCCCCAGCGGCTAATCAGCTTCAGCTATTGATAGAGCTACTGAGTTTGGTTCTTTGAATACCATGAAATCAAGAATCCTGCAAGAAATTGGCACAACACTAGTGTTTCTATCCACTTTTCATCCAGCAAGTCGCAGCTGCGTATCCAATTAAATTTGTTTCACAGGTTTAGGATACCATAGACCTAAGCTATGAGTATGAACTAGATATCTAAAGATATTTTTATTGAGATTAGATGAGATTCTTATGATCAGATGATATCTTGCACCACATGCAACACTGAATAGAATATCAGGTCACTTGAGTTAAAAGAGTAATGAACCAATGATACCTCTATAGAGTTTCTGATCCACTTTCTACCTTCCAGATCACTATCTAACTAGTTGATGTGCTCATGGGAGTAGACAGTGGTTGGAAATTTCAAACCAATTTCTTCAACAGTTCTTAGGTATTGATTTGACTGATATGTGTCCTTCTTTGCTTTGTTTACTTTGAAGTCTAAGGAAGTAGTTGAGCTCTCCCATCATGCTCATTTCAAATTCTCTGACATTAGCTTTTCAAAATACTTGCACAGAGAGCTCTCCCATCATGCTCATTTCAAATTCTCTTACATTAGCTTTTCAAAATACTTGCACAGAGATTCATCAGTGGATCCGAAGAACTGTCTTACATAGGTTTGTACAATTATATATTTTTGACATTTGATTTAATGAATAGGTGTTATCTATTCCTCTAATTAAATATGATTTAATAAGAATGCACTAAGTCTTTCATACCATGCTTTGGGTGCTGTTTTTAAACCATATAGAACTTTATGTAATTTAAAAACATGATTAGGATTCAAGTCATCAAACTAGGAGGCTGTTCTACATAGACTTCCTCCTTTAAACACCATTCAAAAAGGCTGATTACATTCATTTGAAAATGTTTTAAATTTAATACAGATGCATAAGCAAGCAAAATTCGAATAGCCTCTAGTCTAGATATGGTGCATAGGTTTCACCGAAATCTATGCCTTCCTCTTGAATAGCCTTGAGCAACCAGTCTACCCTTATTTCTAGTGATACACCAGCTTCATCAAATTTGTTCCTGAAACCCATTTGGTGCCGATCATAGGATGATTGATGGTCTAGAAACAAGGGACCAACTTGATTTCTCTTGAACATCTTGCATAGCTAAAATATAAGATTCATCTGTTAGTGCTTCATGACTGTCTTCGGCTCTATTTGAGAGACAAATGCTAAGTAATCACAGGAATGATATTACCTCTAGTTCTTACCCCAACAGATGGATCCAATGATATTATCTTTTGGGTGATCCTTTTTATATCTCCATTCTTTGGAAGGTCATCATGAAGAATATTTTTGTCGCATTCTTGCAAGGGTGGATCTTCATCATCCTTGATGGTTGCTTCCTTCAGTTTTTAGAAAGATTTTATGTATCCTCATCATCACTAACAATTTCTTTCTCAAAAAAGAGTTAGATTCATAAAAATAACATGTATAGTTTGTTCAATTAATAAACTTCTTTTTTTAAAAAACTCTATACCCTTTGGGTTTAGAAGTTTAACCCATAAAAATACCTTCATCTGATTTGGATCCAACTTACCAGTATATCTCTTACCATGTGTGAATGAAGCATGGGCATTCAAATGTTCTGAGAGGCTGATCTGGGGCTCTTTTGCTGTATAGTTCATTTTGTCTCTCAGAAGGGCCTGATTATGGCTCTATTGATTATGTAGCAAGCTGTATTGATTGCCTCTACCCCAGAAATATCTTGTTAGATTTAATCAGATAACATTGTTCTTGCCTATCCAGAAGTGTTCTATTCTTTCTCTTAGCTACTCCATTTTACTGTGGTGTTCTTGGTGCTGAGAAATTATGTTCAATCCCCAGATCATCACAGACTGCAAACTTGTCATTCTGAAACTCGCCTCTATGATCTGATCGAATACTTGTGATGCTGAACTTCTTATCTTTCTGAACTAACTTGTTGAACTTCACAAAGTTGTCAAAGGTGTCATCTTTGTGCTCAAGAAATGATACCCATGTATATCTGGAATAATCATCAACAATAACAAATCCAAAATTCTTTCCCCCTAGACTTGTAGTTCTCATCGGTCCAAACAAGTCCATATGGAGCAGTTCTAGTGGTTTGGAGGTAGTAACAATTGTCTTAGACTTGAAGGAAGATTTTGCATGTTTTCCTTTTGCACATGGTTCACAGATGTTGTCAAGTCTTGAATTCATCTTGGGTAGACCTTCCACTAGATCAAGCTTGATAAGTTTTCTGATTCCATCCAAGCTGGCATGTCCTAGTCTTCTGTGCCATAGTTCAGCATTTTGTTCTTTGCTAACTGCCAAACAAAGTCTTCATTCTTCAACTCTTCTAGATGTAGTACATACAAATTTCTTTCTCTACAGCTTCAAAGATCATCATTCCATCCTGATGATTAGGCATTTAGATTCCTGAAACTTGATCTGATGACCATTGTCGCATAGCTGACTGATACTGATTAAGTTGTGCTTAAGTCCTTCGACGTAGAGAACATCTTCTATCAGGGTCTTGTCTTTGCTTCCAATTGACCGCAACCAATGACTGATCCTTTACCATTGTCTCCATAAGTTACTATCCCTTCTTCATTTTCGATAGATGAGAATAGCATTTTATTTTTAGTCATCTGCCTTGAGCACCCGCTGTCCAGGTACCACTTAGATGCTCTAAGGCTTCCCTACAATAAATCAATGAAATTTAGGTACCCAGTTCTTTTGGGTCCTAGTTGGTTAGCTTCTACAGAGTTTTTCGGAATCCATTTTAGATGTTAGGTGTGTACATGTAATTTTTGTATGACTAATTAATTACAATGATGCAACAGGAAAAACCATTTATTGTTGTGTTTGGCTTATTATTTATTAATGTTTGATTTATAATTAGGATTTTATTCAGCTACAAATTTTGGCATTGGATATATTTTGGGATAAACAACTGTTTCTTCATTATCTGGTGGAGTCTACTCGATTCCATACCTTTTCTTACCTCATCTTCTTTCCCTTTTAGTATTAAAGAAGATCTTCCATTTGTTAATTTTTCAATTGTGGTTGTTAAATATTCGTTATCTTTCGGTAATACATTAATTTCACTTTTAAATTTACTTATGGTTTCTGACTTTCTAGACTTGATATCTTTCATTTTAATTTTTACATCTTCACATAGAAACTCGTTTCTTCTTTTTAGTTATGAGATCTATTTTTCTAATTGTTCAGTTTCGATTTTAAATCGAGTTGGTTATTTAGGCATGCATAATTTTCTTGACCGATTTTAATTGTTTGCAAACTTCTTTAATTTACTATATAGTTCATTGAAAGCGTCTTCTAACTATCAGAATCTGACTCATTGCATGAAGTAAAAGAAGAGTCTAAGGTTACCTTGTCGTTGACATTTTCCATTAAATTGCAAGTGCCCTTTTTTCTTCTTCGCTGGAGGCTGGACACTATCTGAGTCACTTTCGTTCTTCCAAGCAGAGTCATAGCTTTTGTCTTGTATTTCTTGAATTTCTTCACGTTGTCTTTTTCTTGAATTCAACCTTCTTTAGTTTTGGACACTCAGCCTTGAGATGTCCCGGCTTCTTACAATCATAACATATAGGTCTGTTACGCCCCGACGCGGAATATCGGAACGCGAGGCAGTTGCAAGTAAACGGGTATAGAGCGAATACTAGACATCATACCATTAGACAGAATAAATATTAAAGCAATGATCTCATTAATATTCTTCAATGTCTAGTTACAACCACTAATATCAGAGCCATTCTATAGGGCCCAATTACATTGAACAAAGCAAAGACTAAACTTCAAATCTAATAATACTATGATGCTAGGGTACTCTAGACTTCACTCTGGTCGTTCCTCCTCTTGAGTGTAAGTATCTTCCTCGATCTCACTGAGAGAATACAACCAATAACGCAGGGTGAGCGATAAGCCCAGTAGAACATAAATCTCAGGATCAAGCATGCTTTAAATGATTATGTATAAAAGGCAGAGTAACTAATGATAAAGCGAGAGAGTCAAGTAACGTAAGAGATAGCACAATAGTAGGAGATTGAAATAGCACAAGTTTCCAAATATAGCACAAGTGTCGAGTATAGCACAAAGAGCAGGATGGCCATAGAACAAATAGCACAAAGTATAGCAATAGCACAACGAGTATAGTTTAGCACTTTGATTGTCATTTAGATAGTCGAGATAGATAGCACTTGAGTGTAATGCCAAACACTCTGGTCATTTAACTCCCGCGGGCAAATAGCACTTTTGGACGCACATCCCAGGACCTGACCAGGCCCTCTATATATTGCCAGGCTGTCATGCCCCTCCAATTTAGCAGCGGAATAAATCGGAGGATACGTGAACCAAGTGCATAGTAGAGAAAAATGCACAATCAGTTGAATAAATCAGAGTATCAATGAACAATAATTGGACTAAACTCTTCGTTTCATTGAAATTCCACTAAGACTATTACAACCACTAATTCGGAGCCATACATAGGGCTCAATGACATCACTACATTGAAAAGAAATCTAAAGCAATAACTATTAGACTCTATAGTACTAGGGCAACTTCATTAACTGACTCCAGGACGCTCATCACTCTGGTCCTGTCCCATTGATATGCATGACGTCATTGTCTGACTTAGCTGAGACACAATAACAAATAACGAAGGGTGAGCGATAACGCCCAGTAGGACATAAATCTCAATAGTCAAGTACGCTTTAAGTAATTAACGCATTAAATGGCAGAGTAACTAATGATAGAGAGAGTCATGTAAAGTCGAGAAGTAATAGCACAAGTAACATAGTTCAAATAGCAGATGAATCAAGTATAGCACGATGATTAAGTCGAGTCACACAATAGCAAGTAATGTCATTGTCAAGAATAGCAAGCGACAAGTGTAGCAAGAAGAGAGATAGTAGATAGTCATGTAAAGAGTAAATTGCACGTTGATTGATTCTCATCAATCGAAATAGTATAGCACTTTTGATTAACTTTCGTCAATTGAAATAGTAATGGCACTTTTGATTAACTTTCGTCAATCGAGAAAGTAATGGCACTTTGGTTATCCATAGATAGCCGAGAGAGAGTATAGCACTTTTAATGCGATCAAGTCGTGATAGCACGCAATAACTCAAGAGAGCGAGTATCAAGTAGAGAAAGTAGAGAGTACGACAGTAGTCGCTCAATACAGGACAATAGTAGTTCAGTAACAGTCATGGCATACAGTAACATGCAGTACGTCTGAATCAACAGACTAACAGTAACAGTGTAATAGTCAGATGTCTAGCTAATTCAGAATAGTCAGTCAAAAACGGTGCAATGCAGACACCGTCTATAGCCCCTGCAGATATTTTTGGGTGGCTCTCTGCCCCCAGGACTAGATTAGAGCCCCTCAGACGCTCTCTGTGCCTTGAACAGTATGCATTCAAGTTAGTAGAGTCACAAGACCCTTTTTAGCACTAGACAGTCATGAACAGTACAAAACAATAGAAGCCACACAGCTCAAAGGGTACCAAGAGAGTACTGGATGAGAGAGACGAGATAGTAGAGTGAACGTGAATAGATGAGCGAGTAGAATATAGATGAGATCTTATGATCATTGCACATGAAACGTCGAGTAACGAGCGATAGTAACAGTTGCTCAACACGCGCGTATGGCGTTGGCAGTAAGGTGGAATTCACTTCCGCTGGCCATGTTACGCACAGGTCCAGAGGTCTGGCGTGATTCAAGTTAAGAGAGAGAACAATCTAAGGCCGTACGGATCTTACTGATCCCTAGAGTGTATCATAGGTGTTAGGGTACTACCAGCTCGTCGACCATGTGGGAATCCATGGATAGAGGAGACTTACGGAGGCCTTGAAAAAGACTCACGAGTCCGACAGAAGGAGTATCCGACAGAGAGTTCGTCCAAGTCAAGAGAGAGTGTATATAGAAACAAGTCCCCGACGTTCTAGAGGATTTCTAGAACAGTGGAGCGTCGATAACGGTATTCCCAAAACATCGCGAGTAAACATAGACAAGTTCATTTAAAATAGGGCAATAATATATATAATGGAATAAATTTGCTAGATGTACATGTGACAATTTTCATGCCAAGTTAAGCCATATAGGATGGTTCAAAGAGAGTGCAAGTGTAAGAGAAAATCATGGGCAAGATAGATCATGTGATTAACTTGAATTAATTAAAATATATTCAATAATACAACTTTGTTTTTCTATGTACACGACAGTTCTTAATGACATGGGGAAACTGTAAATAATGGATCTTGCAAAAAGGTGTGTTTTAATGCAAGAAGCTGAGATCGCGACGCACCCTTGTAAGGGTCGCGACGGGATCAGGGGTGAACGCGACGGGGGCTTCTGATGATCGCGACGGGCTTGTCTGAACAGGCAGGTAGATCGCGACAGGGTCTTATGAGGATCGCGACGGGTCTATCAGGTCGGCGCCAGAATGCGACGGGGTACCCTATCGCGATCAGATTGTGACAGGTACCTGTGTCGCGACGGCCCTGACAACGCGGCCTATCGGGCCGTCGCGTTCTCAGGTTCTTAGCCCGAGCTTGAGCGGGAAAAGGTCTAGCATGGGATTGCGTGCCAACTTAACATGTTTTGACACCGGGTGCTTCAAAAATTCATACTAATTGTATAGTCAATGAAAATCATGAAACAAGTTACAGATTGATCTAGACATACGTGAGTACTTACAGTAAAGGAATTGAAAATAGATAGAGTTCGACATGCTTTATTTATGTCAAACATGGAGTACATGACATAGTGAGCAGTTGAGATGAGTGAATAATTCACGAAGTAGATGGATAAAATTAGGGCTTTCAGGGGCAAAAGATACCTAACATGCATCAGTATCTTCAATAAAAATTTGAGAGCATGGGATCGAGTATTCAAGGAGATATGAATTAAATATGAAGGTTCGGGTCAAGAGAGTTGCAGGACTTCAAAATTCAAGAAGAAATATTGGCTCGATGGAAAATTATGAAACTTGAGGGTTTTGTTCCTAGTACATGGAACACTACAGAAAAAATCTTATGATTTTAGCTTGTGAGAATGCCTATCTTTGGTCAATTTCCTCTTCTAGGGCTAGAACATGAAGAACTCGGGATGAAGCTTGATGAATCTTCTCCCCATGAATTCTCCTCCTCCTTGGCCTCTCCTCCAGGTCTAAAAAGCCCAAGCAACATGTTAGGGCTGGCCATGGAAAGATTGGAGAGTATTTATGTCTCTTGGTTTCTATTTCCTAATAGAACTCTAATTACTATTAAATTCTGAATTTCCTCTTTTCTAACCTCCTTCGAGCTTCCACTTCCTTATTTTGGTTAGGATGGGAGCTAAATTCGTGGCCAACCTATTAGGGTAGTTTAGGAATCCAATTCTAACTCAACTTCCTATTTAAAGCATTAAATACCCCTTTTTTATTTAGTAATAAATTTAGTTACGAATTTAGGGTATTTTACTATTATTCTTCTTTTAAAAATCCCTATTTTGCCCAATAAATTTTATAGGGCCATTTAACAAAGCCCCTTATTTATTGGATTTTATCTTTTGTGATTTCCTTTTTAATTAGGGAATAATAGAGTAACGAATTTATTATATTTTCTTAATTGCTTTTATTCATGGACTATGAGAGGTACATTGGTCCAATTCCGATAATGGGTAATCATTTCATGATGTTAGAGGTCTCTCCGACATGTTCGTTATTTATGGGCGTGTTATTTTTTCTGTGTTAACGGTTTTCTGACTTAGTTTCCAAATTGGATAATTAGTCATGTTGTGACGTACGCTTGGCCATCGGCTTTTTCGTTGCACGAATTTCTTCGTGGAACATTTAGGGATAATACTTTGGGTGATTTAAAATTTTTACGAAATTTTTAGATGTGTCTTGCACACGATAATGGTATGTATGTTTTCTATTATTTCATTTTATAAAAATTTATTATTTTGAATTTTAAATACTAAATTTTTCGGGTTGCTACACTGGCATTGTTATATTGTTATCTTTAGACAATCAGTCAATGGCCAATAAATAGTACCATGAAATAGATGATAGTACTAGATGAATAGACGAGATAGCAGATAAAAACGTGAATAGATGAGCGAGTAGGGTATAGATGAGAACTATAGGTCATTGCACATGAAACGTCGAGTAACGGCGATAGTAATAGTTGCACAACACGCGCGATTGGTGTCGGTAGTCAGGTGAATTCACTACCCATCCACTGCCCATGTTATGCACAGGTCCAGAGGTCCGGCGTGATTCAAGATAAGAACGAGAGCAGACTAAGGCCGTTTGGATCTTACTGATCCCAAAGGGTATCATAGATGTTAGGGTACAACCAGCTCGTTGACCATGTGGGAATCCATGGACAGAGGATCTTACGGAGGCCTTGAGCAAGGATTCACTAGTCCGGAAGAAGGAATATCCGACGGAGAGTTCGTCCAAGTCAGAGAAAGTGTATATATAGAAAGAAGTGCTCGACGTTCTAGATGATTTCTAGAACAGTGGAGCGTCAACAACGTATTTCCAAGACAT
Source organism: Colocasia esculenta (assembly GCA_014218235.1). Lineage (NCBI taxonomy): Eukaryota > Viridiplantae > Streptophyta > Magnoliopsida > Alismatales > Araceae > Colocasia > Colocasia esculenta. The sequence goes on from CM024758.1 coordinate 50,550,909, forward strand.
CGCGAGAACGAAAACAAGTTCATTTAAAATAGAGCAAGTTAATATACATTAATTAAAATCACTTACCAGATGTATTATGAGATATTTTCATGCCAAGTCAAGTCATATTGGATGGTTGCAAGTGTGTGCATGTGTCATGGAGAATCATGCATATGGAAGATCATGTGAATGACTTTAATTAATTAAAACATATCTAAGTTTAACAACTATGTTTACCATGTTTAAGACAGATAACACAGCATGTAGTCACTGTAGAAAATCAAGATTTGCAGAAATATGGGGTTTCCATGCAAAACTCCAGATGGCGACGTACCCTTGTAAGGATCGCGACGGGGTACGTACAGAATCTGACAGGGTCATTCAAGGGTCGTGATGAGTGGTCGGAGAAGGCTTCCAGAATGCGACGTCAGGGCCTGTCGCGTTCAGAACGCGACAGGTGTCTCTGTCACGATAAGCCCTGAGAACGCAGCCTATCGGGCCATCACGTTCTCAGGTCATGCGCCTGAGTCCGAGCAGGAAAAGGACAGGCCTTGGATTGCGGTCCAAGTTGCCTTATTTTGACATAGGTTCATTCAAAAATCAAGAACTAAATGTATAGTAGACGAAAAATTATGAAATCACTTGCAAACTGATCTAGACGTGCGAGGGAACTTACAGTAAATAGGAATTTGAAAACAACTATGGTCTTGATAGTTTTGAACATCAAAAGCACGAAGAACTCAGAGCATGGTACAGTGAAGATAAAGATTAATTCATGTGGTATGATGGATGAAAATTAGGGCTTTCAGGGGCAAAAGATTCCTGACATCAATCAGTATCTCCAGTAAAAGTTTTGTAGCAAGGTGTCGAGTATACATGGAGATATAAATTAAACATGGTGGTTCGGGGTCATGGTGATTGCAGAACTTCACAAATATAGAACAAAAGATTGGGTTGACGAAATATCATGAAACAAGAGGGCTTTTGTTCCTAAGGTTTGGAACAATCTACAGACGAATTTAATTGCGTTTAGCTTGTGAGAATGCCTACCTTTGACTCATTTTGTCTTCTAGGGTTTAGAACTCGAAGTGCAGAGGTTGAGCTCGGTCCAGCCTGCTCTCCACGCGTTCTTCTTCTCCTTGCCTCCTTCCATGTCCAGCAAGCCCCAGCACGAGTTAGGGCCGGCAATGGAGGGATTAGAGAGTATTTAAGCTCCTTGGGTTTCTATTTCCTAATAGGACTCTAATTCCCTTTAATTCTGAGATTTTCTTATTTCTCTCAACCTTCCAAGATTTCTACCCCTATTTGGGTTAGGTTGGGATGCAATTTCGTGGCCAACTAATTAGGTAGGGTTAGGAGTCCAATTCCACCCATATTCTCTATTTTAATAATTTAATAGCCCTTTTCTATTTAGGTAATATTTTAAGATACGAATTTAGGGTATTTTTCTATTATTCCTCTTTTAAAAATCCATATTTTGGCCCAATAACTTTTATGTGATCCATTTAATAAAGCCCATCACTTCTTTTCATTTAGTGGGTTTGAATTTATTTTCTTTTCTTTGATTTTCCAATTGACTAAATTTTTAATATTATTAAATTTTTATTTTTCGAAGAATTCAGGTTGCTACATCCTCCCCCTCTTAAAAGAATTTCGTCCCCAAATTCGTATGACCATAATGGAGAGAATGTCTTACCGAAAAGATCGGGGTAATTTTACTTGATGATCCCTTCAGGTTCCCATGTGGCTTCTTCCACTCCACGGTTATTCCACAGAACTTTGACCACATGTATGGGACGGTTCCTGAGTTGTTGCACCTTTCGTTCTAGTATCTTGACTGGCTTCTCTTCGTATGTCATGTCTTTGTTCCGCACCAACTTCTCATGGCGAATGATGTGCGTAGGATCATACACATATTTCCTAAGCATAGAGACATGGAACACATTGTGTACACATGCCAAATTCGGTGGCAACGCCAACTGGTAAGCAACTTCACCAACCCTTTCGAGCACTTCAAAAGGGCTGATGAATCTAGGACTAAGCTTTCCTTTTACACCAAATCTTTGGATGCCACGTGTAGGTGATATCTTTAAGAGTACATGGTCACCTACCTGAAATTCCAGATCTCTCCTTCTCTTGTCAGCATAGCTCTTCTGTCTAGACTGAGCAATCTTGAGCCGATTTCGAATCACCTATATATCCCTGGTTGTATTTTGTACCATGTCTGGGCCTAGCCATTGCTGTTCTCCAACCTCATTCCAGCATGCAAGAGATCTACAGTTTCTACCATATAGTGCTTCGAACGGTGCCATCTTAATACTCGCCTGGCAACTGTTGTTATAGGCGAACTCAATTAGGGATAGGTGCTCATTCCAGTAACCTTGGAAATCTATAGTGCAGGCTCTCAACATGTCTTCAACAATTTGGTTGGTTCTGTCAGTCTGCCCATCAGTTTGTGGGTGAAATGCGGTACTAAAGTTGAGCTTAGTACCAAGTGCAGTCTGTAGTCCCTTCCAGAAATGAGAGGTGAATCTCGGATCTCGATCTGAGACAATAGATGATGGGACTCCATGCAGTCTTACGATCTCCTTGACATATAGAGCAGCTAGTACCTCCACGACCACTTACTCTTTATAGGTAGGAAGTGAGCGGATTTGGTTAATCGGTCGACAATGACCCATATGGCGTCGAGTCCACCACGCGTCTTAGGTAAACCCTTGAAAGTCCATGCCAATGCTTTCCCATTTACACTTCGGGATATCTAGTGTTCTAAGTACGCCAGTAGGGCGCATGTGTTCCGCCTTTACCTGTTGACAAGTAAGGCAATGAGCGGCATGTTCGGCTACCTCTCTCTTCATGTTCGGCCACCAAAACATTCTTTTCATGTCTTGATACATTTTGGTACCTCCAGAATAAATAGTGTACTTCATCTTATGAGCTTCATCCATTAACTTCCTCTTCAGTTCTTCATTGTCGGGGATGCATGTCCTCCCTTGGAATAACAGCCTTCCATCCTCGGTCATAGCAAAATCAGGTCTTTCAGCTAAGGTTTCCTTGATACGTACCAAGAATGGATCACTATCCTGTTGTGCTTTGATTTCTCCTAGTATGTCAGATTGAATCTTGATATTGGCAACCAAGACTTGATCATCCCTATGTTCAATGTTCAAATCTAATCTTGTGAATTATTCTAGTAATTGCATCTCGCCCAGAACTAGACTCGATACAAATGCCATCGGCTTTCTACTAAGAGCATCAGCCACAGCATTTCCCTTGCCTGGATGGTACTGGATGTTGAAGTTGAAATCCTTCAGTATTCCAGCCATCTTCTTTGCCTCATGTTGAGTTCCTTCTAGAAGAATAAATACTTTATGCTCTTATGATCTGAGTAGACAGTGCTGCTCACCATATAAATAATGTCTCCAAATTTTCAAAGCGAAGATCACGGAAGCCAACTCCAGATCATGCATAGGGTAGTTGACTTCATGCGTCTTCTGTTGTCTTGAAGAATAGGTGATAACTTTTTCCTTCTGCATCAATACACAGCCAAACCCAATTCCTGAGGCATCAATGTAGACAGAGAAACCGTCTCCCTCTATAGGTAACGCCAGAACAGGTGCTGAGGTAAGACAATCTTTTAGAGTTTGAAAACTCTTCTCACACTCTTTACTCCAATAGTAAGGATTCTCCTTTCGTGTTAGACGCGTGAGAGGTACGGCGATCTTGGAGAAGTCCTTTATGAATCGCCTATAGTAACCAACTAGTCCTAAGAAGCTTCTGATTTTGGTGACGTTGGTTGGTCTCTCCCATTTGAGTACGGCTTCGACTTTGGAGGGATCAAGGAGATGCCGTCCTTTGAGATGACATGGCCCAAGAAGGACACTTCCTTGAGCTAGAATTCGCACTTGCTCAGCTTTGCATACAACTTGTTATCTCGCAAGACCTGCAGCGCTATCTTCAGGTGTTCTTCATGTTCTTCTTTGGTCTTGAATAGATGAGGATATCATCGATGACGACGACCATGAACATGTGAATGTATGGTCGGTGTATGTTGTTCATGAGTTGCATAAAGGCTGCAGGAGCATTGGTCGGACCAAAAGGCATAACGATGAATTCATAGTGTCCATACCTGCTCCTGAAAGCCGTTTTGAAAATGTCGTCGTCCTTGATCCTCATTTGATGATAGCCAAATCGAAGGTTGATCTTGGGGAAATATTGAGCTCCAGATATTTGGTCGAACAGTTCATCAACCCTAGGCAATGGGTACTTGTTCTTGATGGTTAGCTGATTGAGTTGACGATAGTCGATGCATAGCCTCATCGATCCATCCTCTTTTTAACGAACAACATAGGTGGAGCCCTATGGGGAAGTACTCAGTCTGAAGAACCCCTTCTCTAATAGCTCCATCAGTTGTGCCTTCAGTTCCTTTAGCTCGGCAGGTAACATCTGGTACGGTTGATGCGATACCGGGACGCTCCAGGGATCAACTCAATGGCAAAGTTCACATCACGTTCTGGGGGAATCCCTGGCAGGTCTTCAGGGAACACATCTGGGTAATCCTGTACTATGTGGATGTCTTCTATCTTTGAACCCTTCTTTTCACTATTACGGCCTCAAGGACAACAAGCAACCTTTCTTATCATGTTGTGGGCCTTTATGGTGGAGATTAGAGACATCCGCCTCTTATGTCTAATCCCAGTGAATGCCAATTTAGGGAAGTCACTAAATGTCACTCTCCCTTTCTTACAATCGACACTTGCCCCATAAGTGGACAACCAGTCGGTTCCCAAAATTACATCATAGCCTTCCATGGGCATACACACCAGGTCGGCTTTTAGGTTATAGTCTCTGATCATTACATCGGCAGATGGAAAGTATTTATTCAATTTCTCCTTCTCTCCTAGTGGTGTTGTGACAGAGAATTCACATCCCATGGATATAGGTTTAGCATTCAGAGTATCAGCAAAGTTTTGAGAGATGAATGAATGAGTTGCTCCAGTGTCAAATAAAACAAATATGGATAATGAGAAAACTTGTAGGGTACCTTCTACCACCCCACCTTCCTCAGTGGGCTCTTCATCATGCAAGGCTTGCAGTCTTCCTATTTCTTAGGCACATTAGTGCGCCTCTCATTTTCCTTCAGTAGCGGGCACTCGGGGATACGGTGCTCGCGGCTCCCACAGCTCAGACATGCGCAGACCTTCCTCCAGCATTCATCAGCTATGTGACCTGGCTTGTCATAGTGCTTGCAGTTGCTTTTCGCTGGAGTGTTGGGAATGGAAATCTTGGGTTTTCTTTCCTGGCTGGGTCCTTCCATGATGTTGAAAGGATGCTTCTTGCAATTAGTTGGCTTGATAGATGATTGTCCAGATGACAGTTCCTTCTTCACGAACTTCCCTTTGATACGATCGGTGAAGTCCGTAGCATCTTCCAGCAGTTGAGCTTTCTTCACCGTCTCAGCATAGGTTTGGATGTCGAGAGGGGCCAATTGAGTGATGTATTGTGGCCTAAGGCCATTGAGAAAGCTCTTATCCTTCATCCTTTCGGTGTTGACCAAGTGTTCAGCATAACGTGAAAGCCTTGAAAAATGTGCTTCATATTCAGCTACAGATAGGCTCATCAATTTAAGAGCAGCGAACTCTACAACCTTCTTCTCTTGAACACGCTCTGAGAATTACTTGCAATTAAAAGCTTCCTTGAACTCATTCCAAGTGAATTGACCATTCGCCCTGGTAGCTTATACAGACTCCCACCAAGAGCGGGCATCCTTCTCCAGTTGGAATGTAGCCAGCAGAAGCTTGTCCCCAGCTGCACATTGCATGACATGGAAAATTCTTTCCATCTCCTTTAGCCAGTGCTCGGCCTCATCTGGATCCGTGGATCCACTGAACCTAGGTGGGTTCAAGCTTCTAAAGTTACGATGTAGCTCGCCTGCACTGCCATGGTTTCCTCCACCTTGTGCCACTTGCAGAAGCGCACGAGTGAGTTCTTGGATGGTTTGTTGCATGCCCCTCATCTGAGCACGTTCAGCAGTCATCTTAGTTGCTTAAGTTCCTACAAAATAATTTGTTGTTAGGATATTGATGTGGAGTTTAATTTATGCGTGTGTGAGTTCATTTTAGCTAGTTACCCATGGTTCTAACCACATCTCACATAGGTAGGGTAATTGACTCTAGTCGAGGTTGGTCAACCTAGATCATCCTATACTTAGGAACAACCTAGGCTCTGATACCACAAAACTGTCACGCCCCGACGCAGAATATCGGAACACGAGGCAGTTGCAAGTAAACGGGTATAGAGCGAGTACTAGACATCAAACCATTGGACAAGAATAAATATTAAAGCAAATGTATCTCATTAATAATTCTTCAAATGTCTAGTTACAACCACTAATATCAGAGCCATTCTACAGGGCCCAATTACATTGAATAGGAAAAGACTAAACTTCAACTCTAACATAATACTATGACGCTAGGGTACTCTAGATTTCACTCTTGGTTGTTCCTGTCCTCTTGAGTGTAAGTATCTTCCTCGGTCTCACCTGAGAATGCATAACCAATAATGCAGGGTGAGCGATAACGCCCAGTAGGACTTAAATCTCAAGATCAAGCATGCTTTAAATGATTATATATTAAAAGGACAGTAACTAATGATAAAGCAAGAGAGTCAAGTAACGTAAGAGATAGCACAGTAGCAGGAGATTGAAATAGCACAAGTTTCCAAATATAGCACAAGCGTCGAGTATAGCACAAAGAGCAGGATGGCCATAGCACAAATAGTACAAAGTATAGCAATAGCACAACGAGTATAGTATAGCACATTGATTGTCATTTACATAGTTGAGATAGATAGCACTTGACTGTAATGCCAAACACTCTGGTCATTTAACTCCCGCGGGCAAATAGCACTTTTGGGCGCACATCCCAGGACCTGACCAGGCCCTTTATATATTGCCAGGCATTAGTTATATTGTTTATCTTTAGACAATCAGTTAATGGCCAATAAAGAGTACTAAGAAATAGATGATAGTACTAGATGAATAGATGAGATAGCAGATAGAATGTGAATAGATGAGCGAGTAGGGTATAGATGAGAACTATAGGTCATTGCACATGAAACGTCGAGTAACGGCGATAGTAACAGTTGCACAACACCGCGCGATTAGTATCGGCAGTCAAGTGGAATTCACTACCCATCTGGCCATGTTTGCACAGGTCCAGAGGTCCGGCGTGATTCAAGATAAGAACAAGAGCAGACTAAGGCCGTTTGGATCTTACTGATCCTAAAGGGTATCATAGGTGTTAGGGTACAACCAGCTCATCGACCATGTGGAATCCATGGACAGAGGAGTCTTACGGAGGCCTTGAGCAAGTATTCACTTGTAAGGCCCTTGAATTTGTTACATTATTGTATTGCATGTAAATAATCATGTTGTGTATGTACGTATGTAAATATCTACGTAAGTACTAGTTAGTATACTTATGTGTGTATGTGTATAATTTAGGTATAAATGATGTATGTATTGCTTGATGGTAGTGTGCGCACAATACCATATAGATATTACATGTATATATACATGATGTGCATGGGTTTCTGCATGATTTTGACTTCTGGCCGAAGGGCCAGTTGGCGTCCACCTATTGGACGCTAAGGGTTGTCAACGTCAATATCGTGTGACGTCAGAACTTACTTAGGCGTCCACCGATGTTGACGTCAATATCACTGACCTGCATGCGTTGCAGAGCCGAAAATTCCGGAAGCAAGCCACCCCAACCATTGGGGAGCTGTCCCCACGGTCTGAAAAGCCATCTTGTCACCCTTGCATGATAGGAGAACCCCCTCTCCTATATACAAACCCATTTTTACAACCCTAAGCCTTCTCTTTGCCCCTTTGCAAGAGAGGAAGAAGAGAAAGGAGTGAAACCCAATTTTCGGACTTTGAGAAACCCTCACCTTTGCAACCCAAATCTGAAGTTCTGAAGCTTGATCCGGCACCTGCTGCATCAAGGAGCTTGCTGGATCAACGAGGAAGGCATCCCCGACCTCGGATTCACTAGAGCTTGCTCAAGAACCCGAGGAAGGCCATCTTGGAGGCTGGTTGGGAACTTCTTGGGACAGCCCAAGGAGAGCTTCACCAAGCCTTTTGATCCCTTTGGAGTATATCAAAAAGGCAAGTACCCTACCCATAGTTTCATGTATGTGTCTAGGATGGTTTTATCATTTTTATGTATTTTCCCTTGTGTCCTAGACCCCCAAATTCACCCCATCTTTGGAGCTCGGGTCTGTGTTTTGCACAGACCTGACCTTAACGGCAACATCCCTAGCCGTTAAGATCATTCTTAGCGTCCAGCGATTGTGCCGTTAACTCCTTTGACGGCCAAAGATTGCCGTTAAGTTCTTCAGGACAGAACAAAAACTGTTCTCTCCTCTTATACAACTATTTTCGATGTGTTTCTCGTGATGAGGATATATTGTAGCCTTTATGTACTACGTATACTAGTGAATGTGGTGTGTGGATGGATTTTTGTGCAAGGTGGAAAATGATAGAGTCATTTATTCCATGGAAATACATGTATGTGAGTTGCTAATCTTGTCAACCCTTTGTTTGTATGATTTAGGACGAGTCTGAATGTCCTACATTTCATGGGTCATGTATGTATTAGTCAGTCTCTGTTCTGAAATTCTGAGACTTTTCCCATGCTTGTGTGAATTAGTAAAGATGTTGTTTGGGAAATAGAAAGCATGCGTAGGTCATGATAAATCTTCCGTAAATGGTGTATTGCCCAATAAATTTTAGGGAATAAATTCTGTAGCTCCATGCCTGTTAGGGCTCAGACAGTGAGTTGTTAAAATTGTGCTTGTGTTCAACTCCATGTTAAATCGAATTGCGGATAGCATGTGGAATTAATGATAGATTTTCTGTAATTTTGTTTTAGCTTAGAAAAATCTGAATTTTGCATGAAAATCCTAAACCCGAAATTATCCTGGGTTAAAATTCAGGTCATTTGGACCAGTATATGATGCAATATGAATTTTCATGTAAAAATTTGAAACTAATGCATGTCGTTGTAAAATGATTTGATTTTGTATATAGCAACCTGATTAGTGAAATTCCCTGAGTGTAAAATTTCTGTAATTGTAGTGTCATGTCAGGAAAACAGCCCCATGTGTGTGAATGAGTGAATGAGTGAGATGTGAGTGTCATGTGCTAAACTAAGTGCTTAAATCGGAAAACGTGTAATGTAAATTGTGCCAAGTGTGACATTGCTTCCACAGAGGGCAGTGGAACCGTATCAGGGAAAAGTCCCCTGAGAAGGTTCAATGTGTTGTGACCCTAAAGGCATTAGGGGGAATCCTGAGGTGGACAAGTACCACTGGTTAGGGTGGAGACTTGTTCTCTCGGTCTGCGCAGTCCAAGAGTCGCCATTGTAATGCCTAGATGGCGTCTATGTGATGTGATGTGTGTGTCCTTCTTTGGTGGTTTGACTATGTGTCACGACACTAAATGTGAATGTGTAAATGTGTATGTGTTCATGTGAAAAATGTGAATGTGAACAATGTGTAAAAGTGCATTGTAACGTGTGAAATATGCAAATTTGAAATTGTGTAAAAAGGTGAAACCAAAATGTGAGGATGTGAGTTTGTAATCCATGTTATGACAATCTGAAATCATGTTTAAAACAGTAGCTTTACTATGTTATGATCATTTTATGTATGCAAAATGCCTAGAATCCATGCTAGGGATATTGTTAACCTATATAAACAACTTCCATACTTGGTTGTTCACATGTTGTGATTTAATCGTTGTTGTAGCTCTCATTGTTAGATTATGGTTGCTTAAGCATGTAAAACCATCAAGCTTAAGCATGTAATGGTTCGTATATGCGTAGGAATGTGTAGATTCCATGTTAGATATGTTTCCTTTCATGCATGCTCGGAAATTCATGTTAATGACTTTCATGTCTTAGTTGGTTGAAGGTATGTTTTTATGTGAGAAATGATTAGAAAGCATGTGATAGGTGACTCTATTTTAGGAAATCTGAAAGCATAGCCCATGTGTTTAAATTGTAGATTCACCATGATAGGTTGTAAAATTTAATGTCAAGCATGCTACATGTTGTGTCTTGTGAACGTGTATGTAGAACCTACTATGATATGTGCATGTACGGTATGTGTGGAATTACTTGCGGAGTCTTTTAGACTCACTACTTGCTTCGGCGTATAGGTGTAGTTGGTGACGAGACACTTGTGGAGGAGACGTTGGAGACCGACTCCGAGCGCGGAGATTAGAGTGTTGGAGTACTTGTGACATTTTGTGATTTTCATAGTATGTAAATTGAACATTGTATTAGCATTATCATGGAAGAATGTATAAGTATGGACATCTATGTATTTGATTTTCAGCAATTTAAATTATGTGACTTTTATTTCCTAAATGTTATCGAATCATGTATGTTAATGTGGATGATGAATGAAATGAAGACAGTGGTTCTTTTACTTCCGCTACTCTGTTCTTATATTCACGTGTATCTCAGCTGAATGTTATTGTTGGGTAAATGTCCCACTGTGGCAACGTTCACTATATCGACATGGGTTGGTATAACCGTACCGATATAATAAGGGTCGCCACAGAGATTGGTATCAGAGCAACCGGTTGAGATTGCACTTGAATATACATACGTCATCATCCCGTTACATGCTAAGTCTACATAGAAATGTCCACATGTGTAGATTGATTAATAATGACAGAAAATATAGATAAGAAAATGGTTAGGAAATAAATTAAAGTAGCTCTAATGGTGGCTGAAATTTATTACAGCCATGGCTTCGAGAGGTAGGCATGGCGGAGTGCCGCCCGTGAGGACGAGCCGAGACGTGACGAGCGGGCGGAGCAGCAGGCCCTGGCACCGCAAGGTCCTGTACTTCCCCCCCCACCGCCGCCTGTGGATTATGGAGTATTCATGCAAGGTCTGGTGCAAGCCATGCAGACGCAGGCTCATACCCAGGCAGCACTCCAGGCACAGTTGGAGGCTCAGGTTAGACTAATAAAATGAATAATAGTCTGTTTTATTTAATTATGCAATATTGTGTTGATTGTGAATTGCTGTTGGGTACTGTAGCAGGCTCAAGTACCAGCTCAGGACCATGGTGGACCTTCTACCATGGAAAGATTCAAGAGGATGCTGCCACCCTCTTTTAAGGGGGAGAGCGACCCATTGTTGGCAGAAAGCTGGATGAGGGAGATAGAAAAGATCTTCCGAGCCGTCAGGTGTGCAGATGAGGATAAGGTCACATTAGCCACCTACATGCTACGGGTATGTGTTAATTTTGTATGATTGTATGTTTTGTTTAGTTAGAACTGTTAGTTGGAGCTTATGAAGGTGTATGCAGGAAAGAGCTGATGTATGGTGGTCTTCACTCTGTGTACGTGGTTTGAGGACGGCGCAGTAGAGGTTTCTTGGGACGAGTTCGTGAGGCTCTTTCGGCTAAGTTCGTCCCTGAGCATGTTCAAGATCGATGGAGCAAGAATTCCTATCTTTGCTCAAGGCTCCATGACCGTGCTAGAGTATGAGGCAAGATTTTCTGAACTCTCTAAGTATGCACCTCATATCGTGGCAGATGAGCGCAGGAAGACAAAGAAGTTCGTAATGGGACTCAAGCCATCACTGCGGATGAGACTCGTGGCATTTGACCACCGCACGTTGGACGAGCCCTTAGTGCTGCTTGTAGGCAGGAGGGAGAGATGGAGCAATACCTTGAAGAGAAGAAGGCTTCGTAGAAGAGACCTGCAGCTACGTTCCAGCGACAAGATAAGAAGAAAGCGGTGTACCAGACACAGCAGCGAGCCGTGGCAGTCGGCAGTTCTCAGGTACCTTCTGTACTTCCCCTGGTGTGAAGAAAGAGTGTCCCCACTGTGGGAAGACACATGGTGGTACCGAATGTTGGATGATTACGGGAAAGTGCTTGAAGTGCGGAGCAGCGACCACAAGATCAAAGATTGCCAAGACTACAGCAGGGAGTCCAGCGCAGAGCGCCAGCCCCTGCAGTAGCGGCAGCAGTGCCAGCTACAGGAAGACCAGGAAGGCCTCGAGCTCCAGCTCGAGTGTTTGCTTTAGCTCGCGAGGACGCCGAGCAGGCGGAGCATGTCACCGAAGGTACGGTTTTACTTTTAGGTGTGCACACTCGGGTTTTGTTTGATACGGGTGCTACTCACTCGTTCATTTCCGAGCGGTTTGCTAGGCAGTTAGCCCTAGAGTCAGGTGTAGAGTCTGAGGAGTTAGAGGTCCCTTTGTCTGTGCACACCCCTGCGAGTACGATATCGACTAGGAAGTACATTCCGTCGTTACCTGTGTGCATTGAGGATAGAGTCCTAGATGGGTGTTTCTTCTTGCTAAAGATGAAGGACTATGATGCTATTCTTGGTCTGGATTGGCTAGAGGAGCACTATGCGTCAGTGGATTGTCGTCGGAAGAGGATTGTTTCCGCATTCCTGGTGAGGATGAGTTCTCTCACCCCTTTCCAAGGAATTTGGCGGAAAGTGGTCATCTCTGCCATGAAGGCGATGCGCATGGTAAACAAGGTTGTGACGCTTTTCTTGCCAACGTGGTACTAGTGCTAGAGGCTGATGAGTCACCTACTCTTGCAGAGATTGAGGTAGTGCAGGATTTTCCAGATGTCTTTCCTGATGACTTGTCTAGTTTGCCACCGGATAGAGAGATAGAGTTTACCATAGAGTTGCTTCCGGGCACCTCTCCTATCTCGAAGGCTCCATATCGGATGGCACCTGCGGAGTTAGCCGAGTTGAGGAGGCAGTTGCAGGAGTTGCTTGATAAGGGATTTATTCGCCCTAGTGTTTCCCCTTGGGGCACACCTGTATTATTCGTCAGAGAAAGACGGGTCACTTAGGTTATGCATTGACTACAGAAAGCTGAACCAAGTGACTGTAAAGAATAGGTATCCCTTGCCTCGCATTGATGATTTGTTTGACCAGTTGCGAGATGCATCTTTTTCTAAGATTGATCTGTGATCTGGTTATCATCAGTTGAGGATTCGGAGTGAGGATGTGTCCAAGACGGCGTTTAGAACCCGTTTGGACATTATGAGTTTTTGGGTTCTTCCTTTCGGATGGACCAACGCCCCTGCAGCGTTCATGGATCTCATGAACCGGGTGTTTAGACCTTATCTAGATAGCTTTGTAGTTCGTAGTATTATTGAGATGTGTTGTCTACTCTCCGGATGAGGCCACACACCGTTAGCATTGAGGGTAGTATTAGAGGTTCTTTGTGAGCACAAGTTGTATGCTAAGTTCAGCAAGTGCGATTTCTGGTTGCGCGAGGTTCATTTCCTCGGGCATGTTATCTCCGGTACTGGTGTAGCAGTTGACCCAGCAAAGTCCAGGCAGTAATTCATGCACTAAGATCTGGAGGCACTATCTTTATGGTGTCGAGATGAGGTGTTTTCCGACCACAAGAGCTTGAAGTATCTTTTCTCCCAAAAGGAATTAACCTGAGGCAGAGAAGATGGATTGAGTTCTTGAAGACTATGACTTCGACCTTCAGTATCACCCTGGGAAGGCGAATGTCGTAGCAGATGCCCTGAGTAGAAGGAGGCCATCTCTCCAGCAGATTGGAAGATGTTGGAAGATGCGGCTTGCGCGTTGACTGAGTTAGAGCCATCGCTATGTCAGGCTTTTGTAGCTTAGTTATCCCTTAGGTTTTCAGTTTGGATGAGGTGATCGAGCAACAGAGATCCGACCCTAGACTCTTAGAGTTAGTGGCAAGGCAGGCATTGCTCGCGATGAGGACGGTGTGATTAGATTCCTCACCGTGTTGTGTTCCTGATTTAGTAGATGTCCGTGAGCATGTGTTAGCGGAGGCTCATAGATCGTGATTCTCTATTCATCCGGGTAACACTAAGATGTATCAGGATCTGAAAAGATCATTTTGGTGGTCCGGCATGAAGAAGGATGTAGCGGATTATGTGTCTAGGTGTTGGTGTGTCAGCAATGAAGGCCGAGCGACAGCGACCATCCGGCTTATGCAAAGGATGGAGATCCCAGGTGGAAGTGGGAAGCTGTCACTATGGACTTTGTTTCGGGTTGCCTCAATCTAGAAGGGGCAATGACTCGATTTGGGTAGTGGTGGATAGGTTCTCGAAGACTGCTCATTTCTTGCCTATGAAGAAGAAGCAGTCAGTAGAGAGTTTAGCTAGATTGTATGTTAGTAGTGTCATTAGATTGCATGGTGTGCCGAAGTCGATCATTTCGGATCGAGATCCGAGATTCACTTCGAGGTTATGGAAGGGTATTCAGGATGCTTTTGGATCGGAGCTGAAGCTCAGTTCGGCGTTTCATCCCCAGACCGATGGACAGTCCGAGCGGACTATCCAGACGCTCGAGGATATGTTGAGGGCGTGTGTTTCTAGATTGGAAGGATGATTGGGAGCGTCATTTACCTCTTGTGGAGTTCGCATACAACAACAGCTTTCATGCGAGTATTGGTATGGCTCCATTCGAGGCGTTGTATGGTAGGCCCTGCAGATCTCCTTTATGTTGGGAGGAGACCGGTTATAGGCAGTTGATCGGACCGGATTTAGTTCAGAGACTTCGGATAAGATCCAGCTGATCAGAAAGAGGCTTGTTGCGGCTCAGGATAGCAGAAGAGTTATGCCGACAACAGGAGAAAGGATTTGGAGTTCGAGGTTGGCGATCATGTCTTCTTGAAGATATCGCCTACTCGAGGTATTGTCAGATTTGGCCGGCATAGTAAGTACCCTAGGTTCATTGGCCCATATGAGATTCTCGATGTTTGGCAGCGTGGCGTATGAGCTAGCATTACCCCCATCTTTGGCTAGTGTTCATCCGTTTTCCACGTTTCGATGCTCAGGAAGTATGTCCGAGATCCGTCTCATGTGATTAGTCATGAGCCAGTGGAGATTCAGCCAGATCTGTCGTATGTCGAGCAACCAGTAGCTATTCTTGACCGGAAGGTTCAGCATCTCCGGAACAGAGTATTGCGTCGGTGAAGTTCTCTGGCGGAACTTCTCGCGAGAGGAGGCTACTTGGGAGCTTGAGGATGAGATGAAGAAAGTATCCCCTTTTGTTTGAGTAGTGTCGTTCTATACTTCGAGGACGAAGTTTATTTTAAGGGGGAGAGGGTGTAAGGCCCTCGAATTTGTTACATTATTGTATTGCATGTAAATAATTCATGTTGTGTATGTACGTATGTAATATCTACGTAAGTACTAGTTAGTATACTTTGTGGTGTATGTGTATAATTTAGGTATAAATGATGTATGTATTGCTTGATGGTAGTGTGTGCACAATACCATATAGATATTACATGTATATAACATGATGTGCATGGGTTTCTGCATGATTTTGACTTCTGGCCGAAGGGCCAGTTGGCGTCCACCTATTGGACGCTAAGGGTTGCCAACGTCAATATCGTGTGACGTCAGAACTTACTTAGGCGTCCACCGATGTTGACGTCAAGATCACTGACCTGCATGCGTTGTAGAGCCAGAAATTCCGGAAGCAAGCCACCCCAACCATTGGGGAGCTATCCCCACAGTCTGAAAGGCCATCTTGTCACCCTTGCGTGATAGAGAACCCCCTCTCCTATATACAAACCCATTTTTACAACCCTAAGCCTTCTCTTTGCCCCTTTGCAAGAGAGGAAGAAGAGAAAGGAGTGAAACCCATTTTTCGGACTGTGAGAAACCCTCACCTTTTCAACCCAAATCTGAAGTTCGGAAGCTTGATCCGGCCACCCTGCATCAAGGAGCTTGCTGGATCACGAGAAGGCATCCCCGACCTCGGATTTCACTAGAGCTTGCTCAGAACCCGAAGAAGGCCATCTTGGAGGCTGGTTGGGAACTTCTTGGACAGCCCAAGGAGAGCTTCACTAAGCCTTTTGATCCCTTTGAGTATATCAAAAAGGCAAGTACCCTACCCATAGTGTTCATGTATGTGTCTAGGATGGTTTTAATCATTTTATGTATTTTCCCTCGTGTCCTAGACCCCCAAATTCACCCCATCTTTGGAGCTCGGGTCTGTGTTTTGCACAGACCTGACCTTAACGGCAACATCCCTAGCGTTAGATCATTCTTAGCGTCCAGCGATTGTGCCGTTAACTCCCTTTGACGGCCAAAGATTGCCGTTAAGTTCTTCAGGACAGAACAGAAAACTGTTCTCTCCTCTTATACAACTATTTTCGATGTGTTTCTCGTGATGAGGATATATTGTAGCCTTTATGTACTACGTATACTAGTGAATGTGGTGTTGGATGGATTTTTGTGCAAGGTGAAAATGATAGAGTTCATTTATTCCATGGAAATACATGTATGATGATTGCTAATCTTGTCAACCTTTGTTGTATGATTTAGGATGAGTCTGAATGTCCTACATTCATGGGTCATGTATGTATTAGTCAGTCTCTGTTCTGAAATCTGAGACTTTTCCCATGCTTGTGTGAATTAGTAAAGATGTTGTTTGGGAATAGAAAGCATGCGTAGGTCATGATAAATCTTCCGTAAATTGTGTATTGCCCAATAATTTTTAGGGAATAAATTCTGTAGCTCCATGCCTGTTAGGGCTCAGATAGTGATTTTTAAAATTGTGCTTGTGTTCAACTCCATGTAAAATCGAATTGCGGATAGCATGTAGAATTAATGATAGATTTTCTATAATTTCGTTTTAGCTTAGAAAAATCTGAAATTTTGCATGAAAAATCCTAAACCCGAAATTATCCCGTGGTTAAAATTTCAGGTCATTTGGACCAGTATATGATGCAATATGAATTTTTCATGTAAAATATGAAACTAATGCATGCGTTGTAAAATGATTTGATTTTGTATATAAAACCTGATTAGTGAAATTCCCTGAGTGTAAAAATTTTGTAATTGTAGTGTCATGTCAGGAAAACAGAGCCCCATGTGTGTGAATGAGTGAATGAGTGCGATGTGAGTGTCATGTGCTAAACTAAGTGCTTAACGGCAAAACGTGTAATGTGTAAATTGTGCCAAGTGTGACATTGCTTCCACAGAGGGCAGTGGAACGTATTAGGGAAAGTCCCCCTGAGAAGTTCAATGTGTTGTGACCCTAAAGGCATTAGGGGGAAATCCTGGAGGTGGACAAGTACCACTGGTTAGGGTGGAGACTTGTTCTCCCGGTCTGCGCAGTCCAAGAGTCGCCATTGTAATGCCTAGATGGCGTCTATGTGATGGATGTGTTGTGTCCTTCTTTGGTGGTTGGGACTATGTGTCACGCACTAAATGTGTATGTGTCATGTGAAAAATGTGAATGTGAACATGTGTAAAAGTGCATGTGTAAAGTGTGAAATATGCAAATTTGAAATTGTGTAAAAAGGTGAAACAAAATGTGAGGATGTGAGTTTGTAATCCATGTTATGACAATCTAAAATTGAGGGCATTGTTATACTTTTTCTTGCTGAGGATTCTCCCAGCCTTTCCATGTTTATCTCATGAGCCATTAGAGACCCAATGAGTTTCTCGAAGGACATTTTCATGAGATCATTAGCTTCCTCTATGGCGGTTACCTTTGGAGTCCATGAAGTTGGTAAAGATCTTAATATTTTTCTTACCATGTCTCATGTCTCATATGTTTTTCCTAGCCCAGCCAGGCCATTTGTAATGTCTGTAAAGCGACTATACATCTGGGAGATGGATTCTCCATAGTGCATTTGGAACCTCTCATACTGAGCTACCAATATATCGATTCTTATTCTTTTACCTTGTCAGTTCCTTCATGACTGAGCTTCAGTTTGTCTCACATCTCTTTGGCTGACTTGCATGTAGATATTCTGTTAAATTCTTTCTTGCTTAGAGAACAACACAGTATACTCTTAGCTTTGCTGTTCTGAGATAGTTTTTTCTTGTCATCATCTGTCCATTTGTCTTTGGTGTTGGTGACTTTCAGATCTCCATCTTCTATTATTGTCCATAATTGGAAATCAAGTCCTTGAAGGAAGAACTCCATCATCGTCTTCTCGTAGTTGTAATCTTCACCATCGAATAGTGGAGGTCTATTGATGGATTATCCTTCTGCATGACCTTGGGCTGCCATTTATCTTTGCTCTTCAGATTGTGAGATCTACTTACTCGAAGAGACATGGCTCTGATACCACTTGTTGACCAGGTTGTAAGCCCAGAGAGAGGTGAATGGATTGCTAAAAATTTATTTAAAAATATTCTTGTAAATAAAAAACGCTTGGACAGAAGACACTAAATTCGATGGTTAGTATAAATCGAAGACAGAATAAGATCAATCACACGAATAATAGAGATTTTATCCTGGTTCAGATCTTCTATCACAAGGAGTCCTACGTCCAGTCCCCAAGCAAATAGTTGGGATTCCACTAACCAAGGGTATAGTCCCCCATAAGGACACTCACACATCCAGCCGCAGCTGGCCTTTTCTTCACTACACGAAGAGGCACTATACCACCTGATATAACAGGTCTTCCTTCTTACCAAAGGGAACAACCACCCACTCTACAGCGGGTCTTCTCTTCACAGACGAAGAGGATCTCTCAATAAGAGTAAAAGAGATGATGGCCCCGAGAGCAAGTTTATAGAGATTGCTTGATCTGAGGCAGAATCTGAGAGACAAAACGATCCACATAGAAGAAAGGTCTCTCGGATCTACAACAAGCTCTCAAAGACTAGGGAACAGTTGTTGTGGAGAGCTAAGACCAGAAAACGATTTGTGAATGAAGGAACGAGCATTTCTATCTTTTTCTTCGAGGTGTCAAGAATGTTCTTCGTATGGTCCTCAGTCATCTATTTATCTTCCATTTAAAGAGGTATCCGTTGAAGTATCCATTGTCTCTAATCTTCAAGCATGTTAGATGTGTCTGGTCTGATGTAGGAATCAAGAAATCCTGCAGCCATTAAATGCTGGGATAGACACATACAGAGAGAAAGATTATCTGAATCTCTTCTTGCTTCTGTCAGAGTGACAGGTCCAACGTTGTAACGTGTGCAACCACTGAAAACCTGCACACAATAAATGCTAAAGCATAGACAACTTAAATGTCTAAACTGTCAATCAACGTTAGTAGTCGTGCTTTAGGAAGATATACCAAAGAGGAAGTTCCATTCTGTCATCCTTTAAAGTTCTACTTTACGTGACATGAATATGGTAACCTGAAGATATGTTGTGCAGAGATATTGTACCAAAAACAATAAATGTTTGAGTACACAGGTTATAACATGGTTCGTAAGAATATTTGAAATCCACGGTCATTTGAGAATATATTTGAATATCATGAAAGATAGAATATATTCAAGACTATCTAGAATGATTATAATAATATCCATCAACCGTCTAAACATAATCGTTGTTGGAATAAAATCAATGTTGAGATATAATCAAAGTCTATGTGGAGATATAATCCAAGTTGACATGAAGTTGATGTGAGCATAATCCAAGTAAAAATGTAATTTATGTTAAAGCATAATTGATGTTGTAATAAAATCAATGTTCTGGATGAAATCGTTGTTGAACTGAAATCGATTTTTAACTGAAGTCGATGTTCAAGTGAAATCGTTTGTTCTGAGTGAAGTCGTTGTTGTATTGAAATCGATGTTCAAGTGGAATCGTTGTTGTACTGAAATCGATGTTCAAGTGGAATTGTTGTGTACTGAAATCGATGTTCAAGTGAAATCGTTGTTGTACTGAAATTGATGTTTGATCGAAGTCGATGTTTTAAGATAAAATCGATGTTCAATCGAAATCGATGTTTAAGTGAAGTCGATGTTCAAGATGAAATCGATGTTGAATCGAAGTCGATGTTTAAGTGAAGTCGATGTTCCAGATGAAATCGATGTTTAAGTAAAGTCGATGTTCTAGATGAAATCAATGTTTAAGTTAAGTCGATGTTCTAGATGAAATCGATGTTTAAGTAAAGTCGATATTCTAAATGAAATCGATGTTTAAGTGAAATCGATTCAGAAACGAAATCGATGTTTGAATCGAAGTCAATGTTCTAAATGAAATCGATGTTTTAATACAGAAGTCGTTGTTTGAGTGAAATCGATGTAGTAACAAAACAGTAATCATTGTGAGCTTTTAATAGAAGTCGATGTATACTTAGACAAATCATATGCATTGGACTTCAAATAACAATGAGTGTAGATGACTTACTGAGTTTATTTTATTTGAGACCTATTGACAAACTTTAGAAAATAATGTTAGTTTATAATTTCCAGAGTATTGTTAATCACCAAAAATACATATAATAAATAACAAATTATATGGAGATGGACTGATCATCACCAATATGATGAATGCTCTATTGCACTGCTGGCTAACACTCTGCTGATTATTTGGGACAAATAGAGAATTCTCTATTACATCCTTATATAATTTTCATTCTCTTATCATCATCTAGCTCAACACTGCCTTTCTGCTCAAAGTATCTACAAGAACATTGGCCTTACCTCGGTGGTATGCTAAACTAAAATCATAATCTTTCAAATACTCCATCCATCTATGCTGCCTAAGATTCAAATCTCTCTGTGAGAAAATATACTTAAGCTCTTGTGATCTGTGAAGATTTCAAATCTCTCTCCATACAAATAGTGCCTTCACAACTTCAATGCAAATATCACCGCTACTAGTTCCAAATCATGTGTTGGGTAGTTTCCTTCATGCCGCTTAGCTGCCTAGATGCATATGCCACCACCTTCCCATGCTGCATTACAACTGCTCTGAGTCCTCTCCTAGAAGCATCTGTATACAACACAAAACCTCCACTGCCTGATGGTATCTCTAATATGGGTGTTGTAGTGAGTCTATTCTTCAATTCCATAAAGCTCTACCGACAATCTGATGACCATACAAAGGGCACTCCTTTCCTGTTTAACCTTGTCATGGGTGCTGCAATCTTCAAAAAATCCTGAATGAACTGTTTGTAATATCCTGCCAAACCAAGAAAACTCCTGATTTTTTATACTGTTTTCGGCTACTCCCACTTCATAACAGCTTCAACTTTAGTTGGATCTACTGCTACACCGTCTCCTGAAGTCACATGACCCAAGAATTGTATCTCCCTTAACCAAAATTCACATTTGCTGAACTTAGCATACAACTAATGATCTCGCAAAGTCTTCAAAGTAATCCTCAAATGCGTTGTATGCTCTTCCTTTGATGCTGAATACACCAATATACAATCTATGAATACCACAATAAACTAATCCAAGTAAGGGTGAAATATTATGTTCATCAAGTTCATAAATGTTGCTGGCACATTGGTCAACCCAAATGGCATAACCACAAACTCATAATGTCCATATCTTTTTCTGAAAGTTGTCTTATCAATGTCTTCTTCTCTGATTACTATGCTATGGGAAATCTGGAAATTTAGATGTAGGGCTCGCATGGAGGGTGTTTTTACTCAGATTGAGTCTATAAAAAAGAAAATCCTTGTGACTGTGCGTTCTTCTTTGGCTTCTATTAAATTCTATGGTTCTATTTCTCATAGCCATGCAGCCACTTTCCAGATGTTCAATATTCCTTTCGCTGTCAGCATCAAGCTACCTTCCCCGGTCAGTTGGATCCCTCCTTTGGATGGTTACTGTTTGAACGTTGATGGAGCTTCCAAAGGTAACCCAGGACCGAGTGGTGGTGGGGGTTGTATCAGAGATAAGCATGGTGTTTTCCTATGTGGTTTTTCCTACTTCTATGGCATGGGTAGTAGTGCAGTTGCTGAAGTCCGAGCTGTGTATGATGGGCTTCGATTAGCAAAGCAACGGAATTTGAACATCTCCATTTTGTATTCGGATTCTCTTACAACCCTGCAGGCGATTTCAGCGGGTCGTTTTCCCCACTGGGCTGTCTTCCTTGGTGGCGCGGACTGCTCCTTTTGGTTGATCTGATGAAGCCTCGGATAGTGCATACTTTTCGGGAAGGAAATCAAGCAGCGAACTCTTTAGCCAATCATGCCTGCAATACTGCTTCCAACTCGGTGTTTTATGACTTATCTTCTCTACCTCAGTCATCTCGAGGAGCTATATTGATTGATAAGGCGGGTTTACCTAGCTTCCGTCAGGTTTAATTGTATTCAAGGTGACCTTGAATGAGTTTGTTTTTGGATGGGTTGGTATTCGGGTTTTTCCTTGCTTGTATGGGTATTCTGGCAGGGGTATGCCCCAAAGGTTTTGTATCATGTTCTATCTCAGTTATAAAATATCAGGTTCCAGGGATTCGCACCAGGGGAGTGATCACACTATTCCCCTCTGGGGAGTAGTGCACT
Source organism: Colocasia esculenta (assembly GCA_014218235.1). NCBI lineage: Eukaryota > Viridiplantae > Streptophyta > Magnoliopsida > Alismatales > Araceae > Colocasia > Colocasia esculenta. The sequence goes on from CM024758.1 coordinate 50,573,165, forward strand.
TAGCTGGTTCGCTGAACCTGTGACCTTTTATCAAAAAAAAAAAAAATTTGTTCTTCTCTGATTCTCAGCTAATGATAACCCGATCTCAAAATCAATCTTGGAGAATACATTGGCTGACTATAACTGATCAAACAAATCATCAATTCTAGGAAGTGGATACTTGTTCTTGATAGTAACTTTGTTTAGCTGGTGGTAATCTATACACATTTTGAGGCTGCCATCTTTCTTTCTGACAAATAATACTGGAGCTCCCCATGGTGAATGACTAGGCCTGATGAAACCTTTCTCTAACAACTCTTGCAACTATTTTTTCAATTCTTTCAACTCTGCAAGTGCCATCTTGTAGGGTGCTTTTGAAATTGGCATACTACCCGGCTAGAATTCCACTGTAAAGTCTACCTCTCTGTGTGGAGCTAACCCTGACAACTCTTTTGGGAACACATCTGCAAATTCCTTAACCACCGGTACCATCTCTACAGACTTGCTTGACTCAATTAAACTGACTGAGGCTAAATAAGCGACACACCCATCATTGATCAATCTCCTAGCCCTAAGTGCAGAAATAATAAACATAGGAGTAAAAAATGACATACCTTGGAATCCAAACACAGCTCTACTAGGATGATAGAATCTAACCTTCTTCTTTCTATAGTCTACCACTATCCCATAGGCTTCCAACCAATCCATACCCAAAATCACATCATATTCATTTAATTGTAATGCATACAATCTAGTTGGAAACTGATTCCCCTGTATCACTATCAGGACCTCATTTAATAACATGAAGTAAGCATAAAACCACCTAAAGGAACCTCCACAACTAATTCACACTGCCTTTCCTCTAAAGGGTGAACCATGTTATCCATGAAATCTTCAGAAATGAAAGAATGCTATGCACCTAGATCAATCAATACTCTAGCAAATATTCAAAGAGAGGTAATATACCTTCAAACAAATTAGATGCATCTGCCTGTGCTCTAGTGATAGCCATGACTCGTCCTCTCTGGAAAGGTGGACCTCTCCCTCACTCTATTGGTGGCTGCTATAATGGCTGCTACTGCTGTGGTGCCCCTCTGCCATAACTGTACCTTCTGGGATATGAACAATTTCTAATTAAGTGCTCTAGTTGATCACAATTATAACACCTGTACTCTGGAGGAACTGTGGGCTACCTAGCTGTGCTCTGCTGAGACTCCTCCACCTCTGGCGTCGGTCTAAAGCCTCACCCTTGCTAAAAACCCTGATGCCTACTTCTGCCTCGTCCTCAGAACATCTTCTTCAATTTGGAGGCCCACTTGGCAAACTGTGATGATGATGATGCTCCTAAAGGCGCCTTGCCCTTGCTAATATCTGGGGAATGTTGTGGAAGTTGGAAGCTACCTGTCTCTTCTGACTGCCTAGCCTGCACAGTCCTCTCAAGAATAGCTTCTCTCTTAGCTACTTCCTCCACTGTTTTGCACATAAGGGGAATTTCTGCATCTTGAAACTCTGGTCACAATCCTCGGATGAAATACTCCACCATAATAACATTATCAGTAACCACATATGGTGCATATCTGCTCAGTGCCATAAACCTCATCTGGTACTCTAATACTGACAAGTTCCCCTACTGCAATGTCCTAAACTGCTCCCTCTTTGCCTGCTAAATCTGGACCGGAAAAAATGTATCATTGGACACTCCTAAGAACTCTGGCCACGTAATAGTGTCTTCCGTCCTTCCTACAAACACTATCTGCATCTGTAGCCTCCACCATTCCTATGCAAACCCACGCAACTAGTATGTAGCTAGAATCACCCTGGCATCCTACGGACACCTCATAGTGACAAAAACTCTCTCGATCTCATGTATCCAATGCTTTTCCGTATCCGGGTTCAGGCCTCCTGAATACGTAGGTGGCTGCAACCGCAAAATTCTCTCTACTAGAACTGTGGGCTCCTCTACACTGGCAGGAGGTGCTGGTACAACTGGGGGTACAGGTACAACAGGTGGTACCTTGACTCCTGATGGTGGTGGGGGTGGTGCCATTGGTACTAGTACGGTCTCCTCAACAACCTGTGGTGCTGCAACTACTGGATAGACGGTGCTTGCTGATCTAACCTCGTCCAAATTTCCATAATACTCTCCCATAACCTCTCAATCAGCTGGTCAGTAGATTCCTCTGGCTCATCTCACCACCTACCAAATCTCTTCTATCAGCCATTTCTGATCCGACACAAACATTATTCCATCCACATAACACACAACTAAATTAATACAAAACCAGAGCCTACTACCAGCAGTGGACTAAAGTAGAGGCCAACCTATGTAAATCTCATGTTCTTTTATATACACACGGACCTTGCTCTGATACCAACTGTGACGGTCCTCGTCGTTCAAACCTGTTAACCCAATAACGAGCTTGATACAACTCTGTCTCCGCGAACCGGCCTCTGTGGAAACATAAAAGAACACACTAACATATATAAGATTTCACATCTTAAACATATTTACAAGAAATATTCATAGCCAGTTCTGAACTAAAGTCAACACAACCTGGGGCATACCCCGAGGTAAGACAGAAAGAAGAATTACACTGCTGGAGGTGCAAGCCCAACTCCGCTATGGTGCAGCTCCAAACTAGATGAGGGATGAGAACCCTCCTGCTCTCCTTCACTGAAAAGGAGTAGGGGTGACTCTCACAAGTCACTGGCTCAGTAGGGAAACTCCCTCAAAATCTGAAACACACCAAACACACGAGAAGTAGGAGTAAGTAACTACATTAAACAACAAATAAAGTGATCTAAACATGGTGCTACAACTATAATTAAATAAACAACTCTAAACTAATAACAAGGATCATCCGATAATAAATAAATGACAAACCACACTTAAGTGTATGAGCTAAAGTAGGGTAACGCCACACTCGGGTCATGAAGACTGGTTCGTGACACCAACAACTGACCCGGACAAACCACACGGGACTACCTTTCAGTGTCACACCCATGGACGTAAGGTCCAGCTACAGCTCCACTACAACAAGGTCAACAAACTTTGGAGACTAACCAACAACACACCTACAGGCCACACCGCTACAGGCCCATTCCTGGCACCTTTAGGGACTCTGGCCTGAGCTCCCTAAAGTGAGATACTAGAGAAACAGGACTAGCTGGGGCCCAGTACATGTACTGGTGTCCACACCCCCAACCACAAGCGCGCTATAAGCGACCAAACACAAACTCACACAAGTCCCTGTCCTACTGCCGTCTTTCCCTCAGCTGGACATACAACTCAAACACAGGAGTGAGGGTGTCTAAGAAAATGACACAAACCTCGACAATACTCACCGTACAGGGATAACCCCAAGCACCATGTGCCTAACTCATAATGAACCTGGGGTATCCGACTTGAAAGGTAACCACGAAAGGCGTCAAACTATCCAACTCGCCACATACGTCCAAACCATGCAAACCCGACATTCGTAAACTTAACACGCGCCAATGCACCGCTTATATATTTAAAGCATATAAAATGACAATCTCACGGTCCCACAACATGATATAACTCACTGCCCAGTGTTGAACCTCTCTTATATTTTACCCTTATATTTTGGTGATAACAAAATTTATGATTAATTAAATATTATTAAATATATTTAATATCATGTTTTCCTAATAAATATAAAATTATGGAATTATCACTGTGTGTTGTGCACTAAAATGCTAAATCGATGTTTATTCAATATACATCGATTTCTGTTCAAAGTGCCACATCGATTTCACTAACAACGATTGATAAGTTACACAATGATTTGATCATGTAACGATTCGTTAAGTGAAACAACGATTTGATAAGTGAGAACAACGATTTGCTCTCACAATGATTTGGTTTTCATAATGATTTCATAAGTGAGAACAATGATTTGCTCTCATAATGTTTTGTTCTCATAATGATTTCATAAGTGAGAACAACGATTTGATTCTCACATCGATTCGATAAGTGCCATAACGATTTGATCGCCACATCGATTTCTCTCTCACATCGATTTCTCTCTTACATCGATTTCCTAAATGAGAACATCGATTCAACCAAAACATTGATTTGATAAGATTCATAATGATTTGAATGCCATAACGATTTGATAAGTTTCATAACAATTGGTTGCCACATCGACTCGATAAGTGAAAACATCGATTTGCCCATCGATTTGCCTATCTTTATAATAACAATTTGCTTTTACTTAAACATCGATTTTTTCCAAACATCGACTTCATGTAAACATCGATTTTCTTTATACTCAGATCTTTCAAATATTTTTGGCACCTAATAAAAAGTCAAAAATGTCTCTGACAGAAGATTTTCTTTTATCTCTCTAGATCTCTTCTCTCCTGTCAGACAGAAAGGTGGTCACTTACTACTTCTGGGAGAAAACAGGAAGCATAGAGGTATGTGAGCTTTTTGATAGAAACATTGTTTTATCTAAACACTCTCTTATATGCTTGCAGACCTCGTAGACCACAAAATATCAGAAGAAAGAGAAGATGAGCAACGGCTAGAACTCCAACGGATCTCCTCAACGGATTTGTTCAAAGTTGTTCATATAAAAGATGAAACAAGGCTGAAGAACAAGAGGAGAGAGCTTTCCTGAAGATTTTTATTAAGAGTGTACATCTTGGAAGAACCTCAACTCCACATACACTCAAAGGAAAAGAGAGAAAGAGCTCGAGCCCAAGAAGAAGTGTTCAAGCAACTGAAGCACTAAGCATTCAAGCTCCTTCTCCTCTCTTCACTCTCTGTGTGTGCATCTTGTAATCTGGGGGAGAGAGTCTTTTCGCTAAGAGTCCTTTTAGTGGGTTTTCATCTGTCCCAACTCTCAGTTGTGTTCTTTCTTTTCTAAGAAAGATTTTTGTCCAGCTATAGGACTGTATACAGTGTAGAACCTAGCTAGGGGTTTGTGTCTAGCAAAATCGCATTGGGGTTTGTACTAGGAGGTTGGCTTCTTGACCTGTAAAAGAAGTGGGCTGCCTTCTTGCCCAGGAAAGAGAAGAAGACCAGCTGGGGTGCTGGGTGTTGTATTGTCCTTGAGGTGGACTGTACCCTTGGTTATAAAATCTCAAGAGTTTGTTGGGAACTGGACGTAGGACTTCCAGGTGGGAAGGGCTGAACCAGGATAAATTCCTTGTGTCTCTTTGTGTGATTGTTTATTTGCTTCCGCACTGCTACTCTTCATCACACTAAACTAACCAAACTTTCAAGTGATATTTTTCTGTGTTTATTTGCTCCCCCCCCCCCCCCTCTAGGTTAGCTTGCTGCCATACAAAAGGGCCAACAAGTGGTATCAGAGCGGGTCTCTGAACATTCAAAGAAGATCCAACGATCTTAGAGCAAAGATCCATGGAAGCTCAAGGATTTGCTGAAGGACAATCAGCCACCAGACCTCCATTCTTCGATGGAGAGATTACCAATATTGGAAGTTGAGGATGGAATGCTTCATTCGAGGCACAGACTTTGATCTGTGGTAGGTAATAGAGGTAGGTGATTATGTTATTACTCTTGCTGCAGGTACTACTGCTATTACAATAGCGAATAAGAATAAATTATCTCTAAACTTTAAAGCTAAAAACTATTTATGTTGTGCTTTATCCAAAAGGGAATTTAGTAGAGTTTCTGCATGTAAATCTGCAAAAGAAATGTGGGATAAACTGTAGATAACTTATGAAGGAACAGATAAAGTGAAACAAACTAAGATAGATATTCTTGTTTCACATTACGAACAATTTAAAATGCTTCCAAACGAAAATATTACTACCATGTATAATAGATTTTCAAGCATAGTAGTAGGTTTAAATTTTGTTGGTAAAACTCTTTCTAATGAGGAAACCGTTGGAAAGATACTTATATCTTTAACTCTATCATGGACACCTAAAGTAACTGCTATTGAAGAAGTCCATGATTTAACCAAACTTTCTATTGATAATTTAATAGGTTCTCTCATGGCACATGAAATTAATATGGAGCAACTATCTGAAAGCTCATCTAAGAAAAAATTTACTAATGCTCTTAAAGTTGCAGCTACTCCTTCCAACTCTTCCTCTTCCTCTGGTTCAAAAGATGCAGGTTCTAAAGACAGTGATGTAGATGAAGTTCTATCCAAACTTCAGAAGATTCTCAAGAAAAAGAAAAATGGATCAAGAAGGATCAAAAGAAAGAGAGAAAAGAAAAAGAACCAATCTGCTATGAATGCAGAAAACCTGGACATCTAAGACCAGATTGTCCTAAACTAAAGAAGACTAGTCAACCAGAAAAATCTAAGAAGCAGGAGAAGAAATTTAGAAGAAAAGCCATGGTTGCTGCTTTGGAAAATGAAGAGACCACAAGCTCAGAATCGGAGAAAGAGTATGTAAGTCTAGCCCTCATGATAGGACTGGATGAGGTGCACTCTAACTCATCTTTTGATTCTTGCACAGATTCAGAATCTGAAGATTTTGAACGAGTTTTTAATGAACTTTATGATAAACACAAGGTTGTTGTAAAAGAATTAAAAAATATCAAAAGCAACCTTACCTGTTTGAAAAACACTAATTCTGATCTTAAATCAGAAATAGAACAATTGGAAAAACAATTGAAGGAAAGTAAAAATAATAATTCTTTTTTGAATGAAAATTTAAGGAGCAAGAATAATGAAAAATTAGAGTTAGAAGAAAAATTAAAAACTCTAACTGAAGAAAATCTTTATTTAAAAGAATCAGTTAGGAAGTTAACTAAAGGAAAAACATCTCTAGCTCTATGTTTAAAAGGATCATAATCAGGAAACAATAAACAAGGTCTTGGATACAAACCTCCTGAAAAAGGAAAAAAAGTCATAATTCCTGAAAAATATCCATTACCAAATTTTGTAAAAGAAACCAAGTTGCCTCAGAAAAAGGCACCTGAAATAAACAAGCTTTATCAAAAGAAAAAGGTTTCTAAAAATAGTGTCCTAAATAGGCATCACAAAGACAATCAAAACTGTAGAACAAACTATATTCATTATTGTTCTCATTGCAATAAACTAGGACACACTGTAAACGCCTGCACAACAAGGCACTTAGTTTGGATTCCTAAAGGATATTTTTATGCATCTAATCATCAAGGACCCAAAAAGATTTGGGTACCTACTGCTGAGTAGTTTATTTGCAGGATAGCCTTGAAGCATCAGGAACAAAGGGTGCTCAAGGCACTGATGACTGCCAGCTCTTCATCCAACTCATATCTGAAGAGGGAGTAGTCATTAATTTAGTTTAAAATTTTAATATTACTAACAATTATTTGCAACTCTCATTCAGGTGGAGTCTCTCATTCAGGGGGAGCACAAACTAAGGAGAGTTATTCATTAATGTTAATCATTGTTGAACCCCTCAATGGTAAGAAATTTTCTCAAAAGGGGAGAAAATGCATGGTAAGATCTTTCCTTTTTGGTTAGTGACAAAAAAGGGGAGAGTATGCATGGTATGCATTATCTATGAATTTTCTGTATTTTTTATGCTTTTGTCAGAAAATTCTCATAAATTTTGTCATCAACAAAAAGGGGGAGATTGTTGAACCTCTCTTATATTTTACCCTTATATTTTGGTGACAACAAAATTTATGATTAATTAAATATTATTAAATATATTTAATATCATATTTTCCTAATAAATATAAATTTATGGAATTATCACTGTGTGTTGTGCACTAAAATGCTAAATCGATGTTTATTCAATATACATCGATTGCTATTCAAAGTGCCACATCGATTTCACTAACAACGATTTGATAAGTTACACAATGATTTGATCGTGTAACGATTTGTTAAGTGAAACAACGATTTGGTCGCCACAATGATTTGATAAGTGAGAACAACGATTTGCTCTCACAACGATTTGGTTTTCATAACGATTTCATAAGTGAGAACAACGATTTGCTCTCATAACGTTTTGGTTCTCATAACGATTTCATAAGTGAGAAACAACAATTTGATTCTCACATCGATTTGATAAGTGCCATAACGATTTGATCGCCACATCGATTTCTCTCTCACATCGATTTCTCTCTTACATTGATTTCCTAAATGAGAACATCGATTTGACCAAAACAACGATTTGATAAGTTTCATAACGATTTGAATGCCATAAAGATTTGATAAGTTTCATAACAATTTGGTTGCCACATCGACCCGATAAGTGAAAACATCGATTTGCCCATCGATTTGCCTATCTTTATAATAACAATTTGCTTTTACTTAAACATCGATTTTGTCCAAACATCGACTTCATGTAAACATCGATTTTGTTTATACTCAGATCTTTCAAATATGTTTGGCGCCTAATGAAAAGTCAAAAATGTCTCTGACAGAAGATTTTCTTTTATCTCTCTAGATCTCTTCTCTCCTGTCAGACAGAAAGGTGGTCACTTACTACTTCTAGGAGAAAACAGGAAGCATAGAGGTATGTGAGCTTTTTGACAGAAACACTATTTTATCTAAACACTCTCTTCTATGCTTGCAGACCTCGTACACCACAGAATATCAGAAGAAAGAGAAGATGAGCAATGGCTAGAACTCCAACGGATTTGTTCAAAGTTGTTCATATAAAAGATGAAGCAGGCTGAAGAATAAGAGAAGAGAGCTTTCCTGAAAATTTGTTTTAAGAGTGTACATCCTGGAAGAACCTCAACTCCACATACTCTCAAAGGAAAAGAGATAAAGAGCCCGAGCCCAAGAAAAAGTGTTCAAGCAACTGAAGCACTAAGCATTCAAGCTCCTTCTTCTCTCTTCACTCTCTCTGTGCGCATCTTGTAATCTGGGGGAGAGAGTCTTTTCGCTAAGAGTTCTTTTAATGGGTTTTCATTTGTCCCAACTCTCAGCCGTGTTCTTTCTTTTCTAAGAAAGATTTTTGTCCAGCTGTAGGACTGTATACAGTGTAGAACCTAGCTAGGGTTTGTGTTTAGAAAAATCGCACTGGGGTTTGTACCAGGAGGTTGGCTTCTTGACCTATAAAAGAAGTGGGCTGCCTTCTTGCCCGGGAAAGAGAAGAAGACCAGCTGGGGTGCTGGGTGTTGTATTGTCCTTGAGGGGGACTGTACCCTTGGTTAGTAAAATCCCAAGAGTTTGCTTGGGGACTGGACGTAGGACTTCCATGTGGGAAGGGCCGAACCAGGATAAATTTCTTGTGTCTCTTTGTGTGATTGTTTATTTGCTTCCGCACTGCTACTCTTCATCACACTAAACTAACCAAACTTTCAAGTGATATTTTTCTGTGTTTAAGTTTCTGTTTCAGATTTCAGAAAACCTATTCACACCCCCCCCTCTAGGTTAGCTTGCTGCCGTACCAAAAGGGCCAACACCTAGGAGGGCAAGAACAAGGGTCAAGTGACTACCTTTAAATCCAGGTGTACACAAACAACGCCATTTAAAAGCCAAATCGCGATGGGGCAAACCGTCACCTTCAAAGACTGAATCGCGATAGGTTAGATCGTCGCGTTCAAAATGCGACGGTTGGGTCCATTGCCTTTTCAGCCAAAGCCCCCAACCCGACCTTCACCTCTGGAAACCTCACAAACCACCTTGTTACAATTATAAAATCCACATATATGCATTCAAATAAACACATGCACATGCTTGCTATCCACCATAAACATTTTCATGCATTAAATGCCTCAATCCCGATCCAAACAATCCAAAATGATAGGAATTCCCCTAACACATAAAGAACGCAAAGAAGTACGTTGCCCTGGCATTTTCTGCACTCCGAACAACCTCCTCGTGATGGGATCACACCAAACCTCTCGCCACAGCCTTCAAATTGCCCAGAAGACCTCGCAATATCCCCTCCCTCGGCCGAACAGTGTTTCCTGCACTGTTTGGCTAGGGCTCAGGCAAAACACACTAACAGGCTAAATCGCAACATATCTAGCCGTCGCGTTTAAAACACGACGTACCCCACCATCTCAATTAAGCTATGACGTCCCTGCATGCACCACACTACGCGCATGCACCGGCACCCCCGAAAAAGCGATGTCAGAATCGCGACACATCAGGTGGTCGCATTTCCACTGAAACGTGACGCCTGTGTTGGTTGCATTCTCAAAAAGAGGAACAAGGTGTATTGCGTTCAGATTTTCCAACCCTGAACCCTGCATAACCTCCCAAAAACACACAAAAACCACCAATAGGCCACACATTGGCCACCAAACCCATTAAACTACAATACGAAATGTCACAATGTTACAGTTTCAACTGCACAATGACTACTGTCATTTTCATGGTCTGCCAGGGGCATAACTTGCTCAGTTCACATATGTATTGGATGATCTCTGGACTATGAATAGGCACAACATAGAATACCAAGTTAATTTTGCCGATATCAAGTTACCTGATTTCAAACTGTTGCCAGAAACTCATTTTCTTCTGATGGATTCTGCTGTTGGACCGACCGTCTTTGAAAGGTATGCCAAAGTCAAAGCTCGAATTCATGTGTAGAAGGGTCTACACTTGGATTTTAACTGCTTTCTCTTCTGAAAATATCACAGAGGCTTTACTAAGTCTGAAGTCTTAGCACCCTTGCTTTCTAAATGTGAATGACTATTTCCCTGAGAATGGAGGAAATCTTATCCTAGTGCTAGTCAACAGCTTGATGAGTTTAATTCAGCTTAGCAGCTTGCCGATCAGCCCACTCTGTCACCTAAGCTATTTATGGATCTAAATTCCAATTTAGTCAATGATGCATTTGTTATCTGGGTTGAAAGATATAAAGTTTTCACTTCCATGAAGCACGAACTATCAGTTCACAACATTGTTTACCCTATTACTATGGATCAATTCTAAATCATGCTAGTTTTAGCAGTCTTCGGCTGTTCAAATTATCTCTAAGTGATACAGAATATCATCAGTTTCTTCAAACTCAGCGTCAGATTCATATTCAGAAGTTCAGAGTTGCCATGGGTCCTTCATACTCTATCAACTGGTAGTTGTTCAAAAACTTTTTTGAAGAGCAGAAAGTCAAAGCCTGGTCGATCATTGATCATTTTGCCTCTTCATTGTCACCAACTTTCTACATTTAAATTACATCTCTTAATACAAAATCACTTCCTTGGTCTTCATTTTCTTCGGCTATCTCTCTTTCTCTAATCTTTTTGGTTAATGACAAAAAGGGGGAAATCATACTCTGAAATACATCTTTAGCGCATCTGTTATTTTAATTCTTTGTTTATAGCGCAAATTGTTTTGTCAACACCAAAAAAGAAGAGATTGATGAACAATTCATCTCTAGGTATTCATTTTGGTGATAACAAAACAATGAAATATATTTAATAATTATTTCTTTATGAAGTCTGTCAATAGAACACAATTCAAATTTCCTCTATTAAGGGACTCTCTGGTAAGACTTAAATGAAATCCTGTAAGTCAAGGTTGGTTTAGTTGAATAGTCCTAAGTACATATCGATTATTGTTTTAACTTTAAGCCATTAATAAGCATATACACATCAATTGCTGATATAATAACATGATGATTGTTGAACACTACACATTGATTGCCTTTATAAATCAATTGCCAATACATATCGATTATCGTTACTCATCGATTACCTTTACAAATTGATTGTCTTTACACATCGATTGCCTTTATAGATCGATTACCAATACATAACGATTGTCATTACTGATCGATTGCCTTTACAGATCAATTGTCTTTACATATCGATTGCCTTTACATATCAATTGCCTTTACAAATCAATTATCTTTACATATCGATTGTCTTTACTAATCGATTGCCCTTATAGATCGATTGTTTTCACATATTGATTGCCTTTATACATCAATTACAGTTAAAGTACACATCGATTGTCTTCATATATCAATTGCATTAAAAAACTGGACATCAATTATCTTTATACTTTGATTGTCTTTCGCACAATGATTGTCCTTGAAGAAATCATATCGATTACTCTTGAGAATACATAACGATTGTCATCTTATCATTTATATTAAAAAAAACTCACATCGATTATAGTTATATTGATGTTCGTTTTGACTACACCTTTGTATGATTGTTTAATCATGAAAATTTATGAATAAACTTTGTGACTATAGCTTCAACATTAGTTGTATTCAAGCAATATCATTGTTATTGTGTAAATGTAATTATTTCAAATATCTCGTCATTTGGTGCATATCTTCTACACGAAAACATTCAAGGATATCCTTCTATTGGTATAGTCAGTTATTGGATATAGTTCCCATGTTGAATGTCCTTCACTATTTACCATATTCGTGACTTGTTTTCTAATGTTTTAAATGGTGACAGAATGGACTTATCCTTTTCAGCACAACATCTTACATCACCTATCATAGGACGTTGACTGACACTGATGATATCTCTATGATCCTTCTCTCTCTATATCCTAGCATTTATTGCATGCAGGTTTCTGGTAGTCACACACTCTTACAATGTTGGACCTACTACGACTACATAGAAACAAGCTTCAAGAATTAAGTCTCAACAGATACTTCTCCAAAGAGAAGATAAATGAGAGCACAATGGAGTAGTGAAGGTTGATCCAGACAAGAAGATAGAGCATAGAGTTAACCATGTTTCAAGAAAAGAAGAGGTTCATTCCTTCACTCCAAAAGCTATATTGCTCATTGCTCTCTCTCTCTCTCCGAAGCCATATCTTTCTTTGAGAGAGCTTGTAAGAGTCTGAGAGTGTTGCTTCATAGTGTGTAACTCTCCACTCTCTCAGATTATGCCTTAGATCAAGCGTTAAGTTCTGTAAGCTTGGTCTAAGGGCCTTCACCTTAAACCTTCTCTTGGGTTGTTCCTCTTCTTGATTAAGGAGAAGGCTTGTTGTGCAAGTGATTGGTTCTTTCCCTTTGTTGAGAGGAAGACCTGTTGTGACAGGTGGTTTACTGCCTCTTCTTGAACTGAAAAGAAGGCCAACTGGTGTTGGATGTGTTAGTGTCCTTAAGGGGGACTGTACCCTTGGTTAGTGGAATCCCAAGTAGTTTCTTGGGGACTAGATGTAAGACTCCTGGTGATAGGAGGTCCGAACCAGGATAAAAATCTTCTTGCATGTGTGTGTGATTGCTTATCTGTTCATTTTGCTACTTACTAATTCTAACATCTACGTTTAGTATTTTTGAAGATAATATTTTAACAGATATTTTAAAGACAAATTTTTTAAAGCAATCCATTCACCCCCCCCCACCCTGGGCTTGCAATGTGGTCAATAGTATCTTGAAAGCTACTAAAGGAACCCCCTAGAATAGCACTACACAGAACAATCCTTATCTCAAGAAGGACAACCGCACCCAAATGATCCTGATAGTAAGGAGACCTTGTCCTATCAAGTTTCTTCCCAACGATTGTAGTTAGAGGACTCCTAATATAATTATGGCTAAACTAGTGGATAAGGATGGATTAAGATAAGGATAAAGAACCTTACGAAAATCCACTCCAAGCCCATAAAATAGGAATCCTAGGGCGCACATCTTTTGGCCCATTTCTTCATCTATCTGACCTTTGTGGAGTCGATACTCATAGCTATATAATCCTTGGAACTTCCTCCAAAAAAAAAGGAGTACTCTTAAGACTCTAACTAGTGAAGAGCGATCTCATATCCTCTAAGTCTCCCTCTCGTCTCTCTTGCTTATAGCTCATGTCTATCACTGACTTAAGCATCATAGGGTTTTTCCCGAGACCCCTATCCCAAGACCTTCAAATCTTCTGCCCACCTTATAGACCCATCATCATCATATGTTTTCCCCACAACATCCGACAATTTGTGACAGAGTACAAGATTGAGTCTCTTCATCTGACACTATCTATGGAAAACTAAATGAAAAGCCAACATGATATGCAAGAGCTGATGGAAATCGCATGGGGCATCACATGTGTAGTGGAAGAAAAACAAAATTGATTTCCTTTCCAAGTACTAGATCGGGGTATGATGTACAGTGCATGAAATCATACACACAAACCAGCTATGAGACCATCTCACCTAGAGGAGATCGTATATCCCATGAAGCACACAACTGGTCCTCGGTTTGGAGGAGCTCTCATGAGACTCCCTCTAACGATATCCACATAGTGGATGAGTGACGATGGCTCCTCTTTCTCTAAAGGTGCCTCTCCTCCACATCGTGTAATGTCACACAGCAGCTTGTAATAGTAGGTAGCAGCAACAATAAGAGGGGGCAGCCCTCAAGGTTCTCCACTCACCAAGGGAGACTACGAGTGGGAGAGATCAGAAGGAGGAGACAGAAGGTGGCTTCTCCTAAAAATCTAGCCTGTGATCTTCAGGAGAACCCCTTCTATTTATAGAGAGCCTTTTAGAACACCTCATCAGGGATAATTATTACTAAGACATCTCATCATGTCATCATTACAATGACACCTTATAGGACAAGTGTCATACACTTGTCATCATGAAATGATTGTAATAATTACAAGGGGACACCTCATAGGACAAGTGTCATACACTTGTCAAAATATATGGCATTATCATCTTAAGGATGAGGTGTCCTCCTTCTATAAGAAAAGAGGGGGGGGGGGGGGGGGGGGGGGGGGGGGGGGGGGGGGGGCGAGGTGTCACACTACACCTAATAACCCATGGATCCCTATCCATAAATATAGGCTTATTAGGTCTCACCCAATAGATCTATAATGGGTTAAAGAAGGTTTATTGGATAACTCCTATCCAATTCTCTATTCATCACGTTATCCACCGTATGTGTGTGACCTCGAGGCCCAATACCGAGCTAGCCATGAGTTACACTAGTCATAACTCCTTCTGGCTTAGTGAATTACTCCATAATAATTCACTCAACTCATCGACTATGGACTTACAAGGCCACTATGCCATAGTTCCCAAACGGTATGAGTGATCAAATCTATTAGACCTTTCTACCGACAATTATCATGTACCTATAGTCCCTCATCCATATAATATCTCAAATATTGTAAATTAGGCATGGTGTTGTCAGGCCTATATGGAATCCGTCAAAGTCAAACTCTTGTTGGATTCTTCTGGAGAACTCCATCTCTTTTAATCCGATTGACCCTAACCATAGATTTGCCTAAGTAAGACAATATGAGATTTTTATCTAACGATACTGAGAGTGGATTATCCTCTATTGACACTCAATTGCCTTCGTAATATTTGCTATCATTCCTATTAACTGGCTGTACTAGATCTCAAAGATCCAAACCCATAAGTCTGGTATCAAAGAATGGATTACTCAAACAAAACATCTTTAGTATCTCAAGTCCAAGGACCAGTTACACAACTGGAACAATGGAATCATTTTCTGACAATTAGGTATCATTAACCATACAACATTCCAAGGGCGGATCATTCAATGAACTCATTCTTTAATGAGCATTTGCCCTATACCCCTATTGTCCCCACACAAGCAGTAGGAGACTAAATGCCTTCATCATATGGATGGATATATAGCACACCAATCTGTCTAGTTATCTTGTTGTCCTTCTCGAGTAACTGGGACTAGAAATATTTTGGATCTGTGTTTAAAGTTGATCTCATCATGATCTAACTACCATTGCACAGACCCATGGACATCATGGTATACACATGCAAGTATATATAGTGAGAAAATGTCATTACAATATTACCAAAAGAGATTGAACATAATTACAAGTGACATCACTCACGTGAACTAACTTGTAGGGCAGCTATAACTAGCAATCTGCCACTTGACCTACAGCTAATTACCTATATGTCTGATCCCCATCAGACTTTAGTGTCTCTCAAAAACAATATGAGTTAGTGGCTTTGTCTATGAATCCACAATGTTATCTTCAGATGGAACTCTTTCCACAACTACATCACCACGGGTCACAATGTCTCCTGATCAAGTGGAACCTCCTTAGAACTTGTGTCGATTTCTGATGAGACTTGGGTTCCCTTGCTCGATAAATTGCCTCATTATTATTGCAAAACAATAGAATTGGCTCTTTAGTGCTCGAATTGACTCCCAAATATGCAAGGAACTTCTTCATCCAGACTGCTTCTTTTGTTGCTTCTTCCATAGCAATGTACTCTGCCTCGGTGGTCGAGTTAGCAATAGTCTCTTGCTTGGAACTCTTCCAGCTTACTACTCCTACATTCAGGGTAAACACATATCCTAAGTTAGACTTGCTATCATCGATATTAGACTGGAAACTTGAGTCAGTGTTGTCTTCAATCTTGAGGCTACCTTTTCCATATACCAATAAAAGATTCTTAGTCCTTATGTAGTACTTAAGGATACATTTTACTGCCTTCCAGTGTTCTGAACCTGGATCTACCTGATATCTACTCATAACACTCATAGCATGTGATAAATCAGGCCTAGTACATAGCATTGTATACATGATAGATCCTATAACAGATGCATTGGGTATTCTATCCAAGTGTGTCCTTTATTTTGGAGTCTTTGGGGACATACTCTTACAAAGAGAAATTTCATGTCTCAATAATATGAGATCTCTTATGGAATTTTCCATACCAAATATTTTAACTATAGTGTCTAAGTACATGGACTGGGACAAGCCAAACATTCTCTTAGGTCTGTCTTTATAGATATGAATCTGCAAAATGTAGAATGCTTCCGCTAAGTCCTTCATGGAGAAGTTCCATGATAACCAAGTCTTAACTATAGATAGAATTTTGACAACATTCCCAATGATAAGGTGTCATCCACATACAACACCAAGAAAGTGATAGCGCTCCCATTTACCTTCTTGGATACACAGAGCTCATCTTTGTTCTTAACGAAATCATAAGATCTTCGAAAAGTTCATTTTAACCCATAAATGGTCTTAAGTAACCTGCACACTTTATCTGGACTTTCTGGACACAAATCCCTCAGGTTGTATCATATAGACATCTTCTTCAAGATTGGAAGTTTTGACGACCATCTGCCAGATCTCATAGTCATAATGTGTTGCATTGGCCAATAGAATTCTGATAGATTTCAGCATGGCAATGGGCAAGCAGGTTTCATCATAGTCCACGTCTTATCTTTGACGATATCCTTTGCCACTAGCTGAGCCTTATAGGTCTCCATCATTCCATCCACTCCAATCTTTTTCTTGAAGATTCACTTGCATCCAATGGGCACAATGCCCTCAAGTGGATCAACTAGGTTCTAAACCTTGTTGGAGTAGATGAAATCATCTCAAAATTCATGGCCTTTTGCCACTTCCTGGAGTCTATACTTCTAATAGTCTCTCGTAAGTTTGAGGATCGATATCCTCGGAGTTTTATCCCTCAATGTTGTCTCCACGTGCATGATGATGTTTTGAAGATGACAAAATGACTTCCAAGTGTAGCACACTCTTAAGATGGTATCTCACTATTTGTGTTGGTTTTGAGTGAACTTTGAATTTTGTGAGTTTATGATGAACTAATCTATGACTAGTGTTTCAAGACAAGGTTAAGTGTTTGAGAGATTGGGCTAAGTCCAAAAGGTATGGATCTACTTCATTTTTTCACAAATTTGGACTGACAAGCTAATTCTATTTTTCGACCGAACTCTATGTTTCGGTCGATCGAACGTCCCAGTGAGCTCCATCCAGAGTTCCAGAGCCAAATGGTCGATCGAACTCTGTGTTTCAATCAACTGAACCTTCCAAAGCATCCAGATTGTGCAACACATGGAGAATGATCGACTGAACCTTTTAAAAATGGTCGAGTGATTGGCAGTACCATTTTTTCTACTTCAAGACCGTGTGAAGAATGGTCGGCCGAACTTGGGAAATCGGTCGACCGATTACGGAACACAGTTTCCTATTTCAGCAGGACTCTTTCCCTATTTGGTCTCCAGTCAAGATCTCTTGGATCTACAGTCCAAAAGAGTTATTTTTCAAGAGGAAACTATAAAAGCAACTATTTCAACGAGTTGGGCTAGGTTTTAGAAGACGAGTTTCAAGAGGACTTCTTCAGAGCAAGGCTTTCTTGTGTGAACCTATTCTAGTTGTCATTTTCACTGTTCTTTATCAAGCTACAACATGGACAAAGGGCTTGTGCACTTCAGAGGAGTGTGTAGCACCTGAGCTTCGTCTAGAAAATGTGGAAGAAGACGTGTAGCTGGTTCTTCATCAACATTTTCCTTCTATAGATAAGGGGAGTCTACACATCTAGTGTTTCATACTTTGTTCTCTATCTGTTGGGCATTAAAAGGGTCTTTCATAAACTAATCATATTGATCCATATGTGCGTGTTTTTGGAAGTTGATTGTATCACTATCGTGGTGAGCACTTTGCTCAATATGAGTGTGTGTTGGGGTGGGTTTTTACTCTGTACCTAAGGTTGAAAGTCAGAGAAGTGTGTGTTCCTCCTCACGTGAGTGAGAGGTGGACCTAGGCGCTTGCGTAGTGCAACCGAACCACCTAAATTTTGTATGCACTGTATGGTTTGTTATCCTTCTCTTCTATCTCCCTTTCACGCGCATATTAGGATTAGGAGTCACACATTTCAATTAAGGTCTGTTGTGCGTATTCTTAGTTGATACATTTTTTATCGGGCATCAACCAATTCATCCCTCCCCTCTTGGTTGGTTAACGTACACGTGTCTATGAATTGGTATTAGAGAAGGTTCACTTGTCTAAGTGAGATCCTTGTGTACGATGGCTGGCAAGGGATTCATGTCCGAAGGTCACTCCATCCAACATACTTCGACAGCAACAACTTTCCATATTGGAAGAGTCATATGCACATCTTTCTTAGGGATCAAGACTATGAGATATGGAAAGTCGTGAGTACTGATCCATATGTATTGTTAGAAGATGAGGGAAAGTGAATAAAGGATAATATTAAGAAATCCAAAATTAATTTCAGTGCTATGAAAATAATGTGGTGTGCCATTCACCCTGAAGAATACTATAGCACCCCAGAAAATTCATTAATTAACAATTATAGATAAATTGAAAATTTGTCAATTAATAAAAAAAACTAGTTAAAAATATACCCATCATTATTGCATGCGTAAAAACTCATATAGAAATTTTGTAAAAATAATAGTTATACCTTAAATAATATTCTCTAATGACCCATTAAGAAAATTGGTCATAGAAAAATATTTGGACCAAGTTTTAGAATTTATGTGACATTATTGTAATTAAGGAATAATTCAGAAAAACCATTATTATATGAACTAAGTGGATTAAAAATTAAAATGAAATTGTGGGTAGATTCCAAACGATATGTATTGATAATCCATCATGAGAATTGGGACCAATGGACCTCTCATAGCCCATGAATAAATTCAAGTTAAGAAAAAATACAATAAAATCCGTAACTCTAGTATCCCCAAATTAAAAGGGGAAATTTTCATAAATCAAAACCCATTAAACGAAAAGAAGTGATGGGCTTTGTTAAATGGATCATATAAAATTTATTGGGCTAAAATATGAATTTTTAAAAAGATGAATAATAGGATAATACCCTAAATTCGTATCTTAAATGTTACCTAAATAGAAAATGGGTATTAAAGCATTAAAATAAGTAAATTGAGTTGGATTAGACTTCTAACCCTACCCTAATAGGTTGGCCATGAAATTACCTCTCAACCTAACCCAAATAGTAGTTGGCAAGCTTAGAAGGGTGAGAGAAATTAGGAAATCTCAAAATTAATAGGAGTTAGAGTCCTATTAGGAAATAGAAAGGGAGAAAGCTTAAATACTCTCCTAAATCCCCCATGGCCGGCCCAAGCTCGTTGCCAAGGGTTGCTGGACGTGGAGAGGAAGCCAAGGAGGAGGAGAACTCGTGGGGAGAAGGCTGCTCAAGCTCTCAACCCGTGTTTTTAAGTTCTAGCCCTAGAAGAGCAGAACAAGTCAAGGTAGGCATTCTCACGAGCAAACCTAATCAAATTCAAATGAAGATTGTTCCACATATCAGAAACAAAATCCCTTTCGTTTCAAAATTTTTCGTTCACCCAATCTTTTGTTCTTGATTTTTGAAGTTCTGCAACCACCATGAACCCGACCTTTCTTATTAATTCTATATCTTCATGCATACTCATTCCCATGCCACGAAATTTTTACTGGGGATACTGATGATTGTTAGGAGTCTTTTGCCCTTGAAAGCCCTAATTTTCATCCACCCTACTTTGCAAATTAATTCTTTCACCTTTACTGTACCCAGATTCATGTTCCTTCTTGTTAACTTGTTAGAACCATGTCAAGACCATGATTGTTTTCAAATTCCTATTTACTAGAAGTACTCTTGCATGTCTAGATCCGTTTAAAACTAGTTTCATGAATTTTCATCGTTTGTACATTTAGTTATGAATTTTTGAAGCACCCAGTGTCACAACAAGGAAGGTTTGGACCGTAATCCAAGACCTGTCCTTTTCTCGCCCGGTCTCAGGCACAGGACCTGAGAACGCGACGACCCGATGGGTCGTGTTCTCAGGGCCCGTCACGACGCAGTCTCTGTCACGTTCTGAACGCGACAGGCCGTACTGTCGCAATCTGGATTCCTGACCTGACAGCCCTATCGCGATCCATGAACGGCCATGTCGCGTTTTGTACTTGACCTGTCTTGACCCTTACAAGAGTAAGTCGCGTTCTGGCTTTTTGCATCAAAATCTTGTAATATTGCAAGTCTTGACCTTCTACAGTAATCTCTTACCCTTGTGAATTGTCTTAAAGACCAGTAAACGAAGTGGTTAAATTTGAATAAATTATTAAGTTAATTAAAAGTCATCCACGTGATAATTACATCTTCATGATTCTCTTGCCACATGTGCACACACTTTGAACCATCATTATGGCTTAACTTGGCATGAAAATATCTCGTACTACATCTGGTAATTTATTCCAATTGTATATTTAAATTGCCCTATTTTAAATGGACTTGTCTTCATTTTCTCGCGATGTTTTGGAAATACCGGTTACCGACACTCCACTGTTCTAGAATTCCTCTAGAACGTCGGGCACTTGTTTCTATGAACACACTTTGTCTTGACTTGGACGAACTCTCCGTCGGATATTACTTCTGTCGGACTAGTGAATCATTGTTCAAGGCCTTCGTAAGTCTCCTCTATCCATGGATTCCCACATGGTCGATGAGCTGGTTGTACCCTAACACCTATGATACCCTCTAGGGATCAGTACGATCCAAACGGCCTTAGATGCTCTCGCTCTTATCTTAAATCACGCCAGACCTCTGGACCTGTGCATAACATGGACAGCGGAAGGGTAGAGAATTCCACCTAACTACCAACACCATCTGTGCGTGTTGTGCAACTGTTACTATCGACCGTTACTCGACGTTTTATGTGCTATGACCTGTAGTTCTCATCTATACTCTACTCGCTCATCTATTCACACTCTCTCTACTATCTCGTCTATTCTTCTAGTACTCTCATCTATTTCTTGGAACTCTATTTGGCCATCCAATGATTGTCTAAAGATAAACAAAATGACCAATGCCAGCACAATAGGGCCCGATCTGGTCCTGGGAGGAGCGCCCGAAAAGTGTCATTTTCCCATGGGAGTTAAAATGATCAGGATGTCGGCATTACATCCAAGTGCCATACTATCAAGATTAATCTAAGACAATCAAACAAAGTGTTATATTCTCGCGTTGTCTATTAACAACAAAGTGCTATATTCTCTCGTTGTCTATTGACAACAAAGTGATATATGCTATCTCGGCTATCTACGGATAACCAAAGTGCAATACTATCTCGATTGACGAAAGTTAATCAAGGTGCTATACTATTTCGATTAATAGAAATCAATCAAAGTGCAATTTACTCTCTATATGGCCAACTACACTCTCTCTCCTTTCTATACATGATACCTGCTATTGTTTGACACTAATGTTACTTGTTATCGTGTTGTCATCACTTTCTATCGTGACTTGTTTTTAACCATATCCATTGTGCTATACTTGATTCTATTGTTAGTTGAACCTTGTTACTTGTGCCATTACATTCTCGAATTTACATGACTCCTGCTATCTTTTGTTACTCTGCCCTTTTAAAGTATTAATTATTTAAAGCCTGCTTGATCCTGAGATTTAAGTCCTACTGGGCGTTATCGCTCACCCTTCATTATTTGTTATTGTGTCTTAGGTAAGCTAGATGACGTTACTCACACCAATGGGGCAGGACCTGAGTGATGAGCGATCTAGAGTCAAGTCAAGAAGTTACCCTAGTACCATGGAGTCTAGTAGTTATTGCTTTAGATTTCTTTTCAATGTAATGACGTCATTGAGCTCAATGTAGTGGCTCTGGATTAGTGGTTGTAATAGTCTTAGTGAAATTTATAATGAAATAAAGAGTTTATTCCAATTATTGTTCATTATATGCTATGAATTACTTAACTGTGGTGCAATTTACTCTACTATGCACTTTGCTCACGTCTCTCCGATTTATTTCGCTACTAAATTGGCGTGGCGTGAGAGTTGGTATCAGAGCCTAGGATGTCTTAGTAGGATATCTTAGGTATAGGATGTCCTCATTGGATCTCTTAGGTCTAAGGTGATCTAGGACAAATTGCCATGACACGTGTCTAAATCAACCATCATACCTAAGTGAGGATTGGGTAGAACCGTGGCTAAGATCTAATATGTATATACTTACACCCATTAATGTAATGCTACTTCGTATCCTAATGTCAACCTCATTTTTGAAGGAACCCTTAATGGACACCGACATGAGACCAACTAAAAGGCTAGTTCTAGCATGTCAGCAAGCCGCTCAGTTGCTAGAAGAAGCTTTGGAAGCGACCAAAGAGATTAAAAAGGTAACCAACAAGGACGTGAAGAGAAAATATAACCATGGCAAGGAGGCGAACCAGCAAAAGACACGTAACAAGGAATTCCTCCGGATTAGATGCCTTCATTGTCATAAGCCGGGACACTTGGCTAAGGAGTGCTGGCGTAAGGCTGGTGCATGCCTACGTTGTGGCAATTTGGAACATCAAATGCAAGACTGTCCTCTCTTAAAGGAAACCCCCACTATTAAAAAGGAGCCGTACACCAAGATGAAAGGGAAGCGACCAAATAGTGGTAAGGGTAAGATGACGAATAAGAAGAACGGCAAGCGATTGTCCCATGGTCAAGAGGATCGATGTAACCACTGTGACAAGGCAGGCCACTTGTCAAAGGACTGTTGGAAGAATCAAGGGAAGTGTTTCCGATGTGGCAGCCCAGACCACAAGATTGTAGAATGCCCAAAGAGGGAGAACAAGCGTCAAGGAGAATCAACATATCAAGATCCACACAAGACTATGGCGCAACACTCTATAAATGACGAAGTGGTAACTATAACAGGTAACTCTAAACTTACCCTGATTATTACCTTGAGCATAAAATGATGATGCATAGGTAACTGAGGAAGTCATGGAATTTGGTGGACCAAATTCATTTTAAGTGGGGGAGGATGTAGCACCCCAGAAAATTCATTAATTAAAAATAATAGATAAATTGAAATTTTGTCAATTAATAAAAAAAACTAGTTAAAAAGATACCCATCATTATTGCATGCGTAAAAACTCATATACAAATTTTGTAAAAATAATAGTTATACCTTAAATAATATTCTCTAATGACCCATTAAGAAAATTGGTCATAGAAAAATAATTTGGACCATGTTTTAGAATTTATGTGACTTATTATTGTAATTAAAGAATGATTCGGAAAACCCATTATTATATGAACTAAGTGGATTAAAAATTAAAATGAAATTATGGGTAGATTCCAAATGATATGTATTGATAATCCATCATGAGAATTGGGACCAATGGACTTCTCATAGCACATGAATAAATTCAAGTTAAGAAAAAATACAATAAAATCCGTGACTCTAGTATCCCCAAATTAAAAGGGGAAATTCTCATAAATCAAAACCCATTATATGAAAAGAACTGATGGGCTTTGTTAAATGGATCATATAAAATTTATTGGATAAAATAGGAATTTTTAAAAAGATGAATAATAGGAAAATACCCTAAATTAGTATCTTAAATATTACCTAAATAGAAAATGGGTATTAAAGCATTAAAATAAGTAAATTGAGTTGGATTAGGACTTCTAACCCTACCCTAATAGGTTGGCCACGAAATTACCTCTCAACCTAACCCAAATAGTAGTTGGCAAGCTTAGAAGGGTGAGAGAAATTAGGAAATCTCGAAATTAATAGGAGTTAAGAGTCCTATTAGGAAATAGAAAGGGAGAAAGCTTAAATACTCTCTTAAATCCCCCATGGCCGGCCCTAGCTCGTTGCCAAGGGTTGCTAGACGTGGAGAGGAAGCCAAGGAGGAGGAGAACTCATGGGGAGAAGGCTGCTCAAGCTCTCAACTCGTGTTCTTCAAGTTCTAGCCCTAGAAGAGGAAAACGAGTCAAGGTAGGCATTCTCACGAGCAAAACCTAATCAAATTCGACTGAAGATTGTTCCACATATCAGAAACAAAACCCCTTTCATTTCATAATTTTTCGTTCAACCAATCTTTTGTTCTTGATTTTTGAAGTTCTACAACCACCATGAACCCGACCTTTCTTATTAATTCTAGATTTTCATGCATACTCATCCCCATGCCACGAAATTTTTACTGGGGATACAGATGATTGTTAGGAGTCTTTTACCCCTGAAAGCACTAATTTTCATCCATCCTACTTCGCAAATTAATTCTTTCACCTCTACTGTGCCCAGATTCATGTTCCTTCTTGTTAACTTGTTAGAACCATGTCAAGACCATGATTGTTTTCAAATTCCAATTTACTGGAAGTACTCTTGCATGTCTAGATCCGTTTAAAACTAGTTTCATGAATTTTCATCGTCTGTACATTTAGTTATGAATTTTGAAGCACCCAGTGTCAAAACAAGGAAGGTTTGGATCGTAATCCAAGACCTGTCCTTTTCTCGCCTGGTCTCAGGCACAGAACTTGAGAACGCGACGGCCCGATGGGTCGCGTTCTCAGGGTTCGTCGCAACGCAGTCTCTGTCACATTTTGAACACGACAGGCAGTACTGTCGCGATCTGGATTCCTGACCTGACAGCCCTGTCGTGATCCATGAACGGCCATGTCGTGTTCTGTACTTGACCTGTCACGACCCTTACAAGAGTACATCGCGTTCTGGCTTTTTGCATCAAAATCTTGTAATTTTGCAAGTCTTGACCTTCTACAGTAATCTCTTACCCTTGTGAATTGTCTTAAAGACCAGTAAACGAAGTGGTTAAATTTGAATAAATTATTAAGTTAATTAAAAGTCGTCCACGTGATAATTACATCTCCATGATTCTCTTGTCACATGTGCAAACACTTTGAACCATCCATTATGGCTTAACTTGGCATGAAAATATCCATTATGGCTTAACTTGGCATTCAAGTTGTTTGACACTAATGTTACTTGTTATCGTGTTGTCATCACTTTCTATCGTGACTTGCTTTTAACTATATTCATTGTGCTATACTTGATTCCGCTGTTAGTTGAACCTTTTTACTTGTGCCATTTCTTTCTCGAATTTATATGAGTCCTGCTATCTTTAGTTACTCTACCCTTTTAAAGCATTAATTATTTAAAGTCTGCTTGATCCTGAGATTTAAGTCCTACTGGGCATTATTGCTCACCCTTCGTTATTTGTTATTGTGTCTCAGGTAAGCTAGATGACGTTACTCACACCAATGGGGCAGGACCCGAGTGATGAGTGATTTGGAGTCAAGTCAAGAAGTTACCCTAGTACCATGGAGTCTAGTAGTAATTGCTTTAGATTTCTTTTCAATGTAAGGACGTCATTGAGCTCAATGTAGTGGCTTTGGATTAGTGGTTGTAATAGTCTTAGTGAAATTTATAATGAAATAAAGAGTTTATTCCAATTATTGTTCATTAGATGCTCTAAATTACTTAAATGTGGTGCAATTTACTCTACTATGAACTTTGCTCACGTCTCCCTGATTTATTCCGCTGCTAAATTGGCGGGGCGTCACAAATACTCTCGTGTTTCCATGTGCAGCTTGGCTAAGAGATGTGGGATAAACTGAAGCTCATCTATGAAGGAACTTCTGAAGTCAAGGAGACCAAAGTCAATATCTTGGTGCATGAGTATGAGCTGTTTAGAATGAAATCTGAGGAATCTATTTCCGAGATGTTTGTGAGATCACAACGATTACTAATGGTCTGAAAGCACTCGAGAAGGAGTACTCCAACTCCGAGTTGGTCAGGAAGGTTCTCTGTCCTTGCCCCTGGCTTGGCATACAAAGGCCACATTTATTGAGGATTCCAAAAAGATGGCTACCCTCACACTTGAGGAACTCATTGGATCCCTAATGACGTATTAATGGAACATAGAAAGAAACGAGCCAGAGGTCAGAAAGGGCAAGGGAATTGCGTTGAAGGCTGCTCCTCCATGTCATGACAATAGTCAGGAAGAGGATAGAAAATAGATGGTGATAAAGAGGAGCTAGCTATGCTGACAAGGAAAATGCAAAAATTCCTTCACAAGAGAAGGCCATTTTTTAGTAGCTCAAAGAAGCCCATGAAGAAATCGTCTAATCCCAAGGGTGAAAAGATAAAAGAGAAAGAAGTGATCTACTATGAATGTAAAAAATCAGGGCACATGTGAGGCAAGTGCCCTGACTTGCAGAAAAAGTTCAAGAAGTGCAATAATAAAAAAAAAAACAAAGTCATGGTAGCAACCTGGAGTGATGAAGACACGAAACAATCGTCTGAGGAGTTCGAGGAAGCATCAGACAATCTCTGTCTCATGGCTCATGGCAAAGAAGTTGAGAATGTAAGCGAAGAAACTGAAAGTTTTTCTTCAGAACAATGGAAATTCTTTATGCCTCTTTCTTGAAAAGTTTAAAAAATTGAAATCTGATAATAGAGCTTTGAAAAATAAAATTGAATCTATTCTTCATGATGATAGACCCTCCACAGCATGCCAAAGTCTGAAAAGAGAGTATGACAAGCTAAAAGACATTAATGAAACCTTGCATTCTAAGGTGACTCTATATCAAGAAGAACTTGAATGCATGTCCATTGATAAGGTCAGTCAATAGGAAAATTTTGTCTTGAAATATGAGAATATCAAACTAAAAAATGAAGTGACTAAGCTTGAAAAAGACGTAACTGATTTAAAAGGGACTACCTCAAGATTGATGAAAGGGAAACAAAGCCTTGATGAGGTCCTCTCCATCCCTATGAATTTTCAAAGAGAGGGCCTTGGTTACGTACCCAACAAGAGAAATTCCTTTGAAGCTAGAACTAAGACTTCATTTATTCGTGCTTTTGCAAAAGTTGAATATCCACAGTCTAGGAATGTTAAAAGGCCTCAATTCAACAAGAAGATTGTTAGGTAAAAATTAAAAGACCTCAATTCAACACACTAAACTATAGTCTTCTAAAATCACTTGTTTTTATTGTGGTGGTTATGGTCATGTGAATGTTGTGTGTCCAATGAAAAGAAATGCCTATAACTAGAAATTTGTTTGAATAACAAAAGATTTGATTCCTTCTTGGACTAACTTTGATGGTCCCGAGACGGTTTGGGTACCAAAATCAATTGCATAAGAACTTGCTTTTTGTGTAGGTGTGTCTCAGAGCAATTAGTGACAAATGGTGTTTGGATAGTAGCTGTTCGAGGCACTTAATTGGAGACAAGTCCAAGTTCTCGAAGTTGCTAGGAAGAGATGGAAGCATTGTAACTTTTGGAGGTAAAGAAAAAGGTAATATCATTGGAGTTGGTATATTGGAGATCACATTGAGATATAATTCTTGTCTAGGGCTTGGATCATAACCTTCTTAGCATAAGCCAGTTCTGTGACAAAGGGTACAAATTTGTCTTTGACAAGTCTCATTGTGTAGTCTGGATAAAAACTCTAATGAAATCAAGTTTTTAGGCTAAAGAGTTGATAATGTTTATACAATTGATCTGAATCAAAGTTAATATGAAAAAATGTGTTTAATGCCAAAGAATTCTGAAAATTGCATGGTAATGGCATCACACTTGGGTCATGCTAGTTTTGGTGTAAATTTAAGTTGTCTAGAATGAACTGGTAAGCAACTTGCCTAAATTGAAATTTCAAAATGACAAAATCTGTGAAAATTGTGCCAAAGGTAAACACACAAGAATGTCATTCAAAAAGAAAGACATTATTGGCACCACAAACACACTTGAACTTTTGTATCTTGATTTGTTGGTACAATTAGGACATCAAGTTTAGGTGGTAAATCATATGGTTTTGTCATTGTAGATGATTTCTCACATTTTACATGGGTCATATTTTTGGCAAATAAAAATGATGCAGTGACAGAATTTCAAGTGTGGTGCAGAAAAGTACAGAATGACAAAGGTTACACAATCATGACAATCCAAAGTGACTATAAAGGTGAGTTTGAAAATGAAGAATTCAAGACCCTTTGTGATGAACAGGGGTACGTGCATAATTTCTCATCACTAAGGACCCCTGAGCAAAATGGAGTAGTGGGGGGAGGAAGAACCAAACTTTGGTGGAGATGTAACGGACTATGCCTAGTGAAAACGGTCTACCACGGTATTTTTGGGCTTGTTACATTATCATCCGCGCCATGGTAAGACCAATTCTCAAGAAAACCCCTTATGAATTGTATGAAGGTAATAAACCCAACATTTCTCATTTCAAATCCTTTGGTTGTACATGCTTTATCTTGAACAATGGCAAGACAAACTTGGGAAAGTTTGATGAGAAAAGTCACAAGGGGATATTCCTTGGTTATGCAACTAATTCTCGAGCCTAATGAGTGTTTAATAAAAAGAACTTTAGTGGTAGGGAAAACTCCTCATGTTATTTTTGATAAATCAAGCTCAAAGCTAACATTTTTAGATGTAAATGTTGATGATGCATGGAACAAAGACTCAATGCAAGCTGAAGCACAATCAAGCAACCCCTAAAAGCCAGGCACCACTCAAGAGAACAATGACCCCTCAGGTACCACTGAGAAAACTGAAGATCCAACACTTGAAGAACATCAAGAACATACATGAGGACTCAGGACTGCCAAAAGAATGGAAACTTCTAAAGCACCATCTTCCAGCAAATGTGGTCGGCAATCTTGGAGACAGCATGAGGATGCAATCCTTACTAAGGCAAGCTTTAGATCAGGACATAGCTGCATTAATTTCTTAGGTGGAGCCTAAAAATGTTGACGAAGCATTGAGTGAAGAGTCATAGATATCGGCTATGCATAAAGAGTTGCACTAATTCCGTAGGAATGAGGTGTGGACTTTAGTGCCACGTCCTAGGCACCACTCCATGATTGGAAGCCGTTGAGTCTTCAAAAATAATTTGAATGAATCTGGAGCGGTAGTTAGGAACAAGGCTCGGCTTGTAGCCAAAGGGTATAGCCAAGAAATGGGAATAGACTTTGATGACTCTTTTGCACTAGTTGCTTGCTTAGAAGCAGTCTGCATTTTACTCTCATATGCATCTTCCTTGAATTTCAAGTTATACCAAATGGATATGAAAAGTGCTTTTAAATGGTCATATAAAGAAGATGTGTACATAGGGCAAACCCAAAGTTTTTAGGATGCCAATCACCCTCAACATGTCTTCAAGCTTAAAAAGGCATTCTATGGGTTGTAGCAAGCTCCACGGGCATGGTATTAGAGATTAAGTAATTTTTTATTGGATAAGAAATACAAAAGGGGTATGGCAGACCAAACCTTATCCACCAAGAGTTCTGGTAAAGATATCATTATTGTTCAAGTATATGTTGATGATATCATTTTTAGCTTAACTAACTCCATCTTGTGTACCTAATTTATAGATTGCATGAAGGTGAGTTTGAGATGAACCTCATGGGTGAACTAAATTTCTTACTAGGTCTGAAAGTAAAACAAATGAAGGAGGGCATGTTCATATGTCAAAGAAAATACACCCTCGAGTTGTTGAAGAAGTATGGCTTTGAAAATTTCAAGTCGCTGCCCACACCAATGTCGACATAATTAAATGGATAGCAATGGGAAAGGTAAAACAGTTGAGCCTACCCTTTATAGAGCCATGATTGGATCTCTTTTGTATATTGTTGCTTCTAGATCAGAAATCCAGTTTAGCATATGTCTATGTGCCCATTTTTAGTCTTGTCCTAAAGAGTCTCATATGATGGCTCTTAAACGTATTTTTCGATATCTTGTAGGCACAGTTGATATGGGCTTGTGGTATCCCGTCGATTGTAGTTTTAAACTCATTGCCTATACTGATGCAGATTATGCTGGATGCAAAATTGATCGAAAAGGCACTAGTGGCATGTGTCAGTTTCTTGGAGGTTGTTTGGTCTCCTGGTGTAACGTCGTAGCCGTTCGGATTCGGTTTAATGGTTCTGGTGTGGTGCTCGTGACCAATGTGGGGTTATAGAGCCTTGGTTGTGGCTTTCGGGTGTTGTGGGCCTTAGGTTTTAGCCCATTTAGCCTGATTGTTTTTTGGTGAAGAAGGTGACAGAGTAGGTCGTCGCATTTTGAACGCGACGGTTATCTACATCGCAATTCACCGAACCACCTTTCTGTGGCTTGACACGTTTGGTGACAGTTTGGTCTGCCGCATTTAATGCATGTTAAATGCAACATCTGCCTACGTCGCGATTTTGATCATGCATTTATTCCTCTATTTCAGGCTAGATAGAGCAGAGGTGGCTCTGTTCGGCCGAGGGGAGCTGTTGTGTGACATTTTCGGCAATTTCTGCCTTCAGGTGGCTCGTTCGGTGCAGGTTCCACGCAAGGAGGGCTTCCAGAGCGTGGATATGCTAGTGATGTGGTGTTCTTCACGTTATTTGGGTTCTTTGTATTGGTAGGGAGACTTCCTTTGTGGTTTAGTTTGATTTAAATGGTTTAAAGTTTTGGAATCATGCTATGGTAGTGTATGGTGGTTAGTTATTCATGTTTAAAGGTCCATTGTTTAGTGTATAAGTGGTTTGGAATGGATTTATAGAGGAGTCAAGGGCCCAACTGGTCTGCCTGAAAAGGCGACCAGTTGACCCATCGAGTTTTGCATGAATGCGATGGGAGGGTCCCTCACAATTTAGATACAGGTTGATGTGTTGCATCGATTGGTATGAACGTTAAACATAAGTTCGTCGCATTCATGCACCTAATTGGTTTTTAAGGCGATGCTATGGGTCATCGCGTTTATGGTTTCGATATCGATTGGCTTGCAGACATCAAGTTGTGCCGTCGCGGTTTGGTTCAGCGAGGTCATTTGGCTTGGTGGCGACGTGTCGGGCTGTTGCGATTATGTCGTGACACTGCGCCATGCCGCATTCATTTTGAAGTCACGATCGGTATGGTCATCATATTTTGAAAGGTGACATCTATGTCTGTGTTTCAGATTCCGAGGTGTGTTTGTGATAGTTGGGCAGTAATGGTCCTGTGTGGGCCTAGCCTTGGTTATTAATGTGGATTTAAGGTGTTTAAGTGTGTTTAATGTTAGTAAAAGCATGTTATAGGAGTAATGTTTGGCCTTTGGCTAGTTAGTGGGCTATGTTAATAAGTTAATTATGATTATAATTATATTAATTATGTTCAACATGTTAATTATATTATCACGTTAAGATTTAGTGGTTTATATGTACAGTGGGATGTGTTGCTGTGGGGGTCATGTGTTGACCAATGACATGCAAGTTTAGAATGTGTAGTATCGTGGTTTAAGAACACAAGTCTGTGAACATATTAAGTATCCGGTGTGGTTTGTGTGTTTACTGAGTTTGGTGGTCCGATTCTATTCTGAATTGCCTCTTCACTTGGGTACCCCAAGTTCTGTGTGAGCTAGGCACATTGTGGTTTGTTGTGCTTGGGTTTGTCCCAGTATTGTGTGTACCGTCGAGGTCTGTGTCATCTTCCTGGACACCCTCACTCCTATGTTTGAGTTGTACATCTGACTGAGGGAAAGACGACAGTCAAACAGCAACTTGTGAGTTGTGGTTTGTGTTTGGTCGCTTGTAGCGCGCTCGTGGTTGGGAGTACAGACACCAGTAGATGTACTGGGCCCTAGCTAGTCCTTTTTTTCCAATGCCTCACTTTAGGGAGCTCCGGCCAGAGTCTCTAAAGGTGCCAGGCATGGACCTGCAGTGGTGTGGCCTATAGGTGTGGTGTTGGTTGGTCTCCACAATTCTTTGGCTTTACATTGTGGTTGTGGAGCAGCAGCTGAACCTTTCATTTGTGGCTACAAGACTGAGAGGTAGTTCTTGTGTGGTGTTGACCGGGTTGGATACTGGCGTCATGAACTAGTAATCTTTACCAGCGTGGTAGCGTCGTTCCTTCTGACTCAAGCTTTACAGTGGTTGTGATTGTGAGAGGTGACTCTCCGGTTGTGCTTCCTACTCGTGTGGGTGTGTGTTGTGTTAACAGTATAGTTATGCGTTTGTGGTTAAGTGGTGGTACCTTGTGGTTTCAGGTACCTATACCCTTCGTGGGTTGTTGGTTGTTTGGACGCATTGGGTCGAAGTTTCAGGTTGTGTGGTGGAGCTATGCTCTGTGGAGCGTGTTTGTGTGTGACCCTCCACTGTCGGTTTGTACCCTTTAGTGGTAGTTCCTGTTGGGTTTACATGGATTTATATTAGAGATGTTTGTTTGATGATGAGCAATCAATGAGCATTTCATGAACAATACAATTTCATGTGATATGTATGTGTGAAACATGATAAGAATGACAAGTCAAGCAAATGTTAATAAAGAATCACATGTTTAATTGATCATCTAAATGTTCACATTATCTCACTAACAATACTCTTAAATGTAGGTGTGATTGGCATGCAAGACAATGTACCAAAACAAGAGCAAAAAGATCAAGAAAAGCACTAAAGACGAGTACCTATCGACAGCCCAAAGATGCCTATCGACAGCCCTGCACAGACAGATCTAATAGGGTACTGGCAAGATGTACCTGTCGACAGCCCCACTGATGCCTGTCGACAGATCTGCACAGACAGAACAAAACAAG
The DNA here is from genome assembly GCA_014218235.1 of Colocasia esculenta. Taxonomy (NCBI): domain Eukaryota; kingdom Viridiplantae; phylum Streptophyta; class Magnoliopsida; order Alismatales; family Araceae; genus Colocasia; species Colocasia esculenta. The sequence goes on from CM024758.1 coordinate 50,606,083, forward strand.
CTCCTGGCAAAGGTGTGCCTGTCGACAGACTCAAGTCGCCTGTCGACAGATTCACACAGGGAACTGCCTCCCGGAAAGCCAGCCTTCTGCCTTTGCAAGTCTGTCTACATCTATCGACAGATGCATTCCTTGTTGTCGACAGACAAAAGAGAAATTCAATACGAGATCTCCATATGTTTCCGACTTGGGTGTTTCCTTTTACCATAACTCTCCATACTTGAACACCCATATAAAAGGAACCTTTGGAGTTATTTCATACAGAAGCAGCCACAACACCAAAACCCTAAGCAAGTCTCAAGAGAGAAGATCTTTCTGCTGCTCTGCTTCAACCGTTGTCCAGGCAAACAAAGAGACTTTCTGAATGAGATTGAAGCCAGATTGTCCATCTCTCAAGCTTCTCCATCAACTGATACCTGTCAAGACGAAGCTTGAAGCACATTGGGACGATCATCTGAAGAGTTCCACATCAGGATTTGAATTCTCAACTCTGAACTCTTCTTTATCTTGTTTTTCATATCTGGTGTGTGTATGTTGTTGAGTCAATCATCCTTGTGCTTGATTCAAGTTTGTCATGTTGTTCTGATCGTGGTTTACATCAGACGACGTGAGTGTGTGTGTGTTGTAGCGAGTGAACTTGCTGATAAGCAGTCTTTCTGCATGTGTGTGTGTGGACGGTGGACGTAGGATACACAAGTTGTGTACTCCGAACCACCTTAAATCATCGTGTCTGTGGTTTGAACGTTTCACGCTAGATGTTTGGTAGGCATGTTGATCTTTCACACGCTAGATAAATTGCTATTCTATCTACTTACAACTAACACACATCTTAGTTTAATTTAAACTCTGTTGAAAATATCAAAAGTCTGTGTTCCATCGAAAGAGGTTCATTATATATTTTAATTGATAGTAATCTATTCAACCCCCTTTTCTAGATTACCATATTTATTTTTTAATTCCGCACATTTTTCAGTTTTCTGATATGGTGTTACCGTGGATTGTGTGGTGGACTAATTCCTTGTGGTTAGTCCCATTACCGATCGTTGGTGGTTGGCATGTGTGGCCTTGTTTTACTTGTTAGTTACTGTGGGGGAGTGACTCCTTGTTGTCAGTCTCATTATTGTCTGTTAGTGGTTGGCCTATATGGCTCGTGGCATGGTTCTTTCAGTTGTTGTGGTGGACTGGTGTTTCTACACCAGTCTTGTTGTTTCCTTTACTTCTTGCGAGCCGTGTCAGCTAGTGTGTTTATGTTTAATGCAGTTTAATTATACTTAGTGTTAGCACATTTTACTTCAGTTAGTGCGACCAGTGAGACCCTTGGGGGTTGAGGACCTAGTTCCTTCTTTCAGTTGTTGGTTTGTTGTTATCTTTGGGAGGTCCCTGCTGAGCCTGTGATCTTTTGAGGCTCACTCCCTTACAAATCCGTTCAGGTGTTAGCTGTGTGTTTGGCTTGCAGTGGCATCGTGGCAAACTTGTACCACCAGCAATTGAGTTGTAGTTGTTGTTGTGTGAGCTTTGCTCCCTCGGGGTATGCCCCAGGTAGTTGTACTTTACTCTTGGGCATGTAATAATGCATTGGAACAATGTAAATTGTGGAAAATGAGTATAAATACATGTACTTTCTTGTATGTTATGTTCTTGGGCTGTCTTTTATATTCTTACTGGACACTTGTGTGAGCTATTCCTTGCGAGACTTCGGTCCGATCGCAGGAGGTAGACTTTGATATGGAGCCCTACTGAGCATAGGTATCCAGGATCGCTACACCTGGGCCTCCAAGAAGCAACATTCAGTGGCACTCTCAACTGTCGAGGCATACTATGTTGCCACTGGTAGTTGTGGTGTATAATGCTTTGGATTAAACATCAGTTTGCTTGATTTCAATGTTTAGTTGAATTGTGTTCTGATTTTGTGTGATAACACAAGTGCAATTAACTTATCTAAAAACACAATTCAACATTCTAGAACCAAGCATATAGAGTTTAAAGTTGACATCTTGAGTGATCATGTAGGTACAGGTGACTTTGAATTAAATTTCATTGAGAAAAATGCACAAATGGCAGATATTATTACAAAGCCATTGAGTGACGATAGATTCACAACACTGCGATGAGAGCTGAGTGTGGCAAAATCTAGAGTTGCATTAGTAAGGGGAAAAGTTGCATGTGAAAGAGCCCCATCATGCATGCTTGTTTTTATTTATGTATGTTTAAAAAAAAAATCCTTAGATGCATGTGTGTGTATACTTGTATATAGCCAAATCCTTTTTTAAACTTCTAAGACTAAAATTTCGTGATAAATATAGCAAAGAACATAGGCACTTGGTATTCTTTTTACTCACATAGGGAGAGGTGAGTTAAAGACTAGTTTGGAGGACTCAAAAGTAATCCCTTTCTTATTTTCCTTAAAAACTCTTGTAAAGAATCTTGTAGGATCAAACCATGGCACAAATTTGTTGTTGATTGAAAAAATCCTTCAAACTTGTTGATCCTTAAGCCTTTATGTCAGTGCATTGCTAACTGAACCGATTTACATTGAATCTGGGATTTGATTGACCGATTCAAAAGTTTAGTCCACCGATTTCGATCATGAACCCAACCAGAGCATCTCAGTGACGACCGACTTATGTTGGTGCAACCCAAGCCGGCTTCTTAAGCCTTGGGGTCTTAGTGGGACAACACCCACACTTCATTTTCCATCCTTTTAGCCCCCAAGTGCTCCCTTCTTGCCCTAGAGAGCTTTTCTTCCTTCCCCAAAAGCTCCAAGCCCAAGGGAGACTTTGGATGATCCAATATCCTTGTCGATTGTCCTTCCTATTCTCTCGGCTTGCTCATTGTAAGTTTCCTCATCGACGCTACATCCCAGGGGAGTGATTCTCAACCCGAAGCTCAGGTGTGTCCCAACCTCGACGGTCATTATGCATCTCTTGTCATCCATGGCTCTGTGACTCATGGTAACCGTCGGATATCAAGAGGTGTAGTACAGGGGTATGTGCAAAAAGCAACCAAGAGGGGAGGGGTGAATTGGTTATCGCCTAATTTAAAAAATCTTTTAAACAGAATAGACTAAACTCAATTAAGAGAATCTATAAAAATAATGTGCACAACAGAATATGATAATAAAAACTGTGAAACCAACTATCCTAGTGTGTATAGAACAGAGGTAGAAGATATGGATCAAACCATAAGACACATAAGATTTATAGTGGTTCAGCAAACACACCCCTGTGTGTGCCTACGTCCATTACCACACACCCCATGAGGATTTCCACTACTTGTTTCTAGGTACAAGTGTATGTTGGGTTGAGTGTAATTTCATATCATTTCCCCTCTTATTTTGATGATGACAAATGTGATTTTAATGCAAACTAATTGAAACATGATAAACACACCTTACCTGAGATTTATATTCAAAAAGCATGTTTCAAAGCACACTTATCATTTGTACTCATAATAAAATATTTTACTAATGATATATGTGTTTAATTTTCAGGTACAAATACTTTTTGCAAAAGTGGTGTCGACACACCCCACAATGGTGTCGACACAACACCTCAGACCCCAAGGGAAAAAGCTGAAAAAATGCTGAGACTATGTCGACACTAGTCAAAAAGCAGGTCGACACGAGTCGCAAATTCCAGGATTTAGACTACTCAGGTCGACGCAGGATGAGGGCAGGTCGACACTGGACCTCGTTCCCAGAACAGCCTGTTTCCAGAATGGGACAGGAGGTCGACACCACCACCAGGGCAGGTCGACACACTACGAAAGATTGCAACTTAAAATGGATGATTGCCACGTGTCATCCTAGGGCGATGGTGTATCAACCTAGGATCGTGTGCCCTTGTATCTTTGGAATCCTTTGGGTATAAAAACCTCCAATGGCCATCCATCACATCAAGAGACCCAACGAACCTTTGGAGCCTCCCGAAAAGTTTCCTTTGGCGGCGAGAAGAGCTCATCTCCCTCCTCGCTCTCCTGGTGTCTTCTAAAGACCAATTCTCATCAAATCAAGTGTGAGAATTAGAGTGTGATCCTTGAAGAAGCAATTGAAGCGCCTCAAGGAAGCAGATCAAGTAGAAGCATCCTTTGGAGAAGATTTCAAGGAAGATCCCAAGTTCAAAAGTGCAGAGCACGTTTGGGACTTTAAGAATCCAAGCTCTTCCCAATCTGCTTCTACAAGGGAGTACAATTGAAAGAACAACGTTTTTTCATACAATTCTTACTGTACTTCTGTTCTTCTGAGACATTTTGAGATTTGCAAGTGCTTCTGCATAATTCTCATGAATGTTCTCATGTTCGACTAGATCTGCTGCTAGAAGATCTATGTCTTGTGTTGGTGTCTAGCAAAGTCGTTGTGAGCCATTGTGCTCAGTTTGAGTTGTCGAACTCAAGTTTTGTTGAGCAGTCTTGCTCAGGGATCTAGAGCAGTCTTACTCTAGAGTTGTGTGAGTTGTAAACTCAGGTGTTGGAGTTGTCTGGCTCCAGTGGGTGTGTTACCCAGGTTGTTTAGTGAATCCTCACTGGGTGTGAGGGGTGGATGTAGAATCACATGGGTGATTTCCGAACCACCTAAAAATCTCTGTGCACTTGTCTATTTGTGGTTTTATTCTATCATCCGTTAGATGCTTGCATAGGATCGCTAAGATTCACTTAATCAACTGGTTTTCACATCTATTTTATCAACTCACTTAACATCTCATCAGATCTATGTTTTTCACTGTTAAAATTGCCTCTGATTCTAAAAGTATTTTAAATTGCTTAAGCTTCTGCATAAAGTGGCATAGATCTATTCATCCCCCCCCCCCCCTCTAGATCTTATCCACACCTTTTTCCTCGATCCTTCAATTGGTATCAGAGCGGGTTTACACCTGATCTGATTTGATCTGAGCAGTTTTTGAGTATTGTGTGTCTGATTGCTTGATTGTTTGCTTGCTTGCTGAGTATTTCTTCTGTGCTTTCTTTTTAAGTAAATGGATTCCAGAGGATTCATAGCTGAGGGCCATTCCATAAATAGCCACCATTGTTAATGGAACAGACTATTCATATTGGAAAATAGAATGCAAGTGTTTCTAAGAGCCCAAAACTATGAAATCTGGAAAGTAGTGGAAGTAGGTCCCTATGAAAACCAGGGAGAAGAAGAAACCTGGACTAGGGAACAAATAAGAAGAGCTACATTGATTATAGTGCCATGAACATGATTCAATGTGCTGTTCACCCCAAAGAGTACTCAAGAATCTCAATGTGCAAATCTTCCAAAGAAATGTGGGATAAACTTGAGGTACTCTATGAGGGAACATCACAGGTTAAAGAAACCAAGGCTAACATACTTGTCTCTGAATATGAATTGTTCATGATGAAATCTAACGAGACAATTCTGAAATGTTTGCCAGGTTCATGATCATAGTCAATGGACTGAAGGCCTTAGGTAAGGACTATACGGATGCTGACTTGGTAAGAAAAATCCTGCGTTCTCTTTCTTCAATATGGCACACCAAGGCCACTGACATTGAAGATTCTAAAGACTTGTCCAAAATGTCTTTGGATGATTGATAGGATCCTTAATGACATATGAAATCAATTTAAAAAGAAATGAGGAACACATAATCAAAACCAAGCCAGTAGCATTAAAGGCCTCATCTAGTAACAAGGACAAAAGTCAGGATAAAACAAGTTCTGATGAGTCTCAGTCCAATGAGGTGAGCTTGCCCTCATGACCAGGCAATTCAGGAAATTCCTAAATACAGAAAAGAAAAATTCACAGGGAAAAGAAATTCCCATCAGGTAAAAGAAATATTTCCTCTTCTAATGTTAATTCTAATAGGAATCAGAAATCTGATGTTAGTGTCATTGTTACAGGTGCAATAAGCCAGGACATATGAAGGGAGAATGTCCTGAAAACAAGAAGGAGAAGCACAAGAAAATTCACAAATTCAAGAAGCCGAAGGCCATGGTAGCCACTTGGTCTGATGAAGACTCAAGTGAAGAAGAAGAAAAAAATCCTCAAGCTCTGGAAGTGAGGAGATATGCTTCATGACCAACAACTCTAAAGAAAAGTAAGCACTTCTTTTGAAGATTTCACTGTTGAAGATTGGCAGGATGTTTATGCTGAATTAGTTGAAAAATATTCTGAAATGAGAAAAGAAAATAAACATCAAAAGAAAATTGAAAACATGTATCATAACCAATCTTCAAATAATAGAATTGTGAGCTAGAAAATGAATAACAGAATTAATGAAGAAAAAGAAAACCTTCTAAATTTTGATGATCTAAAGCTTGCCTCTCAAAAGCCATCCAAGAATTCAAAGACCTATCTGAAAAGCTGGAAATGGAAAAACAAGAAAAACAACAAAAGATTGAAGAAATTAAAACCCTTCAAAACCAGCTAAAAGAAAGGGATAAGTTATCCAACATTCACAAAAGTAAAGATACTTGGAGGCACTGCTAGGAACAAACATGAAAACAACTTCTCATGGATTAGGATTCAACAAACAGAAACCAAAGAAAGACAAATCTGGTGAGAAAAAGGGCAAAGCACCATTAATTAATTTGTCAAGGGTCCTAATCTTGAGAACACAGAAATCAAGCAAACATCAGACAAAACATCAGACAAAACATCAAACAAAAATCAAACAAACACAAAACAAATCAAAAACTCAAAAACAAAAGAAGACAACAAGGTCGACACAGTCTCCTGACAGGTCGACCTGCTCAACATCAACAGCACCAACAACTCCATCAGAAATTCAAATAAAAATTTGAAAAACAAGAAAAAGTCAAGGAAATCATTTATAAAGAACCTTGGACCTCCAAGACAGCATTTCAAGATGATTGGACCAATCCTGGAGCCATGGTATGACAACTCTTGTTGGTATCATCCTCAATTCTTTTATCCAAACTTTTGATGTACCAACAAAATCCATGGATTCTACCTCCTCATCTGAATTCTCATGCTCAAATGAAAAACTCCCCTCCTACCAAAACAAAAACAATGGTGTTTTCATTTCTAAAGGAAGAAGAAAGTGAAAAAGACAGAGAACACCAAAGTAATAAAACAAAAGTCAAAACAAGTCAAATTTGGTGAGAAAAGATTTGTTAACATTGTCCAAACTTTCTGATGGTCCCAACTCTGTTTGGGTACCAAAATCTTCTCTCCACTAATTGATGTTGCAGGAAGGCGTGCACCCAAATCAACGTGTGGTTCCTTGATAGTGGGTGTTCACGACATATGACTGGAGATAGAGCCAATTTTCTTTCCTGCTGAGAAGGAGGGAGGTTCAGTATATTTTGGAGGTAAAAATAAAGGAAAGATCATAGGATCTGGAAAGGTTGGTCAAACTTTCTCAAACTCTGTTGATAGTGTTTTATTAGTTGATGGTCTTGATTACAATCTGTTAGTATTAGCCAACTATGTGACAAAGGTCCAAAGTTGTATTGAATCCAATTTCTGTAAGATCATTGATTCATCAACTGATACGATAAAATTTGTGAAAAAGGAAAACAATGTTTACATGATCGACCTTAATAAAAACTTCTCTGAAAATCTTTGCTTTGTTGCTAATAAAGATGAAATTGCATGGACTTGGCACAAAAGACTTGGCCATGCAAGTTTCCAGAACTTTAAATAATTGTTAAGGCTGAACTGGTTAAGGGTCTTCCTGAAACTTTCTTAAATGTTGAAAATCAAGTTTGTGGGATCTGTGCCCAAGGAAAACAAACAGAAAATCTTTTAAGACCTTCAATGAGGTACTCACATCTAGGCCACTAGAACTACTCACATGGACCTTTTTGGCCCAACAAGAGTTCAAAGTCTAAGTGGCAAAAGATATGGGTTTGTAATCATTGATGATTTTACAAGATTACTTGGGTTATCTTCTTGTCCCACAAAAGTGATACTTGCCTTGAATTCAGAAAATTCTGTACCACAGCCCTAACAAACTTTTCATATAAAATCAAAAATATTTTAACTGATCATGGGGGTGAATTTGAAAACCAATCATTTTCTGATTTTTTGCTGAATTTCAAATATTCCACAAGTTTTCTTCACCTAGAACTCCAGAACAAAATGGAGTTGTGGAAAGAAAGATAGAACTCTTGTGGAGATGGCTAGATCCATGCTCTTAGAAAGTAAGTTGCCCAAATCCTTCTGGCTGAAGCTGTAAACACAGCAAATCACATTCTAAATGGAGCTTTGATCAGACCAAAAATCAGAAAACCCCCTATGAATTATTGAAAAACAAAAAGCCAACTGTTTCTTATTCATCAAAACCTTTGGTGCAAATGCTATGTACACAATAATAATAAAGAAAATCTTGACAAGTTGATGCTAAGAGTCAGGAAGCCATCTTCCTTGGCTATTCAGAAGTGTCAAGAGCTTCAGAGTGTACATCTTGAAAAACAAACTGTTGAAGAGTCTCCTCATATTATATTGATGAAAATTCCTTTTCAACTAACACTTCTAAATCTTGCAGGGAAAAACAATATAGTGAAGAGGAAACTCATTGTGGACTCTTCACCAACTGTTGAGGAGCTTGAAGACTGTGGTGAGATCTTGAACAAAAATTCACCATCTTCAAGTGGAACAGGTAATATTGCTCCAAATTTGAATACTCCTCAACAGGTAACTTCTGAACATCGAAGTTTAAGAGATCACCCTTTGGATAATGTAGTGGTAATTTACATGATAGGTTAGAACTCGATCTTCATTCTTGCTAATCTTGAAGAAGACCCACTAGCTCTAATTTCTCAATTGAACCAAAGTCAATTGATGAAGCTTTATCAAGTTCTGAGTAGATTGATGCAATGCATGATGAACTTCATCAATTTGAACGAAATCAAGTATGGGAATTAGTACCTAGACCTAGTGACCAAACCATCATTGGCACTAGAGGGTTTTCAGAAACAAATTGAATGAATCTGGTCAGGTAATTAGAAATAAAGCTAGGCTAGTTGCAAAGGGGTACAATCAAGAATTTAGAATTGATTTTGAAGAATCATATGCCCCTGTAGCTAGACTAGAAGCAGTCAGATTTTCCGCTGCTTTTGCATCTCCCATGCATTTCAAAGTTTTAATGGATGTCAAAAGTGCATTTTTAATGGTTATATAAAGAAAATGTTTTTGTTGAACAACCTCCTGATTTTGAAAATGAAAAATATTCTAACCATGTTTTCAAGCTTAATAAAGCTCTCTATGGTCTTAAGCAAGCTCCAAGAGCTTAGTATGACCGTTTGAGTACATTTTTACTTGAAAAAGGATATTCTAGAGGAAATGTGATCAGACTTTGTTCACAAAAAGAGTCAAAAATCAAATAATTGTGGTCCAAATTATGTTGATGACATAATATTTGGCTCAACCAATCAAGGCCTATGCACTGAATTTTCAAATCAAATGAAGAATGAATTTGAAATGAGTTTAATGGAGATTTAACATTTTCTTTGGGATTGCAGGTTAACCAAACATCTGAAGGGATCTTCATCAGTCAAGCCAAATATGTCAAGGAACTTCTCAAAAGGTTTGACTTTCAGAACCTCAAGCATTCAAGCACACCTATGCTATAAATGCTAAGCTAGAAGAAGACTCAAATGGTAAGTCAGTAGATCCAAAGACCTACAGAGGTATGATTGGCTCTCTACTCTATCTTACAACTTCTAGACCAGATATTCAGTTTAGTGTGTGTTTGTGTGCTAGATTTCAGTCTAATCCTAAGGAAAGTCACATGTTAGCTGTTAAAAGAATTTTCAAATATCTTGTTGGACATGTGATTTAGGAATTTGTTGGTTCCTGCTAATTGCAAGCTAGATTTGATTGCCTATTGTGATGCTGACTATGCTGGGTGTAAATTAGATAGAAAAAGCACAGTGGCTTGTGTTATTCCTAGGTGGGTGCCTTATTCTTGGCTTCCAAGAAGCAGCATTCAGTTGCACTGTCAACTGCAGAGGCTGAATATGTTGCAGCAGGTAGATGTGGAACTCAATTTCTGGGTGAAACATCAACTTCTCGATTACAACCAAGATTTAGGTTGTGTACTCATCCTATGTGATAACACAAGTACAATAAATCTGTCTAAGAACCCCATTCAGCATTCTAGAACCAAGCATATTGAGATTAGGCATCACTTCTTGAGAGATGAGGTTGCAAAGAAGTCCTTTGAACTCCATTTCATTGAAACTGAAAAACAAATTGCAGACATATTCACCAAACCCCTTCCTGAAACAGGTGTGATAAGATCTAGAAGGGGGGGGTGAATAGATTCTATGCCACTTTATGCGGAAGCTTAAGCATTTAAAATACTTTTAGAATCAGAGGCAATTTTAACCTAAAAACACAGATCTGAGAGATGTTAAGTGAGTTGATAAAATAGATGTGAAAACCAGTTGATAAGTGAATCTTAAGCGATCCTATGCAAGCATCTAACGGATGATAGAATCAAACACAAAATAGACAAGGCACAAGATTTTTAGGTGGTTCGGAAATCACCCATGTGATTCCTACATCCACCCCTCACACCCAGAGGATTTACTAAACAACCTGGGTAACCCACCCATGGAGCCAGACAACTCCAACACCTGAGTTTACAACTCACACAACTCTAGAGTAAGACTGCTTAGATCCCTGAGCAAGACTGCTCAACAAACACTTGAGTTCGACAACTCAAACTGAGCACAATGGCTCACAAACGACTTTGCTAGACACCAACACAAGACATAGATCTTCTAGCAGCAGATCTAGTCGAACTTGAGAACATTCATGAGAATTATGCAGAAGCACTTGCACAATCTCAAAATGTCTCAGAAGAACAGAAGTACAGTAAGAATTGTATGAAAAGACTTGTTCTTCAATTTTACTCCCTTGTTGAAGCTCAGATTGGAAGAGGCTTGGATTCTTGAAGTCCCAAACGATGTCCTGCACTTTTGAACTTGGGATCTTCCTTGAAATCTTCTCCAACGGATGCTTCTACTTGATCTGCTTCCTTGAGGCGCTTAAATTGCTTCTTCAAGGATCACACTCCATTCTCACACTTGATTTGATGAGAATTGGTCTTCAGAAGACACCCAAGAGCAGAGAGGGAGATGAGCTCTTCTCGCCGCCAAAGGAAACTTTTCGGGAGGCTCCAAGAGTTCGTTGGGTCTCTTGATGTGATGGATGGCCAATTGGAGGCTTTTTATACCCAAAGGATCCAAAGATACAAGGGCACACGATCCTAGGTTGATACACCATCGCCCTAGGATGACACGTGGCAATCATCCATTTTAAGTTGCAATCTTTCCGTATGTGTCGACCTGCCCTGGTGGTGGTGTTTCGACCTCCTGTCCCATTCTGGAAACAGGCTGTTCTGGGAACGAGGTCCAGTGTCGACCTGCCCTCATCCTGCGTCGACCTGAGTAGTCTAAATCCTGGAATTTGCGACTCGTGTCGACCTGCTTTTTGACTAGTGTCGACACAGTCTCAGCATTTTTTCAGCTTTTCCCTTGGGGTCTGAGGTGTTTGTCGACACCATTGGGGGGTGTGTCGACACCACTTTGCAAAAAGTATTGTACCTGAAAATTAAACACATATATCATTAGTAAAATATTTTATTATGAGTACAAATGATAAGTGTGCTTTGAAACATGCTTTTGAATATAAATCTCAGGTAAGGTGTGTTTATCATGTTTCAATTAGTTTGCATTAAAATCACATTTGTCATCATCAAAATAAAGGGGAAATGATATGAAATTACACTCAACCCAACAATCTCCCCCCTTTTTGATGATGGCAACATTAAATCCATATGACAATGAGGTTTTGATGAGATGTGATTCTAAGCAATTTTTGGTTATTCAAAGTCCTTATTTTTCTTTTTGTTCATGCTTGTCAAGACCTTAAAATATATCTTAGTCACATTTGATAGTTGTACTAGTGAAGTACAATGTTACTTGAAGTAAGTTAGTTGCATAAAGAGGTCAAGCAACTTGACAAGCATTCATACATTCACATTCACATAACAATTTTCAATCACATGAAGACACAAATGACGAAGTTCATTCAAGCTAAGCAAAAAATCATTTCATTTCATTCAAGAGTAAGCATTACAATCTTTCCAAAACATTACAATCATTTCTTGTTCTCTTTCTTTTCTTCTCCCCCTTTGACATCATCAAAAAATTACATTATGTAGAAGTGGAGGAGGAGGAGGAGGAATGGGAAGTAAGATTGTCTCAATGTCTGACAATCTTTTCTCCATGAAAGTCAAGCTGGACTTCATTTGATCTTGAATGGTTGTGAGTCTTGTATGCAAGTAATGTTCCATTCTGTCTGAGTTTTCTATCAAAGTAGCTTGAATTCTGTCTAGATCAGCTGATAAGGGTTGTGAAGAGGAAGATGATCCAGCTGACCAACCAGGCCTTTGCATGATTTTGAATTCCATTTTCAAATCAGTGATCTGTTTGTCAATGTGAGCATTGAAATTCCTCATGCTCTCCAAATCATCCACTAGATGTGCAAAAGAAAGTCTTGTGCTGGTGATCTCATGTAGTGTCTGCTTTTTTTGAAAACATCATCTTGGAATTTGCTAAAATCCCGTAAGAACCTTCTCCAGTTTGTCTTGATGTTCTTTGAGCTGAACTGAAGCATCTGCCAGAGTACCAATTAATCTATTGAATCTTTGAGCTGCATAGTCTGAGGCAGCTTTTTGCTCTATGAACTTGGCAGACACAGTGTTCTCCATCCTTTGAATCCTCAACTCAAAAGCTTGTGACATGGTTTGAATAGAAGTGTTCAAGGTTTCAAATTTATCATTTAAAAAGGAGAACAACTCTGGTGGAACAGAAGTCCACCAGAGGAGTGTGGATGCTTGAAATGTGGTTGTGGAGAGACATGTGGAATGTCAAATTCAGTGGGCATGGAGGATGTTGAAACTGAGGTGAGAGTGGGGCATGAAATGGTATATCACCTTCAGTTGAGACTTGAGGCTGATCCTCATTCAAAGGAGGCTGATCCTCTTGACCTTGGGCTGCCCCTTGAGCTTGAGGGTGTTCCTCTTGACCCTGGGGCTGGTCCCCTTGACCTTGAGGCTGTTCCTTGGACATGAGGCTGGTGCTCCTGAGCTGAGGGGCCTCAACTACAACTGGCCCTCTCCTAACTTGATTACCCTCCAGTCTGAATCCCATGAATTTCTGAATAGTCTTGAAGCGATAGATGTTGGATTTAGGGATAGACTGGATTTCTCCATTGTCCAAAGGCACACCAAAGTGCTGGAACACTGAAGTCAGGTGTGCAGCATATGGAAGAGATCTCTTGAGGGCTTTCCTGGTTGTTTCAGATATAATCTGATACATTATTACATGGAGATTGATTTTGATGTCCTTTGCCATGCAATAGAGAATGAATCTCTGATACCAGGTATATAGGATCTCAGGCATTGCCGTTACGCCAAAACTCGAGTTGTTGTGTAAGGATACCATCCTTCCTTATAACCCACCACAGGGTACAGTCCCCCTGCTGGACAACTCAGCAACACCCGCAGGCAGGTCCACACCCGGACCTAGGCATGACTTGGCCACCCGCCTCCGCCACACCCTCATTCTCAGTCTCCCCAGGGTGAGACGCTGGCACCGCGCACCTGCCTCGCAGCATGCCGCCCAACAGTGTAAACCCCCACACACGGTTGTTTATGGGGACAACACAAACCCCACCTCATTCCGAGGATGAGGCAACCTAGTGTGCATGCGCGTACGCACTACACACCACAACGTGCTCACAACCAAGCACACCACACCCAGTGATATTCAGGGTTCTAAAAGAATAGAAGAAAAATGTGAACATGAGAACAACAATCTAAACAAGCAAGTATAGAATTCTCCTGTCACAGAAGGTCGACCTTGTGGTCTTCTTTGCCGACGATGTCTCGGTGCAGAATTGGCCGATGTAGAACGCTTCAAAATGGAGCCTTGAAAGTAGCAACTACAAGTCCACTCCATTATGATGAAGAACACCTTCTTAGAACTTCTAGAAGGCTTCTGGATGATGGAGACTCATTTTTCAGGCTTCTACATGTTCAGAGCATCTATAGGCACTTCCTAAGGCTTCACAATCCTCTCTTGAACTCTAGGGCCTGAGATGATCTTTTGGAGGCATGTGGTGCTATTCCAAAACAGGGAACATGTAGTATTTATAACCCCAAAGGATTCCTCAAAGTTTGGAAAGAACTTGATCACTGTAGGATTCTGTTTAGGAATGTTCGTATGTAGAAACGTCAAAATCGATCGACTGAAATCTTCAAATTGGTCGTCCGATTTTTCCCTTAACTTCAACTGGTGCTTCGGCTGGCAAATCAACTGGCCAATCGGTCGACCGATTCTGGAGAATCAGTTGTCCAATTTCTTGACTGTCCTAGTGCCAATCTGTATTGGCTAGGTCAGTCAACCAAAATCCACAAATCGGTCGTTCGATTTTCTACTTGGTCATCAATTGATTGGGCCTTGTTCTTTAATCGATTGGCCTTGTTGTTCTTCAATCGATTGGAGCCTCACATAATCAGTCGACCGCTTCTTGAAAGTCGGTCGTCCAATCTCTTGAGTTGTCGACACCTTTTGATCATAGGTCGATCGATTTACTAAAGTGGGTCATCCGATTGTGTCAGTTCTGCAATTCTTCTACCAGTCTTGTCTTTTCTTTTTGCCCAAGTCTTAGGCTTTGTAATGTCCACTTCAAGTGCGACTTGTGGACACTTTTACTGCACACTTAACACCCAAAATAGACCCTCAAATCACATATAAATAATTCAAACACTTGGGCCAAGAACATGAATTATACTTAGTGTTTTAGTGATTTTCTCAACATGAGTTAAACTTAGTTTTTTTGTGATCATCAAAATCTACAGAGTACAGCAATGTCCTCCTTTTTTATGATGACAAAACACTTGCAGATTTTTCACACCAAACACAACATTCACATTCATATGCCAATTTAATTGGTTTTTTTTATATGCACTCAAGCATTCAATCATGCAATATGCAAGCATTCAGTCATGCAATATGACTCCCCCTCTCAAGAATACTTCTAACTCTCCCCTTTTCTTTTGAACAAACTGTCCCCCAAATTTAAATATAAAATTTATAAATTTCTCCCCCTTTTTGACAACATCAAACGGTGGGTGGTATTAGGGATAAGAAACGCAACTAGCATAAATAGAGAGTATGAGAAGAGTTCACCAAGGGCATGATGATGGGAATGCACGCTCTAAGAGATATCCATTTTATAGTCCATGTATTTAATCAAGCTCTCAACACACATTCAGAAATTAAATTCTATTAGATGTGATGTGTGAGACATCATTAAAAGGTATCATGCATGACGATAAGCAAAATTTCTAATTAACACTAATGGATACTCTCAATCTTACCCATACATGAAAGACTCTCAATTTTTGGTAGCTATCACTCTGCCCCTTTTTTTTGTTTTGAAACAAATGATATCATTCAGTTTTTTTGTTCATTTCTTTTCTTTCACTTTTGAGGAAGGTATTGTTGTTTGACGCGACGCTTCTCACTTGTTCAGTGGAAAGACCCGGTTACTAAGGTCAGTTCCTCTTTTCACTTTTTAATCTTGGACAGACAGCTTTTTTCTCACGAGTTACTACAAGTTAGGTGGATTTTAAGCATCACAAGAGTATTAAGAAAAACTTTCACCGGTCATTAAGGTGATATCTGCTAATCATAGTCATGTGCATTAGGGTGTTGGCCTCAATTTCAGATGTATTTTGAGAAGCAAGTTAAATACAGAGCTATTTGGCTCTCTCTTAATGTATGCGCATACCAAATGAAGAAATCTCTCCCTTAGTGGTTGAATTAATGAACACTAAGTCTTAAGCCAATGCAATAAATATGAAGGGAGTACTAGGCCATAGAAAGAGTGAAGGAAGTGTCTTTACATATACTTTACACGTAAGTACACAAGGGATATATATGCAAATGGCACTAAGTTCTAAGACTCTTTTTTGTGTTTTTGATTTTTTTTTACTTTTTGTTTTTCTTATAGAAAGAAAACAAAAACACATCCTATAATCAAAATCTAAAAGAGTAAACAATACAACATACAAGAGTATTCATGTGTTACCTTGATAGTCCAAAATAGAAGTACATGATACCAATTGAAGTACATGATACTCACAAAGCAATTTCGGTGCCCTGAAGTTCACATTGAAGTTCTTTTATCTTCAGGTTTCCAAGGCATCTCTAACTACAAATCTTAGGTGGATTTCTTTGGTTCCCAAATGGTTTTGGGTCCAATAGTGTTAGTCTTGGAAGGGAGCAGATCCTTCCTAATCCACACCAAGTTCATTTTCTACATGTTTTTCTTTAAAGAACTAGTATAACTCATATGACCATGCCCACCACAGAAATAACATGTGATGTTAGAATCACGTAGTGTAGGGCGTGACATGTGAATAACATAGGATGCAACATGCTTACTTCTTTTCACATGGGTTGATTTATTAACTTACTCAGTTTTCTTAGCATGAGCTAGTTTCTTAACATGAGCAATTTTCTTAGCATGTGATTGTGAAGTGTAAGACCTGGCCCCCTTGGGCCCTTTGGCCCCGTCCTCAGGGTCGCGACAGGCACTCTGGTCGCGACATGGTCTCACCAGAGTGGCCTGCCGTGATGGGCTTGGTGACGCGCCACACCCGGCTATCGCATTCTTGTCGCGACGGGGGAGGGGGGGGGTCGCGTCCTTGTCGCGGCATCTGACGGCGTCACGA
Organism: Colocasia esculenta; assembly: GCA_014218235.1. Classification (NCBI taxonomy): domain Eukaryota; kingdom Viridiplantae; phylum Streptophyta; class Magnoliopsida; order Alismatales; family Araceae; genus Colocasia; species Colocasia esculenta. Next base: position 50,622,819 of record CM024758.1, read on the forward strand.
CTGCTTTTCTGACAGACGTGACAGCTATCTTGTCTGTCAGAACGGTCGTCTCGGATGGTAGGAGCGTACAGCGTTGACGCGACCTAGTCAGTCGTCGCGTTTGCTTTTACCGGTCCTCGAGGTTTGACCGCTTTTAGGGTCGCACCGGGGGTGGCAGCCGCGAGGCGTCGCAACTTGGTTGTTGTCGTGCCAGGTCACCCCGTCGCGTCTTGGAGGCCGTCGGTTTAAAACCAAATCCGCGCCCCATTCTTTCCCTCCCACCCTCTCTCTTCTCCGTCTTCCCTCTTCTCCCCCTCTCGAGCTCCCTTGTGTTTTGTCGGTGGTTCCTCGTGCTCGGGGTGCTCGTGCTGAGGTGGCTTCATCTCGTTCGGGCAGGGGACGTGTTTGTGTTGCTTAGAGCGAGGAGGAGGTGGTCATTCCTATGTGAAGGCCTCAACAGGTCGGCTCTTCTTGTGGAGGTAGGGACTCTTAATCCTCTCGCTCTAAGCATGCTCCCTTCCCCCTTTAGATTGTGTTTCCCTAGTGGTTTGGGGCATGGGAGTGTGAGGAATCCATGCTCGAGGTTGAGTGAGGTTTTCCTTCGAGTGTAGATTCATGTGAATCCATGTTTGTGGGGCTCTAAGGGTTGTTTGGAAGGATTTACAGCTTTTAATACATGTTGAGCATGCTCCCCTCCCCCTGTGGAATGTTTATTTTGTGTTTTGTGGTGGTTCCAGGAGGGATTGCTCCGAAACCCCCCCTGCTGAAGACACGACCACTATAGAGGTCGCGATCTTGTCGCAACCAGCCAGCTCTTGGGTGTCGTGACCTGGTCACGACGGCAAGGGCCACCGCGACAAGGAAGGGCGTCGCGACAAGGTCGCGACGGCCTGATGCATCATGACTACAGCCGAGAGATAGGTTTTGGGTCTTCATCATTTCCGTTTCTTTTACTGTACTCGTGGCACCTGTGCTAGTTCCCTAGTACGGTACTACACTAGTCGTTTGCCCGGTGCTCGGCACTTGAGGGCTTGTCCCGTTTAAGAGGTTATTACCGCTACCTGGGACCCCTATCCTCGGGAGCCTGTTGAGGGAGTACTCCGGGCTACGAGCGTGCTCGAGTTGGCAGCCCAGCAGGCGGACTCTAGTGCTAAGGGGAAAACGGTGGTTAGGACAGCGGCATTGAGTCGTTTACAGAGCTCTAGTGGTTGGTCTGGGACGCCGAGGATGGTTAGGAGTTCTACCCAGCACAGGCCAGCCAGTCCTGTTTCTCACTGCCTCGCTCCTTATGGCCCTGGAACCACTTAGAGAGGCTAGGCGTGGGACCGTAGTCCGGCAGGACTATGGCAGTTACTGTTGTGTGCTTTGTGTCCTACCTCTCTCTAACGAGACGTGAGGGTTAGGACCTGGGTCGAGGATAAGACGTCGGTGGGCGCACCTGACCTTGACTAGTGGTAGTGTCTTCTGTAGCTAGTGTACCTTGTCCAAGTGGGGTATCGCCCTGCCTGTGTTTGCTAGCCTCGTGGTGGTCACGACGAGCAGTCGTACGGAGTTTCCGACCGTGTTGTGTTTCTGTACCGCGCAAGTTGCAGTTTCGCTTCCGCACTTTAGATTGTAGGTAGAAGATATAAACTATGTTATTTATTTGATATGTATATTCTTCTGCCTATTAGAGCCAGTAGGAGATTGGTAGTCCGTACTGAGCTTCTGTTGTGAAGCTCATCCCTTTATTTCCCAGGTGAGACTTCTCAGCAGCAGCAGAGCGTGTGCCGGGCAGACGAGACGGGGCAGTAGTAGAGGTCCCCGTAGCTAGCAGTGGTTCCCCTTTTAGTGTACGTCACCCTCGGGGTATGCCCCTAAGGGACTTGTTCTTCCCTTGCCTCTTACTTGTACTAGCATGCGTGCGTTGCGACTGTACTTAGAGCAGTACACAGCGGTCTCGCTCTCTTTTCTGTTTCTGCTTGTACGCTTCTAGTTTAGTAGTTGACGTTTACTTCTGTTACATATCCTGTTAGATATATATTTTAGCCCTTCCGGGTCTCCGGATCCGTGGGCGGCGACCGCAAAAATCGGGTCCTCGGCATGGGCCGAGGGTCAAGTTCTCGGGGTCGTTACAGTGGTATCAGAGTGAGAGTCTGACAGGACTTGTAAAGGATCTAAACTGCAACGGGAAGTCCCAACAGTAGTACAAGTACACACTACTAGCCGCCCGAGTTAGCATTGTAATCTTGTTGGTTGTGTGCCATGCAGTCATATGGCTCCGCGCAAGCGTAGGCAGGCCAGAGAGCTAATTGAGCAGAGGATGAGTCGAAATGTCTGCACAGGGGCAGGTCCAGGAGGAGGTGTCTGTAGAGGAGTCAGTGTCACAGCCTCAGGGAGCAACAGCAGCAACAGGCGGATCCAGAGGTGGAGCAGCCAACTGTTCAGCAGGCGTCAGGTACGGGAGCACCCGGGCCGGCCGGAGGAGGACGGGTGTCACTGAGAATAGGACCGCCCTCTTGGAGAGGTTTTTGCATCTCCGGCCACCGATGTTCTTCGGTGAGTATGATCCAGACAAGGCGGAGAGTGGACCCAAGAGATGGAGCGCACGTTCAAGACTATGGAGTGCGCCGAGGAGGACCAGGTCAGACTGGTGGTGTATCAGCTCAAGGGAGTAGCCCATGAGTGGTGGAGAGTTCAGAGGCAGACTCACTTTCAGGGGCAACAGTTGGATCATATCACTTGGCAGTGGTTCTTGGAGGTCTTTCACGGCGAGTACTTCCCCGACTATGCTCGACGTGAGAGGCGCGACATGTTTCACAAGTTGGTGCAGGGCAATCTAACTATTTCTCAGTACCACCAAAGGTTCGTCCAGTTGTTGAGGCATGTTCCTTATGTTGCAGGCAGTGAGAAGCTTGTGTAGAGAGGTTCATTGCAGGACTGAGACCAGACCTGAGGTGGGGTGTGACAGCTCACATGTGTACCACCTTAGGAGAGGCTGTGGCTAAGGCACCGCTTTGGAGAGGGAGACTTTGCAGCCCCAGCAGCAGCAACAGCAGGGAGGAGCCTCTTCCAGGTCCTCGCCTTACCAACGTCCTGCCGGAGCCGCGGTAGCACGACTTCTTCTTCCTCAGGTTCGGGCAGTTTCAGCAGCTCAGGATTCGCTCGAAGTTCAAGCAGTTGTCTACTCGCGAGGGTGGGCGGAGCCGGCAATAGAGGCGTCAGTCCAAGTTTGCAGAGCAGTCGGTGCAGCAGGGAGCCAAGCAGGGCAGACAGGAGGCAGTTTGCTACACTTGTGGTTTGTCGAGCCACTTCTGGAGGGATTGCCCGACGGGGCAAGTCCCGCAGCAGCAATAGCTAGTACAGTACGCGCAGCAGCCACCTCAGTACCAGTACCATCCCCAGCAGCAGGCACCGTGTCAGCAACAGCGAGGGCAGTACTAGCAGCAGGCTCAGTAGTTTCCGCAGTTTCAGCAGCCAAAGTAGTACCATCCGTACCAGCAGCAGCAGCAGTTCCTCAGCAGCAGCAGTTCCCTCAGCACCAGCAGCCACCACAGCAGCAGCAGGTGCCGCAGCGTGAGCGTGATCGTGGTCGCATGATGGCACTCACCCGGGAGTAGGCAAAGGCATTAAACTTGGTTATAGGTACCCTACCTATTCTCGGCAGAGCTGCTCGTGGTTTGGTTGACCCCGTGCTTCTTTGTGTTTTGCTTCCGAGGAGTTTTATGAGTCCCTGGCTTGTCACACACCTGAAAGGCAGTGTGACGTGATGGTCGATCTCCCGTCTGGGTAACATGTGTCTTTTGGTACCTGGAGGGTGTGACAGTCGAGGTTGAGGGGCACCAGTTGCCGGCCAGGTTGTACGTGTTGCAGCTTCGTGACTTGACGTCATCTTGGCGATGGACTGGTTGGAGGCTCACTCAGCCATGGTTGATTGTGAGCGGAAAAATCGTTCGATTCTGGATACCTGGAGCGCCCGTTCTCTGCTTTGAGGTATCTAGTCTACCGTCGGCCATTCATTTCCTTTGTGTAAGGCTCGTCGTTTGATCCGTGATGGCTGTGTCACCTACCTCGCTTCGGTTTGTTCCTTGGAGCCTAGCGGATCTTCAGTTTCTGATGTGCCGGTTGTTTCTGAGTTCCCTAATGTCTTCCCGGAGGATCTACTTGGTTTGCCGCCTGAGCGGGAGGTAGAGTTCTCCATCGAGCTTTTGTACGGTATGATGCCTTTGTCCAAGGCACCCTACCAGATGGCTCCGGCGGAGTTGCACGAGTTGAAGCACCAGCTGCAAGAGTTGCTTTAGCTGGGCTTCATTCGCCCAAGTCATTCGCCGTGGGGAGTGCCTATTTTGTTTGTGAGGAAGAAGGATGGTAGTCTACGTTTGTTCATCGATTATCGGCAGTTGAACCAGGTTACTGTGAAGAACAAGAACCCGTTGTCGAGGATCGATGATTTGTTTGACCAGTTGCAGTCGGCCAGAGTTTTCTCGAAGATCGACTTGAGGTCTGGTTACTATCAATTGAGGATCAAAGAGTCTGATATTGGCTTGATGGCTTTTCATTCGAGGTACGATCACTTTGAGTTTGTCGTGATGTCGTTTGGGCTGACAAATGCACCCGCAGCGTTCATGGATTTGATGCATAGGGTGTTCAGGGAGTACCTAGATCGGTCATGGTCATCTTTGTTGATAACATCTTAGTCTACTCGGCTTCTGAGGAGGAGCACGAGGAGCATCTAAGGATCGTGCTAGAGACCTTACAGAGTCACCAACTGTATGCCAAGTTGACAAGTGCAAATTTGGCTGAAGGAGGTGCACTTTCTCGGGCACGTGATCTCAGGTTCTGGTGTGGCAGTGGACCCTGCCAAGGTGGAGGCAGTGTTGTCATGGGAGCAGCCCACATCAGTGTCAGAGTTCGCAGCTTTCTGGGCTTCGCAGGTTACTATAGGCGATTCATCCAAGATTTTGCCAGGATTGCAGAGCCGTTGACCAGGTTGACGAGGCTGGACGTTAGGTTTGTTTGGTCAGAGGACTGTGAGCAGAGTTTCCAAGAGCTGAAGACGAGGCTGACTTCAGTGCCAGTGTTGGTCTTGCCATCAGGTAGCGGAGGTTTCATGGCCTACACCGACGCATCGAGATCAGGTTTGGGTGTCATGCTGATGCAGCATGGTGGGGTCATTGCATATGCTTCTCGGTAGCTCAAGAAGCATGAGGAGAACTACCCCACCATGACTTGGAGTTGGCAGCAATGGTGTTCACTCTCAAGTTGTGGAGGACTATTTGTATGGAGAAGCATTCGAGATCTTCACCGACCATTAGAGTCTGCATTATATCTTCACCCAGAGGGATCTGAACTTGAGGCAGCGCAGGTGGATGGAGTATTTGAAGGACTACAACCTAACCCTCTCCTATCACCCAAGAAGGGCTAACGTCGTGGCCGATGCTTTGAGCAGGCATGTTCGCTTCAGTTCGATGATGGTCAGGGAGTGAAGGCTGTTTGAGGAGCTGTCTCAGGGAGTGTTCTACCCGTCGAGGCACAAAGACCGTGCAGTGATGACCAGCTTGTCGGTCCGTCCGTCAGTGTACATGCAGGTGTTGCAGGCAGAATAGGCAAACTCAGAGTTGGCAGACATTTTGCAAATGCCAGATGTTGAGTGGACGAGGGCAGTGAGGTCAGGTTCAGAGGCCGCTTGTACGTTCCGAGGAGGCGTGCTAGGCGCTATTGTCAGAGGCTCACAGGTCGAGGTATGTTGTTCATCTGGTTCCACCAGATGTACCATTGCTTGAGGAGGTTCTTCTGGTGGCAGGGATGAAGAGGGGTGTGGCAGCGTTGTCGCTCAGTGCCTTACCTGTCAGTAGGTGAAGGCTGAGCATCAGCGTCCTGGTGGTGAGCAACAGTTGTTGCCCATTCCCGAGTGGAAGTGGGACGATATCACCATGGACTTTGTGGTTGGTTTGCCCCGTACTCCGTAGAGACATGATGACATCAGGGTGATCGTGGATCGTTTGACCAAGGCAGCACATTTCCTTCCAGTCAGAATGTCGTGTTCAGTGGACAGGTTAGCTAGGCTATACGTGGACAGAGTTGTTCCGTGCATGGAACCCCAGTTTCGATCGTCTCCGATAGAGATCTGAGGTTTACTTCTGGGTTCTGGCATAGTTTGCAGAGGACTCTTGGCACAGAGTTAAGGCTGAGCACAGTGTATCATCCATAGTCAGATGGGTAGTAAGAGATGATCATTCAGACTTTGGAGGATATGCTGAGAGCGTGCTGCTTGGACTGGAGTGGCACTGGGAGTCACACCTTCGATGGTAGAGTTTGCGTATAACAACAACTATCACTCGAGCATCGGAATGGCGGCATATGAGGCTTTGTATGGTCGCCCGTGCAGGACACCTCTTCACTGGTTCAAGGTTGGAGAGAGGTAGCTTTTGGGACCAGAGTTAGTGCAGCAGTGTGCAGATACAGTCAGACTAATCAGGCAGAGGCTTCAGACAGTGCAGAGCCGGTAGAAGAGCTACGCAGATAGCCGCAGGAGACCGTTACAGTTCAATGTAGGTGACCTTGTGTTCTTGTGGGTCTCACCAACCAAAGGAGTTATGAGGTTTGGCAGGAAAGGAAAGCTCAGTCCCCAGTATATCGGGCCTTTCCCTATCACGAAGAGGGTCGGCGAGGTGGTCTACAAGTTGAGTCTTCCGGCAGAGTTGGTAGGTGTGCATAGTGTCTTCCACATTTCGCACCTCAGGAGGTACATCGTAGATCCTTTGCACATGTTGGACTACTCGCAGCTGAAGGTAGCGCCAGACTTGTCAGTACCAGAGCACCCAGTCAGAGTTGTGGACTGCCGAGTACAGCAGTTGCGCCGGAAGCACATCTCACTAGTAAAGGTCGTTTGGAGAACCGTGTGGGGGCAAGGCCACTTGGGAGCACGAGGAGAGATGTTGGAGCAGTTTCTGTACTTGTTCGATTGACTGGAATGTTAATTTTCCCTGTACTTCTTTCCGGGTTGAGACTGAGTTGTTTCATTTCGAGGATGAAATGTCTTAAGGTGGGTGGGATGTAGACCCGGCCCCTTGGGCCCTTTGGCCCCATCCTCAGGGTCGCGACAGGCGCTCTGGTCGCGACAGCGCTCTGGTCGCGACATGGTCTTGCCATAGTGGCCTGCAGCGACGGGCTTGGTGACGCGCCGCACCGACCGTCGCATTCTTGTCGCGACGGGGGTGGCCGTCGCATCCTTGTCGCGGAGTCTGACGGCGTCGTGACTACTTTTCTGACAGACGTGACCACTATCTTGTCTATTAGAATGGTCGTGTCGGGTGGCAGGAGCGTACAGCGTTTACGCGACTGGTCATCCATCGCGTTTCCTTTTCCGGACCTCGAGGTTTGACCGCTTTTGGGGCCGCACTGGGGGTGGTAGCCGTGGCAGGGTCACGACGCCTATGGGCGTCGCGACTTGGTTGTTGTCGCGCTAGGTCGCCCCGTCGCGTCTTGGAGGCCGTCGGTTTAAAACCAAAGCCACGCCCCATTATTTTCCTCTCACCCTCTCTCTTCTCCATCTTCCCTCTTCTCCCCCTCTCGAGCTCCCCTACGTTTTCTCAGTGGTTCCTCGTGCTCGGGGTGCTCGTGGTGAGGTGGTGTCATCCTGTTCATGCAGGGGACGTGTTCGTGTTGCTTGGAGCGAGGAGGAGGTGGTCATTCCTAGGTGAAGGCCCCAACGGGTCAGCTCTTCTTGTAGAGGTAAGGACTCTTAATCCTCTCGCTCTAAGCATGCTCCCTTCCCCCTTTAGATCGCGTTTCCTCGGTGGTTTGGGGCTTAGGAGTGTGAGGAATCCATGCTCGAGGTTGAGTGAGGTTTGTGGGGCTCTAAGGGTGTTTTGGAGGGGTTTATAGCTTTCAATACATGTTGAGCATGCTCCCCTCCCCCTGTGGAATGTTTATTTCGTGTTTTGGGGTGGTTCCCGGAGGGACTACTCCGGAACCCCCCTCTGCTGAAGACGCGACCACTATAGAGGTCGCCATCTTGTCATGACAACCTGGCTGGTCGCGACATAATCATGACGCTCTTGGGTGTCGCGACCTGGTCACGACGGCAAGGACCGCCGTGACAGTGTCACGACAAGGAAGGGCGTCGCGACAAGGTCGTGACGGCCCGATGCGTCGCGACTATAGCCGAGAGACAAGTTTTGGGTCTTCGTCGTTTCCATTTCTTTTACTGTACCCGTGGCACCTAGGCTAGTTCCCTAGTACGGTACTACACTAGTCGTTCGCACGGTGCTCGGCACTTGAGGGCTTGTCCCGTGTGAGAGGTTGTTACCGTTGCCTGGGACCCCCATCCTCGGGAGCCTATTGAGGGAGTACTCTGGGCTACGAGTGTGCTAGAGTTGGCAGCCCAGCAGGCGGACTCTGGAGTTGAGGGGAAAATGGTGGTTAGGACAGCGGCGTTGAGTCATTTGCAGAGTTCTCGTGGTTGGTCTGGCCGAGAATGGTTAGGGGTTAGGGTCCCGGCGCAGGCCAGCCAGTCCTGTTTCTCACTGCCTCACTCCTTGTGGCCCCGGAACCACTTGGAGAGGCCAGGCGTGGGACCATAGTCTGGTCAGACTATGGCGGTTACTATTGTGTGCTATGTGTCCTACCTCACTCTGACGAGACGTGAGGGTTAGGACCTAGGTCGAGGATAAGACGTCGGTGGGCGCACCTGACCTTTGACTAGTGGTAGTGTCTTCCATAGCTAGTGTACCTTGTCCAGGCGGGGTATCCCCCTGCCTGTGTTTGCTAGCCTCCTGGTGGTCACGAAGAGCAGTCGTACGGAGTTTCCGACCGTGTTGTGTTTCCGTACCGCGCAAGTTGCAATTTCACTTCCGTACTTCAGGTTGTTGGTAGAAGATATAAACTGCTGTTATTTATTTAATATATATATTCTTCTGCCTGTTAGAGCTAGTAGGAGATTGGTAGCCCCTACTCAGCTTCTGCTGTGAAGCTCATCCCTTTCTTTCCCAGGTGAGACTTCTCAGCAGCAGCAGGGCGGGCGCCGGGCGGACAAGACGGGGCAGTAGTGGAGGTCCCCGTAGCTAGCAGTGGTTCCCCTTTTTAGTGTACGTCACCCTTGGGGTATGCCCCTAAGGGACTTGTTCTTCCCCTGCCTCTTACTTGTACTAGCGTGCGTGCGTTGGGACTGTACTTAGAGCGGTACACAGCTGTCTCACTCTCTTTTCTTTTTCCGCTTGTACGCTTCTAGTTTAGCAGTTGATGTTTACTTCCGTTACATATCCTGTTAGATATATATATTAGCCCTTTCGGGTCTCCGGATCCGTGGGCGGCGACCACGAAAATTGGGTCCTCGGCATGGGCCGAGGGTCGGGTTCTCGGGGTCGTTACATGAAGTTCTAGGAGCATTAGAGTTTGAACAAATGAAGTTTTGGTCTTAGACTTAAAGGAATTAGATTTAGTTTTCTTAGGTACATACCCCAGACCATGTCTATGGGTGTTTACTTTGACACTAAGAACCTCATCCAGTTTCTCTTTTCCCTTGATGAGTCTAAAAACATTGGATTTCAAATTATCAATTGTTTCATGTAATTTCTTAACTGAATTTTCAGAGACTTTAGCATTTTCTACAAGTACAGTCATTTGGTTTTTCAATTCTTCATTTTACATTTCAAATAATTATTTTTATTTTCATGCATACTTAACTTTTCAGAAAAACCATTATCATGAAGCATGCATTCCATTTCTTCTACATACAATGCAATTTTACTTTGCATAGCCTCACTTTCAGCATGAAGGTTTTCACATTTCAATTTGAGTGCATGACATGACATACAGGGAATTTTATTATGAAGAAAATCTTCAATTTTTATTTTCAATACTTTATTTTCCTTTTTTACTTTCTTGAATTTTCCATACATGGCAAAATACATTGATTATATCTCCTCAATGGTTAAAGATTCGTGATCAGAATTTACCTCGGAAGATTCTTCTTCAATAGCCATGAGTCCACATGTAGCAACTCAATTTTAAATTTGATAAATGAATTTATTAAAAGAAAATGGGAATAAATTAAAACCCATTAAGTAAAAATCAATGATGGACTTTCCTAAATGGTCTATGCATGAACTAAGGCCAAAAGCAAGAGTCCAAATGTTAGATTATAGATAAATAGACTTAAATTCGTACCTTAAATATAATAAATTAAAAAGGGTTGTGTGATAATTATTATTTTAACTCATAATTATCCTAAAAGAGTCCTAACTCTATCCTAACCCCTGGCCGCGGATCTAGAGCCCACCCCATGTCAAATTGAAGGATAAAGGCTGGGAAAATGTTAGATAATTATGGGAAATTCGGAGTTAGATAAAGGGAAAGAGGTTTAGGAGATTTCTAACCTTAAACATACAAATACATCTCCATTTTGTCTCAAGCTGACCCTATTGAACCCTAGGAACTTGGAGGACGAGGAGGAGCTTTTGGACGTGGAGATCATGGAGAAGGAGGCTAGGAACAAGGAGATCTTGAAGTTTTTCACTTTCTTTTCTTGCCTAGGATCAAGATGCTCAAAGGTAGGCAATCCCTCAAGCTAAAACAAATTAAAACCGGCTTTAGATAGATCATGATCCTAGTAACGAAAGTCTCATGTTTTTCCCATATTCCATCATGTCATTTATGAGTATTTCATGCATAAAGTTCTGTCAAGAACATGTACCCGACTTGACTTGTTTCTTTTAAATCCATGTCCATGCTTGACCTCGTGCCTTAAAAGTTTTATTGTACATGCTACTTGATGTCAGGAATCCAATGATTCCATTTTCCCCAATTTCTATTAAGTAATCTTTTCCAATTAAATCATTTTTCATTATTATGTATGATTTTTGTTCATCGTGAAGTAACCGGATCATAGCATGCCCATACCATGTTAAATGTCTAATTACTCTTTAATGTTGATACAAATGCGAGTCTAGTTTTGTTTAAAAGTAATTTCATGATTTTTCGTGGAGTATACTATTTTATACGAATTTTAAAGAGTCCTATGTCAACCCTTGGAGGACTGGACCGCAACCCAAGGTGGCCTAATTCACCTTTTGGGCTCAACCGGCAGCTCTGAGAACGTGACAGCCCGACTGGTCACGTTCTCAAGTGCGTCGCAACATAAGAGCACGTCGCATTATTAACGCGACGGCCTACTGCGTCGCGTCCTTCATATCTGTTCTAATTGACCTGAACGCGACAGACATTGACGTCGTGTTCATGATTCGTTTGCCCTAATCGCGACTTGACCCCCCATCGCGTTTCAGAGCATCAACCTGATTGACGTGACCTAGTTCTCTTAAACACGACAGTACTACCTGTCACGATTTGAACGTGACAGGGACCCCCGTCGCGATTTGACTGTGTTTTCAAAACCCTAATATTTAATTAAAGCTTGTAAATCCATGTTCCTTAATCATGTTTAACCCTCATAAAGCTCAGTTATGAACAATAACGACATGTTAATGTATTTTGATAATAATCATATGATTTTAATATTTAAAAGATGTGTAAATGACTATCACATGTTATCTTGATTTTCTCTTACACATGCACACACTAAACGTGAATTTTTTTTGAGACCTTACTAAATTACTTAATAATATATCTGGCAATTAAGTGTAATTATTCATGTAATTTTTTCCCTATTATTTTAAATGGACCATGAGACCTTACTAAATTACTTAATAATATATCTGGTAATTAAGTGTAATTATTCATGTAATTTTCCCCTATTATTTTAAATGGACTTGTCTTCGATTTATTTGCGTGATTTTATACCATTGTCGTGTCCCTCTGCCTCGAGCACTCAAGGCTAAACGGACAAACATTTCTATACACACTTAATCTTGGCTTGGACGACCTCCCCGTGGGAATACTCCTGACTAAACTAGGAACTCCTTAACGAGGCCTCCATAATACTCCTTGGCTTTGGCGGATGTCCATTGCCAATGAGCAGGTTGTACCATCAATACCCATTTTACCCTTAGGGATCAGCATGATCCAACGGCCTTAGATTCTCTCTCTCTTTTTTTTTTTTTGAATATAGCCGAACCAAAAGGAGATGGGAGGGGCGCCCTCACGCATGTGAGGGTGCCACTACCTTCACCAAGGGCTAAGAGTGTTTTCATTATAGGTGAGAAGGAAGGGGGGGGGGGATAGGTACAAAGGTGACTAAAGCTCATAGGGGACACCCTACCTTATCAAGGTGGTAGGTGTCCTTTACAATGGTGGGGAGATCGGCCAGGAGTCCCAAGTATTAAGATGAACACAAGAAAAGGCAAACTCTGCTAAACAGTCCCTACCTTTGCCCTCCTCCCACGTACGTGTTGTGATTTCAGCCTTTGCCCTGTTAGTTATAACAGCAACCTTTTGCAAAATTAATGAGAGATCCCACGGGCGAGGGAGCTGCCCGGTGACAATGTGCACGAGGTTGAGGGAGTCGTCTCCACTAGAACATCATGGACGCCCCTGCTGCAGCACATTAGTAGCCCATCCCTAAGTGCAAGAGCTCTGCATGGAGGCTGGTTTTCAGTTCATGGTAAGGGTTGGCAAGGCACAAACCATATTGCCTTTGTGATCTCTGAGTATACCTCCTCCTCCAGCTTCATTCGCTGTCATCTTGAAAGCACCATCTACATTCAGTTTTAATCTCCCCGGGGAGGGGTGAGCCATCTTACAATCTTGGGTACCATAGCATTCATATTGCATTCCCACTGTTGTACTGACGGAGGGCAGTAACCATGATTGCGGGATTTTCTGGAAACTTTGCAGATATGCAAATGGCACGGATAGATAACATACTCTATTGATGATGTGCTGCTGTGCCGACATGTCATTACCTTGAAATTCGCTCTGTTCCGGCTACACCAGATTTCCCACAGGACTGCCATGAAGGTGCATCGTTTGAGTCGACTAGCAGTGGTGGTAGCTCCGGGTGTGTTAGGAAGAAGAACACCGTCAGCCACGTCGGATATCTCTGAGTTCTTACTGAAGGAGCAAGGACAGATATGCCCACACTTGGGTAGCTATGTTGCTGCTGAAGAACAGGTGGAGAAGGCTTTCTTCCTGGTGATTAGAATAGCAGGAACACTTTGAGCATAATGGCACGCCTTTCCCTTTTACTGTCGTCCACAGGAAGTAAGTTCTGAATCATTCGCCAGATTCTCTCTCTTACCTTGAGATCACGTCGAACCTCTTGCCTGTGTTCATAGCACAGATATTGGGTGGTTAGTGACTTCCACCGGACTTCCGACACACGATCATGTGTGTTGTGCAACTGTTACTATCGTTTGTTTATTTTTAAATTTGACCATCGTTGTATCCTGTTCTATCTTTCATCTATTCTCACACATTCATCCCTCTGTCTATACTCTATCATTCTTCAATTACTCTCATCTATTTTTGGTACTCTATTTGGCCATCTGCTAATTGTCTAAGATAAAAACATGATCAATGCTAGGCAACATTATAGAGGGCCCGATCTAGTCCTGGGAGGTGCGCCCGAGAAGTGCTAGTGCGCATGGGAGGTTTAATGATCAGGATGTATGGCACAACATTTAAGTATTTTACTATCAAGATTAATCTACGACAATCAATACAAGTACTATGTTCTCACGGTTGACAAGAAGATCAACCAACGTGCTATCATGACTAGTGCACTTTGTGCAACCATACGTGCTATCTCGTTATATAGCCAATCCTTTATCGTTCTAGTTGTGCTATTTTCTTGTGAAAAGTAATATCGAGTTCCTCCCGGTGCAGACCAGCTAGTCCTTCTTCTCACTTCCTCGCTCTTTGTGGGCCTAGAACCACCTAGAGAGGCAGGGGGACCATAGTCTGGCCAGACTACGACGGTTACTGTTGTGGTTACTTGTGTTCCTCGGCTCCACTCTGATGAGATGTGGCTGCCAGGATTGTGGTAGAGGGTAAGACGTCAGTGGACGCTCTTGACCAGTTAGCTAGTGGTGGTAGTTCCAAGCTAGTGTCGTTTGTCCAGGCAGGGTTCCCCCTGTCTGTGTTACAGCCATGTGGTGGTCACAACATGCAGGTCGTACAGAGTTTCTGACCGTGTTATGTTCCGTACCGTTGTTACTTGGTTAGTTTTCCTTCCGCACTTTCTTGCACTAGAGTAGTTTATATAACTTTTGTCATTTACTTTAATTATATTTTGTTTATCCTACCTGTTAGGGCTAGTAGGCGATTGGTAGTTCCTACTGAGCTTCTATTGTAAAGCTCATCCCCCCTTTTTACAGGTGAGACTTCCCAGCAGCGGACGGATGCACGTCAGGCGGACTAGGCGGGGCAGTCGTCGTCGTCCCCGTAGCTAGTAGTGGGACTCCCCTTTTCTTCAGTTGTACTGCACCCTGGGGCATGTCCCTAAGGGCCTTTTCTTCTCTTTGCTTACTTGTACTCGTTGTGTGTTGGGACTGTACCTAGAGCGATACGCAGCGGTCTCGCTCTTTCCCTTCTTCACTTCCGCGTGTGCTCCTAGTTCAGTAGTTGACGTTTATTTTCTTTACATATTCTGTTAGACTTGTGTTATAGCCCTTCCGGGTCCCTGGATCTGTGGACGACGACTGCAAAAATTGGGTCCTTAGCTGGGGCCGAGGGTCGATTTTCAGGGTCGTTATAGTTAGTATCAGAGCGAGAGTCTAAAATAACTTGTAGTGGATTTAAACTGCAACATGAAAGTCCCAGCATAAGTACAAGTGCACTGCTAGCCGCCCGAGTTAGTATCGTTAACCTTGTTGGTTGTGTGCCGCGTAGGATATGGCTCTATACAGACGTAGGCAGGCAGAGAGCGATGGAGCAGCAGGGAGAGTCAGAGATGCCAACGCCAAGTGGGTTCAGCAGGATGTGTCGCAGAAGATTCTGTGGCACAGCCTTAAGAGGCAACAACTAGAGTGAGCAGCAGCAGTAGTGGTAGCAGCCCCCACCACCACAGTACGAGACCATGTTCCCCATGGTCGAGGAGTTTTTCAGGACCATGTTCCAGGGGACATGGCTGCCTGGATAGACGACAGTGGGAGGACAGCCCCTAGTACCTCCCATAGCAGTACTAGAGCAGCAGGTAGATCCACCAGCAGTGCAGCCAGTAGTAGAGCTGGCGTCAAGTACTGGGAGTACCCAAGCCTGTAGGGTGAGGACGGTAGTGATTGAGGATCGAACTACCTTTCTAGAAATGTTTATGCATCTCCGACCACTGACATTCTTCGGCGACTATGACCTAGACAAGGCTGAGAGTTGGGCTCATGAGTTGGAGCGTACTTTTGAGACCATGGAGTGCGCCGAGGAGGATCAGGTGAGAGTGGCAGTGTATTAGCTCAAGGGACCAGCCCATGAGTAGTGGAGAGTTCAGAGGCAGACACACTTCCCTGTGTAGAGATTGGACAAGATTTCTTGGCAGTGGTTTTAGGAGGTCTTCCACGGCGAGTACTTTTCGGACTATGCTCAACGTGAGAGGTGAGATCAATTCCATGAGCTGACATAGGGGGGACATGACAGTTGCACAGTATCATCAGAGGTTCGTCTGGTTGTTGAGGCATGTTCCTCATGTAGCCAGTAGTGAGCAGACCTGTGCAGAGCAGTTTATTGCAGGACTGAGGCCAAATTTGCGATGGGGCGTGACCGCTCACATGTGTGCCACTTTGGGAGTGATAATGGCTAAGGCCACCGCCTTGGAGAGAGAGGCCTGGCAGCCCCAGTAGCAGCAGCAGGGAGGAGCTTCCTCTAGGACCACCCTATACCAGTGTCCTACTGGTAGCCGTGGCAGTGCGACTTCTTCCCCTTCTTCGGGTTCGGGCAGTTCAGGCCTGCGCTCGAGGTGCAGGCAGATAACCACTCGCGGGGGTGGGCGGCACCAGAAACAGAAGCGTCACTCGAGGTTGGTAGAGCAGTCGGTCCAGCAGGGAGCCGAGCAGGGCAGGCAAGAGGTGATTGTTACACTTGCGGTTTACCAGGCCACTACAAGAGGGATTGTCCAATGGGGAAAATCTAGTAGCCACAGTAGCCAGTATAGTTGCAGTTTACTCAGTAGTTGTCGCAGTACTAGTACCCTCTACAGAAGTAGGCACCCCATCAGCAACAGCAGCCGCAGGGTCAGTACAGCGGCCACAGTAGTTTTCGCAGTTCCAACAGTTGCAGCAGTTTCACTAGTACTAGCTGTTGGTTTTCATTCTAATGTCTATAATAACATGTTTTGATGATGAACAATCTTAATTGAGGTTTGATACATGACAAATAACTTGATGCAATATTGGTCTTTCATGTATTCATAATGTCTCACTATAATGTTTCATCATGTAGGTATGAATGCATACAGCCAAGCTATCTCAAAACAAGAGAAACAGATCACAAAAGCACTGAAATCTGTCACCTGTCGACAGACTCCAAGGTGCCTGTCGACAGATGTGAACAGATAGAAAACACCAAGTTCAAGAAACAGCCATCTGTCGACAGATGCCCAGTCAGCTGTCGACAGATGCACTCAGGAAACTGTCAACCGAAATCCCAGACTTCTGTGTTTTTGCAAAACTGTTGCTATCTGTCGACAGATGATCAAGGCCTGTCGACAGACGTAGAGATCTTCAGATACGAAACTTTCCAAGTACCAAAGATGGTGTTTCCAACTCCCACGTCTCTCCATATGTAAACACCACTATATAAGCAACTATTTGAAGCAAATTTCATACAAAAGCAGCCACCACCAAAACCTAAAGCAAGTCCAAGACCAAGAGGTATTGTTGCTGCTCTGCTTCAACCTGCTGCTCAAAAGATAGAAAGATCATTGATCCAGCAGTACTGAAGATAGAACGTCATGGATTCAAGCTTCTCCATCGATCTGAAGCCATCAAGACGAAGTTTAAGCTCCATCCAGACGTTCCCCAGAAGAGTTCTCAAGCAGGATTCATCCCTTCCACTCAGAACTCTTCCTACCTTCTTATTCTATCATATGTTGTGTGTGACTGTGTCTCAAGCAGCCTTGTGCTTGATTCACGTGTGTGTTGTTCTGATCGTGGGTGCAGTCGTATACACTGTGTGTGAGTTGTAGTCACCGAACTAGCTCATAAGCAGTTTGCTCTACGTGTGTGTGTGGCCGTGGACTAGGATACACAAGTTGTGTACTCCGAACCACGTAAATCTTCGTGTCTTGTGGTTTGAACGTTCTACGTTAGTGGTTGATAGGCCGTTGTCTCTACACAGACGGTAGAATAGATTACTCTTTCTCTACACATCACCAACACATCTAAGTCCTACTTTGATTCTATTGCAAATTCAGAAGTCTGTGTTGTGATTAAAGGGTTGTATTAAAATTTTAATAGACAGTAATCTATTCAACCCCCTTCTTCTAGATTACCATAAAGGGAATTCTGGAACCTTTCAATTGGTATCAGAGCCGAGTTTCTCTGATTTGCTATTTTACTTGTTTGATCTTACGATCAGGAGATTCACGGTCTAATGGAATCTAACAAGGGGTACATGGCCGAGGGACACTCAGTGACCAGGCCACCCTTCTTTGATGGCACTGACTATCATATTGGAAAAAGCGTATAGATGTTTCTGAGAGCACAAAACTACGAATTGTGGAAAATAGTCAGCAAAGGAGCATACTCCCTACCTCAAGACGAAGATACTTGGACCAAGGACCAGATCGCAAAGGGGACACTCAATTGGAGCGCCCTCAACATGATGCAGTGCTGGTCCACCCAAGGAATACTCAAGTCTCCACGTGCACCTCAGCAAAAGAGATGTGGGACAAACTTGAGTTGATCTACGAAGGTACGTCTCAGGTAAGGAATCCAAGGTAAGCATGTTGGTTTCAGAATATGAAATGTTTAAAAGAATCATGAAGACCATCTCGACATGTTTGCAATTCATTCATGCTTATTATAAATGGTAAAGGGTCTTAAGAAAGAATACTCAGAAAGTGATTTGGTGGAGGAAGATACTTCGGTCTCTTCCATCCTCATGGAACACCAAAGCCACTGTCATTGAGGATTCTAAAGATCTCTCTATAATGAAGAGAACACAAGAAAATCTATTGCCTGAAAAGCATCCAAGAAAAAAATTCTTCAGGTTCCAAAAGGATGCTCAACAGGAAAGCAATGAGTCTGAAACCTCCAGTGATAGTGAGAATGATGAGATGGCCATGCTCGTAGACAGTTTAAAAAATTCTGAAATTTAAAAGGAGAGGTTCAGGTAACTCTAAAACTTTCCAAAAGAAAGATTCTCAAATAGATTTGATTCCACTAACAAAAAATCTGATGTTTTTTGTTATGAGTGCAAGAAGCAAGGGCACATGAGAGGAGAGTGCCCCGAGCTCAAGAAAAAACTGAAGAAAACAAATTCACCTTCAAGAAAGCCAAGGCAATGATGGCCACTTGGAGCGATGAAGACGAAGATGAAAACAGTCAACTACCTCGGAGATGATGAATTCAGTGTCTCATGGCACGAAGTGATGACTCAATGAGGTAAACTCTTCTTTGAACTTATTCTGTTAATGAATGGGAAGAGAGCTTACACTGTCTTATTTGAAAAATTCTGTGAATTTAAGTCTGAAAATAAAGCACTCAAGAAGAAATCAATTCCCTTGTTCATGAAACTAACAATAATGAACAGATTCAATCCTTGAATAAGGAAATTGAAATGATGAAAATGATGAATAAACACACAGTGAGGAATGGATAGCATGAAACTTAAAACTCCCAGAAGTTCAAAAGGAAAAAGATGATCTAATGACTCCCTTGAGTCTCTTCAAAGTGAGCATGAAAAGCTAAAGGAAAAATTGGAAGAGCTGAAAAGAGAATAAAAGGAAAATCTGAAGCCCTTACTACCATGGTAAAGGGAAAACGAAAAACAAAAAGAAATTGGCAAAAATCTGGTACCTCTTTCATTGATCCTAGCCCATGCTCAAGCAAACAAAACCCTTTAAAGAACAAGAAAAATCAAACCAAGGGTAAGAAACAAGAACCTAAAGTCACTAAGTTTGTTGCAAGTCAAAGTAAAGAATTTGCCACAGGCCCCAAACAGGGCTGTCGACAGGACAAACTTCAAGCTCCCAAAGCTAGACCA
>CM024758.1:50641968-50699412 GCA_014218235.1 Colocasia esculenta
ATAACAAACCACATCAGATTTTTTGTTAGGTGAATCAAATCTGTTGGTACCCTTTGGAACGGTTTTGAGTTTCCTGAACCTCTTTTCTTGAATTTAAGGAACTTCTTAAATTGTCTAGTGAGCATGGCCATCTCGTCATTCTCACTATCACTAGAGGATTCAGACTCAATACTTTCCTATTGAGTACTCCTTTTGGAATCTGAAGAGACTTTCTTGGAAGCTTTCAAGGCAATGGACTTCCTTGGGTTCTCTTCAGTTTCCTTCCTTTTCACATTCAATTCATAGGTCATGAGAGAACCAATCAATTCATCCACCTTCATGGTTGAAAGATTCTTGGAATCCTCAATGACAGTGACTTTGTGTGTTCTATGAGGATGGAAAGACCGAAGTATCTTCCTCACCAAATCACTCTCTGAGTAATCCTTTTTAAGACCTTTTAGTCCATTTATCAGAACCATGAATCTAGCAAACATGTCAGATATGTCTCATCATGATTCATCTTAACATTTCATATTCTGAGACTAGCATGCTTACCTTAGATTCTCTCACCTCAGATGTACCTTCATATATTAACTCGAGCTTGTCCCACATCTCCTTAGCTGAGGTGCATGTGGAGACCCTCGAGTATTCCTTTGGATGGACCGCGCACTGCATCATGTTGAGGCGCTCCAGTTGAGAGTCCCTTGGCAATCTGGTCTTTAGTCCATGTATCTTCGTCTTCAGGCAATTCATAAGGTCCTGATCTGACTATCTTCCACAATTCAAAGTTTTGTGCACGTAGAAACACCTGCATGCGGTTTTTCCAATAGGGATAGTCAGTGCCATCAAAGAAGGGTGGCCTAGTGACTGAATGTCCCTCGGCCATATACCCCTTACTAGAATCCATAAGATCAAGGATCTCCTGATCGTAAGATCAAATAGATGTGACAGTAAACGGAGAAACCTCGCTCTGATACCAATTGAAGTGTTGCGGAATTCCCTATATGGTAATCTAGAAGGGGGGTTGAATAGATTACTGCCTATTAAGAACACTTGTTGCCTTCTTTTTGATAAGATACAAATTACTAGAAGTTATGGCAAGGACTAAACTTAGTGTGGATGTGTGTGATTCGATGATAGATATCGAACAGATGATTAGACGTGTGTACATGCGCCGTGCCTACCAAACATCTAACGTAGAAATGTTCAAACCACGAGACACTACGATTTACGTGGTTCGGAATACACAACTCGTGTATCCTACATCCACGGGCCACACACACACGCAGAATCACCTGCTTATGAGCTAGTTCACGAACTACAACTCACACACTTGTTTATCTGATGTGTACCCACGATCAGATCAACACACACACACGTGTATCAAGCACAAGGACTGCTTGAAACACACCACACACACACAAGTATGGATAAAAGTGAAACAGAGAAGAGTTTGAGAGTTGAGGATCAAATCCAATTGAAAACTCTTCTGATGAACGTCTGGGTAGACTTCAAGCTTCGTCTTGATGATCAGAAGTTGATGGAGAGGCTTGAATCCACGACGTTCAGACTTCACCACTGCACGGAAGACTTCTCTTTTTGAATCTGGGCAGCAGGTAGAAGCAGAGCAACAGGGCAAGACTTTTCTTGAGAGAATTTTAGGGTTCTTGCTTGGAGGCTGCTTGTGTACGTGAATAGCTTCAAAAGATTGCTTATATATTGGTGTTTACATATGGAGATACGTGGTACATGGAAACACCAAGTTTGGTAACATCCAAACTTCCCGTATTTGAAGCAACAGGTCGGCTGTCGACAGGTCTTCAGGCTGCTGTCGATAGGTCTTGACAGTTTGTCATTTGACAGAAGTCTGGAAGTTCAGGTTTGGCTCTGACTGAGTACATCTGTCGACAGGTCTTTTGGTGCTGTCGACAGGTACCTAGTTTTCCAGAACTCTGAAGTGTCTGACTGTGTAATTCTGTCGACAGGTGTCTGGCTGCTGTCGACAGGGCTTGTCTTCCAGAGTCTGTTGAGTGCTGACTGTGTGTATCTGTCGACAGGGTCCTTGGTGCTGTCGACAGGTACACTGTCTTTTGACATTTGTTGACATTTTCTACATGTTGTTGGTACATGTCTTGAGTAGTGTGTCTCCTACATTATTGAACATAGTTAGTGAGACATTATAGTCATTTATAACCAAGCATTATACCAACATATTGTGACAAGTCATATGTATCAAGATCTTATGCAATTTTAAACTCAATTCACATTGTTCACTTGTTTACTTTGTTCATCATTTATCATCAACAAAAAAACATGTTGTATTTATGATTTAGAATGTGAACCCAACAAAAACTACTATACAAAGTAGTAAAGCGAGAAACGCCTACCACAGAGTACTACAAAGCAGCGGAAATAAAGAAATGCCTCGACCACAACCCGGGTCAGGCCAAACACGACTCCTGCAGAACCAGCGGAGTCAAACACAATGCGAAAGCAAACACCTCGGCACGCACCCACCGAGACAAAGAAGCTCACGGAACACAGGAGCAACCACGTGAGACCAGAGTCTCACGACACAAGCACCAACATCCCGGATCTCCACGAGGTCGGGAAGGAACAACCAGGTGTCACCCCGGGAGACACCAAGCAACCAAGTGAGAACGAACGTCTCACCATAGGCACGGCCACCTCAGACCTCCACAAGGTCGAGGGCCCACAAACAGAACCACCCTGCACCTCGGGCACTCCACGAGGTCAGGGAACTACACAGTCCGGTGCCACCATGGACGGCACCAAGGAACGATTTACAGAAACAGCAATCGGGTGCCTACACCTAGTACCCGAGAGAACCCGCAGAGCGGAAGCCACTAAACACGGCCCGCCCACGAGGCCAAACAACAAAGCCCACGGAAGCTAGACACGGCTAGGCTACAACTACAGTGTAGGCTAGGGCGACGAGAAACCCAATCTAGGAAACAGCGTGAGAAACACCGTCACGTAGGAGCACACAAGCCACCGCCACAGGCAGCTAGAGAGGGACACACAGTCCACCCCTCTCGCATGCCGGCCGCCGACTCCTGCCTACCACCTCCCTGGTAGAGTGAGGCTAGCGAGTCACAGCCGAGAACACAACCACAAACACCGCAGTCCGGCCGAACTGCGGCTCCACGCCTGACCTCCCTACGTGGCTCCGGAACCATCGCAGAGTGAGACAGTGAGATGGACTAGCTGGTCCACACCGGATGAGCGCCTGAACCACCTCGGAGACCTAGACCAGCTTAGAGAGCTCTACAAATGACACACGCCGCTGTCCCCACCGTTTTCCCCTTCTGCTCCAAGTCCATGACTTGAGCACGCCCGCTGCCCGGAGCAACTCCTTCTGACACAGACGTGCGGGGCTAGGGGTCCCAGGTAACGGTAACAACCTGTCTCGCGGACAAGCCCTCAAGTGCCGAGCACCGGGCGAAAGAGATCTAGCGTAATCAGGGAATAAGTCAGGAAATCATTATCACACATACTTCGATGAGTCAGAAAATTAAATAAAAATCATAGATGGACTTCAAATAATATCCTCTAATGATTCATCAAGAAATTTGGGTCAATAAAAGTCATTTGGGGTATATTCAAGAGTTAGTATGACTTATTATCGTAATGAGGAAATAAGTTGGACAACCCATTATCAGGTGTATAAAATGAGATCATAAACTAAATGAGAAATTTATGTAGACTCCAAACAATATGTGGGGATAGTCCATAAAATAAATTGGACCAATGGACAACTTATGACCCATGAACAAATTCAAGTATGAAATTAGTAAATAAATAACTTCCGTATTATCAGAATGATAGAACTTACGTACCACTATCGTACGTGAGAAAACACATCGGAAAATTCCGTAAAAATTATAAACCAACCCCAAATATTATCCCTAAGCGTTCCACGAAGGAATTCGTGCAACAGAAAATCTGATTGGCCGAGTATATGTCACACGTGACCAAGTTACCCGAATTAGGAAACTAAGTCGGAAAATTGCAACACGGAAGAATAACCCAACCATAAATTAAATAAACATGTTGGAGAGACTCACAACATATGTATTAATAACCCATTAACAAGATTGGGCCAATGGAGCACATTTGGCCCAAGGATAAAAATTGGGACAAGGAAATACCCAGAAATTCGTGTATGTAATTATGCAATAATTAGGGAGGGCAATTTAGGGTTAAAATATGGTGATTAGTCATGTAAGGTAAGCCAAAACCGAACCTAACTCTAAGAGGTGGTTTTCTAAACCTTTTCTACCTCCTTTGGGTGAGAGAATCTCAGATTTCTTGGAAACTAGGAAACAGAATTCGCAGCCCTTTCCTAGTCCCGTTAGGACTTGTTGGTACACCCTAAATCTATAAGAACTCATCCTTAAACTCTTGGGGAAGGTTTAACAACAAGTTAGGGTCGTGAGCAGCAAGTTTGGAGCGCTGGGGAAGTGGAGAACGGCTGGGGAAAATCGTGGTCTTCCTCAACTTTGCTCTGCATCAACCCAGAAATCTGTAGAGAATTCTTAGCATTCGAAGGTAGGTGTTCTCGGGCCAAGATTAAATAAAACCAACACATCATGTAGATCTTTGAGTCTATGTTCATTTGCACTCTCACTCTCTAATTTTCATGGAGTATACATTGTGTAATCGTAGTTTTCCCTAAGTCGCGCACAATTAGGGCTTTTCCCGTTCGTCTTATTATGCACGTGATTCAAGACCGAATTAGACTAAACGTTCTTCATAAAGTTCTTCTACTTGTAGTCACGATCATCTTTTATGTTGGACGTTTTATCCCAAAGTCTTTGGTTACAGAGTTATAAGCATATTAAGAGAGTCTCTGCATGATACTGTGATTTCGGGCTGCACTTAGCTTTATGTTCTTCACATGTTTTCTCGGGATTTGAGACCGAATTTGATCAAACCTCCAACATCCAAGTTCTTCTACTAGTTGTCCTCGTCATCTTTCTTGTTGAACGTTTTGTCTAAATGTCATTCGTTAGAGAGTTATAAGAGAGGAAAGTGAATCGCTGCATGAGACGTGTTTTCTGGTTACACTTGACTTATATGTTTTTTTCTGGGAGGGCCACTAGTGTCGACACTACTTGATCTAGTGTCGACACACTGTCCCAAAACAGCCCAAAAGGTGTTCTGGGAGGGTCTCTAGTGTCGACACTACCTGATCTAGTGTCGACACACTGTCCCGAATTGGCCCAGAAGTTTTCTGGGAGGGTCTCTAGTGTCGACACTACCTGATCTAGTGTCGACACACTGTCCCATATTGGCCAGAAGGTTTTCTAGAAGCTGTCTCTAGTGTCGACACTACTTGATCTAGTGTCGACACTACTTGACCAATTTTGCATTATTTTGTCTTGTTTTTGAAGCATTGTGTCGACACCAGTGAGCATTGTGTCGACACTACCCTTACAAAAAAATTGCATATTTTGGGTCTGATCATTTCATGATGTCTACTAGCATGTGCATGATGTTATATAGTATGCATGGACCTAAAATAAATCAACCCATTGAAAAATAGTAATGATATGAATACGATTCTAATGTGTAATTGTGATTGATCTTATGTTCATTGGATTATCTTGTGATCTTTCCTCTTTGTCAACTGATATGATAAGAATATGAATGAATGTGGGATGAATACATGTTAGTATGGACTTGTTAGTGGAGTTAATGTCATGATTTGCATATGAGTTTCAATAGTTACATGTTTTCCGGTGTTCAATTAATTAATTGTCCATATGCATATATGCTAGGAAAGATCCTTGACTCGTCACTTACACATTTGTACGACTAGGCACACCCTTCTTGGGGAATTGGGAACTCTCTGCCAGTTATTCTGAATTGGTAGGCTAGCGATCTTTTCCTTAAGACCTCCATAAGTCTCTATTCTCTATGGATTTTCACATAGAGGCCGAGCTGGTTGTACCATGAAGTACCCTGGAGATAGAAAGCACATGTCCTGCATACGATCTGTCTTTAGAAACATCCTCATGTCAAGACATTAATGGATTATGAAACATGATACGTCATTATACTGCCTTTTTGTTCTCTTGAGCTAATTGCCATACTTTGACTCTATGAATGATCTTGTTCCTTTTACTATGAGCTTGTCATTGAAACTCTGTGGCCATAATATGAATATGTTTGTTCGGCACAATATGGGACTTCGGTCCATTTGACTAATGCCTGTGCAAAAAAAAAGGGGTCTGGTCCGGTCCTGGGGAGGAGCGCCCCAACGTACTTATTAACCGCGGGAGTATGGACTTCTGGTGCTTGGCATAGCACCAACAAATAAGCAAGAGTTGTGAAAATGTTCCTTCGTATGATATGATAAGTTGATTTGATCTGATATGATAAGATTTGATATGATACGTCTATTCACGTGAATACGTGATATCTGTGAATATGGCCGATCTCTTTTGATATGATTCTACTCTTGAAATATCTGTCCATTGTATATGCAATTCGACATTTGATCTGATATGATATCCGTTCTACTCTGCTATTCAATCTGTTAGTATTGCATGCATTGTCATCATATTCATGTGCATATCTGCCTATTTAAAATGCTAATCATGTGAATTAGTGCCCGCACAATATTGAGATGTAAATCCTACTGAGCTAGTTCGCTCACCCCTATCAACCTGCCCTTTTTCAGGTAGTGATGAGGAACCAGAGGAGTCAGATGGGACATGGCAAGAGTGATGAGCACCCGTCATATGAATATTGACAGTTTAGAAATAGACATATGAGTAGTCGATGTATTAGAGAAACATTTTCATTTGAATAATGAACTCTTACAGTGAGTTCTTTCTTATGTAAGGTTGCAACTAGTTGAATGAAATGGAATAAATGATATTTTTGTTGACCATACTATAGTCTCAAATGTGTTCTTTTGTTCAATTGTGACTCTGCGTTATTCAACTGTGATACGTCTATCTGTATCGATCACGTCCCCCGGTATTTATTCTGCTGCTAAATATCGGGGCGTGACAGTTGGTATCAGGGCCCTAAACCTTAGGGTCCAAGGAATAGGAACATAGAATGAAACTAGATCACACGAGTCAAAATCTGTCGTACCTAATGTGAGCTTGGGTAGAACCAGGGGATAGAAACCGCAGGAGATTGTCACTTATCTCTGCACTTCGAGTCAAAAGGCTGATGAGAAAGGTTGTATGGCCTTTCTTGCCGCTGTTGTCATCACAAAGAAGGAAGTCAAAGTTGGGGACATCCATGTTGTCAGCGAATACACTGACGTTTTTCCAGAAGACTTGCCAAGAATTCCTCCTGAGCGAGAGGTCGATTTTACCATCGAGTTGGTCCCTGGAGCAGCACCAGTATCTAGGGCACCATATGGAATGTCTCCCGCAGAACTGAAGGAATTAAAAGAGCAACTGATGGAACTGTTAGAGAAGGGTTTCATCCGACCAAGTACATCGCCTTAGGGTGCACCTATCCTCTTCGTCAAGAAGAAAGATGGGTCGATGAGGCTATGTATAGATTACAGACAACTAAACCAGTTGACTATCAAGAAATCTATACCTACCTGGTGAGATTGGGTAGAAGCTTGGGCTTAGTCCAAAATTTTATTAACGACTAAATATTGGAAGTTACAAGGCATTAACAAGGAGTAAATAAGACTAACCGGGTGATAATTTATTTTTGAAGGAACTTAAATATACAGCAATGGAGGATATACCTATACCATCAATGGACGGACAGAGATCGGTCCAAAGATTAACCAAAGCACTACGACAAGCTGCTCAACTGTTAGAGGATGCCCTAATAATGGCTAAGGGAGATACAAATGGGAAGGAAAGGTCTATGGATGACAAAGGAGTTGGCGAAACTAATAAGAAAGAACCAATTACAACCACAGGAAACTCCAAACCTATAGCCAGAGAGAAACGACCCAACAACAGTAATAGATCGCACAAGAGAAAGAAGTGCAATAAGAAACTAGTTTACGCTCCTGCAGAAAGATGCCAGCATTGCAACAGAAGAATCATCGGTCTGAGGAGTGCTGGAAATTTCAAGGCAAGTGTTTCTGTTGTGGCAGCCAAGACCACAAGGTTAAGGATTGCCCTAACGAGAAATCAAGCTCAAGGAATAAATGGCAGAACAAACCAAAGAAGGAGGTATGAGAGAGGTATTCCTTCTAACTCGCTTTTATTTGACCCTGAAGTTACATCACCAATCACATTATTTATTAGCAATCCACAATTTGATTCCCTGTAAGTTCAGCCGTAAACACATGTGAATTTGGGGACCAAATTATTTTAAGTGGGGGGAGGATGTAACACCCCGAAAATTCGATATTGGAAAATTAGAAATAAATCGAAAACGATAAAATCAATATTTGTGAAATAGCAAAAATGCACGTGTCATTATCATACATACAAAAAACCCATTAGAAAATTTCATAAAAATCATAGTTCAACTCTAAATAATACTCCCTAATGACCCACAGAGAAATTCGTGCAAAGGAAAATTGGATGGTCCAAGTTTAAGGCGTTTTGCGACTGAGTATCGTAATCAGGGAATAAGTCAGGAAATCATTATCACACATACTTCGATGAGTCAGAAAATTAAATAAAAATCATAGATGGACTTCAAATATATCCTCTAATGATTCATTAAGAAATTTGGGTCAATAAAAGTCATTTGGGGTATATTCAAGAGTTAGTATGACTTATTATCGTAATGAGGAAATAAGTTGGACAACCCATTATCAGGTGATAAAATGAGATCATAAACTAAATGAGAAATTTATGTAGACTCCAAACAATATGTGGGGATAGTCCATAAAATAAATTGGACCAATGGACAACTTATGACCCATGAACAAATTCAAGTATGAAATTAGTAAATAATAACTTCCGTATTATCAGAATGATAGAACTTACGTACCACTATCGTACGTGAGAAAACACATCGGAAAATTCCGTAAAATTATAAAACAACCCCAAATATTATCCCTAAGCGTTCCACGAAGGAATTTGTGCAACGGAAAATCTGATTGGCCGAGTATATGTCACACGTGACCAAGTTACCCGAATTAGGAAACTAAGTTGAAAAATTGTAACACGGAAGAATAACCCAACCATAAATTAAATAAACATGTTGGAGAGACTCACAACATTATGTATTAATAACCCATTAACAAGATTGGGCCAATGGAGCACATTTGGCCCAAGGATAAAAATTGGGACAAGGAAATACCCAGAAATTCGTGTATGTAATTATGCAATAATTAGGGAGGGCAATTTAGGGTTAAAATATGGGTGATTAGTCATGTAAGTAAGCCAAAACCGAACCTAACTCTAAGAGGTGGTTTCCTAAACCTTTGCTACCTCCTTTGGGTGAGAGAATCCTAGATTTCTTGGAAACTAGGAAACAGAATTCGCAGCCCTTTCTAGTCCCGTTAGGACTTGTTGGTACACCCTAAATCTATAAGAACTCGTCATTAAACTCTTGGGGAAGGTTTAGCAACAAGTTAGGGTCGTGAGCAGCAAGTTTGGAGCGCTGGGGAAGTGGAGAACGGCTGGGGAAAATCATGGTCTTCCTCAACTTCGCTCTGCATCAACCCAGAAATCTGTAGAGAGTTCTTAGCATTCGAAGGTAGGTGTTATCGGGCCAAGATTAAAGAAAACCAACACCATCATGTAGATCTTTGAGTCTAGGTTCATTTGCACTTGGTTTGACTAATTTTCATGGAGTATACATTGTGTAATCGTAGTTTTCCCTAAGTCGCGCACAGTTAGGGCTTTTCCTGTTCTTCTTATTATGCACGTGATTCAGATCGAATTAGACTAAATTTCCTTCATGAAAGTTCTTCTAATTGTAGTCACGATCATCTTTTATGTTGGACGTTTTATCCAAAAGTCTTTTTTAGAGAGTTATAAGCATGGTAAGAGAGTCTTTGCATGATATTGCGATTTTGGGCTGCACTTAGCTTTATGCTCTTCACATGTTTTCTCGGGATTAGAGACTGAATTTGATCAAACCTCCAACATCAAAGTTCTTTAATAGTTGTCCTCGTCATCTTTTGTGTTGAATGTTTTGTCTAAATGTCATTTTTTTA
This sequence comes from Colocasia esculenta, assembly GCA_014218235.1. Taxonomy (NCBI): domain Eukaryota; kingdom Viridiplantae; phylum Streptophyta; class Magnoliopsida; order Alismatales; family Araceae; genus Colocasia; species Colocasia esculenta. Next base: position 50,652,083 of record CM024758.1, read on the forward strand.
GAGAGTTATAAGAGAGAAAGTGAATCACTGCATGAGACATGTTTTCTGTTACACTTGACTTATATGTTTTTTTCTGGGAGGGTCACTAGTGTCGACACTACTTGATCTAGTGTCGACACATTGTCCCAAACAGGCCAAAGATGTTCTGGGAGGGTCTCTAGTGTCGACCTACCTGATCTAGTGTCGACACACTGTCCCGAATTGGCCCAGAAGTTTTCTGGGAGGGTCTCTAGTGTCGACACTACCTGATCTAGTGTCGACACACTGTCCCATATTGGCCAGAAGGTTTTCTGGAAGCTGTCTCTAGTGTCGACACTACTTGATCTAGTGTCGACACTACTTGACCAGTTTTGCATTATTTTGTCTTGTGTTTGAAGCATTGTGTCGACACCAGTGAGCATTGTGTCGACACTACCCTTACAAAAAAATTACATATTTTGGGTCTGATCATTTCATGATGTCTACTAGCATGTGCATGATGTTATATAGTATGCATGGACCTAAAATAAATCAACCCATTGAAAAATAGTAATGATATGAATACGATTCTAATGTGTAATTATGATTGATCTTATGTTCATTGGATTATCTTGTGATCTTTCCTCTTTGTCAACTGATATGATAAGAATATGATATGAATGTGGGATGAATACATGTTAGTATGGACTTGTTAGTGGAGTTAATGTCATGATTTGCATATGAGTTTCAACAGTTACATGTTTTCCGGTGTTCAATTAATTAATTGTCCATATGCATATATGCTAGGAAAGATCCTTGACTCGTCACTTACACATTTGTACGACTAGGCCACACCCTTCTTGGGGAATTGGGAACTCTCTGCCAGTTATTCTGAATTGGTAGGCTAGCAATCTTTTCCTTAAGACCTCCATAAGTCTCTGTTCTCTATGGATTTCCACATAGAGGCCGAGCTGGTTGTACCATGAAGTACCCTGGAGATAGAAAGCACATGTCCTGCATACGATCTGTCTTTAGAAACATCCTCATGTCAAGACATTAATGGATTATGAACATGATACGTCATTATACTGCCTTTTTGTTCTCTTGAGCTAATTGCCATACTTTGTCTCTATGAATGATCTTGTTCCTTTTACTATGAGCTTGTCATTGAAACTCTGTGGCCATAATATGAATATGTTTGTTCGGAATAATATGGGACTTCGGTCCATTTGACTAATGCCTGTGCAAAAAAAAGGGGCCTGGTCCGGTCCTGGAGGAGCGCCCCACAACGTACTTATTAACCGCGAGAGTATGGACTTCTGTGCTTGGCATAGCACAAACAAATAAGCAAGAGTTGTGAAAATTGTTCCTTCGTATGATATGATAAGTTTGATTTGATCTGATATGATAGATTTGATATGATACGTCTGTTCACGTGAATACGTGATATCTGTGAATATGGCCAATCTCTTTTGATATGATTCTACTCTTGAAATATCTGTCCATTGTATATGCAATTCTACATTTGATCTGATATGATATCCGTTCTACTCTGCTATTCAATCTGTTAGTATTGCATGCATTGTCATCATATTCATGTGCATATCTGCCTATTTAAAATGATAATCATGTATATTAGTGCCCGCACAATATTGAGATGTAAATCCTAATGAGCTAGTTCGCTCACCCCTATCAACCTGCCCTTTTTCAGGTAGTGATGAGGAACCAGAGGAGTCGGATGGGACAGGGCAAGAGTGATGAGCACCCGTCATATGAATAGTTGACAGTTTAGAAATAGACATATGAGTAGTCGATGTATTAGAGAAACATTTTCATTTGAATAATGAACTCTTTACAGTGAGTTCTTTCTTATGTAAGGTTGCAACTAGTTGAATGAAATGGAATAAGGATATTTGTTGACCATACTATAGTCTCAAATGTGTTCTTTTGTTCAATTGTGACTCTGCGTTATTCAACTGTGATACGTCTATCTGTATCGATCACGTCCCCCGGTATTTATTCCGCTGCTAAATATCAGGGCGTGACACCGTCGGCCAACGCCGGCACACACGACACGCCCGAGAAACCTAACACCATAGACAGAACAAAAACCACCGCTCTTCTAATAATCGATTGACAGACAGACACGAGCCTCCTAGCACAGCCGCTAGGACACGCCACGAAGGTGTCACCTTCGGTCACTGGACGTAGGGAGGCAACCTGCCGCGTTCCCACCAGAAGATCCTAAGGGCATACCCTGCCCTGGGGCACACACCGACACGCCAACCGTGGCCACGGAAACACCCGAGGCAGACCAGGTCTTGTCGCGCCCGCCTAAGCCAGCGCGATACCATCCCCACGGTCAGGTCCACCGCGACAAGACCCAGGTCACGTCGGGGAAGCGCCCCGCGACAACCAACTTGTCGCGACAGGAGACCAGGTCGCGACACCATTGTCGCGACGGCCGACCAGGCCACGACAGCAAGATGATCATGGCGAAAGGCCAGGTCGCGACACGACCATTATCGCGACGGCCACCTGCGCCACAGCTGGAAGGCGGACCGCCAGGATGCTACATCCCGGGGTCGCCACAACTACACTAAGCACACCACAACGGGGGGAGCATGGGGAAAGCAGTAAACACAAACATTCCACAAAATGGACTCACAATCCACACCAACAATAAAGGGCACAAGAATTGTAGCAACCTGAATTTTTGCGAAGAATAAAATTTTAAATAAAGAATTAAAACCTAGCTAAATGGATATTTAAATGAAAAGAGCATTAATAAAACTCATTAAATGGAAAGAGTAATGGATTTTGCTTAATGGATCCTCTAGAATTTATTGGTCAAAAATATGAATTTGCAAGGGGAGATAATAAGAAAATATCCTAAATTCGGAGTTTATTATATCATAATTGGAAAGGGTTATTAAAGCAATAAAAGTGACCATTAGAGTAGGAATTGGATTCCTAAACCTACCCCATATAGTCTAGCACGAATTTAGATACTATCTCTAACCCAATTAGAGATTGGAAAGCAAGAGAGGAATGTGGAGTTAGGTAAATCTCAGAATTAAGGAATTTGAGTAGTAGTGGGAATAGGAACTTGTATTATATAAATACACCTCTTAAATCCTCATGCCCGACCCTAGCTCGTGCAAAAGGGTTCTTGGATGTGGGAAAGGCAGGAGGAGGAGAAATCAAGGAGAGGAGATCCATCAACCTCTTCCTTCGTTCTTGGAGTTCTAAGCCCTAGAAGATAAATCGAGTCAAAGGTAGGCATTCTCACAAGCAAACCAAATCAAATCCATCTATAGGTAGTTCCAATCACCAGGAACAAAAGCCCTCTTGTTTCATAATTTTTCATCGAGTCAATCTTTTGTTCTTGATTTTTGAAGATCTGCAAACATGATCCCCAGACATCATGTTTATTCAAATCTCTATGCATACTTTGTAATACCCCAGAAATTTCATTAATTAAAAATTTTAGATAAATAGAAAATTCGTCATTTAAAAAACCAAACTAGCTAAAAGATACACGTCATTATTGCATGAGTAGAAACTCATGTAAAATTATAAAAATAATAGTTGTACCTTAAAATTATTCTCTAATGACACATTAAGAAATTTGGGCATAGAAAAATAATCCGGGCCATGATTTAGAATTTATGCGACTTATCATGGTAAATAAGAATAAATTGAAATATCTATTATTACATAAGCCAAGTAAATTAACAATTGAAATAAAAATTATGAGTAGACTCCAAATATATGTGGGGATAGTCCATAAAATAAATTGGACCAATGTACAACTTATGACCTATGAACAAATTCAAGTATGAAAATAGTAAATAAATAACTTACCTATTATCGAAATGATAGAACTTACGTACCCTATCTTACGTGAGAAAACACATTAGAAAATCCGTAAAAATTATAAATCAACCTCAAACATTATTTTTAGAGTTTCATGAAGAGATTCGAGCAACGAAAAATCCGATTGGCCAAGTGTACGTTACACGTGACCAAGTTACCGAATTAGGGAACTAAGTCGGAAAATTGTTAACATGGAAAAATAACCCAACCATAAATTAAATAAATAGGTTGGAGAGACTTATAACATTATGTATTAGTGACCCATTAATGAAAATGAGCCAATGGATCACTTTTAGCCTAATAATAAAATTGGAACATAAAAATACTCAGAAATTCGTACCTGTAAATATGTAATAATTGTGAAGGGCACATTAGGGTTAAAATTAGGGTAATTAATCATTCAAGGTAAGTCAAAACCGGACCCAACTCTAAGAGGTGGTTTCCTAAACCTTTGCTACCTCCTTTGGGTGAGAGAATCTCAGATTTTGGAAACTAGAATGCAGAAATTCGCAGCCCTCTTTCCTAGTCCCATTAGGACATGAAGTAGCACCCTAAAACTATAAGAACTCTTCACAAAACGTTTGGGGAAGGTTAGCATCAAGTTGGGGTCGTGTGCAGCAAGTTTGGGGCGCTGGAGGAGAGGAGAAGGCTGGGGAAAACGTGGTCTTCTTCCACCTCGCCCTGTAGCGAACCAGGAACCTGCATGGAGTTCTTTGCGTTCAAAGGTAGGCATTCTTGGGTCAAGATTAAAAAAAATAATACCATCTTGTAGAGCTTCGGGTCTAGCTTCATTTTCTTCTGATTTTACTAATTTTCATGGAGTAACCTTGTGTATTAGTCGTTCTCCTCCTAAGTCGCGCACAGTTAGGGCTTTTCCCGTTCTTATTATTATGCACATGATTTGAGACCGAATTAGACTAAATCATCAACATCAAAGTTCTTCTACTTGTAGTCACGATCATCTTTCATGTTGAACGTTTTGTCTAAAAATCTTTAGTTAGAGAGTTATGAACCCCGTGAGAGAGTCATGCATAATACTGTGTTTTTCGGTTTGCAGTTAGCCTTAGGTTCTTCCTGTTTTGTTCGAGATTTAAGACTGAAGTAGGTCAAGCCTCCAACAAAAATTTCTTTAGATAGTTGTCATGGTCATCTTTAATGTTAATGTTTTGTTTAAATATCATTATTTAGAAAGTTATAACTTCGTAATAGAGTCATGCAGGATACTGCGTTTTCAGGTTGCATTTAACTTTCACTTCTTCATGTTTTTCACAAGGTTCAAGACCGAATTAGGTTAAACCCCAACAACAAAGTTCTTATACTCGTTGTCCTTGTCATTTTTATGTTAGACATTTTGTCCAATGTCAGTAGATCTCATGTTACAAGTCTAACATGTAAGTCACAACGAAGTCATGCATGTTTAGGGCTTTCCCACGTTCTTCCTGTATTTCATGCAATTAGAGACCGATTCAGACCCATCCCACAACACAAAAGTTCTTCCAATAGATGTCCTCGACATTTTCTATGTTGAGAGTTTTGTCTAAAGGTTAGCATATAGAGAGATATAGGCGTTTCATGAATATCGCCCATGTGTCTAAACATGGTAAGTCTGAACCAAGAGCATGCCAGATCCCGGTCGGACTCAGGCGCAGACCCTGTGAACGTGACGGCCCGATATGTCGCGTTCTGAGGTCGGGTCGCGACAGTACTTCTGTCGCGTTCTGGTCGCGACAATACCCCTGTCGCTTTCTGCCTGCCTGATCTGACGACCCCGTCGCGATCCTTGCAAGACCACGTCGCGATCTCAGTTTTTGGGCCAGAAAACCCATCTTGTGCAAGTCTCGCTGTACCACCGTAACTTCCATATCATGTAACGGTCTTAATTACAGAAAAATGAAGTTGTAATATGGTTGCATTTTATATAATAAAAGTCAATCACTTGATCTTTCATATCCATGATTTCATGACACATGCACACACGTTGAACCATCCAAACATGGCTTAACTTGGCATGAAAATACCTCATATGTATCTGGTAATTTATCGCAATAATGTAATTTAAATTGCTCTATTTTAATGACTTGTCTTCGTTTCTCGCGTTGTTTGGGAATACCGTTACCGACGCTCCACTGTTCTAGAATTCCTCTAGAACGTCGAGTACTTGTTTCTATAATTACACACTTTCTTGACTTGGACAACTCTCCATCGGATACTCCTTCCGCCGGACTAGTGAATCCTTGTGCAAGGCCTCCATAAGTCTCCTCTGATCATGGATTCCCACATGGTCGACGAGCCGGTTGTACCCTAACACCTGATACACTCTAGGGATCAGTAAGATCCAAACGGCCTTAGATTGTTCTCTCGCTCTTATCTTGAATCACGCCGGACCTCTGGACTTGTGCATAACATGGCCAGCGAAAGATCGTGTTCCACTTGACTGCCAACATCGTACGCACGTGTTGTGCAACTGTTACTATTGCTCGTTACTCGACGTTTCATGTGCAATGACCACAAGATCTCTTCTATACTCTACTCTCGCTCGTCTATTCATATTCATGTTCACTCTATCATCTCGTCTCTCTCGTCTATTCACGTTCACTCTACTATCTCGTCTCTCTCGAGACTCGTTGAGCTGTTGTGGCTCCTATCGTTGTACTATTTCATGACTGTCTAGCGCTATAATGCTACTGTGCAGGGCACGGAGAGTGTCCCAAGGGGCTCCAATCTAGTCCTGGGGGCAGAGAGCCACCCGAAATACCTGCAGGGGCTATTGACGGTGTTCTGCATTGCACCGGTTCTGACTATACTGTATTGGCTAGACATCTTACTACTATCTTTTTAGTCTGAGGAGTTCAGACGTACTGTGATATTACTGTGCTATCACAAACTGTTATACATTAGTCTGAGGAGTTCAGACGTAATGTACTATCGTGAAACGGCTATTGTCCTAGAAGTGACTATTGTGGTACTCTACCAGTGCACCGTTGTGCAACCATACACGCTATCTCGTTACACGCTATCTCGTTACACGCTATCTCGTTACACGCTATCTCATCATACGCTCTACTTGCTCTACTTGATACTCGCTATCTTGAGTTACTGTGTGCTATCGCGACTTGATCACATTCAAAGTGCAATTTACTCTTTACATGACCATCCACTATCATCTCTTCTTGCTATACATGTCGCTTGCTATTCTTGACAATATCGTTACTTGCTATTGTTGTTTTCTATCGTGACTTGACTTTAGTCATCGTGCTATACTTGATTCATCTGCTATTTGAACCATGTTACTTGTGCTATTACTTTCTCGACTCGCTTTACATGACTCCTCTCTATCATTAGTTACTCTGCCTTTAATGCATTAATTACTTAAAGCATGCTTGACTCATGAGATTTAAGTCTTACTGGGCGTTGTTCGCTCACCCTGCGTTTTTTGTTATTGTGTCTCAGGTAAGTCGGACAATGACGTTAGATGCACCCATGGGACAAGACCTGAGTGTTGAGTGACCTGGAATTAGTTGATGAAGATACTCTAGTACAATGGAGTCTAGTAGATATTGTTTTTAGATTTCTTTCTAATGTAATGGAGTCAATGAGCTATATGTTTTGCTCTGGATTAGTGGTTGTACTAGTCTTAGTGGAATTTCAATGAAATGAAGTTTTATTCCAATTATTGTTCATTAGATACTCTGATTTATTCAACTGATGTACATGTTACTCTACTATGTACTTCGTTCACGTCTCCCCCGATTTATTCCGTTGCTAAATTGGAGGGGCGTGACATACTTGATCTCATGCTACGAAATTTTTTCTGTAAATAACTTCATGTGATAGGGATCTTTTGCCTTTGAAAGCCCTAATTTTTGTTGAGCATGTTGCCTGCGATTAAATCAATCTTACTCTGTGTATCATGTTCTATGTTACTCGTTATTCTTCATGCTCAAACCATGTTCAAACCCTGCTCTCTCTCTAATTCCTATTTACTGGAAGTACTCTCCTATGTCTAGTTTCATTTGCCTCTGATTTCATGATTTTTCATCGTGTGTACATTTAGTTATGATTTTCTGAACTACCCTATGTCAAAAAGGCAAGTTTCTAGACCGCAATCCAAGACAGATCAGAACTCTGTCAGCTCAGGCGCAGACCCTGTGAACGCGACGGCTCGATAGGCCGCGTTCAAGAAGGCCGTCGCGACAGAGCGCTCTATCGCGATCTGATCGCGACAGCGCTTGTCGTCGCAATCTGCTGACCAGGCCATCGCGACCCTCATGCAGCCCTGTCGCGACCTGTCTGCCCGAACCAACCTGCCTGTCGCGACCTGTACAAGCCACTGTCGCGATTCTCCCTGCCCCTGTCGCGACCCTTACTGGCCTACGTCGCTTTCACAGGATTTTTGATGAAACCCATAAATTTATTACCTTTTTCACAGTTACACACGCAGTAAAAACACCTGTTTTAAATTGGAGCCACATGGAATGCTTTAAATCACATATTCACGACTTCTTTTTCATCTATGATTGCTCTTCAAAAGCACACACATGAACCATCCATATATGGTTGAAATCTGGCATAAAATATCTCATAATGTATCGGGTAATTTATTGCAATAAAGTATATTAATTGCCCTATTTTAAAGGACTTGTATTCGTTTCTTGCATTGTTTATATACCGGTATCGACGCTCCACTGTTCTAGAATTCCTATAGAACGTCGAGCACCTGTTTTTATATACACACTTTACTTGGCTTGTGGTGAACTCTCCGTCGGATATTCCTTTCGCCGGACTAGTGAACCCTTGCACAAGGCTCCTCCGTAGTCCCTCTGATCATGGATTCTCACATGGTCGACGAGCCGTTGTACCCTAACCCCATTACACCTTTAGGGATCGATATGATCCAAACGGCTATTAGAAGTTCGCTCTTACCTTGAATCACGCCGACCTCTGGACCTGTGCTTAACATGGCCAATGGTAGGGTCGTGAGTTCCACCTGACTGCCAACACCAAGTGCGCGTGTTGTGCAACTGTTACTATCGTCGCTTGTTTACTCGTCGCATTACGTGCAATGACCACTAGCTCTTATCTGTACTCTACTCACTCGTCTATTCACATTCACTCTACTATCTCGTCTATTCATCTAGTGCTCTCATCTACTTCTTGGTACTCTATATTGGCCATTGACTGATTGTCTAAAGATAATCAATATAACCAATGCCTGGCAATATATAAAGGGCCCGATCTGGTCCTGGGATGTGCGCCCGAAAGTGCTAGTGCCCATGGGAGTTAAATGATCAGATTGTTTGGCATTACACTCAAGTGCTATCTTTCTCGACTATCTATATGACAATCAAAACACAAAACGTGCTATACTCTCTCGGTGTCTAGTGTCACGCCTCAACGCGGAATATCGGAGCGCGAAGGCAGTTGCAAGAAAAGGTATAGAGCAAATACTAGACATCAAACCATTGCACATTGAATAATACTAAATCAAATCTTTCTCATTAATAACTTCTCAAATGTCTAGTTACAACCACTAATATCAGAGCCAATCTATAGGGCCCAATTACATTTCAATAAAAGGAAATAACTAACTACAACTCTAAGATAACATAATGACTCGAGGGTACTCCTGGCTTCACTCTTGGTCATTCCCTTCCTCGTGAGTGTATATGTCATCCTCGGTCTCACCTGAGAACACAACATCAAATAACGTAGGTGAGCGATAACGCCCAGTAGGACTTAATCTCAGGCTCAAGCAGGCTTTAACTAATTAATGCATTTAATGGCAGAGTATCTAAATAGCAGGTACAAGAGAGTCAAATATAGCAAGAGATACACAATAGCACGGAGCGAGTATAGTTTTCCAAAGTAGCACAAGTATCGAGTATAACACGAATAGCAGGATGGCCATAGCACAACTAGCACAAGTATAGTAATAGCACGACGAGTATAGCCTTGTTTGTCATTCTACACGAGCGAGTATAGCACGTTTTGTGTTTTTGATTGTCATATAGATAGTCGAGATAGATAGCACTTGAGTGTAATGCCAAACACTCTGATCATTTAACTCCCATGGTCACTAGCACTTTCGAGCGCACATCCAGGACCAGATCGGCCCTTTATATATTGCCAGGCATTGTTATATTGTTTATCTTTAGACAATCAGTCAATGGCCAATATAGAGTACCAAGAAGTAGATGAGAGCACTAGATGAATACGAGAAAGTGGAGTGAACGTGAATAGACGAGCGAGTAGAGTACAGATGGAGCTAGGGGACATTGCACGTAATGCGACGAGTAAACAGGCGATAGTAACAGTGCACAACACGCGCACGTCGTATTGGCAGTCAGGTGGAATTCACGATCTTTCAGCTAGCCATGTTATGCACAGTCCAGAGGTTCGACGTGATTCAAGGTAAGAGCGAACTTCTAATAGCCGTTTGATCATATTGATCCCTAAAGGGTATCATAGGTGTTAGGGTACAACCGGCTCGTCGACATGTGGGAATCCATGATCGAGGTACTTACGGAGGCCTTGTGCAAGAGTTCACTAGTCCGGAAAGGAATATCCGACGGAGAGTTCACCACAAGCCAAGTAAATGTGTATATAAAACAAGTGCTTGACATTCTAGAGGAATTCTAGGACAGTGGAGCGTCGATATCGGTACATAAACAACGCGAGAAATAAATACAAGTCCTTTTAAAATAGGGCAGTTAATGTACTTTATTTCAATAATTACCAAATACATTATGAGATATTTTCTGCAAGTTTCAGCCATATATGGATGGTCATGTGTGTGCATGTGTAAGAGAAATCATAGATAGAAATAAGTCGTGAAGATGTATTTAAAATTATTCAATATTGCTCCATTTTTAGGCAAGGTTTTTACTGAGGGTATAACTGTAAAAAGGTGTAGGATTATTTAGAAAGTGACAGAAATATTTTTATGGTTTTTCACCAAAATTCCTGTGAAGGCGACATAGGGTTGTAAGGATCGCGACAGGTGCCAGGCAGAAAGCGACAGGAGCATGTAAGGGTCGCGACATGGCTTGCAGATCGGGTTCTGAGAACGCGACAGCTCACCTGTCGCCTTCTTGATTGCGACAGTAGGCTGTCGCAATCGGAGCCCAGAAAACGACATATCGAGGCGTCGCCTTCTGGTTGTCTGCGCCTGACTCTGACAGGAGTCAGACCAGACATTGGGATTAAGGACCAAGGATATCAATTTTCGATACAGGGTCGTTCAAAAATCATAACTAAATATATTGCGGTGAAAATCATGAAATCAGTGGCAAATGAAACTAGACATGCGAGAGTACTTCCAGTAAATAGGGATTCAAGAGAGAACATGGTTTGAGAACGAACAAGAACAAGTACTTAGAACATGACATAGGGAGTAAGATATTTATTCGAGTAATATGCTCAACAGAAATTAGGGCTTTCGGGTCAAAAGATCCCTAACAAGATCAAGTATTTACAATAAAAATTTCATAGCATGGGATCAAGTATACAAGGAGATATGGATTTAACATGATGTCTCGTGGTTATCATGTTTGCAGAACTTCAGAAATTAAGAACAAAAGATAGGATGGATGGAAAATATGAAACTTGGGAGTTTCGTTTCAAGAGGGTAGGAAGAACCTACAGAAAAGTTTCATGGTTTATGCTTGTGAGAATGCCACCTTTGGATTTATTTGTCTTCTAGGGTTGAAACTCCACAAACGAGGAAGAAGCTTCAAGAACATCTTCTTCCACGAGATCCTCTCCTCCTTGACCTCTTCCCCACGTCCAGCAACCTTTGGCAACGAGCTAGGGTCGGCCAAGAGGTTTATGAGGTGTATTTATGCATATATGAATTCTTATTCCTATTTCTACTCTAATTCCTCTAAATTCTGAGATTTCCTAACTCTAACATTCCTTCCTTGCTTTCCAATCCCTATTTAGACTTGGATGAGATCTGAATTCATGCTAAATCATATAGGGTAGGTTTAGGAATCCTATTATGACTCAAACTAGCTATTTAATGTATTAATAACCCTTTTCTATTAAGTAATACTTTAGTACGTTACGAATTTAGGGTATTTTCCTATTATTCTCTATTTTAAATTCATATTTTGACCCAATAAATTCTAGAGGGTCCATAAGCAAAGCCCCTACTCTTTTCCATTTAATGGGTTTTTATTTAATGCTCTTTTCATTTAAATATCCCTTTAGCTAGGTTTTATTTAAATTTTATTTTATTTTTTTTTTCGCAAAAATTCAGGTTGCTACATCTAGAATGACAAACAAGTGCTATACTCGTCGTGCTATTATTATACTTGTGCTAGTTGTGCTATGGCCATCCTGCTATTATGCTGCTTACTCGATACTTGTGCTATTTTGGAAACTATACACGATCTCGTGCTATTGTGCTATCCTGTTACTTGTGTGCTATCTCTTGCTATCTTTGACTCTCTTATACCTGCTATGTTTAGATACTCTGCCACTAAATGCGTTAATCATTTAAAGCCTGCTTGAGCCTGAGATTTAAGTCCTACTGGGCGTTATCGCTCACCCTACGTTATTTGATGTTGTGTTCTCAAGTGAGACCAAGGATGACACATACACTCACGAGGAAGGGAATGACCAAGAGTGAAGCCAGGAGTACGCTCGAGTCATTATGTTATCTTAGAGTTGTAGTTAGTTATTCCTTTAATTGCAATGTAATTGGGCCCTATAGAGTGGCTCTGATATTAGTGGTTGTAACTAGACATTGAAAAGTGTTAATGAAATGAAGTCGCTTTAGTATTATTTATTGTGCAATGGTTTGATGTCTAGTACTCGCTCTATACCTTTTCTTGCAACTGTCTTCGCGCTCCGATATTCCGCGTTGGGGCGTGACAAGAATCCCTACAGGAGAACGAAGAACCAACCCACCAAGGGGCCTTCACGATGCCACGGCCGCCTCCTCCTCGCTCCACGACATCGCTCCGAGCTCCACACGATCCGCCGACGCCACCAAGCTCCAACCGTCGGAGAGGGAAAGCTTTCCCCTCGGAGAGGAGGAGGGAAAGGAGAAAGGGAAAGAAAGGGAAACAGGAAGCTGGCCAAGGCTTTTAGCCTCCGGCCCCCGAACGCGACGGGGCAGGGCGTCGCGATACAAACCTTATCGCGACGGCTGCTCAGACCGCGACCAGAACTTGCCCACACTGGGCGCCGCGACAACCCGACAGGTCAGTCTGCCATGCCTGCCACTCTAACAGGCGTCAGACGACCAAAAAGCGGAAAGCGGTTGCGACCCATTGACCGGGCGCGACAAGAACGCGATGCCAAAGGTGGTCGCAACAGGGATGACTGTCGCGACGGGCACCACCGTCGCGACAAGGCGGTCATCCCCCACACAACAGAAAGTCGGAAAGCCCAAAATGTTACAAACATCCAACAAAAAAAATATTTCATCCTTGAAATCTAGGGCGAAAACCGGGCGGAGAAAACAACAGGTGCAAAGGGACACTAAGTCGCACCACGACTTCCCGATGGTCGCCACCACGACCCTGCCACAAAGGGAGTGCCTAACCAGACATCCGACGGCTCCTAGGGCGCACCGCAACGGCGTAAAGCATACAATCGGTTGTCGACAACTCCACAGGCATGGCGCGCACCAAGCCGACCAGAATACTAAAAACGCCATTCAGAAACCACACGACTGAACCTCAACAGACCACGCTGTGTTGAGAACAACCGGTCAGTAACTCCCTCTGTCACCAGCGACTAGACAGAGGTCCCAGCTACTGACGGCAACTGAGGAAAATGCCAAGAGGTCATCCACAAGACTCCGCTGAATGGCTCCACACAACTTAGCAACAGCTAGCACCTACGGCAAGGCCAAACGAGTGCTTCTTAATGGTGACCCAAAACCAATCGAAAAAACAAGCGCGTGGAGAACCCACGGCGAGCAAGACAGTGTCTTCCGGCACCACTAGATCTCACCCAGATCGTCCTCGTGGTCCGACAACGACACACGACGACTGTGGAGCCATAGAAAGCTAACCACATGCTCCACATGCACACGCGTAGAGGCAAAACCAAGGAAGACATCTGAGGTTGGCAAGGCCAGGCAACTCAAGACGTCGGCAAACTGCACGGGAAACGAAATGACTGCAGAGGTCGAGGACAACGCGTCAACCTCAAGGACCCAAATCGAACACCTCGCTCCCAAGAGAGAGGGGAAACTCAAACACAGGCCGAGGCCAAAGCCTGGCGTACTACCGATAGGGCTACCTAAACAAGGCAAAGCAGCCACCCCACAGTGGTAATGGTACAGCCACAAGGCACGGCCAGCACAAAGTGTCCCAGAGGTGGAAAGCTCAACGCCTCGAACACCGAGTAAACTCATGAAGCGACGCACGAAGCTTATGATCCGAAAATACAACACAACACACGGTGCTCGCACAAGCGCCAGGAGCCACCCAAAGTGCAATACAATGCACCCAGGCTCCAAACGGAACAAAACGAACCACTCGATCACGAGCACAGGGTGCTACCACAAGTACCAAAACCAGGCGAGATGCAACACAGTTGCACCAACGGCCGAAAAACACGGCTAACAGGAAGGACTCTCCACGAGAGACCTACCAAAAGCCGCCCACAAGAAACCGCAAGCCACAAAGGGTAGAACAGGCCACACTGGCTATGAACCCTCAAGGCACAAGGACACAAAACATCGAAAAAGAAACACACTCAGGGTGCAGCACACAACCGCACCAACAGCCTGAAACGATTCAAGGCCAACAGAAAGGGACTCTCCACCAGAGACCAACAAGAGAAACGCGCGAGAAACTAACAGCTCCTACCACCACATGTAGAGAGAGCCACACACCAAACAGCGGCAAGTGCCTCCCAAGCACATCCGAGGCACAAGCAAAACACGCATCGAACAAAGCCTGCACCAGCAAGCCAAACAAAAGAAAACCCGGTGCCGCCTCGCACTGAACACAGGGCACGCTGCCCTACATCGTTCAGTCAGGCGACAAGAAAACAACACAGCAAGAAATAGGACAATAGGTCACCACAACCTATCGCACCACAAGGAAAACCACGCGTACAAGCAGAGCAACCAGCTCAACCTCAAGGCAGCACAAGGGGAGGGACCTTCGCCACAAAGGTCCCCACGGTGCGCAACATGGCACCAAATGCCATGTGAAAGCACCACCACCCAGAGCAACCAACGGAAAGCAAGGGAGGAGAACTCTCATAACGAGTCTCTTCCACACGCAAGAAACCACTAAATGAGACTGGCACTTCCACATAAGCACAACCAGCCAGACACCCATGGCACTGACGAGACTACCATCTGGCAGAGTCTACAGGGCGCAAGAAATGAAGCCGACCTCCCGACCATGGGGACACACAAAGTCCCACCAGCGCAGCCAGGAAAACTCGAAAACGGACAGGAAGACAACCTGGCCAGCACCATGGCCAGACACACGGCCAAGGGCACAACACCTCGACTGACAACGCCCAAACAGACTGTCACACAGATAGTCCAACCGACAACGGCGACAACTCATCTCCACAGAGAGAGAGCAGCGACAAACAAAATAGCACAAGGCAGCTTGGGGAGGACCTCTACCCAAAGCGCCAAGAGCCGTTCTGGGAACCATTACTAGAACGCAGCTCAAACAAACAGCCAACAGAGAGAACACAGCAGACAGTGGAATCAACACAAACTGGTTCTGGGAGAACCTCCACCAGAACCACCAAGGCACCGTTCTGGGAAAACCCACCAGAACGCAACTGCCAAGCGATGCACCTCAACCCAGAGAGCAACGCCGCAACAACCAGAAATGAGCACAACACAGTTCTAGGGAAACCTCACCTCCACCAGAACCAACAGAGAAGAACTCTAGGAGCACCTCACCAGAGTCCACAACTAGCCAGCACACAGCCGGCAACAACCACAGACAGGTGTCGCAGCGCTCAACCAGCGTGCAACACAGCACACAAGCATCTGCTTAGCTCGAGCAAGACATCGACTGAGCAGAGCACAGCGCCCAACGGCGCACAGGCCACACGAGGCCAAACACACAGCCAACACAACACCACCCCAACAACAAGGGGGGCATCCAATAAGGACACACCAATAACAAGGGGGACATCCAACAAGGACACACCCCAACAACAAGGGGACAGCCAACAAGGCAAGGACACCTTTGACTGGTTCCGCAGACCACAACCCTTCACCGGTGAAGGCCACACCACACGTAGGCTCTCTCAGCCTTTGCGACACACCCACACGGATGCGTAGACCGAGGACGAACCCAACCGCAGCACGAGCGAAAACAGCAATCATGCTCGCAGCACGCGCACTCAGCAACAGCAGCAACACTCTTCTGCAGCTCACACTCGGACCCTGCTGGAAAGCTAGCCACCTGTAACAAAGAACCAAATGCTCACCTAAAAGCAACTCTACACGGATGGGCCAACAGCGCACGAGTACCTTTCTTTGGGACAGCCATAGTTATTAACTCATTACAAATCTCATTGGACCCCTGAGCTCTGATACCACTGTAACGACCCGACCTCAAGGACCCCCGCTAGGGACCCCCGAAGGTCGCGCTGCCACCCACAGATCCGAAGACCGGAAGGGTTAGAATTTAGTCCAGTGAGATAAGTAATGAATTCAAATAACTATAACAAGAAAGTTCATACATTAATAAGGAAATTATGTACAACATGTCCCAAATAAAAGTATAGGTACAGAAAGAAAGATGCAGTCTTAAGGGGCATACCCCGAGGACTTGCAAAAAGGTCACTCTCAACTCACGGTACAAAGAGCACTCATGCTCACAACTCACACTGCTGGCAACGCACGGTGAACAAGCCGCCACCATGACCGTCCGACAACGAACTCCTGCGACAGTGAGTCCCTACCTAAAGAGAGTAGGGGGGTGAGCCTCGCGAACAAGGCTCAGTAGGGATAACCAGTCCCTTACCAGCCAGAGCAGCAGGAACTTCAACAAGCTGAAGCAAAACTACTCTACAAAGTAGTAAAGCGAGAAAAACCTACCACAGAGTACTACAAAGTAGCGGAAATAGAGAAACGCCTCGACCACAACCCGGGTCAAGCCAAACACGACTCCTGCAGAACCAGCGGAGTCACACAATACGAAAGCAAACACCTCGGCATGCACCCGCCGAGACAAAGAAGCTCACGGAACACCGGAGCAACCACGTGAGACCAGAGTCTCATGACACAAGCACCAACATCCCGACCTCCACGAGGTCAGGAAGGAACAACCAGGTGTCACCCCGGGAGACACCAAGCAACCAAGTGAAACGAACATCTCACCACAGGCACGGCCACCTCAGACCTCCACAAGGTCGAGGGCCCACAAACAGAACCACCCTGCACCTCGAGCACTCCACAAGGTCAGGAAACTACACACTCTGGTGCCACCACGGATAGCACAAAGGAACGGTTTACAGAAACAGCAGTCGGGTGCCTACATCAGGCACCCCGAGAGAACCGCAGAGCGGAAGCCACTAAACATGGCCAACGAGGCCAAACCAATAGAGTCCACGGAAGCTAGACACGGCTAGGCTACAACCACCGTGTAGGCTAGGGCGACGAGAAACCCAATCTCGGAAACAGCGTGAGAAACACCGTCACGCAAGAGCATATAAGCCACCGCCACATGCAACTAAGAGAGGGACACATAGTCCACCCCTCTCGCACACCGGCCGCCGACTTCCGCCTACCACCTCCCCGGTAGAGTGAGGCTAGCGAGTCACAGCTGAGAACACAACCACAAACACCACAGTCTGGCCAAATTGTGGCCCCAAGCCTGACCTCCCTATGTGGCTCCGGAACCAACGCAGAGCGAGGTAGTGAGACGGACTAGCTGGTCCACACCGGACGAGCGCCTAAACCACCTCGGAGACCCAGACCAGCTAAGAGAGCTCTACAAATGACTCACGCCGTTGTCCCCACCGTTTTCCCCTTCTGCTCCAAGTCTGTGACTTGAGCACGCCCACCGCCCGGAGCAACTCCCTCTGACACAGACACGCGGGGTTAGGGGTCCCAGGTAATGGTAACAACCTGTCTCGCGGACAAGCCCTCAAGATCCGAGCAGCGGGCGAAAGAGAACTGGCGTGGCAACCACCAACAGAAACAGCACAGCTGGCTTGTAACCAAGACAAGCCCAGCAGGCACAGGCACGCACGGCACCCCTTCCGGAAACCCCCAGAAGGGCCGTCGGCCAACGCCGGCACACACAGCACAGCCCGAGAAACCGGAACACCACAGACAGAACAGAAACCACCACTCTTCTAATAATCAATTGACAGACAGAAAATCGATTATTAGACAGACGCGAGCCTCCTAGCACAGCCACTAGGACATGGCCACGAAGGTGTCACCTTCGGTCACTGAACGCAAGGAGGCAACCTCCCGCGTTCCCACCAGAAGGTCCTAAGGGCACACCCTGCCCTAGGGCACACGCCGACACGCCAACCGTGGCCACGGAAAACACCCGAGGCAGACCAGGTCTTATCGCGCCCTCCTAAGCCATTGTGATACCATCGCGATGGTCAGGGCCACCGCGACAAGACCCAGGTCGCATCGGGGAAGCGCGCCGCAACAACCAACTTGTCGCGACAGGAGACCAGGTCGCGACACCATTATCGCGACGGCCGACCAGGCCGCGACAGTAAGACGATCGCGGCGGAAGGCCAGGTCGCGCCACGACCCTTATCACGATGGCCAACTACGCCGCGATAAGGTCGCGTCCGACCGGGACGACGCCTCCTCTGATGTCGCGACGTGCTCGGCGGTCGCGACATCAGCTGGAAGGCGGACCGCCGGGATGCTACATCTCGGGGTCGCCACAACTACACTAAGCACACCACAATGGGGTGGGGAGCATGGGGAAAGCAGTAAACACAAACATTCCCAAAATGGACTCCCAATCCACACCAACAAGAAAGGGCACAAGAATCCCTACAGGAGAACGAAGAACCAACTCACAAAGGGGCCTTCACGACGCCACGGCCGCCTCCTCCTCGCTCCACGACGCCGCTCTCGAGCTCCACACGAGCCGCCAATGCCACCAAGCTCCAACCACCGGAGAGGGGAAAGCTTTCCCCCTCGGAGAGGAGGAGGGAAAGGAGAAAGGGAAAGAAAGGGGAAGGGGAAGCCGGCCAAGGCTTTTAGCCTCCGACCCCCCGAACGCGACGGGGCGGGGCGTCGCGATACAAACCTTATCGCGACGGCCGCCCAGACCGCGACTAGAACGCGCCCACCCTGGGTGCTGCGACAACCCGACAGGTCAGTCTGCCACGCCTGCCACTCTGACAGGCGTCAGACGAACAAAAGCATAAATCAGTCATGACCCGTTGACCGGGCGTGACAAGAACGCGACGCCAAAGGCAGTCGCAACAGGAATGACTGTCGCGACGGGCACCTCCGTCGCGACAAGGCCAGTCATCCCCCACACAATGGAAAGCTGGAAAGCCCGAGATGTTACACTTGTTTACCATCTTCATAGCCTCATGGAGGAGATCATGAACCTTCCCGCAAGATTCCTGGCAAAGGATGTGAGAACTCATTCTCTCTAGGAATACAGAAAGTAATCTTCTTCCCTCTGCAATCGACCAAGCCATAGTGCTCCTCAAGCCAATCCAGACCAAGTATAGCATCATAGTCCTTCATCTTGAGCAAGTAGAAACAAGCCTCGATCCTCAATGCACACAGGTAAGGATGGGATGCACTTCCTGGTCGCTACCGTACCTACTGATGTGTGCACAGACAAGGTGTAGCAACCTGAATTTTTGCGAAAAATAAAAATTTAAATAAAGAATTAAAACCTAGCTAAATGGATATTTAAATAGAGTATTAAATAAAACTCATTAAATGGAAAAGAGTAATGGGCTTTGCTTAATGGATCTTCTAGAATTTATTGGGTCCAAAATATGAATTTGCAAGGGGAGAATAATAAGAAAATACCCTAAATTCGGAGTTTAATTATATCATAATTGGAAAGGGGTATTAAAGCAATAAAAGTGGCAATTAGAGTTGGAATTGGATTCCTAAACCTACCCCATATAGTTTAGCACGAATTTAGATACTATCCTAACCCAATTAGATATTGGAAAGCAAGAGAGGAAAGGTGGAGTTAGGAAATCTCGAAATTAAGAGGAATTGAGTAGTAGTAGGAATAGGAACTTGTATTTATATAAATACACCTATTAAACCCTCTTGGCCGACCCTAGCTTGTTGCCAAAGGTTTTTGGACTTGGAGAAGAGGCCAAGGAGGAGAGGATCTCGTGGGGAGAAGGAGTTCTTGAAGCTTCTTCCTCGTTCTTGGAGTTCTAAGCCCTAGAAGACAAATCGAGTCAAAGGTAGGCATTCTCACAAGCATAAAAGATGAAACTTTTTCTGTAGGATGTCTCGTCTATCAGGAACGAAACCTCAAGTTTCATAATTTTCCATCGAGCATATCTTAGTTCTTGATTTTTCAGTTCTGCAACTTACATGACCCCGAACCCTCATCTTAACTCTTGATCTCCTTGTATACACAATCCCATGCTACGAAATTTTTATTGTAGGAATTGATGCATGTTAGTCATCTTTTGCCCCTGAAAGCCCTAATTTTTGTTGAGCATGTTGCTCGAATTAAATCAATCTTGCTCTCTGTGTCATGTTCTATATTACTCGTTATTGTTCATGCTCAAACCATGTTCAAACCCTGCTCTCTTTCTAATTCCTATTTACTGGAAGTACTCTCGTATGTCTAGTTTCGTTTGCCACTGGTTTCGTGATTTTTCATCATGTATATAATTAGTTATGATTTTCTAAACAACCCTGTATCAAAATTTGAATGTTCTGGTCCGCAATCCAATGTCTGGTCTGACTCCTGTCAGAGTCAGGCGCAGACCACCAGATCGCGACTGCCCGATATGTCACCTTCTGAGGTCTGATTGCGACAGCCTACCCGTCGCATTCAGAAAGCGACAGGTGAGTCGTCGCTATGCCTGTGCCTGTCCTGTCGCGACCCTTTCCCGCCCCTGTCGCGTTCCCAGTCCTTGATCTGCAAGTCATGTCGCTACCTGTACAAGCCCCTGTCGCCACCTGCCCTACCCCTGTCGCAATCCTTACATGCATATGTCGCCTTCACAGGTTTTTGATGAAAATCCATAAAAAATTATTTTTGTCGCTTTCTAAATAATTCTTACGCCTTTTTACAGTTATACCCCAGTAAAATCTTGTTTTTAAAAAAAAGGAGCTACATTGAAGGATTTAAAATACATATTCACGACTTAATTCTAGCTATGATTTCTCTTACACATGCACACACATGAACCATCCATATGTGGCTGAAATTTGGCAGAAAATATCTCATAATGTATCTGGTAAATTATTGCAATAAAAGTATGTTAATTGCCCTATTTTAAAGGACTTGTATTTGTTTCTTGCGTTGTTTATATACCGTTATCGACGCTCCACTGTTCTAGAATTCCTCTAGAACGTCGAGCACCTGTTTTATATACACACTTTACTTGGCTTGTGGTGAACTCTCCGTCGGATATTCCTTTCGCCGGACTAGTGAACCCTTGCACAAGGCCTCCGTAAGTCTCCTCTGATCATGGATTCCCACATGGTCGACGAGCCGGTTGTACCCTAACACCCATTACACCTTTAGGGATTGATATGATCCAAACGGCTATTAGAAGTTCGCTCTTACCTTGAATCACGTCGAACCTCTGGACTTGTGCATAACATGGCAAGCGGGAAGATCGTGAATTCCACCTGACTGCCGATACGACGTGCACGTGTTGTGCAACTGTTACTATCGCCTGTTTACTCGTCGCATTACGTGCAATGTCCACTAGCTCTCATCTGTACTCTACTCGCTCATCTATTCACATTCGCTCTACAATCTCGTCTATTCATCTAGTGCTCTCATCTACTTCTTGGTACTCTATATTGGCCATTGACTGATTTTCTAAAGATAAACAATATAACCAATGCCTGGCAATATATAAAGGGCCCGATCTGGTCCTGGGATGTGCGCCCGAAAGTGCTAGTGCCCATGGGAGTTAAATGATCAGAGTGTTTTGGCATTACACTCAAGTGTTATCTATCTCGACTATCTATATGACAATCAAAACACAAAACGTGTTATACTCTCTCGATGTCTAGAATGACAAACAAGTGCTATATTCGGCGTGCTATTACCATACTTGTGCTAGTTGTGCTATGGCCATCCTGCTATTCGTGCTATACTCGATACTTGTGCTACTTTTGGAAACTATACTCGGTCTCGTGCTATTGTGCTATCTCTTGCTATATTTTGACTCTCTTGTACCTGCTATCTTTAGATACTCTGCCATTAAATGTGTTAACTATTTAAAGCATGCTTGAGCCTGAGATTTAAGTCCTACTGGGCGTTATCGCTCACCCTACGTTAATTGATGTTGTGTCTCAGGTGAGACCGAAGATGACACATACACTCACGAGGAAAGGAATGACCAAGAGTGAAGCCAGGAGTACCCTCGAGTCATTATGTTATCTTAGAGTTGTAGTTAGTTATTTCCTTAATTGCAATGTAATTGGGCCCTATAGAATGGCTCTGATATTAGTGGTTGTAACTAGACATTTGAAAAGTTATCAATGAGAAAGATTTGTTTTAGTATTATTCAATGTGCAATGGTTTGATGTCTAGTACTCGCTCTATACCCTTTCTTGCAACTGCCTTCGCGCTCCGATATTCCGCGTCGGGGCGTGACACAAGGGAACCTCTAACTCCTCTGCCTCAACTCTAGACTCTGCGCTAACTGCTTAGCAAACTGCTCGGAAATAAGCGAGTGTGTAGCACCCGTATCAAACAACACTCGAGCCTGCACACCCATAACTAAAACCGTACCTTCTGTGATGTTCTCTACCTACTCTGCATCCTCACGTGCTAGGGCATACACTCGGGCCTAGCCTTCCTGGCTTCCCTGTCATGTGTGCCACTGCTGCTGCCGCTGCTAGGGCTGGCGCTCCTTTCTGAGCAAACTGCTGAAGTCTGGGGCAGTCTCTGATCTGGTGCTCAGTGTTGCCACACTTCAGGCACTTCCCTGCTAGCTTCCAACACTCGGATCACTGTGTGTCCTTCCGCAATGAGGACATGCCTTCTTGTCACTAGGCCTGAAGCTGGGTGTCGGTATTACAACCGCTAGCTGACTCAGAGCTGCTACTGAATGTTGCGATCGTTGGTACACACTGCTGCCTTCTTCCTGTCTTGCCTCTGGAAAGATGGTGTTGTCCTCTTCTAGGCTTCCCTCTTCTCCTCTATGTACTGATCCATCTCACTCTCCTTCCTGCATGCTGCACTGAGAGCCTCATCTAAAGTTCGATGGTCAAAAGCAACCAGTCTCTACCTATATGATGGTTTGAGTCCCATCACAAACTTCTTGGCCTTCCTGCGCTCATCTGCAACAATGTGGAGAGCGTACTTGGAAAGCTCAGCAAATCTGGCCTCGTACTCCAAGACAGTCATGGAGCCCTATGTAAGAGATAGGAACTTCTGCTCCATCTTGTCCTGAATGTGCTCGGGGATGAACATGGCTAGAAAGAGTCTAGTGAACTCGGCCTAAGTCACCTCTATAGCACCATCCTCGTACCTCGTACGTAGTATAGAGGTCCACCAAACATCAGTTCTGTTCTGCAAAATACAACCCATAAGCACCATCCAATCTAAAATCTTAATCTTACACAAGTACATATACTCTAAGTACATGTAGCATGTAAGTCTCCAGGCTAACTTTGTCCTCTTCCGCACACCTGATAGCCCGGAAGATCTTCTCCACCTCTCTCTTCCAGCTCTTCGCCAAAAGGGGCTGACTCTCCCCCTTAAAAGAAGGCAGAGCCATCCTCTTAAACCTCTCCATGATGGACGGATCACTATGTCCATGCTCCTGGGGAACTGGAGCTAGAGCCTAAGCCTGAGACAACAAGCAACACATAAGCAACCATACAATTAACAAAATTGACTACTCCCTATTTAACAACTCTAACATGTGCCTGCAACTGAGCTTATAATGCAGTCTGAGTCCATTCCTGCATCTGCATCGCGTAGACCAGGCCTTGCATGAACATGCCATAGTCCACAGGTGGTGGTGGAAGTACCGTGGTTGGGGCCTGCTGCTCACCCCTCTCCTCACGCCTCTGCTCGTCCTCCCGAGCCTGGGTACTGTGCCTACCATGGCTCGCCATTGCCTGTAAAACAATTAACTCAATTAGAATCTAAATTACTTAGTTCTAACCATTTCTTAACTATCTTTAATTCATTATTAGATATTTTCCACATATATGGACTAATTCTATAAAGACTTTGAAATATTGTGTAGATGATGGCTTATTTATGTACAATCTCAACCTCTTGCTCTGATACCAATCTCTGTAACGACCCTCTTATACCGGTACGATTATACCAATCCACGTCGATATAAAGTGCACCATCACAGTGGGACATGTATCCAACACAACACAGTAGGTAGAGATGTACATAAATAGCATAGGAAAGTACAGCGGAAATGAAAGAGATTCTTTTGATCATCATTACACACATTCCATAGTCTATATAGTAGCAATGAATATAAACAAAGTCCATAATTAAACAAGTCCATAACATAACATTGTCCACATACTAGTAAATGGAAAGTACAAGCTAAGCAAATAATCTTCCACAAGCTCTGCTACTCCTCTCGCTCGGAGTTGCTCCTCACTACGTCCTCCTCAATCACAGGAACACATGTCTCACATGTATGTTAAAGTAAGGATGAGTCTTCACAAAAGACTCAGCAAGTAACGTATTGGCACACCCTTACACATACAACATTCATGCTACTCAATTTAACAAAAGAATATTTTATCACATGGTTCATGCCATAACAAACAAGTACAAATGAATATAACATGTGATCTACACATGGTCTTAGTTTAAAACAATGGTATCAATTGCAACTCATTCATAATATATTTTCAAACAACTTGATTATGGAATTAAACACATGGTTACTAGCAAACCTAGCATGATATCCATCACTTTTCACATGCTTTTATATCACAATCACACATTTTTATTGCTATTTTAACATAAATATAACATGATCACATGGTTTCACATTATTTCACATTGTAACATATTAGCACATCACTTTCACATGATCACTTGGCACATTCACACATAGTTCACATCTTTACACATTATTTTTGCTGTGACACATAGTCCAAACCACCATAAAGAGGACACACATATCACATAACACATACCCGTCACCTAGGCATTATAGTGACGAATCTTGGTAACTGTGCAGAACCGGGAGAAGCCCTCTCTACCCTAACAGTGTACTTGTCCACCTCCAGAATTTCATCCTGATGCCCACAAGATATTTTTTTTAAAGGCCAAAAATGGCCAAAGTTTTTATTAATAAACATAGAATCTGACAACTAGAGGCATAGCCTAATACAAATAAAAAATCAGAAAAAAATCTATCTAAAACTCCATAGATGATCTATCCCATGAATGAGTTCGTCAAAGAACAGCCCGAGGACGTAAGCCCGGTCGTCTTGAACAACGCTCCAATATCTTCTTCATCCGATTCCATTTCATATGTTTCTTGATCGAATCTAAAATCAGGCATGAAAATATTCTCGACTCTAGCACAGTCAGCAATGGACGAAAACTTCATCCTCAGATCTAAAGTTGGAGCTTGAACTGGCATATTTATAGCATCCATCGGGCGCACAGGGCTAGGAGAGCGTTCTTGGGTGATCGGTAAGCAAATCCTTACACCCCTTATGCCCACAGAATATCACATACACATTGAGCCTTCCCATAGGGACTTTTCTACAGTACGGCTCCACAGCCTTCTATGGTAGCAGTGTCATTTTGGCACAAATTTCACTTAATCACATGCTTAGCAACATTTTACATGCTCTTAATGATCCATTCACATGCTTATAATGCAAACACATATCTTTCAGGTTACAGAACTTATCATGGGTGTCTAACAGTAAGAAAATATGCTTAACAGTACCTAAACATGATACTAATCACAGCAAATACTGTTTCTTGACTAATCATGCTTAATATGCCCTTTTGATGCCTTTATAATTTCCAACAGAACTTACAGATGTCAGAACATACTCAAATTTTAACCATAAACCCTACGTATGAAATGTATCATACGGTTAATTTTTCAAAATTTTCATGACAGTATGTCTATTTTTAATATGCAACAGGGATCTCATGAAATTTCATAAGATAATTCAATTAATCATGGTGGAAGTGAACAATCAGTTCTAATAGTTTTAAAACATGTATACAGTAACCCTAGGTTCATGAAATTTTCTGCAACAATATCATACATCATACCTATTTATTCTGAATTTAGATCTGTCAAAACATGCATAAATCCCCATAACAAAAATTCTATAATTCGTAATTATGATCAAAAATTTAACAGGATTTCATGGTTTGACCTAATAAACATACCTGACCAACCAAAAAATTTATAGCATATGCAAACATTCACAATCATCAAAAAACACACCATATAGATTGAAGCCACTATTCTGTAAAACCAGATGAACTTGACGGCAAGGGGCTTGCCGTTAGGGTGGGTTAACAGCACAATCGATTACCGTTAACTCAGGAACTTGGCGGCAAGAAGGTTGCCGTCAACCTCCTGTATGCAGAAAGTGCAGACTGAACATAGAAAAATGAGGAATTTGGGGGTCCAGGACACGAATTAAAAATCTAGAAAAATACCTAAACTCTAGGTGATAGGTCTGGGGATGAAACCCCTAAGTTACTTGCCTCTTTAAAAACCCCTAAAGATCGAATTTTGGCGATGAAGCCCTCCTCGGCCAAGCCAAAGAGTGGTGTGTTCCCCGCCTTGATTTGACTTCCACACTTATGCAGTCGATCTCCCGGCGTTAGGAGAGCTTCTCCACCTTTAGTAGAGTCTCCCTATCGCAGAAGATCGTCGATGAAGCCTTCAAATCGCCGGATCAACCCTCACAAGTTCTCTCTTTCTCTCCTCGAAACCTAGAAAACTCTCTTATGAACCAAAGTCCTCTCCTAGCCGAGATGTCTTGTTTAATAGGCAATAGAGTCGTGGGAATCCTAGGTCATAAGAGTCCTGACCATTGGGGGGTTCCTAATCAGACTCCGGAGAAAATGGGATGGTTTCAGATCTGGAATCCCAAACACAGCCAAGAAGTAAACAGCCACATAGATGCCGTCAACCAAAAATAGGTGTCAATCGATGTGGACATCTAGATCTTATGGCCATAAGGTAAATGACACAAGTGTTGCCGTTGTTGGGTTACAA
Source organism: Colocasia esculenta (assembly GCA_014218235.1). Lineage (NCBI taxonomy): Eukaryota > Viridiplantae > Streptophyta > Magnoliopsida > Alismatales > Araceae > Colocasia > Colocasia esculenta. The sequence goes on from CM024758.1 coordinate 50,679,281, forward strand.
TGTGTATGATGATTGACTTGATGTTTGAATGTGTTTGAATGCTTAAATGTTTTTGATGATTGACATAATTGATGTTGTAAACATTGTGAAGACATGATCAAGACATAAGAAGTTATGATAAAATGAAAAGGACTCTATGACCATCTATGCATTCATGATGTCTTACTTGGAATGTCTTTCATGTAGGTGTGAATGAAAGCACAAGACAAGCAACAAAACCAAAGTGCAAAAGAACTGGGAATACGCATAAAGTACTCATCGGTCGACAGGCCAGAGGCCTGTGTCTGGACAGCCAGTGAAGACAGCAACAAACAAGCTACTGGAAGACAATAAAAGTAGTAGCTGTCGACAGACAAAGCTCATCTGTCGACAGATCAGGTTTGCATGTCGACAGCACCAGGTCGCCTGTCGACAGCCCAGGGTTCGAGCCAGAAACATGGTTATGGAAGCCCAGTTTGCAGAAGTACATGTCGACAGCCATAAGTCATTTGTCGACAACCGCAGGATAAGTCAAGACATGTGATAGGCATGTGATCTATGTGAGGGTGTTCTCCTCTGACACGATTCTCAGGACTTGAACACTACTATATATAGATCATATGGACCTATTTTCGAAGTAAAAAGCCTCCACACCAAAACCCTAAGCAAAGATCAAGAAGAAGGCTTTCCCTGCTGCTCTGCTTCAAGACTCCAGACCGTTCAAAGAGAGATCTGTCTCGTACGAGGAGTTGAAGCCGGTTCGTCCTCAAGTCAAGCTTCGTCACCATCATCTGATCTTCATTGACGTAAAGCTTCGAGTTCTTCTGGACGAACACCCTGAAGAGTTCAACCTTTGATTCTTCAACTCTGAACTCTTCATTCATTCTATTTTCCATCACTGTGTGTGTGTTTGTGGTTTGAGCGTTCCTGTGCTCAATCCACGTGTGTGTGGTTGTTCTGAGAGCGTGTTCACCTCAGACATCGTGTGTGTGTTGTAGTTGGGTCGAATTTGCTTGATAAGCAGTTTTCGGTGTGTGTGTGGTGTGGACGGTGGACGTAGGATACACAAGTTGTGTAGTCCGAACCACCTTAAATCATCGTGTCTTGTGGTTTGCATGATTTGATGATAGATGCATGCTAGGCACGATTGTTAGTTCACACACGCATCATACTGCTAATTTCCCAAGCACACTTTACGCACACATCGAAGCGTGAAATTGATCCGTATATGTTTAAGCTTTCATTAAGTCAATCGTAATATCGAAAAGAAGGTTAAGTTTTTTAATTGGTAGTAATCTATTCAACCCCCCTTCTAGATTACTGCTGTGGGTAATTTTGCACACCTTACAATTGTTATCAGAGCGAGGTTTCTCCGATTTTACCACTTTAATAGCTTGATCTAACGATCAGGAGAGATTCTGTTCAATGGAAACCAACAAAGGTTTCATGGCTGAAGGACACTCAGTGTCTAGGCCTCCCTTCTTTGATGGTACTGACTACACATATTGGAAAAATTGAATGCAGGTGTTTCTGAGAGCTCAGGACTATGAGCTATGGAAGATCATGAGCAGTGGACCCTATGAGCTGCCTGATGATGAAGACACCTGGACAAGGGAACAGATGCGTAAGGAACCTTGAACTGGAGCGCGTTGAATATGATGCAATGCGCCGTGCATCCGAAGGAATATTCAAGAGTCTCTGCATACAAGTCAGTAAAGGAAATGTGTGTAGCGACCCTCATTATACCGGTACGGTTATACCAACCCACGTCGGTATAGCGAGTGTTGCCACAGTGGGACATTTACCCAAACGATACAAACAGCTGAGATACACGCGAATATACGAACAGAGTAGCGGAAGTAAAAGAACCACTGTCTTCATTCATTCATCATCCACATTTAAACATACATGATTGATAACAACTAAGAACTAAAAGTCCACATAATTCATTGCTGGAAATTTAAAACACAAATGTCCACACTTATACAATTTTCTCATGATAGTTCTAGTACAATGTCACTTTTACATACTATGAAAACACAAAAGGGTACAACTGCTCCAACAGTCTAATCTCCGCGCTCGGAGTCCGTCTCCACCGTCTCCTCCAACGGTGCCACGTCACCAACTACACCTGTACGCCGAAGCAAGTAGTGAGTCTTAAAGACTCAGCAAGCAACACTACTCATAACATTACACATATAAGTCATAGCGGTTCTACATGCACATTCACAATTTCAACATATGGCATGTTAGTCATTTGAAAGTTCTACAATTTAATACATGGATCATGCTTTCAGATTTCTAAGAATAAAACTTCCTATCACATGCTCTCTATTCAATTTACCCGTGAAATTTTGCCTTTAAAGAACTAAGACAAGAGAGCTACCACATGAACACTGTGCATATATGAAGGGAAAACACAACTAGCATGTATTTTACATATTCTTAAGCACATACATAGACATTTTCACATGCTTTAAGTTGCTGGTTTCACATGGTTTAATGGCTGTAAATCTACACATGAGAACTACAATGTTGTTTAAAACATACATGTGAACAAACAATCATGCTATTTTGTACACGTGCTCATCAATTATCCCTAACATGGATTCTAGACGTTTTCGCACATATAAACATGATGATAACAACATGAAATACTGATTTCACATGGTTTCAGATTTGTCTCACATGGATTTCAATGTCACATTTTCACATTTTTAGTTTCACATTTTCTTTACACAAGTTTCCAATTCACATGGTTGCACTTTGCACATACACATTTCACATCGTTCACTTACACATTAACACATGAACACATACACATTACACATTACACATTCACATTTTAGGTGCCGTGACACATAGTCCAAACCACCAAAGAAGGACATATACACATCACATTACACATAGACGCCATCTAGGCAATTCAATGGCGACTCTTGGACTGCGCAGACCGGGAGAACAAGTCTCCACCCTAACCAGTGGTACTTGTCCACCTCCAGGATTTCCCCCTAATGCCCTTAGGGTCACTTACACATTAAACTTTCTCAGGGGGACTTTTCCCTGATACAGTTCCACTGCCCTCTACGGAAGCAGTGTCACATTGGCACAGTTACACATTTACACATTTTACCTATTTTACACATGGTTTTACACATATCACTTTTCATTCCATTTACCTTCTCACTCACATGCATATCTCTGTTTTCCTGACATGACACTACAGATTTCAGGAGTTTAACACACAGCACGTTCACCAATCAGGTTGGGTTTAAACGATATCTAATCACTTTACGACGACATGCATAAATTTTTTTCATTTCACATGGAAAAAGGGCATAACTCCTTATATACTGGTCCAAATGACATGGAAATTTAACCACATGTTATTTTCGGGGTCAAGATCATACATTCAATTTTTCAGATTTTTCTGAGCTAAATAGAATTTACAGAAAATCAAATACCTATTTAGCATGCCTTTCATAATTTAAATTGACATGGAGTTAACACATCATACATTTTGCCACTCACTGTCTGAACCCTAACATGCCCATAATCATAGAATTTCTTCAGAGTTTTCTGAGCAACATATCATTCCTCAAGGTTTTATAACCCTACACATGCTTTTCTAAATTCAATTTCAGAAAGCGTAATAATTCAAATAAGCATGGAGAATTTTTACAAATTTTTCGAACAGAGACTAAATATATATACATGATCTGAAAATACAGAATTACCCTAAATCATACAACCATAGATCGATCACACAATTCTTTCTTGCATGCCTCTTTATTTACGAACCGAAATTAATAGCAATTTATGCAAGCATGGGCAATTCATCAAAATTTGAGTACACATATACTGATCCACTAACTTCATGATCTGACACAACTTAGGGCACTCAGACTAGTCCTAATCATAAACATGGATTGGCAAGATCACCAACAAATCATGCTGAAATTTCATGGAATAATAATCTCTAACATTCACCACCACACATCATAACTCATCCACACACCACATTTACTAGTGTACATAGTGTATAGGGCTACCATATATCCTCATCACGGAAAAACCCATCGAAATTAATCATATAAGAAGAGAGAACAGGTTTCAGTTCTGTCCTGAAGAACTTGGCGGTAGTCTCTGGCCGCTTATTCAGTGTTAACGGCATGGTCGATGGACGCTAAGCATGATTTTAGCGACCAGGGCCTTTGCCGTCAATGCAGGCCTGTGCAGAACACAGACCCGAGCTCTCAAGATAGGGTGAATGTGGGGGTCTAGGACTCGAGGAAAAATTCATAGAAATTGTATAATCAACCTAGACACATACGGGGACGTTATGGTTAGGTTACTTGCCTCTAGAAAATTGCTCCAATGGATCTAAATGCTCGGAGAAGCTCTCCTTGGGCCGTCCCAAGAAGTGCAGAAATGTCCTCCAAGATCTCCTTCCTCCGGGCTCTTGGATGATCTCCACAGCAAAGAAATGTCGGGGAGGCCTTCCTCGATGATCCCTCTAGCCTCCAGTTGCAGTAGAACGCCGGACAAAGCTTCAGAAGTTCGGATTTTGGGCTGCAAAGATGGGGTTTTCTCACAGTTCAGAACTAGGGTTTTCTCCTCTGGTTTCTCTCTTGCAAAAGGGTCAAGAGAGGGGTTTGGGGGAACAGATTCGGGTTTATCATATGGGAGGGGCTTCTCTCCCACTCAGGGTGACAAGATGGCTCTCAGAGCCGTTGGGGAACATCTCCCCAATGGGTGAGCTGCCTTCTTCGGAATTTCTGGCTCTGCAACGCATGCAGGTCAGAGAAGTCGGCGTCCACATGGTAGACGCCAGGATTAGTGTTGGCGTCCATGTGTGGCCGCTGACACCTCTCGACGTCCTGGTATTGACGCCAATCTGGCCTTCGGCCAGAACTCTAAAACATGCAGAAAACTATGCATGCCATGCATATATACATGCAATATGTATATGGTAGTGTATCCATACTATCACCATTCAATACATGCATTATTTACATCTAGTATAAACATATGCACACGTAATTGTACTAATTAAACGTACGTAAATATGTATATACATACACAAGCCCAAATATACACCACAAAATAAAATAATGCGACGGAAATTCGAGGGCCTTACACCCTCTCCCCCTTAAAGAAACTTCGTTCTCGAAGTTAGAACGACACTACTCAAACAAAAGGGGATACTCTTCTTCATCGCATCCTCAAGCTCCCAAGTAGCCTCCTCTCGTGAGAAGTTCCGCCAGAGAACTTTCACCGACGCAATACTCTTGTTCCGGAGATGTTGAACCTTCCGGTCAAGAATAGCTACTGGTTGCTCGACATACGAAAGATCTGGCTGGATTTCCACTGGCTCATGACTAATCACATGAGACGGATCTCGGACATACTTCCTGAGCATAGATACGTGGAATACAGGGTGAACGCTAGCCAAAGCTGGGGGTAATGCTAGCTCATGCCACGCTGCCCAAACGTCTGAGAATCTCATATGGGCCAATGAACCTAGGGCTCAACTTACTATGCCTGCCAAATCTGACGACACCACGAGTAGGCGATATCTTCAAGAAGACATGATCGCCAACCTCGAACTCCAAATCCTTTTCCTGTTGTCGGCATAACTCTTCTGCCTATCCTGTGCCGCAACAAGCCTCTTCCTGATAAGCTGGATCTTATCCGAAGTTTCCTGAACTAACTCTCGGTCCAATCAACTGCCTATCACCAGTCTCCTCCCAACATAACGGAGATCTGCAGGGCCTACCATACAACGCCTCAATGGAGCCATACCTATACTCGCATGAAAGCTGTTGTTGTATGCGAACTCCACAAGAGGTAAATGGCGCTCCCAATCGTCCTTCCAATCCAACCACACGCTCCTCAACATATCCTCGAGCGTCTGGATAGTCCTCTCGGACTGTCCATCGGTCTGGGGATGAAACGTCGAACTGAGCTTCAGCTCCGAACCTAAAGCATCCTGAAGACCCTTCCACAACCTCGAAGTAAATCTCGGATCTCGATCCGAAATGATCGACTTCGGCACACCATGCAATCTAATGATACCACTAACATACAATCTAGCTAAACTCTCTACTGACTGCTTCTTCTTCATAGGCAAGAAATGAGCAGTCTTCGAGAATCTATCTACAACTACCCAAATCGAGTCATTGCCCCTTCTCGATCGAGGCAAACCCGAGACGAATCCATAGTGACAGCCTCCCACTTCCACACGGGATGTCCATCCTTTGCATGAGGCCGGATGGTCGCTGTCGCTCGGCTTTCACTTGCTGACAAACTAGACACCTAGACACATAATCCGCAACATCCTTCTTCATGCCGGACCACCAAAATGATCTCTTCAGGTCTTGATACATCTTAGTGTTACCCGGATGAATAGAGAATCGCGATCTATGAGCCTCCGCTAACACATGCTCACGGACATCTACCAAATCAGGGACACACACACGGTGCTGAAATCTAATCACACCGTCCTCATCACGAGCAATGCCTGCCTTGCCCACTAACTCTAAGAGTCTAGGGTCGGCTTTCTGTTGCTCGATCACCTCATCCAAAACCGAGGACCTAAGGATAATTGAGCTACAAAAGCCTGGCATAGCGATGGCTCTAACTCAGTCAATGCACAAGCTGCATCTTCCAACATCTTCCAATCCTGCTGGAGAGATGGCCTCTTCTACTCAGCGCATCCGCTACCACATTCGCCTTCCAGGGTGATACTGAAGGTCGAAGTCATAGTCTTCAAGAACTCAATCCATCTCCTCTGCCTCAGGTTTAATTCCTTTTGGGAGAAAAGGTACTTTAAGCTCTTGTGGTCGGTAAACACCTCAAATCTGACACATAAAGATAGTGCCTCCAGATCTTTAGTGCATGAACCACTGCTGCGAGCTCCAAGTCATGAGTCGGATAGTTCTTCTCATGCTCCTTCAACTGACGAAGCATAAGCCACTACCCTTTCTTGTGCATTAGCACACAGCCCAAACCAATCTGAGACGCATCCGTATAAATGGCAAAACCCTCTAGACCATTAGGCAATACCAATACCGGAGCAGAAGTAAGCTTAGCCTTCAATAGCTGGAAGCTACGCTCACATGCCTCAGACCACACAAACTTCTCACCCTTCCTGGTCAGCTTTGTCAAGGGGGCGGCGATGGATGAGAAACCCTCAATGAATCGCCGATAGTAACCAGCTAACCCAATAAAACTACGAATCTCCAAAGGGGTCTTGGGAACCTCCCAATCCATAACTGCCTGGACCTTCGCTGGATCAACTGCAACACTAGCGCCGGAGATAACATGCCCGAGAAAATGAACCTCGCGCAACCAAAAGTCGCATTTGCTGAATTTAGCATACAGCTTGTGCTCACGAAGAACCTCTAACACTAACCTCAGATGCTGACGGTGAGTGGTCCGTCCGGAGAGTAGACCACACATCGTCAATAAACACTACGACAAAGCTATCTAAGTAAGGCCTAAACACCCGTTCATGAGATCCATGAACGCTGCAGGGGCATTGGTCAATCCGAAGGAAGGACCAAGATCATAATGTCCATAACGGGTTCTAAACGCCGTCTTGGACACATCCTCACTCCTAATCCTCAACTGATGATAACCAGATCGCAAGTCAATCTTAGAAAAGACTGATGCATCGCGCAACTGGTCAAACAAATCATCAATACGAGGTAAGGGATACCTGTTTTTCACAGTCACCTGGTTCAGCTTTCTGTAGTCAATGCACAACCTAAGTGACCCGTCTTTCTTCTTGACGAATAATACAGGTGCGCCCCAAGGGGAAACACTAGGGCGAATAAATCCCTTATCAAGCAGTTCCTGCAACTGCCTCCTCAACTCGGCTAACTCCGCAGGTGCCATCCGATATGGAGCCTTCGAGATAGGAGAGGTGCCCGGAAGCAACTCTATGGTAAACTCTATCTCTCTATCCGATGGCAATCCAGACAAGTCATCAGGAAAGACATCTGGAAAATCCTGCACTACCTCAATCTCCGCAAGAGTAGGTGACTCATCAGCCTCTGGCACTAACACCACGCTGTCAAGAAAAGCGTCACACCCTTGTTCACCATGCGCATCGCCTTCATGGCAGAGATGACCATCTTTCCCGCCCAGTTCCTTGGCAAGGGGTGAGAGAACTCATCCTCACCAGGAACGCGGAATACGATCCTCTTCCGACGACAATCCACTAACGCATAGTGCTCCTCTAGCCAATCCAGACCAAGAATAGCATCAAAGTCCTTCATTTTTAGCAAGAAGAAACACCCATCTAGGACTCTATCCTCAATGCACACAGGAAACGACGGAATGCACTTCCTAGTCGATACCGTACCCGCAGGGGTGTGCACAGACAAAGGAACCTCTAACTCCTCAGACTCTATACCTGACTCTAGGGCTAACTGCCTAGCGAACCGCTCGGAGATGAACGAGTGAGTAGCACCCGTATCAAACAAAACCCGAGCGTGCACACCTAAAAGCAAAACTGTACCTTCAGTGACATGCTCCGCCTGCTCGGCGTCCTCGCGAGCTAAAGCAAACACTCGAGCTGGGGCTCGAGGCCTTCCTGGTCTTCCTGTAGATGGCGCTGCTGCCGCTACGGCTGGGACTGGCGCTCCGCGCTGAACTCCTTGCTGAAGTCTTGGGCAATCTTTGATTTTGTGATCGTTGCTCCCGCACTTCAAGCATCTACCCGCTACCACCAACACTCGGTACCACCATGTGTCTTCCCACAGTGGGGACACTCTTTCTTCACACCAGGGGAACGTACAGAAGGTACCTGAGTACTGCCGACTGCTACGGATCGCTGCGGTGTCTGGTACACCGTTTCTTCTTATCCTGCCGCTGGAATGTCGCTGCTGGCCTCTTCTGCGAAGCTTTCTTTTCCTCCAGATATTGCTCCATCTCTCCCTCCTGCCTGCAAGTAGCACTGAGGGCCTCGTCCAAAGTCCGGTGGTCAAACGCCACGAGTCTCGTCCGCAGTGATGGCTTAAGTCCCATCACGAACTTCTTTGTCTTCCTGCGCTTATCCGCTACGACATGCGGTGCATACTTAGAAAGTTCAGAAAACCTTGCCTCGTATTCCAGCACAGTCATGGAGCCTTGCGTCAGGGAGAGAAATTCCTGCTCCATCTTGTCCTGGATATGCTCTGGGACGAACTTGGCTCGAAAGAGCCTCACGAACGCGTCCCACGCCACGCCTACTGCTCCGTCCTCAACGTGTACGTAGTAGGGAGGACCACCATACATCCTCTCTCTCCTGCAATACACCTTCATAAGCACCAACTAACAAATTCTAACTTAAGTAGAACATACAAACATTAAAGTCTGCCTGTAGCATGTAGGTGGCTAATGTCACCTTATCTCATCAGGGCACCTGATGGCTCGGAAGATTTTCTCTGTCTCCCTCCACTTTCTGCCATTAAGGATCACTCTTCCCTTAAAAGAGGGTGGTCATCCTCTTGAATCGCTCCATGATGGGAGGTCCACCATGGTCCTGAGCTAGTGCCTGAGCCTGCTACATTAAACAATAGGCAATACCAATAAACACAATATCATGCAATTTAAATAGCAACTACTAGTTGTTTCGTCATTCTACCTGGGCCTCCAACTGTGCCTGGAGTCTGTCTGGGTATGAGCCTGCGTCTGCATTGTTGGGTTGAGTGTAATTTCATATCATTTTCCCTCCTATTTTGATGATGACAAATGTGATTTGAATGCAAACTAATTGAAACATGATAAACACATTTCACCTGAAATTTATATTCAAAAAGCATGTTTCAAAGCACACTTATCATTTGTACTCATAATAAAATATTTTACTAATGATATATGTGTTTATTCTTCAGGTACAAATACTTTTTGCAAAAGTGTGTCGACACACCCCACAATGGTGTCGACACAACACCTTAGACTCAAAGGCAAAAAGCTGAAGAAATGCTGAGACTGTGTCGACACTAGTCAAAAAGCAGGTCGACACGAGTTGCAGATTCCTGGAATTTGACTACTCAGGTCGACGCACTCTCAGGGCAGGTCGACACTGGATCTCGTTCCCAGAACAGCTTGTTTTCAGAATTGGGACAACAGGTCGACACCACCAGGGCAGGTCGACACTGGATCAATTCCCAGAACAGCCTATTTTGCTGTCTGGGACAGCAGGTCGACACCACCTGATCTCAGGTCGACACTAGAGACCTCTCCCAGGGACTTGTTTGGCCAGTCTGGGACAGTGTGTCGACACACCCCTTGGGCAGGTCGACACACTCCGGAATCTCTGTAACTTAAGATTCCTCCTGGACACGTGGCACCCTAGGGAGATGGTGGATCATCTTTGGATCATGTGCCCTCGTACCCCAAGGGTACCCTTCAGATATTTAGGGTATAAATACCCTCCTTAAGGGCACTCATCCCTAAGAACCCTTTCACAGCCTCCAAGAGATCCGTTGGCGGCTGGAAGGTTCCTCCTCCCTGTTTTGCTCCCTCCTGTGCTTCTACACCTCAATTCATCCTCCTCCAAGCACAAGGATAGAAGTCTGATCAACATGAAGCACTAGCATCGACTTCAAAGGAGCAGATCAAGTAGAAGCCGATTTCTGTGAAGAATTCAAGGAAGATCCTGAAGATCAAATTGCAGAGCATCGTCCAGGAACTTCCAGAGATTAAAGCACTTCACAATTCGACCTTCTACAAGGGAGTACATCTGAAGAGAAGAATCTATCAATCAATATTCATGTTCCTTTCTTTCTCTTCTGAGTGATTCTGAGATTATGCATGAGTTGTTGCATGAGTCTCATGAATTAACTCTGGTTGGACTAGATCTCTTGCTAGAGGATCTTAGTCTTGTGTTTTTCTAGCAAGTTGTACTGTGAGCCGTCGCTCTAGTTTGTGAGTCGTCACTCACTGTGTGGTTTGAGCCGTCGTGCTCAATTTGGAGTCGTCGTACTCCGGTTGTTGTTTGAGCCGTCGTGCTCAGTTTGGAGTCGTCGTGCTCCAGGTGTTTCTTGAGTCGTCGTGCTCAAGGTGTTTGGAGTCGTCGTGCTCCTGTGTGAGTTGTACTCAGAGTTTTTGAGTAGTGTGGCCTCACTGTGTGAGGGGTGGACGTAGGAGTCACTGGAGGTGATTTCCGAACCACCTAAAAATCCTCTGTGCATTGGTTTGAATTGTGGTTTGCCTTTGTATCTCGCTAGATGCATGCATAGGGATTTCGTTCACACTACTAATTGATTTGCTCACACACCCAAATCACACTTCAGATCAGTAAATTAATTAGGTGATTTGATCTCTGATTAGAAGTAATTTTTAATTGCTTAAGCTTCCGCGTTAATTGGTATTAGATCTATTCAACCCCCCTTCTAGATCTTGTCCTCACCTTATCTCGATCCTTCAATTGGTATCAGAGCGGTTTATTCTGTTACTGATCTGGTTTGATTGCTTCTGGCTGATCTCTGTGTAAATTGGCTGATCTGATTTAATTGCTTGATCTGTGTGCTTAATCGCTCTGATTCCTCCTTTTGGCATTAGAGCAGATTAACCAATCTAATTGTTAGATCTAATTCCTTGTCACATTGATTCATTGTGATTAGATCTAACAGTCTTTTGTGAGTCTTGATATAATGGCAAATCTATTTAATCTGCATGAATCTCCTGTTATAATTTCAGAGAAATCCCCAAGCTTATCTTCATTGGATTCTCAAAGGACTCACAAAGGCACAGAGCAAAAGAAATTCACAAGTACTTAATGGCAAAGAGGAGCCTCAATGAATCCAGAAAATCAACAATTCATAAGGATATGGCTCTGACAGCACATTCTAAGAGCTCAGAGCATGCTTCATCCTCTTCAGAACATAAGAGTTCAAATGGATCTAAAAGGTCAGGTAAATTATCTCCAGATCCATTTGTATATTCCAATTCTGATTCTGATGAAGATGAAAGTATGTCTTATGCTGAATTGATTGAATTCTGTAAAAAGATGCAAAATCTTAATGCAAAGCTAAACACTAAAAATAAAGATTTAAAAAGGAGTTTAAATCATTGCCATAAAGAAAGTGAAAACTTGAAAAATACAATTGAATTGCTCCAGAAAAATGATAAATGTCCTTCAGAAGAAATTGAGAATTTGAAAAATGAAGTTGAAAGATTAAATTCTGAGAAAGAAAATTTAGAAGATGAAGTCCAAATCTGTGAAAATAAATTGATTGGATTGAAGGACAATCATGAGCTATTGAAAACAAAAGTTATTGATCTGGAAGAGGAAAATGGAAAATTGATTGATCTCAATGAAAACTTCCAATTTGATAATGATCAATTAAACAAACAGATTTCCAACATGGCTCATGATCATCAAATAATGAGAAATGCAAACAACTTGTTGAAGAAAATCATCATCTAAAAAGGAAGATTGAAGGCTTGTTTCATGACAGACCATTGGACAATGAATGTAGTAATTTGAGTAATAAAATTTCTGACTTGGAAAAACAAATTGCTCAATTTGAGAATGAAAAGATCAAGATGAAAAATGGTTTGGATGTCATGCTAAACAAGCTTCAAACTTCAGAAAAAGAAGTTGTTGCATTAAGAGCTGAAAAACAGAAGATTCAAAATAACTTGAAGAACTCAAGTCTTGCTTCTGTTAAAAATAAGAAAAATGAAAAGAAAAACATAACAACTACTGTTAAAACTGCTGTGAACAAGAACCTTGATGTTTCTAATGAAAGACTAGTGAAAGTTCTTGTTCAGAAACAGAAAGAGAAGAAGAAAATGCCTCTGTCAAGAAGATTCATCTAACTTCTCCAGCAGTTCAAAAAGCTCCAAGGCAAGTTCCAAATTCACATCATGCCAAGAGCCACCAGAAGATACCTCCTTCTCTTCATGGTAAGCCTCCTCACATGAAAAGGAGATTCCAGCAAATGCATACATGCCAAGGTAAGAACCAGGTAAGAAATGCTCTATTTGCTTTAATTGCAATAAACCTGGTCATCTTGCCAAACATTGCTGGAATAGAAATAAAAATTTCAATAAACATGCCAAATCAGTCCAATGCTTTCATTGTCATAAAATTGGTCATATTTCTAGGGACTGTTGGTACAGAAATGATTTTGTTGTGCATGCTCAAAAATTCCAGTCTAATGCACATGCTCATACACATAGGAATAACATCATGTTCATACTGAAAATGTTCAGAAGTTCCATGTGTATAGGCATAGAAATGTTGCACAAAATCATTCTGTTTCTGCTCATATTAAAAATCCAAAAAATAGAAAACTTCATGAAAACATAGATGCATTGATCAAGGCAAAAAGAAAATCTGGAACTAATTCTGTTCATAGTTCTATCAATGAAGGAAATGCATCTATACAAAAATTAAAAACATTTTGGATTCAGAAATCTTTGTTGCAATCTAACATTGATTTCATTGCAGGACCCAAACAAGTGTGGGTCCCAAAACCAGCTTGATCAGCAAGCTGAGAAGTCTTGCAGCCATACACTGTAAATGGATTCAAGATATTGGCTGTGCAAGACTAGAAATGGCTGGAGAACACAGGTAAAATCTTTAAGAAAGAAATGAAGATTGTTCAGGTAAAATCTCTTTAGCATTTCAAACTTGAATTGATTGAATTGGAATGAATGTTAATCTTTATCTGAACAATGAGAAATGTGTTTCAATGCTACTCCCATCAATGAACTTTATGTCATAACAATTGGAATCATGTTTATGTTGTCATGCATGCTTAACTGTTCCCATGAGTCTGTGTGCATACTAATTGCTTTGACTTCTTGGTATATCAAATGATGATATGTGGAAAAACAAGTTATGCTTGTTTGGAAACTATCATTATGCGTGAGTAAAATACTCCGCCAAGTACCAAAAGTCATGTGTTGTTTAAAGCTAATTGTGCTCATAATCATGTGTGAATTGCATGCTAACCTTTTCATTCCATGCATTAATTAAGGGGGAGTAAATTTGAAAAGATGCAAAAATTTTGTTAATAAATTGCCTGTTAATGCATGCTTGATCATGTTCATATTCTATCGGTGCAAATTACTTTGAATGAACATATCTGAATTGCATGTATGATCATTTAAAATCATATATATCTTATGGGAAGTGAGCCAAAGGAATCTTTGTGTGAAATGCTGAAGAAATATTCTTTCATGTTTGATTTATCTTTCTTGAGAGATGAGGTAGCAAAGAAATCTTTTGAACTCCATTTCATAGAATCAGAAAAACAAATTGCTGACATCTTCACAAACCCCTTCCTGACAGTAGATTCTCATCCTTAAGGAGAGAACTTGGTCTTTGTAAATGTCCATTGGGATTGGGTTGAGTGTTAGGCATTTTCTGAGGGGGAGTTCTTAGCATTATCATATTCATTTGCTTCCTTGATTCATTGTATCTCTCTCCATTTCACTTCTATCTCTTTTTAACAATGAACTCTTCACCTCACATTGTGTTGAACTTCTTGGTATATCAAATGGTGATTTGAAGAAGGACAAGTTATGCTTGTCTGGACACTTTCACTATGCGAGAGTATATGTCTCCGCCAAGTACCAAGAGATGAAAATGCAATTGTTGAGGGGGGAGCTTTTATTGTTTAAAGAGAATCATTCCTGATTTCAAAACTTGCATATCTTTATTCTGATGAAAAGTGGTTGAAATTCTCATCTCAGGGGGAGCTAGAAAATTCACAAGTCATGTCTTTTGAAAAATTCAAAACTCTTCTTGCACTACATCAATTTCCTTACATGATGTCCTCATTCAGGTGTCTAGAGTCTAAAAATGATCCTTTGAGTGATCTTCTACATTCATTTGTCAACTCTCACCTATATTCTTTCAAAACTATAGAAATTTAAATTTCTTTCTAAGACTGAAGGATATTGTGTGTTCTGATTTTTAAAACATATTTTGTTTGCAATTGAAGTTGGATATGGATGATGTCTTTTGTCAAAAATTCTCCAAAATTATCAATTCAACAGAGCAATGGCACATGTGCTGAGAAACTGCACACCTTCACAATGAATGAAGTGCCATGCATGTCATGAGGCACTAATGCTATCTCTGTTCAAAGGGGATTAAAAATCAAAATAATGCAAAACAAAATAATATGTAATTTTTTATGATGACTGAGTAACTGGAAATATTGGCGTCTGATAAACGTATATTTTCATGTCAAAAGGTCATCATTTACCCCTTTGAGACTTGATAATAAAATCTTCAGTATCCAGGGACTATAGTGTGTGAAAAGCATTAGTTCTTGAGTGAAAAAGATATATCTCATTTGATAGTTTGTTTCAAAACAATATATGTATGTCATTGGAGAATTTGTTTTGAAGAATCATTATTATCCATCATCAATTTGTTCTTAAAAATTGTTTAATGTCAACACACTTGATTTCAGTCTAAAAGATTTTTTTTCTTCTTTGGAATTGAAGAATATAGTAGTGTGTAGTTGATTGTTAAATGTCTTATATCCCTCAAATTATCATTTTCAGAACTTAAGTCACTGAATGCTCATATCCTGTTGGATATTGTGTAAAACTTGATTTGTGTTGAATCTTTTCAAAAATATAACAAATGAATTTTTTTTTCGCTCTTAAATATCCTTGAAATGATCATTCCTCCCACTGATTATCATTGTAAAGTTATCCCAAAAGCTCACAAATTTTTTCAAAACTCAAATCAAAAATTCTCTCACAAAAATTCAGTTTTTCTTCTTAGGCCAGGTCGACACCAAATCTATCACGTGTCGACACACTCCCTAGGTCAGGTCGACACTAAAGTCTTCCAGTGTCGACACTGACCCCTTGCCAGACCTTTTTAAATCGTGGGTTCCGGTTAAGCCGTTGTTGTTCCTGCGGGGTATTGCACCACTGCAACCCCTTTTAGGCATCAGGTCGACCCGACGGTCGCTTTTCTCTCTTTTCCGGCAAGAAATTCCACAATTTCTCTCTCAATCACATCCCTTTCTCAATCATCTCTCTTCTCCTTCATCAACTCCCGATTCCACTCCATCCTTGCAACCATGGTGAGAAAGATGGGTCCTCGCCGTGGAGCAAGATCTCAGGCTTCGTCTAGGCCAGTTCCGGCAGAGGATGATGTTCTTCAGTTCGAAAGAAGAACCAAAAGGCGGAATGACCCTGCAGAGCAACCAGGGTCTTCCTCTGCATCTCAGCCAGCAGCCAAGAGAGGTAGACCCTCTTCTTCGGGCAGAGGTAGGGGTTCTACCAACCCTAGTCATGAGAATCCAGACTCCTCTTCTAGTGATCCTGAGGAGTCATCATCATCATCTTCGTCAGAGTCTTCCCAGTCACAAGTGTCCACTCGTGAAGCAAAGCTCATCCTAAAGCCAAGAATAGTGGATTTGTCAGACTCTCAGCTAGCAAACACATTTCCAGAAATTCAGACCTACTTCTCCTTTCAGTCTTGGTTACCCTTCATTTCTGAATTTCAAATCATGTATCCAAGCCTTGTTCAGGAATTCTATAAGATTTGAAGTGCACAGATGAAGGTTATCAGTCAAAGGTTAAGGGGATAGCTATTGACATGCCCACAGATAAAGCTGCCTCCATTTTCAAAGTACCAGATGAAGGGGCAGATTATCATAATTTGAATTTAACCTTCATGAAGCCTATACCATCATGACAGGCCTTCCTGCTGATGCATCTGATCCCAAACAAACCTTTGTCACCAAATTCAACACAAATACATTTCCCCTGTGTTGAGGGTCATCCACCATATGCTGACCACAATCATTACCCCTCAAGGTGGTGGAAGGGACAGCTAACAGATATTCAGAGGTTCATCCTATATTGCATGGTAAAAGACATCAAAATCAACCTCCATGTAAAATGTATCAAATCATATCTGAAACAACCAGGAAAGACCTCAAGAGATCTCTTCCATATGCTGCACATCTGACCTCAGTGTTCCAGCACTTTGGTGTGCCTTTGGAAATGAGAAATCCCAGTCTATCCCTAAGTCCAACATCTATAGCTTCAAGAATATTCAAAAATTCATGGGATTTAGACTGGAGGGCACTCAAGTAAGAGAGGGCCAGTTGTGGTTGAGGCTCCTCAAGCTCAGGAGGACCAGCCTCAAGTCAAGGGGAACAGCCCCAAGGTCAAGAGGACCAGCCTCAAGCTCAAGGGGAACAGCCCCAAGGTCAAGAGGATCAGCCTCCTTTGAATGAGGAACAGCCTCAAGTTCCAACTGAAGGTGACATTCCATTTCATGCCCCACTCTCACCTCAGTTTCAACATTTCTCTCCACAACCCACTTTTCAAGCATCCACATCCTCTGGTGGACCTTCTGTTCCACCAGAGTTGTTCTCCTTTTTAAATGAAAAATTTGAAACCTTGAACTCATCCATTCAAACCATGTCAGAAACCTTTGAGTTGAGGATTCAGAGATTGGAGAACACTGTGTCTGCCAAGTTCATAGAACAAAAAGCTGCCTCAGACTATGCAGCTCAAAGATTCAACAGATTAATTGGTACAATGGCAGATGCCTCTGTTCAACTGAAGGAGCACCAGCAAAAGTTAGAGACAGTACTTCAGGGAATTTTGGCAAATTCCCAAGCTGATGTCTTCAACACCAAGCAGACATTACATGAGATCACCAGCACTAGACTGTCTTTTGCTCACTTCGTGGATGATTTGGAGAGCATGAGGAACTTCAATGCACACATTGACAACCAGATCTCTGATTTGACAAAGGAATTCAAAATCATGCAAAGGTCTGGTTGGTCAGCTGGATCATCTTCTTCTTCACAACCCATTTCAGCTGATCTAGCCAGAATTCAAGCTACCTTGATAGAAAATTCAGACAGAATGGAACACTACTTGCACACAAAACTCACAACCATTCAAGATCAAATCAAGTCCAGCTTGAATTTCATGGAGAAAAGACTGTCAGACATTGAGAACATCTTACTTCCTATTCCTCCTCCTCCTCCATCTTCTACTTAATGTAATTCTCTTTTGATGATGTCAAAGGGGGAGAAGAAAGAAAGAACAAGAAATGATTGTAATCTTTTGAAATGATTGTAATGGTTCTCTTGAATGAAATGAAATGCTTTTTGCTTAGCTTGAAAGAACTTTGTCACTTGTGTCTTCAATGTGATTGAAAATTTTATGTGAATGTGAATGAATGAATGCTTGTCAAGTTGCTTGACCTTCTTTATGCAACTAACTTACTTCAAGTTACATTGTACTTCACTAGTACAACCATCAATTGTGAATGAGCTATATTTAAAGTTTTTGACAAGCATGAACATGAACAAAAATAAGGACTTGAATAACCAAAAATTCTTAAAATCACATCTCATCAAAACCTCATTATCATATGGATTTAATGTTGCCATCATCAAAAAGGGGGAGATTGTTGGGTTGAGTGTAATTTCATATCATTTTCCCTCCTATTTTGATGATGACAAATGTGATTTGAATGCAAACTAATTGAAACATGATAAACACATTTCACCTGAATTTATATTCAAAAAGCATGTTTCAAAGCACACTTATCATTTGTACTCATAATAAAATATTTTACTAAATATATGTGTTTATTCTTCAGGTACAAATACTTTTTGCAAAAGTGTGTCGACACACCCCACAATGGTGTCGACACAACACCTCAGACTCAAAGGCAAAAAGCTGAAGAAATGCTGAGACTGTGTCGACACTAGTCAAAAAGCAGGTCGACACGAGTTGCAGATTCCTGGAATTTGACTACTCAGGTCGACGCACTCTCAGGGAAGGTCGACACTGGATCTCGTTCCCAGAACAGCTTGTTTTCAGAATTGGGACAGTAGGTCGACACCACCACCAGGGCAGGTCGACACTGGATCAATTCCCAGAACAGCTGTTTTGCTGTCTGGGACAGCAGGTCGACACCACCTGATCTCAGGTCGACACTAGAGACCTCTCCCAGGGACTTGTTTGGCCAGTCTGGGACAGTGTGTCGACACACCCCTGGCAGGTCGACACACTCCGAATCTCTGTAACTTAAGATTCCTCCTGGACACGTGGCACCCTAGGGAGATGGTGGATCATCTTTGATCATGTGCCCTCGTACCCCAAGTACCCTTCAGATATTTAGGTATAAATACCCTCCTTAAGGGCACTCATCCCTAAGAACCCTTCACAGCCTCCAGAGATCCGGTTGGCGGCTGGAAGGTTCCTCCCCCTGTTTTGCTCCCTCCTGTGCTTCTCACCTCACTTCATTCATCCTCCTCCAAGCACAAGAAAAGTCTGATCAACATGAAGCACTAGCATCGACTTCAAAGGAGCAGATCAAGTAGAAGCCGATTTCTGTGAGAATTTCAAGGAAGATCCTGAAGACAAATTGCAGAGCATCGTCAGGACTTCCAGAGATTAAAGTTGAAGGATCGAGGAAAAGGTGTGGATAAGATCTAGAAGGGGGGATGAATAGATCTATGCCACTTTCTGCGGAAGCTTAAACAGTTAAAAACACTTTTGAATCAGAGGCAATTTTATCAGTGAAAAACCACAGATCTGATGGATTTGAGTGAGTTGGTAAAAGTAGATATGAAATCAGTTGATTAAGTGAACTTTAAACGATCCTATGCAAGCATCTAACGGATAATGAAATCAACCACAGATAGACAAGTGCACAAGGATTTTTAGGTGGTTCGGAAATCACCAAGTGATTCCTACATCCACCCCTCACACCCTGTGAGGATTCACTAAAACCCTGGTACACACCCACTGGAGCCTGACAACTCCAACACTTGAGAGCTTACAACTCACACAACTTCTAGAGCAAGACTACTCTAGAACCACTGAGCAAGACTGCTCAACACAACCTTGAGTTAGACAACTCAAACTGAGCACAACGGCTCACAACAACCTGAGCACAATGCTCACACAACTTGAGCACAATGCTCACACAATGGTTGCTAGACACCAACTCAAGACATAGACCTTCTAGCACAGATCTAGTCAAAATGAGAGCACTAATGAGAGCTATGCAGAAGCACTTGCATAATCTCAAAAGATATCTCAGAAGAACAGAAGTACAGTGAATTGTATTAAATAGCTTCGTTCTTCAAGTGTACTCCCTTGTAGAAGCTTGGATTGGGAAGAGGCTTGCAATCTTG
>CM024758.1:50699512-50789781 GCA_014218235.1 Colocasia esculenta
TATCATGGTGAATCTATATTTAAACACATGAACTATGCTTTCAGATTTCCTAAATTAGAATCACCTATCACATGCTTCTATTCATTTCTCACATAAAAATCTACCTTCAACCAACTAAGACATGGAAGCCATCAACATGAATTTTCGAGCATGCATGAAAGGAAACATACCTAACATGGAATCTACACATTCCTACACATATAACCATTTTAAATGCTTTAAGCTTTCTGGTTTTACATGCTTAAGCAACCATAATCTAACACATGAGAGCTACAACAACGATTAAATCACAACATGTGAACAACCAAGCATGGAAGTTGTTTATATATGCTTAACAATTATCCCTAGCATGGATTCTAGGCATTTACATACATAAACATGATCATATCATAGTAAAGCTACTGTTAAGCATGATTTCAGATTATCATAACATGGATTACACTCTCACATCCTCACATTTGGTTCACCCTTTTTACACAATTTCAATTCGCATACTTCACACTTTACACATGCACTTTTACACATCGTCACATTCACATTTTTCACATGAACACATACACATTTACACATTCATTTAGTGCCGTGACACATAGTCCAAACCACCAAAGAAGACACAACACATCACATCACATAGACGTCATCTAGGCAATACAATGGCGACTCTTGGACTGCGCAGACCGGGAGAACAAGTCTCCACCCTAACCAGTGGTACTTGTCCACCTCCAGGATTTCCCCTAATGCCTTTACGGTCACAAACACATTGAACCTGCTCAGGGGGACTTTTCCCTGATACGGTTCCACTGCCCTCTGTGGAAGCAGTGTCACACTTGGCACAATTTACACATTACACGTTTTCCGATTTAAGCACTTAGTTTAGCACATGACACTCACATTTCACTCATTCACTCACATGGGGCTCTGTTTTCCTGACATAACACTACAATTACAGAAATTTTACACTCAGGGAATTTCACTAATCAGGTTGCTATATACAAAACCAAATCATTTACAACGTCATGCATTAGTTTCACATTTTACATGGAAATTCATATTGCATCATATACTGGTCTAAATGACCTGAAATTTCAACCACAGGCTAATTCGGGTTTAGGATTCTTCATGAAAAATTTCAGGTTTTCTAAGCTAAAACGAAATTACAGAAAATCTAACATTAATTCCACATGCTATCCGCAATTCGATTTAACATGGAGTTGAACACAGCACAATTTTAACAACTCACTGTCTGAACCCTAGCATGCATAGAGCCACATGATTTATTCCGAATTTATTGGGCAATACACAATTTACGGAAGATTTTCGTGACCTACGCATGATTTCTATTTCTCAAAACAGAAAATTCAATAATTCATACAAGTATGGAAAAATTCCAGAAACTCAGAGCACAGACAAAGTGGTACATACATGGTCTAACAAAATTAGGGCAACATGATTTTACCACGGATTATCAGGATAATGGTGAGAACATACACATGAACATTCTTCCACATGCTTTCATATAAGTAAATAAGCTCTACCATCCACAAAAAGTGTACATTCACATTCCCATCCATCACATTAGCTAGTATACATAGCATATAAGAGATTACATTATATCCTCATAGTGAAACATACCGAAATTAATCATATAGAAGGGCAGAAAGCTTGCTGTTCTGTTTCCAGACGAACTTGGCGGCGGTCTCTGGCCGTTCCAGGAGTAGACGGCTAGATCGCTGGACGCATACCGGGATCTCGGCGTCAAGGCATTGACGCCAAGTTCCTGTCTGTGCAGAACACAGACCAACTCAAATGCAAAGGTGAAGGGGGGGATCTAGGACACGAGGAAAATTCATAAAATTTATAAAACCAACCTAGACACATACAGGGACGTTATGGGTAGGGTACTTGCCTTCCACAAATCTCCAGAAGGATCAAAAGTGGCGGTGAAGCTCTCCTTGGGCAGTCCCAAGAAGCTCCCAAAGATGCCTTCCTCCGGGTTCTGAGCAGTCTCCACAGCAAGTCGAGGTCGGGGAAGCCTCCTCCTTCACAACAGCTATCTCCCAGTCGTAGTAGATGGCCGGATGAAGCTCCACATTCCCGGATCTAGGCTTGCAAAGGTGGGGTTTTCCTCACAGAACTAGGGTTTCTTTCCTCTTGCAAAAGAGAGCCAAGAGGGGCTGGGGTTGAAGAGAGGCTCTCTATAAAGAGGGGAGGAGCTCTCCTCTAACGCAGGTCGGACAAGATGGCCTTTCAGACCGTTGGAGACAGCTCCCCAATGGTTGGGGTAGCTTGTTCCCAGAATTTTGGCTCTGCAACGCATGCAGGTCAGAGAAGTTGGCGTCCACATCGCTGGACGCTAGGGTTAGTGTTGGCGTCTATATGGTTGACGCCGACACCACATCGACGTCTGTTGATATCGACGCCAATCTGGCCTTCGGCCAGAACTCTAAAACATGCAAAACCATGTACATCTTATACTATATATGTCATACATATGTATTATCATGTACAAACTACCAACATATCATTCATACATTATTTACAACTAATTTATACATATGCACACAATAGTATACTAACTAGTACTTACGTAGATATTTACATACGTACATACACAACATGATATACAATAATGCAACAAAATTCGAGGGCCTTACACCCTCTCCCCCTTAAAGAAACTTCGTCCTCGAAGTTAGAACAACACTACTCAAACAAAAGGGGATACTTCTTCTTCATCGCATCCTCAAGCTCCCAAGTAGCCTCCTCTCATGAGAAGTTCCGCCAGAGAACTTTCACCGACGCAATACTCTTGTTCCGGAGATGCTGAACCTTCCGGTCAAGAATAGCTACTGGTTGCTCGACATACGAAAGATCTGGCTGGATCTCTACTGGCTCATGACTAATCACATGAGACGGATCTCGGACATACTTCCTGAGCATCGAAACGTGGAACACAGGATGAACACTAGCCAAAGTTGGGGGTAAGGCTAGCTCATACGCCACGTTGCCCAAACGTCTGAGAATCTCATATGGGCCAATGAACCTAGGGCTCAACTTACTATGCCGGCCAAATCTGACAACACCTCGAGTAGGCGATATCTTCAAGAAGACATGATCGCCAACTCGAACTCCAATCCTTTCTCCTGTTGTCGGCATAACTCTTCTGCCTATCCTGAGCCGCAACAAGCCTCTTCCTGATCAGCTGGATCTTATCCGAAGTCTCCTGAACTAACTCCGAACCGATCAGCTGCCTATCACCGGTCTCCTCCCAACACAAGGAGATCTACAGGGCCTACCATACAACGCCTCGAATGGAGCCATGCCAATACTCGCATGAAAGCTGTTGTTGTATGCGAACTCCACAAGAGGTAAATGACAGCCCAATCGTCCTTCCAATCCAGAACACACGCCCTCAGCATATCCTCGAGCGTCTGGATAGTCCTCTCGGACTGTCCATCAGTCTGGGGATGGAACGCCGAACTGAGCTTCAGCTCCGAACCTAAAGCATCCTGAAGACCCTTCCATAACCTCGAATGAATCTCGGATCTCGATCCGAAATGATCGACTTCGGCACACCATGCAATCTAATGACATACTAACATACAATCTAGCTAAACTCTCTACTGACTGCTTCTTCTTCATAGGCAAGAAATGAGCAGTCTTCGAGAATCTATCTACAACTACCCAAATCGAGTCATTGCCCCTTCTAGATTGAGGCAAACCCGAAACAAAGTCCATAGTGAAAACTTCCCACTTCCACACTGGGATCTCCATCCTTTGCATAAGGCCGGATGGTCGCTGTCGCTCGGCCTTTACTTGCTGACACACCAAACACCTAGACACATAATCGCTACGTCCTTCTTCATACCGGACCACCAAAATGATCTCTTCAGATCTGATACATCTTAGTGTTACCCGGATGAATAGAGAATCGCGATCTATGAGCCTCCACTAACACATGCTCACGGACATCTACTAAATCAGGAACACAAACACGGTGATGGAATCTAATCACACCGTCCTCGTCGCGAGCAATGCCTGCCTTGCCCACTAACTCTAAGAGTCTAGGGTCAGCTCCCTGTTGCTCGATCACCTCATCCAAAACCGAGGACCTAAGGGATAACTGAGCTACAAAAGCTTGACATAGCGATGGCTCTAACTCAGTCAACGCGCAAGCCGCATCTTCCAACATCTTCCAATCATGTTGGAGAGATGGCCTCCTTCTACTCAGAGCATCTGCTACGACATTCGCCTTCCCAGGGTGATAGTGAAGGTCGAAGTCATAGTCCTTCAAGAACTCAATCCATCTCTCTGCCTCAGGTTTAATTCCTTTTGGGAGAAAAGATACTTCAAGCTCTTTTGGTGGGTAAAACCTCAAATCTGACACCATAAAGATAGTGCCTCCAGATCTTTAGTGCATGAACCACTGCTGCGAGCTCCAAGTCATGAGTCGGATAGTTCTTCTCATGCTCCTTCAACTGACGAGAAGCATAAGCCACTACCCTTTCTTGCTGCATGAGCACACAGCCTAAGCCAATCCGAGACGCATCCGTGTAGATAGCAAAACCCTCTACACCGCTCGGTAAGACTAACACCGGGGCTGACGTGAGCTTAGTCTTCAAAAATTGAAAACTACTCTCACACTTCTCGGACCAAACAAACTTCACTCCCTTTCTGGTGAGCTGAGTCAAAGGGGCGGCGATGGATGAAAATCCCTCAATAAATCGCCGATAGTAACTAGCTAAACCAATAAAACTACGAATTCCGAAGGGGTCTGGGGATCTCTCAATCCATAACTGCCTGGACCTTGGCTGGATCAACTGCTACACCAGTACCGGAGATAACATGCCCGAGAAAATGAACCTCACGCAACCAGAAATCGCACTAGCTGAACTTAGCATACAGCTTGTGCTCACGAAGAACCTCTAATACTACCCTCAAATGCTGACGGTGTGTGGCCTCGTCCGGAGAGTAGACCAACACGTCATCTATGAAGACCACAACAAAGCTATCTAGGTAGGTCTAAACACCCTGTTCATGAGATCCATGAACGCTGCAGGGGCGTTGGTCAATCCGAAAGGAAGAACCAAAAACTCATAATGTCCATAACGGGTTCTAAACGCCGTCTTGGACACATCCTCACTCCGAATCCTCAACTGATGATAACCAGATCGCAGATCAATCTTAGAAAAGACTGATGCATCTCGCAACTGGTCAAACAAATCATCAATAGAGGCATGGGATACCTGTTCTTTACAGTCTCTTGGTTCAGCTTCCTATAGTCAATGCATAACCTAAGTGACCCATCTTTCTTTTTGACGAATAATACAGGTGCGCCCCAAGGGGAAACACTAGGGTGAATAAATCCCTTATCAAGCAACTCTTGCAACTGCCTCCTCAACTCGGCTAACTCTGCAGGTGCCATCCGATATGGAGCCTTCGAGATAGAAGAGGTGCCCGAAAGCAACTCTATGGTAAACTCTATCTCTCTATCCGGTGGAAAACTAGACAAATCATCAGAAAAGACGTCTGGAGAATCCTGCACTACCTCAATCTCCGCAAGAGTAGGTGACTCATCAGCCTCTGGCACTAATACCACGCTGGCAAGAAAAGCGTCACAACCCTTGTCTACCATACGCATCGCCTTCATGGCAGAGATGACCATCTTTCCTGCCAATTCCTTGGCAAGGGGTGAGAGAACTCATCCTCACCAGGAATGCGAAAAACAATCCTCTTCCGACGACAATCCACTAACGCATAGTGCTCCTCTAGCCAATCCAGACCAAGAATAGCATCATAGTCGTTCATCTTTAGCAAAAAGAAACACCCTTCTAGGACTCTATCCTCAATGCACACAGGTAACGACGGAATGTACTTCCTGGTCGATACCGTACCCGCAGGGGTGTGCACAGACAAAGGGACCTATAACTCCTCGGACTCTATGCCTGACTCCAGGGCTAACTGCCTAGCGAACCGCTCGGAAATGAACGAGTGAGTAGCACCCTTATCAAACAAAACCTGAGCGTGCACACCTAGAAGCAAAACCGTACCTTCGGTGACATGCTCCGCCTGCTCGGCGTCCTCGCGAGCTAAAGCAAACACTCGAGCTGGGGCTCGAGGCCTTCCTGGTCTTCCTGTAGCTGGCGCTGCTGCCGCTACCGCTGGGGCTGGCGTTCCACGCTGGACTCCCTGCTGAAGTCTTGGGCAATCCTTGATCTTGTGGTCGCTGCTTCCACACTTCAAGCACTTTCCCGTAATCATCCAACATTCGGTACCACCATGTGTCTTCCCATAGTGGGGACACTCTTTCTTCACACCAGGGGAACGTACAGAAGGTACCTGAGAACTGCCGATTGCCACTGATCGCTGCTGTGTCTGGTACACTGCTTTCTTCTTATCCTGTCGTTGGAACGTAGCTGCAGGTCTCTTCTGCGAAGCCTTCTTCTCTTCAAGGTATTGCTCCATCTCTCCCTCCTGCCTACAAGCAGCACTAAGGGCCTCGTCCAACGTGCAGTGGTCAAATGCCACGAGTCTCGTCCGCAGTGATGGCTTGAGTCCCATTACGAACTTCTTTGTCTTCCTGCGCTCATCTGCCACGATATGAGGTGCATACTTAGAGAGTTCAGAAAATCTTGCCTCATATTCCAGCACGGTCATGGAGCCTTGAGATAAAGAGAGGAACTCCTGCTCCATCCGATCTTGAACATGCTCAGGGACGAACTTAGCCCGAAAGAGCCTTACGAACTCGTCCCAAGCAACCTCTACTGCGCCGTCCTCAAACTGTGTAAGCAGTAGTGAAGACCACCATACATCAGCTCTTTCCTGCAATACACCTTCATAAGCTCCAACTAACAGTTCTAACTAAACAAAACATACAATCATACAAAATTAACACATACTGTAGCATGTAGGTGGCTAATGTGACCTTATCCTCATCTGCACACCTGACGGCTCGGAAGATCTTTTCTATCTCCCTCATCCAGCTTTCTGCCAGCAATGGGTCTCTCTCCCCCTTAAAAGAGGGTGGCAGCATCCTCTTGAATCTTTCCATGGTAGAAGGTCCACCATGGTCTTGAGCTGGTACTTGAGCCTGCTACAGTACCCAACAACAATTCACAATGAACACAATATTGTATAATTAAATAAAACAGACTATTATTCATTTTATTAGTCTAACCTGAGCCTCCAACTGTGCCTGGAGTGCTTCCTGGGTGTGAGCCTGCGTCTGCATGGCTTGCACCAGACCTTGCATGAATACTCCATAATCCACAGGCGGCGGTGGGGGAAGTACAGGACCTTGCGGTGCCGGGGCCTGCTGCTCCGCCCGCTCGTCACGTCTCGGCTCGTCCTCACGGGCCGGCGCTCCACCACGCCTACCTCTTGAAGCCATGGCTGTAATAAATTTCAGCCACCATTAGAGCTAGGTACTAAGTTTTCTAACCATTTTCTTATCTATTTTTCAATTTTTTTATTAATCAATTCTACACAGGTGGACATTTCTATGTAGACTTAGCATGTAATGGAGATGATGACTTATGTATTCATGTGCAATCTCAACCGATTTGCTCTGATACCAAACTCTGTAGAGACCCTCATTATATCTGTACGATTATACCAACCCACGTCTATATAGTGAACGTTGCCACAGTGGGACATTTACCCAACGATAACATTCAGCTGAGATACACGTGAATATAAGAACAGAGTAGCGGAAGTAAAAGAACCACTGTCTTCATTTCATTCATCATCCACATTTAACATACATGATTCGATAACATTTAAGAACTAAAAGTCCACATAATTTAAATTGCTGAAAATCAAATATATAGATGTCCATACTTATACATTCTTCCATAATAATGCTAGTACAATGTTCAATTTACATACTATGAAAATCACAAAATGTCACAAGCACTCCAACACTCTAATCTCCGCGCTCGGAGTCGGTCTCCAACGTCTCCTCCACAAGTGTCTCGTCACCAACTACACCTGTACGCCGAAGCAAGTAGTGAGTCTAAAAGACTCCGCAAGTAATTCTACACATACCGTACATGCACATATCATGGTAGGTTCTACATACACGTTCACAAAGCACAACATGTATATGCTTGACATTAATTTTACAACCTATCATGGTGAATCTACAATTTAAACACATGGACTATGCTTTCAGATTTCCTAAATTAGAATCACCTATCACATGCTTTCTATTCATTTCTCACATAAAAATCTACCTTCAACCAACTAAGACATGGAAGCCATCAACATGAATTTCCGAGCATGCATGAAAGGAAACATACCTAACATGGAATCTACACATTCCTACACATATACGTAACCATTTTACATGCTTTAAGTTTGCTGGTTTTACATGCTTAAGCAACCATAATCTAACACATGAGAGATACAACAACGATTAAATCACAACATGTGAACAACCAAGCATGGAAGTTGTTTATATATGCTTAACAATTATCCCTAGCATGGATTCTAGGCATTTTACATACATAAACATGATCATATCATAGTAAAGCTACTGTTAAGCATGATTTCAGATTATCATTACATGGATTACACTCTCACATCCTCACATTTTGGTTTCACCCTTTTTACACAATTTCAAATTCGCATACTTCACACTTTACACATGCACTTTTACACATCGTTCACATTCACATTTTTCACATGAACACATACACATTTACACATTCACATTTAGTGCCGTGACACATAGTCCAAACAACCAAGAAGGACACACACATCACATCACATACATAGACGCCATCTATGCAATACAATGCGACTCTTGGACTGCGCAGACCGGGAGAACAAGTCTCCACCATAACCAGTGGTACTTGTCCACCTCCAGGATTTCCCCCTAATGCCTTTAGGGTCACAACACATTGAACCTGCTCAGGGGGATTTTTCCCTGATACGGTTCCACTGCCCTCTGTGGAAGCAGTGTCACACTTGGCACAATTTACACATTACACGTTTTCCGATTTAAGCACTTAGTTTAGCACATGACACTCACATTTCACTCATTCACTCACATGGGGCTCTGTTTTCCTGACATAACACTACAATTACAGAAATTTTACACTCAGGGAATTTCACTAATCAGGTTGCTATATACAAAACCAAATCATTTTACAACGTCATGCATTAGTTTCACATTTTACATGGAAAATTCATATTGCATCATATACTGGTCCAAATGACCTGAAATTTTAACCACAGGCTAATTTCGGGTTTAGGATTCATCATGCAAAATTTCAGGTTTTCTAAGCTAAAACGAAATTACAGAAAATCTAATATTAATTCCACATGCTATCCGCAATTCGATTTAACATGGAGTTGAAACAAGCACAATTTTAACAACTCACTGTCTGAACCCTAGCATGCATAGAGCCACATGATTTATTCCCAAATTATTGTCCAATACACAATCTACGGAAGATTTATCTGACCTACGCATGATTTCTATTTCTCAAAATAGAAAATTCAATAATTCATACAAGTATGGAAAATTCCAGAAACTCAGAGCACAGACAAAGTGGTACATACATGGTCTAAAAAAATTAGGGCAACATGATTTTACCACGGATTATCAGGATAATGGTGAGAACATATACATGAACATTCTTCCACATGCTTTCATATAAGTAAATAAGCTCTACCATCCACAAAACAAGTGTACATCACATTCCCATCCATCACATTAGCTAGTATACATAGCATATAAGATTACATTATATCCTCATCGTGAAACATACCGAAATTAATCATATAGAAGGGCAGAACAACTTGTTGTTCTGTCCAGACGAACTTGGCGGTGGTCTCGGCCGTTCCAGGAGTAGAAGGCTAGATCGCTGGACGCATACCAGGGATCTCGGCGTCAAGGCATTTACGCCAAGTTCCTGTCTCTGCAGAAACACAGACCGAACTCAAATGCAAAGGTGAAAGGGGGGGATCTAGGACACGAGGAAAAATTCATAAAATTATAAAACCAACCTAGACACATACAGGGATGTTATGAGTAGGGTACTTGCCTTCACAAATATCTCCAGAAGGATCAAAGCTGGCGGTGAAGCTCTCCTTGGGCAGTCCCAAGAAGCTCCCAAAGATCCTTCCTCTGGATTCTTGAGCAGTCTCCACAGCAAGTCGAGGTCGGGGAAGCCTCCTCCTTCACAGCAGCTATCACCCAGTCGTAGTAGATGGCCGGATGAAGCTCCACATTCCCGGATCTAGGCTTGCAAAGGTGGGGTTTTTCCTCACAGAACTAGGGTTTTCTTTCCTCTTGCAAAAGAGAGCCAACAGGGGCTGAGGGTTGAAGAGAGGCTCTCTATAAAGGGGGAGGAGCTCTCCTCTCACGCAGGTCGGACAAGATGGCCTTTCAGACCGTTGGAGACAGCTCCCCAATGGTTGGGTAGCTGTTCTCGGAATTTCTGGCTCTGCAACGCATGCAGGTCAGAGAAGTTGGTGTCCACATCGCTGGACGCTAGGGTTAGTGTTGGCGTCCATATGGTTGACACCGACACCACATCGACGTCTGTTGATATTGACGCCAATCTGGCCTTCGGCCAGAACTCTAAAACATGCAAAACCATGTACATCTTATACCTATATATGTCATACATATGTATTATCATGTACACACTACCAACATATCATTCATACATTATTTACAACAAATTTATACACATGCACACAATAGTATACTAACTAGTACTTACGTAGATATTTACATACGTACATACACAACATGAATTATTTACATGCCATACAATAATGCAACAAAATTCGAGGGCCTTACACTTTTGGCATCAAACTTGTCAAGATTTTATTTATTATTGTTGTGTACAAAACATTTGCACCCAAAGATTTTGAAGTAAGACATAATTGTCTTTTATTTTTCAACATTCATAAGGGGTTTTCTGATTTTTGGTCTGACCAATGCTCTATTGAGAATGTAGTTTGTTGTATTTACGCTTCTGCCCAGAAGGATTTGGGCAAAATGCTTTCTAGGAGCATGGATCTATCCATTTCCACAAGAGTTCTATTTTTTCTTTCCACAACTCCATTTTGTTCTGGAGTTCTTGGTGAAGAAAATTTGTGAAATATGTGAAATTCAGCACATAAATCAGAAAATGATTGTTTTCAAACTCACCCCCATGATCAATCAAGATGTTTTGATTTTATATGGAAAATTTGTTAAGGCAGTGGTACAGAAATTCTTGAACTCAAGGCAAGCATCACTTTTGTGGGACAAGAAGATAACCATGTAAATCTGGTAAAATCATCAATGATCACAAACCCATATCTCTTGCCACTTAGACTTAGAATCTTGTTGGGCCAAAGAGGTCCATGTGAAGTAATTCTAGTGGCTAGATGTGAGTACCTCATTGAAGGTTTTAAAAGATTTCCTGGTTTGTTTTCCTGGGCACAAAACCCACAAACTTGATTTTCATATTAGAAAAGATTCAGGAAGACCCTTAACCAAATTCAACCTTAACAATTTATTTATTGTTCTGAAACTTGCATGGCCAAGTCTTTTGTGCCAAGTCCATGTAATTTCATCTTTATTAGCAACAAAGCAAAGATTTTTAGAAAAGTTTTTATTGAGGTGATCATGTAACCTTGTTTTCTTTTTCCAAAGAATTTTATTTTATCAGTTGATGAATCAATATCTTACAGATATCAGATTCAAACACAACTTTGTGACCTTTGTCACATAGTTGGCTAATACTCAGCAAATTATAATTTAACCCATCAACTAACAAAATATTATCAACAGAGTTTGAGGAAGATTGACCAACCTTTCCAGATCTAATTATCTTTCCTTTATTTTTACCTCCAAAAGTGACAGAGCCTCCTCCTTCTCAATCAGGAATGAAAATTTGGCTTTGTCTCCAGTCATGTGTCGTGAACACCCACTGTCAAGGAACCACACATTTGAATTGGTGCACGACCTTCCTGCAAAATCAATCAGTGGAGTGAAGATTTTGGTACCGAAAGTGTTGGGACCATCAGAATGTTTGATCATAGTCATCAAATCTTTCTCACCCAAATCTTTTGTTTTTTTATTTTTGTTTTGTTTCAGTGGTGTTCTTTGTCTTTTTCAATTTATTCTTTCCCTTAGGAATGAAAACACCAGTGTTCTGTTTTCAGTAGAGGGGAGTTTTTCATTTGAACATGAGAGTTTAGTTGAGGAGGGGAATCCAAGGGTTTTGTTGGTACATCAAAAAATTTGGATAGTAGAATTGGGGATGATACCAAAATGGGTTGTGATACCATTGGTTCTAAGAATTGGTCCAATCAGCTTGATATGCTGTCTTGGAGGTCCAAGGTTTTCATGAATGATTCCTTTGAATTTTTATTATTTTTAGATTTTATTTGAATTTTTGGTTTTGTGGTTTGTGTTTGTTGAGGTTGAGCAGGTCGACCTTTCCTTGACTTGTGTCGACAAATCAGTCACATAATCCTTCTTCTTGTGGACTGGTGTCGACCTGTCAGGTAACTGTGTCGACCTGGTTGACTTCTTTTGTTCTGAGTTTTTGAATTTTTTGTTGTTTTGCTTGATGTTTGCTTGATTTCAGTGTTGTCAAGACTAGGACCTTTGACAAATTTAATCAATGGTGCTTTATCCCTTTTCTCACCAGACTTGTCTTTCGTAGATTCTTGTTTATTGAATCCTAGTCCATGAGAAACGATTCATTTTAGCCCCTAGTAAAGCCTCTAAATTGTCTTTTCCTTCAGTGAAGGTTTCAATGACTTCATCTTTTCTTTTAGCTGGTTTTCTAGTTTTTGACTTCATCAATCTTTTGTTGTTTTTCCTTTTGTTCCATTTCCAGCCTTTCAGACAATTCTTTGTATCATGAGAAGCTTTTTGGGATGCAAGTTGAGTTCATCAATTATGTTTAAAGGTTTTCCTTTTCTTCATTGATTTCAGCTATTTCATTTTCCAGTTCACAAGTTCTTTATTGAAGGATTGGTTATGCAAGATTTTCAATTTTCTTTTTGAGATGTTTGTTTTCGTTTCTTAATTCAGAGTATTTTTCAAAAAGCTCAGCATATGCATCTTGCCAATCCTCAATTAATAGTCTTCGAAGGATGTACTTACCTTTCCATCTGAACTATTCGCCATGAAGCAGATTTCCTCACTTTCAGAACTTGAGGATTTTTCTTCTTCTTCCTTTTCACTTGAGTCTTCATCAGACCAAGTGGCTACCATGGCCTTGGGCTTTTTGAACTTGTGAATCTTTTTGTGTTTTTCCTTCTTGTTTTCAGGACATTCTCCCTTCATATGTCCTGGCTTGTTGCACCTGTAACAAATGACAATTTCGTCAGATTTTTGATTCTTATTGGAATTAACATTAGAAAAGGAAGTGTTTCTTTTACCTGATGAAAATTTCTTTTTTCCAGAAAATTTTCCTTTCCTATATTTTAAGAATTTTCTGAATTGCCTGGTCATGAGGGCAAGCTCATCCTCATTGGACTCAGACTCATCAGAACTTGTTCTCTCCTGATTTTTGTCTTTGTTACTAGAAGAGGCCTTTAATGCTACTGGCTTGGTCTTAATTATGTGTTCTTCATCTTCTTAAATTGATTTCATAAGTCATTAAGGACCCTATCAATTCATCCAGAGAAATTTTGGACAAATCTTTAGAGTCTTCAATGACTGTGGCCTTAGTGTGCCAAATTGAAGAAAGAGAGCGCAGAATTTTCCTTACCAAGTCAGCATCTGTGTAATCCTTACCTAAGGCCTTCAGTCCATTCACAATAATCATGAACCTGGCAAACATTTCAGAAATTGTCTCATCAGACTTCATCATAAACAATTCATACTCAGAGACAAGAATGTTAGCCTTGGTTTCTTTTACTTGAGATGTTCCCTCATAGAGTAACTCAAGTTATCCCACATATCTTTAGCAGATTTGCACATTGAGATTCTTGAGTACTCCTTAGGGTGGACTGCACATTGGATCATGTTCATGGCACTATAATTCAAAGTGGCCCTCCTAATCTGTTCTCTAGTCCAGGTCTCTTCCTCGCCCTGATTCTCATAGGGACCTACCTCAACTACCTTCCATATCTCATAGTTTTGGGCTCTAAGGAAGACCTGCATTCTATTCTTCCAATAAGTGTAGTCAGTCCCATTGAAAAAGGGTGGCCTATTAATAGAGTGACGCTCAACCATGAACCCTCTTGAATCCATTGAAGTAATTAAATGGTGCAAAGAAGAGATACTCAACAAACACAACAAACAATCAAAAAAAACACAAAACATCAGAAATCACTCAGATCAGATCAGATCAAGTGTAAACCCTCTAATACCAATTGTAGGATCGAGAAATGATGTGGACAAGATCTAGAAGGGGGGGTTGAATAGATCTAGGCCAACTATTGCGAAAGCTTAGCCAATTTAGAAAAACTCTTTGAATCAGAGACAATTTGAAAATGAATTTCACAGATCTGAAGAATGATTGAGTGAGTTGTGCAATAGGAGTGTGTGAACAAGTTAATTAGATGTGAATTCGAAAGATCCTATGCATGCATCTAACACAAAGTAAATTCGAACCACAATCAAACCACTGCACAAAGATTTTTAGGTGGTTCAAAATCACACCATGTGATTCCTACATCCACCCCTCACACAGTGAGGATCCACTATCAACTTGGATACACACACACTGGAGCCTGACAACTCCACCACAATGAGTTTTACAACTCACACAACACCTAGAGCAAGACTACTCTAGACACTTGAGCACAATTGCTCAACCAAACTTGAGTGCGATGACTCAACACTGAGCACACAGGCTCACAAACCACTGAGTACAATGACTCACAACACTTTGCTAGACAACAACACAAGATCCAGATCCTCTAGCTAAGATTTGATCTCAAAAGGCTCATTCAAGAGAATTGATGCAATAGACACTACACAATCTCTAGAACAACCAAGAACACAAGGGGAAATGAGAAATGATTGAAATGTCCTTGTTCCTCAGAAGACTCCCTTGTAGATGTCGAATTGTGAAGAGGCTTGATCTCTGGAAGTCCCTGGCCGATGCTCTGCAATTTGATCTTTGGGATCTTCCTCGAATTCTTCACAAAAAACTGCTTCTACTTGATCTGCACCTTGGAAGTTGATCCTACTGCTCCATCTTAGATCAGATCTCCCTTCTTGTGCTTGGAGATGTGGGAATTGGAAAGAAGAAGCACAAGAGGATGCACGAACAGGGAGGAGAAACCTTTGCCGCCAAAAATGCTTCTGGATGAATCTTGGAGGCTCTCTTTTGCTCTCTACTTGGTTGGATGGCCAATTGGGGACTATTTATAGCCCAAGATATCCAAAAGTACCCTTGGGGGTCGTGGGCACATGATCCAAGGCCGATCTACCAAATCCCTAGGGTGCCACGTGTCCAGGAGATGATTTAAGTCACAAACTTTCCGGAGTGTGTCGACCTGACTTGGTCTAGTGTCGACACACAGTCCTAGACTGGCAGAAAAACTTCCCTGGGAGAGGTCTCTAGTGTCGACCTGAGATGGTCTAGTGTCGACCTGCTGTAGACAACTGACAAACAGGCCTTCTGGGAAGGCTCTCTAGTGTCGACCTGACTGCATCTGGTGTCGACCTGCTGTAGAGGCCGGTTGACATGGTTCTCTGAGAGCTGCCTCTAGTGTCGACCTGACTTGGTCTATTGTCGACACTACTTGACCATTTCTTCAACATTTTTGCTTGGCTTTGAAGCATTGTGTCGACACCAGTGAGAGGTGTGTCGACACTACCTTTGCAAGAAATGTTTGTCCCTGAGAATTAAACCATATAAATCATTAGTCCATTGATTTATCATGAATATAAGTGATAGATATGTTTGGAAACATGCTTTTGAATGTGGTCATAACATGTGTGGTGCATCTAACATGTTCCAATTATTTTGCAATAAAATCACACCTTGTCATCATCAAAATATGAGGGGAAATGAATTGTCTTCACACTCAACCCAACAGAGCTTTGATCTCCTCTAGCAGATTAGATTGAATCTTGATATTGGCAACCAAGACTCGATCATCCCTATGTTCAATATTTAAGTCTAACCTTGCGAATTGTTCTAGTAGTTGCATCTCGCCAAGGACTAGGCTTGAAACAGAAGCCATCGACTTTCTACTAAGAGTATCAGCCACAGCGTTACCCTTGCCTGGATGGTATTGGATGTTGAAGTCGAAATCCTTCAGATATTCTAGCCATCTTCTCTGTCTCATGTTGAGTTCTTTCTGGGAGAATAAATACTTCAGACTTTTATGGTCTGAGTAGACAGTGAACTTTTCTCCGTAGAGGTAATGTCTCCAGATTTTCAAGGCGAAGACCACGACAGCCAACTCAAGATCATGCACGGGGTAGTTGACTTCATGAGTCTTCAGTTGTCGAGAAGAGTAGGCGATGACTTTTTCCTTTTGCATCAGGACACACCATAGCCCAATCCCTGAGGCATCGGTGTAGATAGAGAAACCTTCTCCTTCTATTGGCAGAGCGAGAATAGGTGCTGAAGTCAGGCAGTCTTTAAGAGTTTGGAAACTTTTCTCACAATCTTTATTCCAGGAGTATGGATTCTCCTTCTGTGTTAGTCGTGTGAGAGGAACGACGATCTTTGAGAAGTCCTTGATGAACCCCCTGTAGTAACCAGCCAGTCCTAAGAAGCTTCTGATTTCGGTGACGTTAGTTAGTCTCTCCCAATTGAGTACAGCTTCGACTTTGGAGGGATCAACGAAGATGCCATCCTTTGAGATAACATGGCCCAAGAAGGACACTTCTTCGAGCCAGAATTCACACTTGCTAAACTTTGCGTACAGGTTGTTGTCTTGCAAGACTTGCAATGAGATCTTCAGGTGTTCTTCATGCTCTTCTTTGGTCTTTGAATATATGAGGATATCGTAAATATAGATGACCATGAACTTGTCAAGGTAGGTCGATATATGTTGTTCATGAGTTGCATAAAGGTTGCAGGAGCATTGGTTAGACCAAAAGGCCTAACGACGAATTCATAATGTCCATACCTGCTCCGGAAAGCCGTTTTGAAGATATCGTCATCCTTGATCCTCATTTGGTGATATCCAGATCGAAGATCGATCTTGGAGAAATATTGAGCTCCAGATATCTGGTCGAATAGTTCATCGACCCTAGGCAGTGGGTAATTATTCTTGATGGTCAACTGATTGAGTTGACGATAGTCGATGCATAGCCTCATTGATCCATCTTTCTTCTTGACGAATAGCACAAGTGCTCCCCATGGTGAAGTACTCGGTCTAATGAACCCCATCTCTAATAGCTTCATCAGTTGGGTCTTTAGTTCTTTGAGCTCACAGGTGACATCCAGTACGGTTGACGCGATACCGGGGCAGCTCCAGGGATCAACTCTATGGCGAAGTTTACATCACTTTCTAGGGGAATCCCTAATAGATCTTCAGGAAACACATCGGGGTAATCCTGGACTATGTGGATGTCTTCTATCTTAGAAACCTTCTTTTTAGCAACTAAGGCTGCTAGGAAAGCAATACAACCTTTCCTGTCACGTCCCGAGAGTTTTGCAGTGGATATAAATTATATGAAATAATTTGAGTCAATATCCCGAGACGTGAACAGTCGGAAAATAAGCCTCTAGCTAGCACGCACTAAATGTATAATAACATACATCATCTTAGGGCCCAAATATTGAACTCAACTAATCTTGTATTCAAATCTCAACACATTGTATTCCAAATGGAAACTATTATAGGACTAAGACTCAATAAAAAGAAAAGTACATTTCATTCCTCACTTCCTACTACACGTTCTAACACTCAAAGCAAACTACTATAACTAGACTCAATAGTTGGGACGCTCATCACTCGACGCATTCCCATCCTCGATTTGCTCCTACTCTTGAACTCATAGTCACCTAGATTGGTTAAAAGTAGGGAATGAACAAACTAGCCCAGCAGGATTTATATCTCAATTTGCGGGCAATGATATAAGTGATTAACAATTTAGAAATAGGTAAGCATGATGAATGTCATGATATGCATGCACGAATAAAACTCGTTAAAACATGATACATGAAAACAAGCTAGATAGAGAGATCATGATAGAACAAGATCTAGAATGATATAACAAGATAGAACTAGCAATATATCACTTTGCACAAGTACGCAAGATTTCATTTGATGCCAATAGCTTTGAAGAACACAAGATATCACTATTTACATAAATGCAGGATGGCCATATCACGCAAGCAAGCAAGCATGCACGAGCACGATAATGTAACACTAATCAGGCACGTAGACACTAATGTACACCAAGAAAAGATCCATCAAGAATGTACACCAAGACACGTGTATGTGGTTAATGTATCTATCATTCAACATGACACGCACGACTCCCAGCGCAGATGCAACGCCAGTAATCATTATACCCCATGGTTAATAGTATATTTATGATTCTTCGTCATTGGGGCTAGACTGGAGCCCTTGGACACTCGCCGTGCCCGGTCAGCATCTCACTTAAATTTTTAAACGTAGATACCTACATCATTAATAATGGCCAATGAGAGTTTCAAGATGTAAGCATGTGTAACGTCATGTTCATGATGATGATGAGAACAAGTAATAAGTAAATTGAACATGATTTCATGAGAACAATGGTCAAGAGATAAATTCGGCAACATAACGGTACGATTTATACTTTAGTTCAATCTTTACATTGATGGCTTTAGTCTAGATTGTAAATCACACTCACGAGAACAAGATGAGAGAGGAAGTGCACGCTATCTCCAGGGAACTTCAATGGTACAACCAACTCGGCCTCCATGTTGGAATCCACGGAGAGCGGAGATTTACGGAGGTCTTAGAGAAAAGGTCACTAGTCTACCGATTCAGAATGACCAATAGAGAGCATCCAAATCCCCAAGAAAGGGCTGTCTAGATGTGCAAGTGTGTAGTGATGTATGCATCTCAATCCACAATCCACCGGTTTCAAAATTATGGAAAACCATTAACATGATAACATGAGATGAAACTATGCAATTAACTAAACATGGTTTGCAATATTTTAATATAACAATTATCATTTTAACAAGATAGAACAGTCAGAAGAGTAAATCACTTGTTGCATGAATGGTCACATCATTAAGAGCAATTAGAATAACATTCATGTAGTTATAGCTTTTTCAATGGGTTGATAACTTTTAGGCCACTTGACTGACTGAACAATACATTCTAGTAATCATAACATGCAAGACATATGGCCTAGACTGACTGAAAAAGTCTCGGGAGGGTTTTAGAAATTGCGACGAGTTTAGTCATCGTGGATCATTATGGTTTATACAGAAAAATATGGCTTTCTTAGACGTAAAGTGGTTACGACTAAAAATCATGACGGATTAAGTCGTAGCGGGTCACAAATGACCGAAAAGCAAAATACCATGCAAAAAAAAGCATATGGGGGTTAGAGTAGACCTATAAGTCATGATTGGTAAACTTAAAATCATCAAAAACAAGTCAAATTCACGTCTGACAGAGTGGCCGCGATTTAAAACTGAATCGCGTCCACCGTACTGGACGCTATTCAAGAAGGAAGACAGATTGTGAACTTGGTTGCGCGATCTTGTGTTTTGGCTCGAAACTCAAGGTTATAGGGGTTGTTTGATGACATGCTCAACATGAAACTTGTTGGAAACTTGGAATAGAAGAGAACTATGGTTTTGGAATCATTCAAAACGGCCTCAGAATGTGCATAAAATCCACACGAACATAAAACATGATTTACATGTGCGACTTTGGGAAAACGCTTATAACTCGAGATATACTCAATGAAATTTGATGAAACCACTTGAACATGAAAGTAGACTCGATGCTCTACACATTGGTATATGATTTATTAAGATTTGGCGCGAGATAACCTACCTTCTGGTTTAATGAAGTCTCATTCTTCAGAGATCTCTTGTTCAGACCACTGTTTGGAGAACGCCTAATACTCGTGGATACTACATGGAAATTGGGCATTCCACTTGGGTTAGAACGTAAACTTGACCCTCTTTCCTGAGGTATAAGCCTTCAAGGTTTGGTTATGGTTTGACTCACCTTTGGTCGACTCCAAGGGGACGATTTGCACAAGTCGTAGCAGACGAATAGAGGGAAGAAGATGAACTTCTTGTGGTCGATCCACAGCTCCCCAGCCACCAAGAGCCCCACCACACGACCCCAGCAAGTTCTAAAACTCGTTCCTAGGGTTTGGGTGTGGTGTATTTAAGCAACCATGGTGTTTAGGAGTCCTATTGTGACAAGGAAAGCTAAGTTGCGGTTTTGACATTAGTTTCCTATTTTGAGGATTTCTTCCTCCATTTGAGTGTGTGAGGCTTTAGGAAACCTCCTACCATAGTTAAGCACGAATTTGGGTTGCCAAGATTGCAAGATCTCTTCCCAATTCAACTCTAATTACCACTTCCTAATTTCAGCTTATTTAAAGTTGCAATTTCTATGTATTTTCTTGCTTCATTTGAATTTTGGGCCAAATGATGTCCATTAGCCCAATTATGATATTGGGTCATTATATATAATGTTAGAAGTCTCTCCAACATTTTTATTTATTTTATGGTTGCATCGTATTTCTGTGTTAACAGTTTTCCGACTTATTTCCTAATTTGGATAATTGGTCACAATAACTCCTAACCTAGCCTAAATGATTTTTATTAACCCAAATTTCTTGATGGGTCATTAGAGGATATTATTTGAAGTCCGTATATGATTTTTATTTAATTTTCTGACTCATCCAAGTTCGTGTGATAATGATTTTTTGACTTATCCTTGAATTACGATAATAAGTCGCAAAACACTTTAAACTTGGCTAATACGATTTTTATTGGCACAAATTACTTTGTGAAACATTTAGTAATAATGTTTGGGGTCGATTTATAATTTTTACGGAATTTTTTGATGTGTTTTAGCACATACAATAATGATACGTATGTTTGAATACTCCGATATTATGAATATTATTTATTTCCATTTATTGGAATTTTTATGTAATTAAAATTTCCGGGGTGCTACATTTCCTTATCATGTTATGGGCTTTTATGGTGGAGATTAGAGACATCTGTCTCTTATGTCTAATCCCAGAGAACGACAATTTAGGAAAGTCACTAAAGGTAACCTTCCCTTTCTTACAGTCGACACTTGCCCCATAAGTGGACAACCAGTCGGCTCCCAAAATTACATCATAGCCTTCCATGGGCATACACACCAGGTCGGTTTTTAGGTTATGGTCTCCTATCATTACATCGGCAGAGGGAAAGTATTCGTTCAGTTTCTCCTTCTCTCCTAGTGGTGTTGTGATAGAGAACTCACAACCCATGGATATAGGTTTCGTAGTCAGGGTATCGGAAAAATGTTGAGATATAAATGAATGAGTTGCTCTAGTATCAAATAAGACAAATGCTGATAAGGAGAAAACTTGTAGGGTACCTTCTACCACGCCACCGTCTGTAGCGGGTTCCTCATCATGCAGTGCTTGCAGTCTTCCTTGTTTCTTAGGCGCATTAGGGCGCCTTTCATTATCTTTTAGTAGCGGGCACTCGGGAATGCGGTGCTCGCGACTCCCGCAGTGCAGGCATGCACTGACTTTCCTCCAGCACTCGTCCGCGGTGTGACCACGCTTGTCACAGTGCTTGAAGTTGCTCTTGGCTAGAGTGTTGGGTGCGAAGACCTTCGGTTTCCTTTCTTGGTTGGATCCCTCCGTGATGTTGAAGGGATGCTTCTTGCCATTGGAAGGCTTAACAGATGATTGACCCGAGGTCATTTCCTTTTTCACGAACTTCCCTTTAATACGGTCGGTGAAGTCCGTAGCATCTTCCAGCAGCTGTGCCTTCTTCACCATCTCGGCATAGGTCTGGAAGTCGAGAGGTTCCAGTTGGGTAATATATTGAGGCTTAAGGCCGTTGAGGAAGTGCTTAGCCTTCATTCTCTCCGTGTTCACCAGGTGTTCAGCATAGCATGCTAGTCTTGAGAATTGGGCCTCATACTCGGCCACTGTCAGGCTCCTCTACTTAAGAGCGGCAAAATCCCGCAGCCTTCCTTTCTTGCACGCGCTCTGAGAAATATTTGGAATTGAAGGCTTCCTTGAACTCGGTCCTGGTGAACTGACCATTGGCTCTAGTCGCTTCAACAGACTCCCACCAAGCGCGGGCGTCCTTTTCTAGTTGAAAAGTGGTTAGCAGTAGCATATCCCCTGCTGCGCATTGCATGACACGGAAATCCTTTCCGTTTCTTTCAGCCAGTGCTCCGCTTCATCCGGATCCATGGATCGACTGAACCTAGGCAGGTTCAAACTCCTGAAGTTGCTATGCAGGTCGCCTGCACCACGATTGCCACCCCCTTAGGTAGCTTGCACAATAGCGCACATCAATTCTTTGATGGTTTGTTGCATGGCCCTCATTTGAGCACGTTCAGCAGTCATCTTGATTGCTTAGTTCCTACAAAAGAATATTATTGTCATGATATCGATGTGAGATTTAATTTCGTGCGTGTGTGAGTTAATTTTAGCTAGTTACCCTTCGCTCTGACCACAAGTCACATAGGTAGGACAATTGACTCTAGTCGAGGCAGGTTAACCTAGATCATTCTATACTTAAGAATAACCTAGGCTGTGATACCACAAAACTGTCACGCCCTGACGCGGAATAAAGGAACGCGAGGCAGTTGTAAGTAAACGGTGCAGAGCAAGTACTAGACATCAAACCATTGCACAATGAATAATACTAAAGCAAATACCTTTCATTAATAACTTTCCAAATGTCTAGTTACAAGCACTAATATCAGAGCCAATTCTATGGGGCCCAATTACATTGAATAAAAGTAAAAGATTAACTAATACTCTAACATATTGCTAGGACGCTAGGGTACTCATGACATCACTCCTGGTCGTTCCCGTCCTTTTGAGTGTATAGTTCATCCTCGGTCTCATTTGAGAACACAACGACAAATAACGTAGGGTGAGCGATGTTGCCCAGTAGGACTTAAATCTCAATAGTCA
The DNA here is from genome assembly GCA_014218235.1 of Colocasia esculenta. NCBI lineage: Eukaryota > Viridiplantae > Streptophyta > Magnoliopsida > Alismatales > Araceae > Colocasia > Colocasia esculenta. The sequence goes on from CM024758.1 coordinate 50,722,578, forward strand.
AGCAGGCTGTAAATGATTAATGTATTAAAAGGCATAGTAACTAATGATAGAGCGAGAGAGTCAAGTAAAGTGAGAGATAATATGATAGCACGTGAGCAAAATAGCACAAGTTTCCAAATATAGCACAAACATCGAGTATAGCACAAATAGCAAGATGGTCGTAGCACAATAGCACAAAGTATAGCAATAGCACAACGAGTATAGTATAACACTTTTTGTCAATAGACAACGAGAGAATATAGCACTTTTTGATTGTCATGTAGATAGTCGAGATAGATAGCACTCGAGTGTAATGCCAACACTCTGATCATTTAACTCCCATGGGCACTAGCACTTTCGGGCGCACATCCCAGAACCAGATCGGGCCTTTTATATATTACCAGGTATTGGTTATATTGTTTATCTTTAGACAATCAGACACTGGCCAATATAGAGTACAAAGGAAATAGATGAGAGCACTAGATGAATAGACGAGATAGTAGAGTGCACGTGAAAAGATGAGTGAGTAGAGCATAGATGAGAGCTAGTGGACATTGTACGTAACACATCCAGTAAATAGGCGATAGTAATAGTTGCAGAACACGCGCACGTGGTGTTGCTAGTCAGGGGAACTCACGACTCTACCATTGGCCATGTTAAGCACAAGTCCAGAGGTCCAGCGTGATTCAAGAAAAGAGTGAACTTCTAATGGTCGTTTGGATCGTATGATCCCTAAAGGGTATCATAGGTGTTAGGGTACAACACGATCGTCGACCATGTGGGAATCCATGGACAGAGGACACTTACAGAGGCCTTGAACAAAGACTTACTAGTCCGGCAGAAGGAGTATCCAACGGAGAGTTCGTCCAAGTCAAGAAAGTGTGTATATAGAAACAAGTGCGCGACGTTCTAGAGGAGTTCTTGTCACGTCCCGAGAATTACGCAGTGGATATTAATTAATTCGAGTCGATATTTCGAGACGTGGACAGTCGGCAAATAAGCCTCTAGCTAGCACGCACTAAATGGTATCAACACAACATCATAATAGGGCCCAAATGTTGAACTCAATATAAATGTATTCAAGTCTCAACTTATTGTATTCAAATGGAAACTAGTACAGGACTAAGACTCAATAAAAGGGAAAGTACATTTAATCCTCACTTCCTACTACATTGTACTAACACTCGAAGAAAACTACTATAACTGGACTCATAGTTGGAACGCTCTTCACTCGGACGCATTCCCATCCTCGACTTGCTCTTTCTCTTGAACGTCATGGTCACCTAGATTGGGTAAAAGTAGGGGATGAGCAAACTAGCCCAGTAGGATTTATATCTCAATGTGCTGGCAATGATATAAGTGATTAACAATTTAGAACTAGGTAAGCACGATGAATGTCATAATATGCATGTACGATAAAACTCATTAAAACATGATACATGAAAACAAGCTAGATGGAGTGAACAAGATAAAACAAGATTTTGAACGAGATGTCAGAAAGAACTAGCAATAGATCACTTTGTACGAGCACGCAATATTTTCACTTGATGTCAATAGCTTTCAAGAACGCAGATATCACTAATTGCATTAAATGGGATGGCCATATCACGCAAGCAAGCAAGCAAGAATGTACGAGCACGATCAAGTAACACTAATTCGGCATGTAGACACTAATGTACCCGAGAAAAGATCCATCAAGAATGTACACCAGGACACGTGTATGTGGTATTGTATCTATCATTCAACAAGCAAGAAGGACTCCCAGCGCAGATGCAACGCCAGTAATCATTATACCCCATGGTTAACAGTATATTTATGACTCACCATCATTGGGGCTAGACTGGAGCCCTTGGACACACGCCGTGCCCTGTCAGCAATCTCATGAAACATTTTAAATGTAGATACCCACAGTCATTAATAATGGCCAATGAGAGTTTCAATAAGTAAGCATGTGTAATGTCATGTTCATGATGATGATGGGAACAAGAAATAAGTAATTGAACATGATTACATTATAACAATGGTCAAGAGATAAATTCGGCAGCATAACGACACGATTTGTACTTTAGTTAAATCTTTACATTAATGGCTTTAGTCTAGATTGTCAATCACACTCACGAGAACAAGAAGAGAAATGAAGTGCACGCTATCTCCGGGGGAACTTCAATGGTACAACCAACTCGTCGGCCATGTGGGAATCCATGGTCAGAGCAGATTTACGGAGGCCTTGGTGAAAGGTCACTAGTCTCTACCGATTCAGAATGACCAGTGGAGAGTTTCCAATTTCCCAAGAAAAGGGGCTACCTAACAGTGCTAGTGTGTAGTGCGGTACGCGTGTCCAATTCACAAACCTTGGTCTCAACTCGCAGGAAGCACTTAACAATATACAGGAATAAAACTATGCACTTTAACAAATCATGGTTTGTAAGATTTTATGATAACCCTTATCATTTAAACATGGTAGAACAGTAGAAAGATTAATCATAAGTAGCACGAATGGATCATAACATTTAAGGAGCACTTAAAATAGCATTCATGTAATTAAAGCTTTTAAATGGGTTAATCACTTTTAAGCCATTAAAAACAATCATGTAATGATCAGACCCAAGGCATGCAACTTACACAGTAGATATCACGTTTAAACAGACCTCGGTATATGAGGTAAAATTTGCAAGAAAACACATGGTTTCAGGTAAAAATCCTGAGATCGCGACATGGCATATAAGGATAGCGACAGGGCTGTCAGGCCTGGGGTCAGGTCGCGACAGGCACATACAAGGAAGCGACATGGGGCTGTCAGGCCCGGTCAGGTCGCGACGGGTTCATATGAGGATCGCGACGGGTCGGGACAAGAAGGCGACAGGTGTTTGTGAAGAACGCGACTGGGCGGTCAGATCAGGCAGCACGATCGCGACGGAGCGCTTCGTCACGATCAGATCGCGACTGTGTTGGCTATCGTGACAAGACCTCAGAACGTGCCTATCGGGCTGTCGCGTTCACAGGGTCTGCGCCTGCTCCTGACAGAGCAAGGACACGTTCTTGGATGCGGACCAGAACTTCCATATATGGACACAGGGTGCTTCCGAATAGAGAACAAAGTGTACATGTATGAAAAATAACGAAACCAATTTTAAAACACCTAGACATACAAGGTACTTCCAGTAAATCAGAATTATAAAATAAGGATGGTTTCGATAGCTTTGATCAAGTCGACACAACATCAGACCAAGTGTAAACGGAAATCGTAGTTTTTGCAGCAACCCTATTACCACGCTTATAACTCTCTAACTAATGACATTTAGACAAAACATTCAACACAAAACCTGAAGAGGATAACTAGTAGAATAACTTTCATCTTATGAGTTTACTCTAATTCGGTCTTGAATCACATGCAATGTACAAAGAACAAGAAAAGCCCTACCATGCACGACTTTGGCAAAATGCTTATAATTCAAAATCTACTCAATGAAATTCGATGAAACTAGAAGGCAATGAAAGCTAACTTGATGCTCTACACATTTGGTATAGGAGATGTTAAGATTTGGCCCGAGAAAACCTACCTTTTGGGTTGATGAAGTCTCGTTCTTCCAGAAAACCCGTGTTCAGACCACTTGCAGGAAACGCCTAATACTCCGTGTATACTGCATGGAATTTGGGCATTCCACTTGGGTTACGAAGTAGACTCGACCCTATTTCCAGGGGTATAAGCCTTGCACGATGGTATTTAGGTTTGGCCTACCTTAGCTCGACTCTAAGAAGGGTTTTGTGCAGATCGCAGCAGACGAACGGGGAAGAAAGATGAGCTTGTTGTGGTCGTTCCACAGCTCCCTAGCCACCAAGAACTCCCCCACACGACCCCAGCAAGTTCTAAAACTCGTACCTAGGTTTGGTGAAGAGTATTTAAGTAACTATGGTGTTTAGGAGTCCTATTGTAACTAGGAAAGAAGGGTTGCGGGATTGGCATGTTGGTTTCCTATTTTTTATGATTTCTTCTTCCATTAGAGTCTTGGCCATCAAGCAACTTCCATGGATGGGTAGGCACGATTTGGGTTGCTAAAGTGCATGATTGTATCCCAATTAAACCCTAATTACCCCTTTCTAATTTCAGCCTATTTAGAGTTACGAATTTCCATGTATTTTCTAGCTTTATTTGATTTTTGGGTCATATGTGGTCCATTGGCCCATTAAGATATGGGTCATTAATATATAATATTGAAGCATTTCTAACATTTTATTTAATTTATGATTATGTCGTATTTCCGTGTTAACGTGTGGGGTTCATTTATAATTTTTACGGATTTTTCCGAGGTGTTTTAGCACATACGATAATGATACGTATGTTTTAAATACTTATATTATGGAAATTATTTATTTCCATTTATTTGAATTTTTATATAATTAAAATTTCCGGAGTGCTACACCCTCCCCCACTTAAGAGAATTTGGTCCCCAAATTCATGTATAGAAAATATGTGCGAGTGAGGTATGCTTACTTGTGAATAGCTCCGGGTATCTTTTGCGCATTGCTTCCTCAGTTTCCCACCTGTCGTCTTCATCCATGCGTTGATTCCATCTAACCCTTACTAGTGGAATAACCTTGTTCCTTAGTTGGCGCAGTTCCCGGTCCACGATCTTAATTGGCTTATCTTGATATGTTCCGTCTTTGTTGAATTCCAGAAGCTCATATTCTATGAATGCCATGGATCTCGTACATACTTTTTCAACATGGATATGTGAACACATTGTGTATTCCATCCATTTGTGGTGGTAAGCGAGACGATATGCCACCTCGCCGACTCTTTCAAGGATTTTGAAAGGCCCGACAAACCTTGGTGACAACTTGCCTTTAATGCCAAATCGTCTGATCCCACGGCCTGGAGACACTTTCAAGAATACATGTTCACCAACCTGAACTCCAGTTCTCTTCTTCTATTATCTGCATATGCCTTTTGTCTTTCCTGCGCCACTGCCATTCTTTCTTTAATAAGCTTTACCTTCTCTGTGGTTTCCCTTATCATCTCGGTCCTAGCATTATTTTTCGCCAACTTCGTACCAGCATATTGGAGATCGGCAACTCCTGCCGTAGAGTGCTTCAAATGGTGCCATTTGAATGCTAGCTTGATAGCTATTATTGTAGGAGAACTCTACAGGGATAAGTGTTCGTGCCAGATACCTCCAAAATCTAGGACACATGCTCTAAGCATGTCTTCAATCACCTGGTTGGTTCTCTCCGTCTGACCATCTGTCTGTGGATGGAAAGTCATGCTAAAGTTTAGTTTAGATCCCAAGGAGTAGTGCAGTCCTTTCCAAAAGTGGGATGTAAACCTAGGGTCTCTATCAGACACGATAGACACCGGTACTCCATGTAATCTGACTATTTCCTTCACATATATTGCAGCCAGAACGTCTACTGACCACTTATTCTTCACTGGCAAGAAGTGAGCCGATTTTGTTAAGCGGTCATCAATAACCCAATACCATCGAATCCACCTCTAGATTTGGGTAGTCCGAAAATAAGTCCATCCCTATACCTTCCCATTTCCATGCCGGATTTCTAGGGGTTTGAGTTTACCTGCAGGTCGCAAGTGCTCCGCCTTGACCTTTTGACATGTTAAGCATCGGGCGACATATTCCGCCACCTCTCTCTTCATATTAGGCCACCAAAAGCTTCTTTTCAAATCTTGATACATTTTGGTAGTTCCAGGATGAATGGTATACCTGGTCTTGTGTGCCTCATCCATAATCATTTTCTTGTCTCCGCATGGTCGGGTACACAAACTCGATTTCGGAACAATAGTCTTCCATCTTCAGTTAATGAGAAATCCGCCTTTGGTCTAGATTAGCCTTAATCTCCACAAGTACAGGGTCTTTGTCTTGGAGTGTTGTGATGTCCTCCAGTAGTGTAGGTTGTGTCCCTAATACTAGAAACAAGGCATCCCTTCTTTTGATGTCAGCATCAATATTCAACTTGGCGAAGTCTTCTAATAACTTCCATTCGTCCACCATTAAACTTGACAATGTGATCATTGGCTTTCCACTTAGAGCATCTGCCACAGCATTTGCTTTTCCTAGATGGTATTGGATCGTGAAGTCGAAGTCTTTGAGATACTCCAACCACCTCCGCTGTCTCATATTCAAGTCCTGCTGAGAAAACAGATACTTCAAGCTTTTATGGTCAGAAAACACAATGAATTTCTCACCAATAAATAATGACGCCATATCTTCAAGGCAAGACTACAGCAGCAAGCTGCAGATCATGTACGGGATAATTGTCCTCGTGCTTCTTCAATTGTCTGGACGCGTAGCATATATTTCCCATTTGCATCAGCACACACAGCCAAGGCCGATCCCGGATGCATCGGTGTATACTTCAAAACTACCCCCAGCAACTGGTAGTGTTAGTACCGGTGCTGAGGTAAGGTGCTCTTTCAATGCCTTGAAACTTTCTTCACATTCATAAGTCCATGCAAATGGATTCTCCTTCCTAGTAAGCCTGGTCAATGGTACAGCTATCTTTGAGAAATCCTTAATGAAGCGACGATAATAACCGCTAAACCCAGAAAGCTCTAATCTCTGACACAATTGTCGGCCTTGCCCAGTTCTTTACCGCCTCCACCTTAGACGGATCTATAGAGATCCCTCCTTGGATATGATGTGGCCAAGGAAAGACACCTCTTCCATCCAGAATTCACACTTACTAAGTTTGGCATAGAGTTGATTGTCTCTAACACTTGCAGAGCCATCTTCAAGTGTTCTTCGTGTTCTTCTTTGGATTTGGAGTAAATAAGATGTCATCAATGAACACCACTATAGACTGGTCCAAGTATGGCCTATAAATATTATTCATAAGTTGCATGAAAGCCGCTGGAGCATTTGTTAAACCAAACGGCATGACCACGAACTCATAGTGACCGTATCTACTCCGGAATGCAGATTTGTGAATATCCTCCTCCTTTATTCATAGTTGATGGTAGCCTGATCTTAGATCTATCTTGGAGAAATATTGTGCACTGGAGATCTGGTCAAACAGCTCGTCGATGCGGGGCAGTGGATACTTATTCTTTATTGTCAACTGATTTAACTGACGGTATCAATATATAGCCTCATTGTCCCTTCCTTCTTTCTAACAACAGCACTGGCGCTCCCCACGGGGATGTGCTAGGCCTGATAAAACCTTGATCTAGTATTCTTCGATCTGTCTTTTCAACTCCTGCAATTCAACAGGGGACATGCGATACGGAGCATTTGAAACAGGGGCTGCCCCGGGGAGTAATTCAATGGTGAAGTTTACCTCCCGCTCAGGTGGTATACCAGTAATTCCTCTGAAATACATCAGGATAGTACCTGGCTATTGGAATGTCTTCTAGGGTCGATTTCTTCTTTTCACTTGCCAAGACGGAAACTAGGAAAGCATCACAACCATGGTTGATCAGCTTAGAAGCCTTTAAGGAGGATATCAAGATAGGGTGTTTGTGATAGCAGGTGCCAAGTAGTGATAGAGTTGGAATGTTTGGTCTTTTAAAAGTGACCCTTCTATGACGACAGTTTACATCGGCATCATATTCAATTAGCCAATCGACACCCAGAATGGCATCATAACCCTTCATGTCTAAACAGATAAGGTCGGCAGGGAGATTGTGTCCTCCAATTATAGTTTCACATTTTGGCAAGTAGTGAGTGAGTTCAGATTCTGAGCCTAGTGGAGAGGCTACAGTGATCTTGGATTTCAAGGGTACAGGTTTGACAGGTAGAGTTGCAGAAAATGTGGTGGAAATAATGAATAAGCAGCTCCAGTATCAATAAGCACAAATGCGGGTTGAGAGTGTATGGAAATGGTACCTTCCACTATACCCCCTTCCTCGGGTAGGTCAGCTTCTATGACAGCATTAAGGCGTCCCTGACGCCGTGGTATATTCTGAGCTCTGCCTGGTTGGTCCTTCATCATTGGACAGTCAGGAATACGGTGTCACGACCACCACATCTCAAGCATGCCCCGAGCTTCTTCCAGCATTCCTCAGCTCGGTGCCTCGGTTTATCACAGAATTTGCAGTTTTCCGCCAACTGCCTACCTTCCACCTTAGCTCTCTTATCTCCAGAAATATCCCTTCCGTATTCGGCCTCTTGTTGTTGTTGTTGACGTTGTTGTTACGAAAGGTTGGAGCAATATTAGGTGCTCCCTTCTTGACGAAGACCGGCTTGGAGTTATCCTTGCCCCTCATGCCATCCACCTTGGCCATGGTGTCTTCTACCAGCACTGCTCTTTGGACCATCTCAGTGTAAGTTTGAATATTATGTGGTGCGAGTCTTTCAATGAACATGTGCTTGAGCCCATCCATGAAACGTTTAGCCTTTAGTCTTTCAGTTCCCACCATATGTGGGGCATACACGGCAAGCCGTGCGAACTGAGCCTCATACTCAGCCACGACATCCCTTCTGCTTCAATGCGGCAAATTCTGTCGCTTTCTTCTCCTTCACTCTTTCAGAGAAATTTTCCCCGGAATATCTCCAGGAATTCAGCCCACTCCAGTTCAGCTATATTAGGCAGGTGGGCCGATGTGGCCTTCCACCACGCTCGAACATCCTTGGTAAATTGAAAAGTGGCCAGTACCACCATCTCCCTATTAGTGCATTGCATTACTTGGAAGATCCTTTCTATTTCTTCCTGCCAGTTTTCTGCCGCCTCGTCTGGGTCAGGGGATCCAGAGAAACGAGGAGGGTTTAAACTCCTAAATTGCGGTGCAGTCACCAGCTCCATTCCTTGCAGCTCCAGCTTGATTTCCAACCTGAACTACATTTTGTAGTGCCTGGGTCAATCCAGCCACGGTTTCTTGCATAACTTGCCACTGATTACGAGCCATTGCAGTTGAGTGCAAGAGTTATGAGGTTCCTGAGAAAAGGATGGAAACCAATTAATGTCTCTTGATACCTTATAAGAGTCAATGGTAGGAGTGTTTAATTCTTTCTAACATATTCCCAGTCTCTACCCATTCTTACCAGGTATTGTATTTAATATTCATGACCTAGGTTCCATAGGTATCTGCTATTCCTGAGACATATCCTATCTGGTATTCCTACGGCTCTGATACCACTAAACTGTCACGTCCCGAGAATTACGTAGCGGATATTATTAATTAATTTGAGTCGATATTTCGAGACGTGGACAGTCGGCAATAAGCCTCTAGCTAGCACGCACTAAACGTGTATCAACACAACATCATAATAGGGCCCAAATGTTGAACTCAATATAAATTGTATTCAAGTCTCAACTTATTGTATTCAAATGGAAACTAGTACAGGACTAAGACTCAATAAAATGGAAAGTACATTTAATCCTCACTTCTTACTACATTGTACTAACACTCGAAGCAACTACTATAACTGGAACGCTCTTCACTCGGACGCATTCCCATCCTCGACTTGCTCTTCCTCTTGAACGTCATGGTCACCTAGTGTCACGCCCCGAATATTTAGCAGTGGAATAAATACCGGGGACGTGAACGATACAAACCGGCGTATCACAGTTGAATAGTGCAGAGTCACAATCGAATATAATAACACATTCAAGACTATAATATGGTCACCAAAAATATACTTTAATTCATTCCATTCAACTAGATACAACCTCACATAAGAAGAATCAACCAAAGGGTCCATCATTCAAATAAAACTTCCAGAAAAGTTTCACTATTACATAGACTACTCAAATTTCTATTTCTAAATTGTCATCTATTCTAGGACGGGTGCTCGTCACTCTTGCCCAGTCCCATCTGACTCCACTGGTTCTTCATCACTACTTGAAAAAGGGCAGGATGATAGGGGTAAGCGAACTAGCTCAGTAGGATTTATATCTCAATCACGTGCGGGCACTAGTATACATGATTAACATTTTAAGTAGGCAGATATGCTTACGAGTATGCGGACAATGCATACTTTTCTAACAAGTTGAATAGCAAGTAGAACGGATATCATATCAAATCAATTGTTGAGTTCCATATACAATGGATAGATATTTCAAGAATAGAATCATGTCAGAAGAGATTGGCCATATTCAAGCAGAGTTCATGTGTTCACAAGAACAAACGTATCATATCATGTCAAGTCAAACTTATCAAGTCAAACAGGAGGCACATTTTCACAATCTTGCATGTCAGGTGTGCTATGCCAAGCACCAAGAGTCCATACTCTCGCGGTTAACAAGTACGTTGGGGCGCTCCTCCCCAGGACCGGACATGGCCCTATTGCACAGGCATTGTATCAAGTTTTGGACTGGAGTCCCACGATGTGCTGAACAAACATATTCATATTATGGCCACAGAGTTTCAATGACAAGCTCATAGTAAAAAGAACATGATCATTCATAGAGTCAAGGAATGACAAACAGATCAAAGAACAAGGCAGGATAACGACGTATCTTATGTTTCATAGTTCATTAATGTCTTGACATGAGGGTGTTTCTAAAGGCAGATTATATGTAGAACATGTACTTTCCTAACATGTATGCATATGACAAATAATCAATTGAACACCGAAAAACATGTAACCATGAAACTCATATGCAAATCATAACATTAACACCACTAATAAGTCCATACTAATCATGTATTCATCCCCACATTCATATCTATTCTCATCTTATTAATTGACAATAAGCAAGATCACAAGATAATCCAATGAACATAAGAACAATCAAATTACACATTAGAATCATATTCGTATCATTACCATTTCCTTCAATGGTTTGATTTATTTTAAGTCCATGCATACTATATAACATCATGTACATGCTTGTAGACATCATGGAATGATCAGACCAAAAATATGCAAAAATCTTGTAAGGGTAGTGTCGACACTAGATCAGTGGTGTCGACACCATGCTCCAAACATAAGACAAAATCATGCAAAACTGGTCAGGTAGTGTCGACACTAGTTCAAGTAGTGTCGACACTAGAGACAGGTTCTAGAAACCTTTTGGAAAACATGGGACAGTGTGTCGACACTAGATGAGGTAGAGTCGACACTAGATCAGTTTCCCAGAACTTCCTAGGAAAAGCTGGGACAGTGTGTCGACACTAGATCAGGTAGTGTCAACACTAGATCAGTTTCCCAGAACTCTCTCTGGGCTGTTTGGGATAGGGTGTCGACACTAGAGAGTAGTGTCGACACTAGAGTCCTTCCAGAACAAAACTTATGAGTCATGTGAAACCTGAAAACACATGCCATGCAGCGATTCACTTCCAACTTATAACTCTCTAACGATGACATTTGGACAAAACGTTCAACATGAAAGATGAAGAGGCAACTAGTAGAAGAATTTTCATGTTGAGGTGGATCAAATTCGTCTCAAATCCAGAGAAAACATGTGAAGAACAAAAATCAAGTGAAACCCGAAATCACAGTATCAAGCAGAGACTCTCTTATCATGCTCCTAACTCTCTAACGAGAAACCTTGGACAAAACGTCCAACATAGAAGATGATCGTGACTTTAAGTAAAAGAACTTTCATAAAAAAGTTTAGTCAAATTTGGTCTTGAATGATGTGCACAATATGACGAACGGAAAAATCCCTAACTGTGCAAGACTTCGGGAAAATCACCAATACACAATGAATACTCCATGAAAATGGGAAAATCAAGTGCAAATGATCCTAGACTCAAAGAACTACATGTTGGCATTGGTTTTATTTAATCTTGGCCCGAGAACACCTACCTTTACTAAGATCTAAAACCAGTTGATGTTCTGGATGCAACAGAGGATGCAGGGGATGGAGCTACGGATTCCCAGCCTTTCTCCTGCTCCTCAGAAGTTCTTGCCTGCCTCCAAACGACTCCAACTCGTTGTTAAACCTTCCACAAGAGTTTGGGGATGAGTTCTTATATTTTTAGGATGTTGTTAAGAGTCCTAACGATACTAGGAAAGGGGCTACGAGCTCTATTTCCTAGTTTCCAGGAAATCTGGGATCCCTTACCAAAAGAGGTAGCCAAGGTTTAGAAAACACCAATTGGATTGAGTTCGGTTTTGACTTACCTTTCATTACTACTCATCTATAATTTAACCCTAAATTACCCTCACAAATTACTGCATAATTACATACACGAATTTCTGGGCAATTTCCTGTCCTAGTTTATTCATATCCTTGGGCCAAATATGCTCTATTGGCCCAATCTTATTAATAGGTCATTAACACATGGTATTGGAGGTCTCCAATATGTTTATTTATTTTATCCCTCATATTTCTGAAATTTTAAATTGCTAAATTTCCGAGGTGTTACATCCTCCCCCACTTAAGAAATTTGGTCCCCAATTTACGCATAATGGTGTAGTTCGTACCTGAGAATAGTTCGGGTGGTTTTTCTTCATTCTTTCCTCTGTTTCCCAGGTAGCATTAGTAACTCCGTCTCGACTCCATTGGACCTTCACCATAGGTATGGTACGATTCCTGAGTCGCTGAATCTTCCGATCGAATAGTTTGATCGGCTTCTCTTCATAAGTCAGGTCCTCCCGAATCTCCAAATCCTCGTGGTCATTACATGGTCGGCATTGAATAAGTACTTCCGCAGCATGGATACGTGGAACACATTATGCACGGTTGCCAGTTGCGGAGGTAGTGCAAGTCTATACGCCACCTGACCAATTCTTTCCAGAATTTCAAATGGCCCTATAAATCTGGGACTTAGTTTTTCTTTGATCCCAAATCTTTGTATTCCCCTTGAAGGTGAGACCTTCAAGAAAACATGTTCGCCAACCTGAAATTCAGTTCTCTCCTTCTCTTGTCTGCATAACTCTTCTGTCTAGATTGTACTATCTTCAGACGTTCCCTGACAATCTGAACCTTCCGGACAGTTGCCTCAATCAAGTCGGGTCCAACCCATTGGTTCTCCCCAACCTCTTCCCAACAAGGGGTGATCTGCAACTCCTGCCATATAAGGCTTCAAATGGAGCCATTTTGATACTAGCCTGATAGCTGTTGTTATAAGCAAACTCCATCAAGTACAACTGATCATCCCATCGACCTTTGAAATCCAGCACCAGAGCACGAAGCATATCCTCCACAATTTGATTGGTCCTTTCAGTTTGTCCATCAGTCTGAGGATGGAAGGCAGTACTAAAGTTTAGTTTAGTACCCATTGCTGCTTGTAAACCCTTCCAGAAGTGTGAAGTAAATCTAGGGTCCTGATCTGATATTATGCTAGATGGAACCCCATGCAGTCTAATTACTTCCTTAACATATAGAGCGGCCAACACATCCACTGACCATGTACTCTTGATCGGAAAGAAATGAGCCGACTTAGTCAATCGATCAACGATTACCCAAATTGCATCCATACCACCTCTAGTCTTGGGCAATCCCATGATAAAATCCATACCGATACTATCCCACTTCCACTCTGGGATTTCTAGTGGTAGCAGTCCACCAGCTGTACGAAAATGCTCGGCTTTGACTTTCATGCATGTTAAACAGTATGCCACATGATCGGCCACATCCCTCTTCATGTTTGGCCACCAGTACGACCTTTTTAAATCTTGGTACATCTTTGTTGATCCTGGATGAATCATATATTTGGACTGGTGAGCTTCATTCAGTAACCTCTCTTGAGTTCTTCATGATCAGGGACACATGTTCTACCTCGGAATAATAATCTTCCTCTGCTGATAGAGTAAAGTCGGGTCTTTGTTCTAGCTTCTCCCTGATCTGAACTAAGAATGGATCTTCTCCCTGTTTCTCCTTGATTTCGGTCAGTACACGGATTGTATCTGGAGATTAGAAATCATTACTCGTTCTCCTTCTTTTCCATGTCTGAATTCAAGCTTGCAAACTGCTCCAGTAACTTCCATTCGCCCAGCATCATACTAGCTAGCATAGTTCCTGGGTCTACTTAGAGCGTCAGCCACTACATTGGCTTCCCAGGGTCATATTGAATGGAAAAGTCAAAGTCCTTAAGGTACTCTAACCACCTTCTTTGTCACGCCCCAACGTGGAATATCGGAGCGCGAAGGCAGTTGCAAGAAAAGGTATAGAGCAAATAGTAGACATCAAACCATTGCACATTGAATAATTCTAAATCAAATCTTTCTCATTAATAACTTTTCAAATGTCTAGTTACAACCACTAATATCAGAGCCAATCTATAGGGCCCAATTACATTTCAATAAAAGGAAATAACTAACTACAACTCTAAGATAACATAATGACTCGAGGGTACTCCTGGCTTCACTCTTGGTCATTCCCTTCCTCGTGAGTGTATGTGTCATCCTCGGTCTCACCTGAGAACACAACATCAAATAACGTAGGGTGAGCGATAACGCCCAGTAGGACTAAATCTTAGGCTCAAGCAGGCTTTAATTAATAATGCATTTAATGGCAGAGTATCTAAAGATAGCAGGTACAAGAGAGTCAAATATAGCAAGAGATAGCACAATAGCACGAGAGCGAGTATAGTTTCCAAAGTAGCACAAGTATCGAGTATAACACGAATAGCAGGATGGCCATAGCACAACTAGCACAAGTATAGTAATAGCACGACGAGTATAGCACTTGTTTGTCATTCTAGACATCGAGAGAGTATAGCACATTTTGTGTTTTTGATTGTCATATAGATAGTCGAGATAGATAGCACTTGAGTGTAATGCCAAACACTCTGATCATTAACTCCCATAGGCACTAGCACTTTCGGGCGCACATCCCAGGACTAGATCGGGCCCTTTATATATTACCAGGCATTGGTTATATTGTTTATCTTTAGACAATCAGTCAATGGCCAATATAGAGTACCAAGAAGTAGATGAGAGCACTAGATGAATAGACGAGAAAGCAGAGTGAACGTGAATAGACGAGCGAGTAGAGTATAGATGAGAGGTAGTGGTCATTGCACGTAATACGACGAGTAAACAGGCGATAGTAACAGTTGCACAACACGCGCACGTCGTATTGGCAGTTAGGTGGAATTCACGATCTTCCCACTGGCCATGTTATGCACAAGTCCAGAGGTTCGACGTGATTCAAGGTAAGAGCAAACTTCTAATAGCCGTTTGGATCATATTGATCCCTAAAGGGTATCATAGGTGTTGGGTACAACCGGCTCGTCGACCATGTGGGAATCCATGATCAGAGGAGACTTACGGAGGCCTTGTGCAAGAGTTCACTAGTCCGGCGAAAGGAATATCGACGGAGAGTTGACCACAAGCCAAGCAAAGTGTGTATATAAAACGAGGTGCTCGACGTTGTAGAGGAATTCTAGAACAGTGGAGCGTCGATATCGGTACATAAACAACGCGAGAAATAATACAAGTCCTTTTAAAATAGGGCAATTAATGTACTTTATTTCAATAAATTACCAAATACATTATGAGATATTTTCTGCAAGGTTTCAGCCATATATGGATGGTTCATGTGTGTGCATGTGTAAGAGAAATCATAGATAGAAATAAGTCGTGAAGATGTATTTAAAATTATTCAATATTGCTCCATTTTTAGGCAAGGTTTTTACTGAGGGTATAACTGTAAAAAGGCGACAGGGGTTTTACCAAAATTCCTATGAAGGCGACATAGTCCAGTGAGGATTGCGACAGGGGTAGGGCAGATCGCGATAGGGTCCTGTACGGGTCGTGACAGGGCTGTCTTGTTCAGGCGGCCAGAACACGACGTAGGTACTGTCGCATTCAGAAAGCGACAAGGAAGGCGTCGCGACGGCTTTAGAAAGCGACAGGTGGTCGGTCGCAATCAGACCCAGAAGGCGACATATCGGCCTGTCGCAATCAGGTGGTATGCGCCTGGCTCTGACAGGAATCAGACCAGGCTTTGGATTGCGGACCAACTTGAATCAAATTGATACAGGGTCGTTCAGAAAATCATAACTAAATATATATGCGATGAAAAATCATGAAATCAATGGCAAATGAAACCAGACATGCGAGAGTACTTCCAGTAAATAGGGATTCGAGAGAGAGTATGGTTTGAACATGGTTTGAGAACGAACAAGAACAAGTATCTTAGAACATGACATAGGGAGTAAGATGGATTTAATTCGAGTAATATGCTCAACAGAAATTAGGGCTTTCGGGGTCAAAAGATCCCTAACAAGATCAAGTATTTACAATAAAAATTTCATAGCATGGGATCAAGTATACAAGGAGATATAGATTTAACATGATGTCTCGGGGTTATCATGTTTGCAGAACTTCAGAAATTAAAAACAAAGATAGGATGGATGGAAAAAATGAAACTTGGGGGTTTCCTTCAAGAGCGTAGGAAGAACCTACAAAAAAGTTTCATGGTTTATGCTTGTGAGAATGCCTACCTTTGGATTTATTTGTCTTCTAGGGTTGAAACTCCCACAAATGAGGAAGAAGCTTCAAGAACACCTTCTTCCCACGAGATCCTCTCCTCCTTAACCTCTTCCCTCGTCCAACCACCTTTGGCAACGAGCTAGGGTCGGCCAAGAGGGTTTATGAGGTGTATTTATGCATATATGAATTCCTATTCCTATTTCTACTCTAATTCCTCTAAATTCCAAGATTTCCTAACACTAACTCCTTCCTTGCTTTCCAATCCCTATTTAAACTTGGATGAGATCTAAATTCGTGCTAAATCATATAGGGTAGGTTTAGGAATCCTATTATGACTCAAACTAGCTATTAATGTATTAAATAACTCTTTTCTATTTAAGTAATACTTTAGTTACGAATTAGGGTAATTCCTATTATTCTATTTTAAATTCATATTTTGACCCAATAAATTGTGGAGGGTCCATTAAGCAAAGCCCATTACTCTTTTCATTAATGAATTTTTATTTAATGCTCTTTTCATTTAAATATCCCTTTAGCTAGGGTTTATTTAAATTTTTATTTTATTTTTTTTTCACAAAAATTCAGGTTGCTACATCCTCCCCCTCTTAAAAGAATTGGTCCCCAAATTCATATGACCTTACAGGAGAAAATGGCTTACCGAATAGATCCGGGTAATTGCGTCTGATAATGCCTTCGGGTTCCCATGTGGCTTCTTCTACTCCGCGATTATTCCAGAGGACTTTAACCACGTGGATGGGACGATTTCTGAGTTGTTGCACCTTCCGGTCCAATATCTTGATCGACTTCTCCTCATACGTCATGTCCTTGTTTAACACCAGATCATCATGGCGAATGACATGTGTAGGTCGTACACATACTTTCTAAGCATGGAGACATGGAAGACATTGTGCACACTTGCCAAATTTGACGGCAAAGCCAGTCTGTAAGCAACTTCACCAATCCTTTCAAGTACTTCGAAAGGACCAATGAATCTTGGACTATGTTTTCCTTTCACTCCAAATCTTGAATACTACGGGTAGGAGATACCTTCAATAGCACATGATCTCCTATTTGAAATTCTAGATCCCGTCTTCTCTTATCAGCATAGCTCTTCTGTCTAGACTGAGCAATCTTGAGTCGATCTCGTATCATCTGTATATCCCGGGTTGTACTTTGTACCATGTCAGGTCCTAACCATTGTTGTTCTCCCACTTCATTCCAGCATACAGGAGATCTACAATTCGCCATAAAGTGCTTCAAATGGTGCCATTTTAATACTCGCCTGGTAATTGTTGTTATAGGCGAACTCAATCAAGGGTAAGTGTTCATTCCAATGACCCTTGAATCTATGATGCAGGCTCTTAACATGACTTCTACAATTGATTTGTCCTCTATGTTTGCCCATCAGTCTGCGGGTGAAAGGCAGTACTAAAATTAAGCTTCGTACCAGGGCAGTTTGCAGACCTTTCCAAAAATGAGAGGTGAACCTTGGATCTCGATCTGAGATAATAGATGACGGAATACCGTGCAACCGCACGATCTCCTGGACATATAATGCAGCTAGCACCTCCACAGACCATGTACTCTTTATGGGTAAGAAGTGCGCAGATTTGGTCAACCGGTCAACAATGACCCATATGGCATCGAGCCCACCACGAGTCTTGGGTAAACCCATGATGAAGTCCATGCCATGCTTTCCCATTTCCATTCCGGAATATCAAGCGGTCTGAGTACTCCCGCAGGGTGCAGGTGTTCCGCTTTTACCTGTTGACATGTGAGGCAATGACTACATGCTCGACTACATCCCTCTTCATATTCGGCCACCAAAATGTTCTTTTCATGTCTTGATACTTTGGTACCTCCCGGATGAATAGTGTACTTAGTTTGATGAGCCTCATCCATTAGTTTCCTTTTAGGGCTTCGTTGTCTGGGACACAAGTTCTTCCTTGGAATACTAACCTTCCATCTTCAGTCATGGCAAAATCGGTCTGTCCGCTAAGCTTTCCTTGACACGAACCAAGAATGGATCGTCGTCCTGTTGCATCTTGATTTCCTCCAGCAGATCGGATTGAATCTTGAGATTGGCAATCAAAACATGATCATCCCTATGTTCAATATTTAAGTCTAGCCCCGCGAATTGTTCAAGTAATTGCATCTCGCCAAGGACTAGACTTGAGATAGATGCCATTGGCTTTCTACTAAGAGCATCAGCCACAGCGTTTCCTTACCTGGATGGTACTGGATGTTGAAATCGAAGTCCTTTAGATATTCCAACCATCTTCTCTGCCTCATGTTCAGTTCTTTCTGGGAGAATAGGTACTTTAGACTCTTATGATCTGAGTAGACCGTGAATTGCTCGCCATATAGATAGTGTCTCCAAATCTTCAAGGCGAAGACCACAGCAGCCAGCTTGAGATCATGTACAGGGTAGTTGACTTCATGTGTCTTCATGTATAGGGTAGTTGACCCAATAAATTCTGGAGGGTCCATTAAGCAAAGCCCATTACTCTTTTCCATTTAATGGGTTTTATTTAATGCTCTTTTCATTTAAATATCCCTTAGCTAGGTTATATTTAATTTTGTATTTTATTTTTTTTCGCAAAAATTCAGGTTGCTACATTCTTTGTCTCATGTTCAGCTCCTTCTGTGAGAACAAGTATTTCAAACTCTTATGGTCAGAAAAGACCTAAATTGCTCACCATAAATATAATGCCTCTAAATTTTCAAGGCGAATACTACAGCTGCCAACTCCAGGTCATGAACCGGATAGTTCACTTCGTGGATCTTCAACTGTCTTGAGGCATAAGCTATAACTCTCCCTTATTGCATTAAGACGCATCCCAGACCTATTCCATAAGCATCTGAATAAATTTCAAATCCTCCCTCTTCAGTGGGTAAGGCGAGGACAGGAGCAGTGGTCAGACACTTCTTCAAGTTGTTGAAGCTTCCCTCACAATCATCAGTCCACACAAACAGATTTTCCTTCCGGCAGCTTGGTTAATGGTACTGCAATCTTTGAGAAATCCTTTATAAACCTTCGGTAATATCCTGCTAGACCTAGGAAGCTCCTGATCTCAGTGACGCTTGTCGGTCTTTCCCATTTCAGAACAGCCTCAACCTTGATGGAATCAACAGCGATACATCCTTGGTTACCACATGTCCTAGAAAGGATACCTCCTCAAGCCAAATTCACATTTACTTAACTTGGCATATAGTTGTTCTCCCTCAAAATCTGCAATGAAATCCTCAAATGCTCCTCATGCTCTTCCTTTGTCTGGGAATAATCAATATATCATCGATGAATACCACCACAAACTTATCAAGATATGGGCGATAAATGCTATTCATCAGCTGCATGAAAACTGCAGGGGCATTTGTTAGTCCAAAAGGCATAACAATAAATTCATAATGCCCATACCTGCTTCGGAAGGCAGTCTTGTGAATGTCTTCTCCTTTGATCCTCAATTGATGATAACGGATCGGAGATCTATTTTAGAGAGTATCTAGCTCCAGATAATTGATCAAACAATCATCAATTCTCGGCAGAGGGTATTTGTTCTTGATGGTTAACTGATTCAGTTGTCTGTAATCTATGCATAGCCTCATGACCCATCTTTCTTCTTGACGAAGAGGACAGGTGCACCCCATGGCGATGTGCTTGGTCGGATGAAACCCTTCTCTAACAGTTCCATCAGTTGTTCTTTTAATTCTTTCAGTTCTGCGGGGGACATTCTATATGGTGCCCTAGATACCGGTGCTGCACCAGGGACCAATTCGATGGTAAAATCGACCTCTCGCTCCGGGGAATTCCTGGCAAGTCTTCGGGAAAAACATCAGCGTATTCGCTGACGACATGGATGTCCTCTACTTTGACTCCATCTTTGCAAGACTATAGCAGCAAGAAAGGCCAACAACCATTCCTCATCATCCTTTTGGCTTGCAGTGCAGAGATAAGTGACAATCTTCTGCGGTTTCTATCCCCTGTGAACACTAATTTTGGGTACTAGCTAAAAGTTACCCGACTTCTCCTGCAATTTATACTAGCCCCATGTTCAGTCATCCAGTCTGCTCCAGTATCACATCATACCCCTTCATGTCCATACATATTAAATTTGCTGGTAGGTTTTGGGTTTCAATCAACACCTCACTGAATGGTATATGGTTTGTA
This sequence comes from Colocasia esculenta, assembly GCA_014218235.1. Classification (NCBI taxonomy): domain Eukaryota; kingdom Viridiplantae; phylum Streptophyta; class Magnoliopsida; order Alismatales; family Araceae; genus Colocasia; species Colocasia esculenta. The sequence goes on from CM024758.1 coordinate 50,743,008, forward strand.
AGATTGGTACCCGGACCAATCGGGGTTGACACAACTATTCTGGATTTCATTGGGACGGTTTTCGCAGGTAGGGTATCAATAAATGTTTGAGATATGAAGGAGTGCGTAGCTCCCATATCAAAGAGAACATATGCGAGTCGGAAAGATAGTAAGTGTACCTTCCACGATACCTCCTTCTCAGCAGTTTGTGGTTCCTAGACAGCTTGCAGTCGGCCTTGTGCCTCTTCTGTCCATTTGACGTTTATCATGAGGGGCTTGTTCTTTCAACATTGGGCAGTCCGAGATCCTATGGTCACGACTCCCACAGCGTAGGCATCTCCCTTGCGCTCTCCAGCATTCTTCAGTCGATGACCAGCTCTGTCACATGTTTACACCTTTCTCCGTTGTCACCATTACTTGCTTATAACTCCTTCGGCTTTTTATCCGCTGGTTCATTTACCCCGCCACTGGGCCTTTCTTCCCAATAGTCGGCTGATACCTCCCAGCAGAAGACACTTGTTCTCGTTTCACGGATTTTCCCTTAATCCTTTCAGCAGTCTCCATGGCATCTTCCAATAGTTGAGCCTTCTTAACCATTTCAGCATAAGTTTGAATGTCCATTGGCGCAAGTTGGGTGATGAACTGGGGCCTCAAGCCATTCAGAAAGTGTTTCGCCTTCATCCTTTCTGTCCCTATCAGGTAGACAGCGTATCGGGACAGACGAGAGAATTGGGCCTCATACTCAGCCACATTGAGTCTTCTCTGCTTTAAAGCCGCAAATTCGGCTGCTTTCCGTTCTTGGACCCTCTCAGAAAAGTACTTGGCGTTGAAACGCTCAATGAACTGAGCCCATGTTAGTTGTTGTCCATTTAAGGTTGCTTCTACTGACTCCCACCATGCCCTGGCATCCTTTTCCAACTGGAAAGTCGCCAGGAGTACCTTGGTCTGGTCTGTGCATTGCATAACCCTGAATATCCTTTCAATCTCTTTAACCCAGTGTTCAGCAACATCTGGGTTAGTACTCCCTTCAAACCTAGGTGGATCCATGTTCCGAAAATTTCGGTGGAACTCACCGGCTCCGCGATTACCTCCACCCTGGGTGGCTTGTAAGATAGCCTGAGTCAAGTTCTATATGGTTCGTTGCATGTCCCTAGCTTGGGCACGTTCCGCGGCCATTGAGGTAATAATCACCTTCAAGATAATAATGTGAGTTAGTCATCTAAATATATCACATATGACTTCTATACCCATGGCTCTACCCAAGCTCACATCAGGTACGACAGATTTTGACTCGTGTAATCTAATTTCATTTCATGTTCCTAATCCCTTGGACCCTAAAGTTCAGTCTCTGATACCAACTGTCACACCCCGAATATTTAGCAGCGGAATAAATACCGGGGGACGTGAACGATACAAACGGCGTATCACAGTTTAATAGTGCAGAGTCACAATCGAATATAATAACACATTCAAGACTATAATATGGTCACCAAAAGTATACTTTAATTCATTCAATTCAACTAGATACAACCTCACATAGAAGAATCAACCAAAGGGTCCATCATTCAAATAAAAACTTCCAGAAAAGTTTCACTATTACATAGACTACTCAAATTTCTATTTCTAAACTGTCATCTATTCTAGGACGGGTGCTCGTCACTCTTGCCCAGTCCCATCTGACTCCACTGGTTCTTCATCACTACCTGAAAAAGGGCAGGATGATAGAAGTGAGCGAACTAGCTCACTAGGATTTATATCTCAATCACGTGCGGGCACTAGTATACATGATTAACATTTTAAGTAGGCAGATATGCTTATGAGTATGCGGACATGCATGCTTTTCTAACAAGTTGAATAGAAAAGTAGAACGAATATCATATCAAATCAATTGTCGAGTTCCATATACAATGGACAGATATTTCAAGAATAGAATCATGTCAGAAGAGATTGGCCATATTCAAGTAGAGTTCATGTGTTCACAAGAACAAACGTATCATATCATGTCAAGTCAAACTTATCAAGTCAAACAGGAGGCACGTTTTCACAATCTTGCATGTCAGGTGTGCTATGCCAAGCACCAAGAGTCCATACTCCCGCGGTTAACAAGTATGTTGGGGCGCTCCTCCCAGGACGGACAGGGCCCATTGCACAGGCATTGTATGAAGTTTTGGACGGAGTCCCACGATGTGCCGACCAAACATATTCATATTATGGCCACAGAGTTTCAATGACAAGCTCATAGTAAAAAGAACATGATCATTCATAGAGTCAAGGAATGACCAATAGCTCAAAAGAACAAGGCAGGAACGACGTATCTTTGTTTCATAGTTCATTAATGTCTTGACATGAGGGTGTTTCTAAAGGCAGATCATATGTAGAACATGTACTTTCCTAACATGTATGCATATGACAAATAATCATTGAACACCGAAAAAAAACCATGAAACTCATATGCAATCATAACATTAACACCACACAACTAACACCCAACTAACATGTCCCTACATCATATCCCTATTCATCCTATTCTCTATTAATTAATATTAGCAAGATCACAAGATAATCCAATGAAATAAGAACACATCAAATTACACATTAGAATCATATTCGTATCATTACCATTTCCTTCAATGGTTTGATTTATTTTACGTCCATGCATACTATAACAACACTGTACATGCTTGTAGACATCATGGAATGATCAGACCCAAAATATGCAAAAATCTTGTAAGGGTAGTGTCGACAACTAGATCAAGTGGTGTCGACACCATGCTCCAAACACAAGACAAAATCATGCAAAACTGGTCAGGTAGTGTCGACACTAGTTCAAGTAGTGTCGACACACTAGAGAGAAGGTTCCAGAAACCTTCTTGAAAACATGGGACAGTGTGTCGACACTAGATGAGGTAGTGTCGACACTAGATCAGTTCCCAGAACTTCCTAGGAAAAGCTGGGACAGTGTGTCGACACTAGATGAGAGGTAGTGTCGACACTAGATCAGTTTCCCAGAACTCTCTCTAGGCTGTTGGGACAGGGTGACAGGTGTCGACACTAGATGAGTAGTGTCGACACTAGAGTCCTTCCAGAACAAACTTATGAGTCATGCGAAACCTGAAAACATGCCATGTGCAGCGATTCACTTCCAACTCTTATAACTCTCTAACGATTGACATTTGGACAAAACGTTCAACATGAAAGATGAAGAGGACAACTAGTAGAAGAAATTTGATGTTGAGGGTTGGATCAAATTCGGTCTCTAATCCTGAGAAAACAATGTGAAGAACAAAAATCAAGTGAACCCGAAATCACAGTATCAAGTAGAGACCCTCTTATCATTCTCCTAACTCTCTAACGAGAAACCTTTGGACACAACGTCCAACATAGAAGATGATCGTGACTTCAAGTAAAAGAACTTTCATGAAGAAGTTTAGTCAAATTTGGTCTTGAATCATGTGCACAATATGACAACAAGAAAAAGCCCTAACTGTGCAAGACTTCGGGAAAATCACCAATACACAATGAATACTCCATGAAAATTGGGCAAATCAAGTGCAAATGATCCTAGACTCAAAGAACTACATGTTGGCATTGATTTTATTTAATCTTGGCCCGAGAACACCTACCTTTACGAAGATCTAAAACCAGTGATGTTCTGGATGCAACAGAGGATGCAGGGGATGGAGCTACGAATTCCCAGCCTTTCCTGCTCCTCAGAAGTTCTTGCCTGCCTCCAAACGACTCCAAATTGTTGTTAAACCTTCCCCAAGAGTTTGGGGACGAGTTCTTATAGTTTTAGGATGTTGTTAAGAGTCCTAACGATACTAGGAAAGGGGCTACGAGCTCTGTTTCCTAGTTTCCAGGAAATCTGGGATTCCCTTACCCAAAAGAGGTAGCCAAGGTTTAGGAAACCACCAATTTGGATTGAGTTCGGTTTTGGCTTACCTTTCATTACTACTCATCCATAATTAACCCGAAATTACCCTCACAAATTACTGCATAATTACATACCGAATTCTGGGCAATTTCCTGTCCTAGTTTATTCATATCCTTGGGCCAAATATGCTCTATTGGCCCATCTTATAATAGGTCATTAACACATGGTATGGAGGTCTCCAATATGTTTATTTATTTTATCCCTCTATATTCTGAAATTTTAAATTGCTAAATTTCCGGGGTGTTACACCTAGATTGGGTAAAAGTAGGGATGAGCAAACTAGCCCAGTAGGATTTATATCTCAATGTGCGGGCAATGATATAAGTGATTAACAATTTAGAACTAGGTAAGCACGATGAATGTCATAATATGCATGTACGAATAAAACTCATTAAAACATGATACATGAAAATAAGCTAGATGGAGTGAACAAGATAGAACAAGATTTTGAACGAGATGTCAAGAAAGAACTAGCAATAGATCACTTTGTACGAGCATGCAAGATTTTCACTTGATGTCAATAGCTTTCAAGAACGCAAGATATCACTAATTGCATTAAATGCAGGATGGCCATATCACGCAAGCAAGCAAGCAAGCAAGCAAGAATGTACGAGCACGATCAAGTAACACTAATCCGGCACGTAGACACTAATGTACACCGAGAAAAGATCCATCAAGAATGTACACCAGGACACGTGTATGTGGTATTGTATCTATCATTCAACAAGCAAGCAGGACTCCCAGCGCAGATGCAACGCCAGTAATCATTATACCCCATGGTTAACAGTATATTTATGACTCGCCGTCATTGGGCTAGACTAGAGCCCTTGGACACACGCCGTGCCCTGTCAGCATTCTCATGAAACATTTTAAATGTAGATACCCACAGTCATTAATAATGGCCAATGAGAGTTTCAATAAGTAAGCATGTGTAATGTCATGTTCATGATGACGATGGGAACAAGAAATAAGTAATTGAACATGATTACATGATAACAATAATCAAGAGATAAATTCGGCAGCATAACGGCACGATTTGTACTTTAGTTAAATCTTTACATTAATGGCTTTAGTCTAGATTGTCAATCACACTCACGAGAACAAGAAGAGAAGGAAGTGCACGCTATCTCCGGGGGAACTTCAATGGTACAACCAACTCGTCGGCCATGTGGGAATCCATGGTCAGAGCAGATTTACGGAGGCCTTGGTGAAAAGGTCACTAGTCTACCGATTCGGAATGAACGGTAGAGAGCTTCCAATTTCCCAAGAAAAGGGGCTCTAACAGTGCTAGTGTGTAGTGCGGTACGCGTGTCTCAATTCACAAACCATCGGTCTCAAACTCGCAGGAAGCACTTAACAATATAACATGGAATAAAACTATGCACTTTAACAAATCATGGTTTGTAAGATTTTATGATAACCTTATCATTTAAACATGGTAGAACAGTAGGAAGAATAATCATAAGTGCACGAATGGATCATAACATTTAAGGAGCACTTAAAATAGCATTCATGTAATTAAAGCTTTTAAATGGGTTAATCACTTTTAAGCCATTAAAAACAATCATGTAATGATCAGACCCAAGACATGCAACTTACACAGTAGATATCATGTTTAAACAGACCTCGGGTATATGCGGTAAAATTTTAAGAAAACACATAGTTCTAGTAAAATACCTGAGATGGCGACATGGGCATATAAGGATAGCGACAGGGCTGTCAGGCCGGGGTCAGGTCGTGACAGGCACATACAAGGAAGGCGACATGGGGCTGTCAGGCCCGGGTCAGGTCGCGAAGGGTCATATGAGGATCGCGACGGGTCGGGACCAGAAGGCGACAGGGTGTTGTGAAGAACGCGACTGGGCGGTCAGATCAGGCAGCACGATCGCGACGAAGTGCTTCGCCGCGATCAGATCGCGACGGTGTTGGCTGTCGCGACAAAACCTCATAAAGCGGCCGATCAGGCCGTCGGTTCACAGGGTCTGCGCCTGCTCCAGACAGAGCAAGGACACGTTCTTGGATTGCGGACTAGAACTTCCATATATGGACACAGGTGCTTCCGAAATAGAGAACAAATTGTACAGTGTATGAAAAATAACGAAACCAATTTCAAAACAACCTAGACTACAAGGGTACTTCCAGTAAATCAGAATTATAAAATAAGGATGGTTTCGATAGGCTTTGATCAAGTCGAACACAACATCAGACCAAGTGTAACCAGAAATCATAGTTTTGTGCAGCAACCTATTACCACGCTTATAACTCTCTAACTAATGACATTTAGACAAAACGTTCAACACAAAACTGAAGAGGATAACTAGTAGAATAACTTTCATTGATGCGTTTACTCTAATCGGTCTTGAATCACATGCAACGTACGAAGAACAGGAAATCCCTACCAGTGCATGACTTTGGCAAAACGCTTATAATTCAAATCTACTAAATTAAATTCGATGAAACCAGACGGCAATGGAAGCTAACTTGATGCTCTACACAATGGTATAGGAGATGTTAAGATTTGGCCCGAGAAAACCTACCTTTTGGGTTGATGAAGTCTCGTTCTTCCAGAAAACTCATGTTCAGACCACTTGCAGGAGAACACCAATACTCCGTGTATACTGCATGGAATTTGGGCATTCCACATGGGTTAGGAAGTAGACTCGACCCTCTTTCAGGGGTATAAGCCTTGCACGATGGGATTTAGGTTTGGCCTACCTTAGCTCGACTCCAAGAAGGTGGTTTGTGCAGATCAGCAGCAGACGAACGGGGAAGAAAGATGAGCTTGTTGTGGTCGTTCCACAGCTCCCTAGCCACCAAGAACTCCTCCACACGACCCCAGCAAGTTCTAAAACTCGTACCTAGGGTTTGGTGAAGAGTATTTAAGTAACTATGTTTAGGATCCTATTGTAACTAGGAAAGAAGGGTTGCGGGATTGACATGTTGGTTTCCTATTTTGATGATTTCTTCCTCCATTAGAGAGTCTTGGCCATCAAGCAACTTCCATGGATGGGTAGGCACAAATTTGGGTTGCTAAAAGTGCATGATTGCATCCCAATTAAACCCTAATTACCCCTTTCTAATTTCAGCGTATTTAGAGTATGAATTTCCATGCATTTTCTAGCTTTATTTGATTTTTGGGTCATATGTGGTCCATTTGCCCAATTAAGATATTGTGTCATTAATATATAATGTTAGAAGCATTTTAACATTTTTATTTAATTTATGATTGTGTCGTATTTCCGTGTTAACGGTTTTCCGACTTGATTCCTAATTTGGATAATCGGTCACCATGTGATGTACACTTGGTTCAATCGGATTTTTCGTCGTACGAATTTCTTTGTGGAACACTTAGGAATAATGTGTGGGGTTAATTTATAATTTTTACGGATTTTTCCGAGGTGTTTTAGCACATACGATAATGATACGTATGTTTTAAATACTTAGATATTATGGAAATTATTTATTTCCATTTATTTGAATGTTTATATAATTAAAATTTCGGGGTGCTATAGTTCTAGAACAGTGGAGCGTCGGTATCGATGTTCCAAAACAACGCGAGAAACGAAGACAAGTCTTATTAATAATGGCAATTTAGTTACATAAATACCAGACATATTAAATAATTTCATGCCAAATTAAGCCATAATTGGATGATTCTGAGTGTGTGTAAGTGTCATGAAATCATAGATATGATAGGTCAAGTGATTCACTTTAATTAGTTAAAAATAAACAATACTTACAACTTCGTTTTTCAGATCTAAAGTAGTTAAAAGATATGTGAATAGCTGAAGAAAAACAAGACTTGCAGAAGGATGGGTTTTTCTGCAAAAAGTCGGATCGCGACGCACCGTAATGAGGGTCGCGACAGGGTCAACTGAGATCGCGACGGGGTCTTGTACAAGTCACGACAGGTCGGTCAGGACAGGCGCACGGATCGCGACGGCTAATGTTGTCACGACAAGACCTCGGAATGCGGCCTATCGGGTCGTCGCGTTCATAGGGCTTGCGTCTGAGTCCGACAGGGGTCAGACATGTCTTGGATTGCGGTCAAGAGTTGCCCTTCTTGTCACAGAGGGATTAAAAAATATAGAACTAATTGTACAAGCAATGAAAATTCATGAAACAAGTTGCAGGTTGATCTAAACATGCATGAGAACTTACAGTAAATAGGAATTCGAAAATGGATATGTTTTTGACAGGTCTCAATCAAGTCAACATGAAAGATAATAAACTGCGAACAGTGGGGATGCAAGAATTTCTTCACAAGATAGAGTTGAAGTAAATTAGGGCTTTTAAGGGCAAAAGATCCCTAACAACCGTCAGTATCTCCAGTAAAATTATTGTGGCAAGATATCAAGGGTACATGGAGCACAAAAATTATGAAGAGAGCTCGGGGTCATGTAACTGCAGAATTTCGAAATTCAAGAAAAAAGATTGTATTAATGGAAAAATACAAAATCAGAAGGCGGAGTTCCATATGATTGGGACAATCTACAGACAAAATTTTAGGATTTTTGCTCGTGAGAATGTCTACCTTTCATGTTTTTCCTCTTCTAGAGTTTGAAGATGAAGAACTCGGGAAGAAGCTTGATAGATCTTCCTCTCCACGAATTCTCCTCCTCTTGGCTTCTCCTTCTGGTCCGACAACTCTTGGCACGATCTAGGCCAGCCATGAGGGTTTTGGAGATGTATTTAAGCTCCCCTAGTTCCATTTCTAGTTAGTCTAATTCTCATTTAATTCCGAGTTTTCTATTTTTCTCTCTCCCTTTTTAAGCAAGAGATCTCCTAATTAGGTTGAGAGAGAGGGGATTTCGTGGGGCCAAGCAATTGGGGTAGGGTTAGTATTTCAAATCCAACTCAAACCACTTATTTTAATGTATTAAATACCCTCTTTTTATATAAGTAATATTTTAGTTAACAATTTAGGGTAATTTCCCATTATTACCGTTTTTAGATTCTCTATTTTAGCCCACTAATTTCTAATGGGTCTATTTAACAAAGCCCTTTACTTCTTTTCTTTTAATGGGTTTTATTTAATTTTCTTTTATTTGATTTTCTAATTGCTTTTATTTTTTTTAATTATTAAAATTTTATTTCTAAAAATCCAGGTTGCTACAAATCACATTGTTCATAGATTTCTCATGCACCACTTAACACAATTGCATTTACTTTTACACAATTACACATACTTCAGATTTACCTAACATGATGCTACTGTTCACAGTGCTAAATAACTCACATCACAGTCCAAATCATGTTGTAAATCATTGCATCATACAATATTAAATTTAATATGCTCAACAATGTTAATTTTCTTTGCTAAATCAATGACTACACTTACTGTCATCAAAATAGAACGAAAATTTTATCACAGGTTCTAAACAGCTAACAAGTCACATGCTCAATTTTTCAGATTTTTTGGATTTGTAACATATTTATAACAAATAAAATAGATTTTAGGCATTTTATCACTAAATTAACTTAAGTAGGTTTCACAGTAAAAGATTCGTATCTAACAGAGCCAACACTTGAATACAGTTACCATACGATCGTATAAAATTTATGAAACCCTAATTCATCATGGATCTAATTAATTAGGAATTATCAAGATCAAATCATGCTTAATATCCCATTTCAAAAATTTTAATAAATAAATCAATTTACAAAAATTCGACACATTATTCTGGCGTAATCTACTGACTGTTCCTAACTAAACATGATTTTTACAGTGTACACATATACCAAAAAATCCAGAAAATACATCACAGAGATTGAAACATACATTCTGTAAAACCTGATGAACTTGGCGCACAAGGGTTGCCGCCACAGGGGTTAACGACACCTGATGTTGCCGTCAAATCAAGAACTTGACGGAAAACATGTGGCCGCCAATCTCCTATCTGCAGAAACACAGACAGGGTGCATAAATACAAGAGAATAGGGGGTTCTAGGACACGAGAAAAATTCCGTAAAAATCTTGAGACCTACAAGACATGGGTAGGGTTGATATCCATAGGTTACTTGCCTTAGAAACATTGTTGGATAGGATTATTTTTCCGAAGATGCTCTCCTCGGCCAAGCCAAGAAGTGCCAAATCTCCTCCCGAACTGGCTTCTGTGTTGATGTTGATTGCACACCGGAGTCGGGGAAGCCTCACCAAAGTCCAAAGTATCTTCCAGTCATTGTAGATCGCCGGAAGACGCACCACAACACCAGATCCAAGCCTCCAAAGTTCAGGTTTTTCGCACAGAGTTCTAGCGTTTTCTCCAAGAGCCAAAATACTTAATCAAGCTGAAAAAGGGTGTTTTATAAGCTAAGGAAGGTTGTTCTGCGCTTAAGGGTTGGAATCCTACCGTTGGAAGCTAGTTTCCAAAACAGGAAAGAAGAAAGAAACACAGCCATTTCCAGATCTAAAACTGCACAAATTCTGGGGAAATAGACGTCCACATTGCTGTCGTTTACTTGGAATTGGCGTCCATCTATCTGGACATCGACTCCCTTATTAGCGTCCACTTATGTTGACATTAACATGCCTCTCGGCCAGAACACAGAAATACACAAACATACATAAACTATATACATATATACATGCAATGTAATGTATAATTTAAACACCATATGTATAATGTAAATAAAAGTAATTTGTACAAAATAAACACGTATATGCATATGTTCAACATTATTCAAATACAATACGTACAGAAATAAATACATATACATATATATACACATACATATATACACATAGCTATATACACAAGCATCTAACTATCATATGACAAAGTTTAAACAAAGAACAAAATTCGAGGGCCTTACACCCTCTCCCCCTTAAAGAAACTTCGTCCTCAAATTTAGAATGAAACTACTCAAACAATTGGGGATATTTCTTCTTCATAGCATCCTCAAGCTCCGATGTAGCCTCCTCTCTCGCGAGAAGTTTTGCCAAACCACCTTTATGGATGCAATACTCTTGTTCCTGAGGTGCTGGACCTTCCGATCGAGAATAACTATGGGTGCGACGACCCTCCTTATACCGGTACGATTATACCAATCCACGTCGGTATAGTGAGTCTCGTCACAGTGGGACATTTATCCAAGCACTATCACACATGGTTGAGATGTCATAAATACAAATTCAGAGTAGCGGAAGTAAAATGACTACTTGTCATTTCATTTCATCATCCACATTAAACATACAGATTCATATAACAATTTAAAGATCTAAAGTCCACATAATAAAATACAAATTCTAAATTACATAGTTTGTCCACAATCTCATAATGTTTCAATTACAATGCCTCAGTTACATACTATGAAAGCACAAAATGCTACAATGGTGACTCCACCAAGCTACTCTCCTAGCTCGGAGTCGCTTTCCACGGTCTCCTCCAAAGGTGTAGGTCACCTACTAAACCTGTACGCCAAAGCAAGAGTGAGTCTAAAGGACTCAGCAAGTAAATCCATACACGTCATACATGTATACATCACAAGTAAGTTCTACTTTCTATTTTATTAAATCAAACATATAGCATGGTTGAGACAATGAAAATAACATCCTATCATGGTATTTCTACAACTTCACAACACATGATACATGATTCATGTCATCTCAAAACAAAATACCTATCACATGCTTTCTACTTGTTCCCTCCATGAGAGTTAACATTTTCATTTAAGCTAACAAGGTAGCATTCTAAGCATGGAATCTCACACACATATAAAAGAAGTACTCCTAGCATGGATTCTACATATTCTTGTACATGTAAGGCATCATTATAAGCATATGAAGGTTGCTGTTTTGACATGAACTTAATAATTTCATAACATGAATTACAAATTTACACTCTAACACATTTGTATCACATGGTTACACATTTACACATTCACATGGTTCACTTTTACACATACACATATGCACATGTTCACATTACACAATTACACATATTCACATTCACATTTCACATTAGATGCCATGACACGTAGTCCAAACCACCACTAAAGGACACATTCACATCACATACGCATAACACATAGACGCCACCTAGGTAACACAGTGACGGCTCTTGGTACTGCGCAGACGGGAGAAGTACTCTCCACCCTAACTAGTGGTACTTGTCCACCTCCAAGATTTCATCCTAATGCCCATAGGATTAAACACATTGAACCTTCGTGGGGACTTTTCCACGGTACGGTTCCATAGCCCTCTATGGAAGCAGTGTCACACACGGTACATTTTACACATTTCGGTTTTTAACATACAATATTACACAATATGACACATCACTTATGGTTTTATCATTAAACACATGGTTCGGTGTTTCCTAAATCATGGTACTACTGTTGACAAGGTTCAAACACTTCAAAATTTACACTAATCAGGTTGGGAACACCTAATCAAACCCTAATTACGTTAAGCATACTAAATCATTCAATTTCACATGGAAATTTCACAACATAACCTAATGTTATTCAAATCTCATGAAAATTTAACCACACACTGTTTACAGGTTTCAGACCACACATGCAATTTTTCACATTTATCTGAATTACATATAATTTACAGAAAATGAAATACTCTCATTCACATGCCACAATTAATTCAATTATCATGGAAGCACAACATAATTATCGGATTTGACAGTTCTTAGACCTGTATCTAATATGAATGTTATCATAGAAATTTTACCCATTTTATTGCACATACATAATTTACTGGAATTTTTGAATAACCTACACATGCCCTCTATTTTCAATGTGAAAATTACAACAATTAGCATGGTCATGGGAAAATTCTCGGATTTTCGGGGCAGGGACTGACATACATATACATCACCTGAAAATTTGGGGCAATCGAAACTTCACATGGACTATGTAAACAAAGGTCTAACATTCAGGACCTTATCTAACATGCATTTCGGATAAATGTAATAATTCAAATTTAAAGAATTCATCAAACATTCACAACACATTCTATCACTGTATTACATAACATGTAAAATTTACACTATATCCTCATGCACAAAACTTCGGAAATTATGTATAAAGGAAGAACAGTTCCTGTTCTGTCTTGAAGAACTTAACGGCACTGTCTGACCGTTTAAAGTGTTAACGGCAGCATCGTCTGCCGCCACTGAGGATCTTGACGGCTAGGGATCTTGCCGTCAAGTTCCTGTCTGTGCAAAAAACAGACCGAGCTCTGAAGAATGGGTGAATGTGGGGATCCAGGACACGAGGAAAATCTCATAAAATCTTTAAAACTACTGGACACATACATGGACTACGAGGATGGGTTACTTGCCTTTTACAAAATCTCCAAAGGGATCAATTTGTTGTTGAAGCTCTCCTAGGGCAGTGCCAAGAAGTCTCCTCCACAGCCTTCCCTCGGGTTCTAGGTCGAAGTAGCTGCCAAACCGAGGTTGTGGAAGCCTTCTCCTTCGTCCAACTCCCTTTGAAGAGCAGTAGATCGCCGGGGGAAGCTTTGAATCGCCGGATCTGAGCTCCAAAAGTTCAGTTCTCCTCCAGTTCAGCTAGGGTTTCCTTCTCCCTTTGCAAAGAGCTAAGAGAGAGTCTTTCAGGTTGCAAGGAGAGGAAGGTTATAGGAAATGGCTTGGGATATCTCGCAGGGCCTGATGGGTGAGCTAGCTTGCCCCGGAATTTCGAGGTCTGCTGCGCACAGAAAATCAGAGAAGTAGACGTCTAAATCCATGGCCGTTTACCTTATAGTGGCGTCCATCGACATGGACGTTTACTCAACATGGACGTCCATCCATGTTGACGCCAATTTGCTCTTCGGCCAGAGCTTAAAACATGCAGAAAACCATTCTTACAGTATATATTTACATGCCATATATGTAATATGATGTAAACGCTACTACAACATGTAATCAAGCAATATTTATAATTAATATACCATGCATACGTAAGTATACCAGGAAAACATCGTACATAAGTATCTACGTACGCATACATGATATATATATATATACACAACATGACTCAACACACAATAAATAAAATGACAAACAATTCGAGGGTCTTACACCCTCTCCCCCTTAAGGAAGCTTCGTCCTCGAAGTTTAAACAATATTACTCGAACAATTGAGGATACTTCTTCCTCATCGCATCCTCAAGCTCCCAAGTAGCCTCCTCTCACGAGAAGTTCCGCCATAAAACTTTTACCGACGTAATCCTCTTATTCCGGAGATGCTGAACCTTCCGGTCAAGAATAGCTACTGGTTGCTCCACATACCAATCTGGCTGGATCTCCACTGGCTCGTGACTAATAACATGAGATGGATCTCGAACATACTTCCTGAGCATAGATACGTGGAAAACGGGATGAACACTAGCTAAAGCTGGGGTTAAGCTAGCTCATATGCCACTTGCCCAATCGTCTGAGAATCTCATACGGCCAATGAATCTAGGGCTTAATTTACTATGCCTGCCAAATCACCACACCACGAGTAGGAGATCTTCAAAAGACATGCTCACTCACCTCGAACTCCAAATCCTTCCTCTGTTTCGGCATAGCTCTTTTGCCTATCCTGTGCAGCAACAAGCCTCTTCCTGATAAGCTGAATCTTATCCGATCAGCTGTCTATCGCCTGCCTCCTCCCAACATAATGGAGATCTGCAAGGCCTCCCATACAACGCCTCAAATGGAGCCATACCAATACTCGCATGAAAGCTGTTGTTGTATGCGAACTCCACTAGAGGTAAATGACGCTCCCAATCATCCTTCCAATCCACACACACACCGCCCTCAACATATCCTCGAGCGTCTGATAGTCCTCTCAGACTGTCCATCTGTCTGGGGATGAAACGCCGAACTGAGCCTCAGCTCCGAACCTAAAGCATCCTGAAGACCCTTCCACAACCTCGAAGTAAATCTCAGATCTCGATCTGAAATGATCGACTTCGGCACACCATGCAATCTAACAATGCTACTGACATACAATCTAGCCAAGCTCTCAATCGACTACTTCTTCTTCATAGGCAGGAAATGCGCAGTCTTCGAGAATCTATCTACGACTACCCAAATCGAGTCATTGCCCCGTCTAGATCGGGCAAACCCGAAACAAAATCCATAGTGACAGCTTCCCACTTCCATACTGGGATCTCCATCTTCTGCATGAGACCAGATGGTCGCTGCCGCTCGGCTTTCACTTGCTGGCATACTAAACACCGGATACATAATCCGCTACATCCTTCTTCATGCCAGACCACCAAAAGGACCTCTTCAAATCCTGGTACATCTTGGTGTTACCCGGATGAATAGAGAATCTCGACCTATGAGCCTCTGCTACCATGCTCACGGACATCTACAATAGCAGGAACACAAACTCGGTGATGGAATCTAATCACGCCATCCTCATCACGAGCAATGCCCGCCTTGCCCACTAACTCTTGAGTCTAGGTCGGCTTTTTGCTGCTCGATCACCTCATCCAACACCGAATACCTAAGAGACATCTGACCACAAAAGCCTGACATAAGGGCTCTAACTCAGCCATCGCACACCCGCATCCTCCAACATCTTCCAATCCTGCTAGAGCGAAAACCTCCTCCTGCTAAGAGCATCCGCTACGACATTCGCCTTTCCTGGATGATATTGAAGATCGAAGTCGTAGTCCTTGAGAACTCAATCCATTCTATGCCGTAGGTTTAGATCCTTCTGGAAAAGAGATACTTCAAGCTCTTATGGTCAGTAAACACCTCAAATCTGACACCATAAAGATAGTGCCTCCAGATCTTTAGTGCATGAACCACTGCCGCAAGCTCCAAATCATGAGTCGATAGTTACGCTCATGCTCCTTCAATTGGCGAGAACTATACGCCACTACCCTTCCTTGCTGCATTAGCACACAGCCTAAGCCAATCCGAGATGCATCCGTATAAATGGCAAAACCTTCTGGACCACTAGGTAATACCAATACCGGGCGGAAGTAAGCTTAGCCTTCAATACTGGAAGCTACGCTCACATGCCTCGACCACGAAACTTCTCACCCTTCTTGGTCAGCTTAGATAATGGGGAGGCGATGGATGAAAATCCCTCAATAAACCGCCAGTAATATCCCGCCAAACCAAGGAAACTCTGAATCTCCGAAGGGGTCCTGGGATCTCCCAATCTAATACTGCTTGGACCTTCGCTGGATCAACTGCCACACCAGCACCGGAGATCACATGCCCGAGGAAATGAACCTCACGCAACCAGAAATCACACTTGCTGAATTTAGCATACAGCTTATGCTCACGAAGAACCTATAACACTACCCTCAAATGCTGACGGTGTGTGGCCTCATCCGAGAGTAGACCAGCACATCATCAATAATACCATAACAACAAAGCTATCTAAGTAGGGCCTAAACACTTGTTCATGAGATCCATGAACGCTGCAGGGGCGTTGGTCAATCCGAAAGGAAGACCCAAAAACTCATAATGTCCATAACGGGATCTAAATGCCGTCTGGACACATCCTCACTCCGAATCCTCGACTGATGATAACCAGATCGCAATCAATCTTAGAAAAGACTAATGCATCTTGCAACTGGTCAAACAAATCATCAATCCGAGGTAAGGGATACCTGTTCTTCACTGTCACTTGGTTTAGCTTTCTATTCGATGCATAACCTAAGTTACCCGTCCTTCTTCCTTACAAATAATACAGGTGCGCCCCAAGGTGAAACGCTAGGGCGAATAAATCCCTTATCTAGCAATTCTTGCAACTGCCTCCTTAACTCGGCTAACTCCACAGGTGCCATCCGATATGGAGCCTTCGAGATAGGAGAGGTGCCCGAAGCAACTATATGGTGTGAACTCTATCTCTCTATCTGGTGGCAATCCAGACAAATCATCGGGAAAGACGTCTGGAAAATCCTACACTACCTCGATCTCTGCAAGAGTAGTGACTCACCTGCCTCGGGTACTAACACCACGCTGGCAAGAAAAGCGTCACAACCCTTGTTTACCATGCGCATCGCCTT
The DNA here is from genome assembly GCA_014218235.1 of Colocasia esculenta. Taxonomy (NCBI): domain Eukaryota; kingdom Viridiplantae; phylum Streptophyta; class Magnoliopsida; order Alismatales; family Araceae; genus Colocasia; species Colocasia esculenta. The sequence goes on from CM024758.1 coordinate 50,759,902, forward strand.
CATGGCAAGATGACCACTTTCCCGCCAAGTTTCTTGGCAAGGATGAGAGAACTCGTCCTCATTAGGAATGCGAAAAACAATCTCTTCCGACGACAATCTACTAACGCATAGTGCTCCTCTAGCCAATCCAGACCAAGAATAGCATCATAGTCCTTCATCTTTAGCAAGAAGAAACACCCTTCTGGACTCTATCCTCAATACACACAGGCAACGACGGAATACACTTCCCGTCGATATCGTGCCCGCGGGTGTGTGCACAGACAATGAGACTTCTAAATCCTCAGACTCCACGCCTGACTCTAGAGCTAACTGCCTAGCGAACCGCTCAGAATGAACGAGTGAGTGGCACCCGTATCAACAAACCCGAGCCTGCACTCCCAGAAGTAAAATCGTACCTTCGGTGACATGCTCCGCCTGCTCGGCATCCTCTCGTTCTAGGGCAAACACTCGAGCTGGGCTCAGGCCTTCCTGATCTTCTTGTAGCTGGCGCTGCTGCTGCTACCGCTACTGGGTTGGCGCTCCGCCGCTGGACTCCGTACTGAAGTCTCGGACAATCCTTGATCTTGTGGTCGCTGCCTCCTCACTTCAAGCATTTTCCCGCTACCATCCAACACTCCGTACCACCGTGTGTCTTCCCGCAATGGGGACACTCCTTCTTCACACCAGGGAACGTTGAGAAGGTACCTGAGTACTGCTGGGCTGCCACTGGACGCTGTGGTGTCTGGTACTGCCTTCTTCTTATCCTGCCGCTGGAAAGTAGCTGCAGGCCTCTTCTGCGAAGCCTTCTTCTCCTCAGATACTGCTGCATCTCGCCTCCTGTCTACAAGCAGCGCTAAGGGCCTCGTCCAGTACGATGGTCAAACACCACTAGCCTCGTCCGCAGTGATGGCTTAAGGCCCATCACGAACTTCTTTGCCTTCCTGCACTCATCCGTCACTATGTGAGGTGCATACTTATATAATTCAGCAAACCTGGCCTCATACTCGAGCACAGTCATGGAGCCCTGGGTCAAGAAGGAACTCTTGCTCCATCCGGTCCTGGATATGCTCGGGACGAACTTGCCCGAAAGAGCCTCACGAACTCGTCCCAAGCAATCTCAATAGCGCCGTCCTCGAACCGGGTACGCAGTAATGAGCCCACCCCACACATCAGCTCTCTCCTGCAACATAACCTTCATAAGCACCAACTAAACAACTTCAACTTAACAGGGGATATAAACAAATAAACTAGCACATACCTGTAGCATATAGGTGGCTAAAGTAACCTTGTCATCGTATGCACACCTAATAGCCCGAAGATCTTCTCGATCTCCATCATCCAGCTCTCGCTAGTAATGGGTCACTCTCCCCCTAAAATAGGGTGGCAACATCCTCTTGAATCTATCCATGATGGAATGTCCACCATGGTCCTGAGCCTGGGAACTGGACCTGGGCCTGCTACAGCAAACAACAAGTAATGCATTTTTACACACATCATGGAATTAATAAAACAAAGACTACTCTTTATTTTATATTCCAACCTGAGCCTCCATCTGAGCCTGGAGTGCAGACTGCGTGTGGGCCTGCGTCTGCATGGCCTGCACTAGACTTGCATGAACACTCCATAATCCACTGGTGGTGAGGGGGAAGCACAGGACCCTGGGTGCCGGGCCTGCTGCTCAGTCTGCTCCTTACGCCTCGCTCGCCCTCACGAGCAGAGCAACACCACCACGCCTACCTCGCGAAGCCATTGCTGCAATAAATTTCAGCCACTATTAGAACTACGTTATTTATTTCCTAACCACTTCCTTATCTATTTTCCATTCATTATTAATCATTTCTACATATGTGGACAATTCTATAAAGATTTAGCATGTAATGAAGATGATGACTCAGATATTTATGTACCGTCTCACCAAGTCGCTCTGATACCAATCTCTGTGACGACCCTCCTTATACCGGTACGATTATACCAATCCACGTCGGTATAGTGAGTCTCGTCACAGTGGGACATTTAACCAAGCACTATCACACATGGTTGAGATGTTCATAAATACAAATTCAGAGTAGCGAAGTAAAAGACTACTTGTCATTTCATTTCATCATCACATTAACATACATGATTCATATAACAATTAAAATCTAAAGTCCACAGATAAAATACAAATTCTAAATTACATAGCTTGTCCACAATCTCATAATGTTTCAATTACAATGCCTTAGTTACATACTATGAAAGCACAAAATGCTACAACGGTAACTCCACCAGCTACTCTTCTCGCTCGGAGTCGCTTTCCCACGGTCTCCTCCAAGGTGTAGGGTCACCTACTAAACCTGTACGCCGAAGCAAGAGTGAGTCTAAAAGACTCAGCAAGTAATCCTACACGTCATACATGTATACATCACAAGTAAGTTCTACTTTCGATTTCATTAAATCAAACATATAGCATGGTTGAGACAATGAAATAACATCCTATCATGGTATTTCTACAACCTCACACACATGATACATGATTCATGTCATCTCAAAACAAAATACCTATCACATGCTTTCTACTCGTTCCCTCACATGAGAGTTAACATTTTTCATTTAAGCTAACAAGGTAGCATTCTAAGCATGGAATCTCACACACATATAAAAAGTACTCCTAGCATGGATTCTACATATTCTTGTACATGTAAGGCATCATTATAAGCATATAAGGTTGCTGTTTTGAAATGAACTTATAATTTCATAACATGAATTACAATTTACACTCTAACACATTTATATCACATGGTTACACATTTACACATTCACATGGTTCACTTTTGCACATTACACATATGCACATGTTCACATTACACAATTTACACATATCACATTCACATTTCACATTAGATGCCGTGACACATAGTCCAAACCCCCACTAGAAGGACCATTCACATCACATACACATAACACATAGACGCCACCTAGGCAACACAGTGACGGCTCTTGGTACTACGCAGACCGGAGAAGTACTCACCCTAACCAGTGGTACTTGTCCACCTCCAGGATTTCATCCTAATGCCCATAGGATTAAACACATTGAACCTTCCCGTGGGGACTTTTCCATGGTACGTTTCCACAGCCCTCCATGGAAGCAGTGTCACACACGGCACATTTTACACATTTCGGTTTTAACATACACATATTACACAATATGACACATCACTTATGGTTTTATCATTAAACACATGGTTCGGTTTTCCTAATCATGGTACTACTGTTGAAAGGGTTCAAACACTTCAAAATTTTCACTAATTAGGATGGGAACACCTAATCAAACCCTAATTACGTTAAGCATTAATAAATCATTCAATTTCACATGGAATTTCACAACATAACCTACTGTTATTCAAATCTCATGAAATTTTAACCACACATTGTTTGCAGGTTTCAGACCACACATGCAATTTTTCACATTTTTCTGAGTTACATATAATTTACAGAAAATGAAATACTCATTCACATGCCACAATTAATTCAATTATCATGGAAGCACAACATAATTATCAGATTTGACAGTTCTCAAACCTGTATCTAACACGAATGTTATCATAGAAATTTTTTACCCGAATTTATTGCACATTATATAATTTATTGGAATTTTTGAATAACCTACACATGCCCTCTATTTTCAATTTGAAAATTACAACAATTAGCATGGTCATGGGAAAATTCTCGGATTTTCGGGGCAGGGACTGACATACATATACATCACCTGAAAATTTTGGGGCAATCGAAACTTCACATGGACTATGTAAACAAAGGTCTACATGTTCAGGACCTTATCTAACATGCATTTCAGATAAATTAATAATTCACATTATTTATAGAAATTCATCAAACATTCACAACACATTCTATCAACTGTATTACATAACATGTAAATTTACACTATATCCTCATGCGGAAACTTCAGAAATTAGGTTATAAGGCAGAACATTTCCTGTTCTGTCCTGAAGAACTTAACGGCACTGTCTGACCGTTTAAAGGTGTTAACGGCAGCATCGTCTACCGCCAACTGAGGATCTTGATGGCTAGGGATCTTGCCGTCAAGTTCCTGTCGTGTAAAACACAGACCGAGCTCTGAAGAATGGGTGAATGTGGGGATCCAGGACATGAGGAAAATCTCATAAATCTTTAAACCTACTGGACACATACATGGACTACGGGGATGGGTTACTTGCCTTTACAAAATCTCCAAAGGGATCAAATTTGTTGTTGAAGCTTGTTGAACCGCTTTATAGTTGTCTTTGTATTTTCGTGATAACAAAACTTATGATGATATCAAGTATATCTTTGTTGATTAAATATATTGAATATTTTGTTTCATCTGTGTCGCATCAATCTCATAGCAAAATGCTAAGTCTCTCATTGATGCAATAAGGCGCACTAAAATGATAAAATCGATGTTTAATCAATATACATCAATTTCAGTTTAAGTGCCAAATTAATAAGCGCTAAAACAATTCATTTTGATCAATTTTATAAGCGCCATAACGATTCGTTTAGGGTCATAATGATTTGATAAGTGAGTGAAACGATTTGCCCTCACATCGATTTGCCTTCGCAACGATTTGATAAGAAATTTGTGTCATAACGATTTCTTAAGTGACCGTAACGATTTGATAAGAATCGGTCTTATAACGATTTGATAAGTGAGTGCAACGATTTGCCCTCACATCGATTTGCCTTCGCAACGATTTGATAAGAAATCTGTCTCATAACGATTTTAAGTGACCGCAACAATTTGATAAGAAATCGGTCTTATAACGATTTGATAAGTGAGTGCAACGATTTGCCCTCACATCGATTTGTCTTCGCAACGATTTGATAAGAAATCTGTCTCATAACGATTTCATAAGTGATCACATCGATTTCTTTATTGTCACAACGATTTCTTCAGGAGATCATAACGATTTGCTTGGATAACGATTTCATAAATGATCACATTGATTTGTTTACAAATGAGCAACGACTCTTCACATAACGATTTCATAAGTCATGCTCATAACGATTTCTTCATGGATTCTGTTCAAACACTGATTGCCTTTACATTTCAAATATGCTTGGCGCTTAAATGAAAAGTCAAATATCTTCTGACAAAAAGCTGCATGCGTAATTTCTCAGTCTTGTCAGAAAAAGATATGACTTATCAGTTTTTAGCATGTCAAGAGAAACCAGTAGCATGCACAGTTTTCTTGTAAACACTCTTTTATGCTAACACTCTCTCTATGCTTACAGACCTCGAAGACCACCAGAGACAGATTAAGACAAATGAAGAGAAGATGAGCAACGGCTAGGACTCCAACGGATCGCTTCAACGGATCTATTCAAATTGCTCATATAAAAGATGAAGCATAAGGTGAAGAATAAAAATGAGAGCCTTCCTGAAAATCCTTCAGGGTGTACAACTATGAGAAGAACCTTCATGCCACAAACACTCAGAGAAAGAGAGAAGAGCTCGAGCAAAAGTCTACAAAAGCTTTCAAGCAGAAGTCTTCATCGCCTTCAAGCCTTCTTCTCTTCCTTTCTCCCTGCTCATGTAATCTTGGGGGAGAGTCTGTGACTGTGAGCAAAGTCCATAGTGTTCATCTTGTATTAGCTCTCAGTCTTGTTCTTTCTTTTCTAAGAAAGACCCTTGTCTAGCTATAGGATTGTATACAGTGTGTAACCTAGCTAGAGGTTAGTGTCTACAGAACCTTGTTGGGGTTTGTACCAACAGGACCTAGCTGGGGGTTTAAGTCTAGCAGAACTGCACTGGGTTTGTTCCAGGAGGTTTACTTCTGAACCTATAAAATAAGTAGGTTGCTCTGAGCCAAAGAAAGAAGTGGGCTGCCTTCTTGCCCAAGAAAGAGAGAAGACCTGGTGGGGTATCCAGGGTGTTGTAGTGTCCTTGAGGGGGACTGTACCTTCGGTTAGTGAAATCCCAAGAGGTTGCTTGGGGACTGGACGAGGACTTCCATGTGGGAAGGGCCGAACCAGGATAAATTCCTTGTGTCCTTTGTGTGATTGTTTATTTGCTTCCGCACTACTACTCTTTATCACACTAACTAACCAAACCTTCAAATGTTAATTTCTGTGTTTAAGTTTCTATTTCAGATTTCAGAATAACCTATTACCCCCTCTAGGCTAGCTTGCTGCATACCCAAAGGGCCAACAAGTGTATCAGAGCAGGTCTATGAACTTTCAAGAAGATCCAACGATCTTAGAGCAAAGATCCATGGTAGCTCAAGGATATGCTGAAGGTCAATCAGTCACCAGACCTCCATTCTTCGATGGAGAAGATTACCAATACTGGAAATAAGAATGGAATGCTTTATTCGAGGCACAGACTTTGATCTGTGGAAGGTAATTGAGGTAGGTGATTTTGTTATTTTCTGCTGAAGGCACTACTGCTATTACAGCATCAATAAGCATAAATTATCCCTAAATTTTAAAGCTAAGAACTTTTTATGTTGTGTTTTATCTAAAAGGAATTTAGTAGAGTATCTGCTTGTAATCTGTCAAAGAAATATAGATAAGCTGCAGATAACTATGAAGGAACAGATAAAGTGAAACAAACTAGGATAGATATTCGTGTTTCACAATACGAATAATTTAAAATGCTTCAAAACAAAAATATCACTACTATGTATAATAGATTTTCAAGCATAGTAGGGTTTAAATTCTCTTGGAAAATTCATTCTAATGAAGAAACCGTTAGAAAAATACTTAGGTCCTTAACTATTTCATGGACACCTAAAGTAACTGCTATTGAAGAGGCCCATGATTTAACCAATTGTCAATTGATAATTTAATAGGTTCTCTCATGGCACATGAAATAAATATGGAGCGACTGTCTGAAAGCTCATCTAAGAAGAAATGTACTGATGCTCTTAAGGCTGTAGCTGCTCCTTCCACCTCTTCCTCTTCTAGTTCCCAAAATGCGATTCTGAAGATAATGATGTTGATGAAGTATTGTACAAGCTTCAGAAGATTTTAAAGAAGAAAAAACAGATCAAGAAGGATCCAAAGAAAGGAGAAAAAGAAGAAAGACCAGTATGCTATGAATGCAGAAAACCTGGGCATCTGAGACCGGATTGTCCAAGACTCAAGAAGACTAGTCAAACCGAGAAGCCCAAGAAGCAGCACAAGAAATTTAAAAGAAGAGGCATGGTAGCTGCTTGGGAAAATGATGAGGCCTCAACCTCAGAATCATCAAGCTCAGGATCGGAAATGAGCAGGTAATCTAGCCCTCGTGGCAGGACTAGATGAGGTAAATTCTGAACCTTTGCTTAATCTTGCACAGATTCAGGGTCAGAATCCGAAGACTTAGAAGAAGTCTTTAAAGAACTATATAGTAAGCATAAGGTTGTTGTAAAGAACTAAATCTCTCAGAGCAACCTTATCTGTTTAGAAAACACTAATTCTGATCTTAAATCAGAATCGAACAATTAGAAAACCACTGAAGGAAAGTAGGATGATAATTTGTTATTGAATGAAAATTTAAGGAACAAGGATATTGGAAAACTAGAGTTAGAAGAAAAATTGAAAATCTAACTGATGAAAATCTATATTTAAAAGAATCTGTTAGAAAATTACACTAGGAAAAACAACTCTAGCCCTATGTTTAAAAGGGTCTAAATCTAGAAGAAACAAGCAAGGTCTTGGATACAAACCCTCTGAAAAGGGAAAACAAGTTTAACCTCTGATCATATCCAGTACCAAAATTTGTAAAAGAAACCACGACACCTCAGAACAAGGCACTGAAAATAAACAAGCTTCTCAAACGAAAACCGTTTCTGAAAAGTGTCATAAAAGCAAAAGAGCTGCAAACCATACTATATACATTGTTGTTCTCATTGCAATAAACTAGGACACACAGTAAACACCTGCACAACAAAGCACTTAGTCTAGATTCCGAAAGGATATTGTTATGCATCTAACCATCAAAGACCCAAAAGGATTTGGGTACCTACCTTTGAGTAATTTACTTGCAGGTTAGCCTTGGAGTATCAAGATCAGGATGCTCAAGGCAAGGATGACTGCAGACTCTTCACTCAAATCATATCTGAAGAAAAAGTAGTCACAAGGATTGAATGTGTTTATGTTGCTACTAACAATGTTTGCAAGTTTTTTTTTAAGTGGTATACAGGCAAAAATCCTTAAGACTTGACAAACGTCATGTCAAGGTCAAGAGCAACAAAATCTGACTTGCCTCACATTAAGGGGGAGTCACATGCTCAGGGGGAGCACAGATTAAGGGGGAGTTATTCAATAAATAACAATCATTGTTGAACCCCTCAATGGTAAGAAATTTTCTCAAAGGGGAAGAAAAATGCATGGTAAGATCCTTCCTTTTTGGTAGTGACAAAAAGTGAGAGAGTTTGTATGAATTTTCTGAAATCTCTATGCTTTATATATTTTTATCAGAAAATTCGCATAAATTCTGTCATCACCAAAAAGGGGGGATTGTTGAACCTCTTATAGTTGTCTTTGTATTTTGGTGATAACAAAACTTATGATGATATCAAGTATATCTTTGTTGATTAATATTATTGAATATTTTGTTTCATCTGTGTCGCATCAATCTCATAGCAAAATGCTAAGTCTCTCATTGATGCAATAAGGTGCACTAAAATGATAAAATCGATGTTTAATCAATATACATTGATTTCAGTTTAAGTGCCAAATTAAAAAGCGCTAAAAGATTCATTTTGATCAATTTTATAAGCGCCATAACGATTCGTTTAGGGTCATAACGATTTGATAAGTGAGTGCGATGATTTGCCCTCACATCGATTTGCCTTCGCAACGATTTGATAAGAAATCTGTCTCATAACGATTTCTTAAGTGATCGTAACGATTTGATAAGAAATCGGTCTATAACGATTTGATAAGTGAGTGCAACGATTTGCCCTCACATCGATTTGCCTTCGCAATGATTTGATAAGAAATCTGTCTCATAACGATTCTTAAGTGACCGTAACGATTTGATAAGAAATCGGTCTTATAACGATTTGATAAGTGAGTGCAACGATTTTCCCTCACATCGATTTGCCTTCGCAACGATTTGATAAGAAATCTGTCTCATAACGATTTCATAAGTTATCACATCGATTTCTTTATTGATCACAACGATTTCTTCAGGAGATCATAACAATTTGCTTGGATAACGATTTCATAAATGATCACATCGATTTGTTCAACGATTTGTTTACAAATGAGCAACGACTCTTCACATAACGATTTCATAAGTCATGCTCATAACGATTTCTTCATGGATTCTGTTCAAACACAGATTGCCTTTACATTTCAAATATGCTTGGCGCTTAAATGAAAAGTCAAATATCTTCTGACAAAAAGCTGCATGCGTAATTTCTCAGTCTTGTCAGAAAAAGATATGACTTATCAGTTTTAGAATGTCAAGAGAAACACAGTAGCATGCACAGTTTTCATGTAAACAATCTTTTATGCTAACACTCTCTTCTATGCTTACAGACCTCGAAGACCACAGAAACTGATTAAGACAAATGAAAAGAAGATGAGCAACGGCTAGGACTCCAACGGATCGCTTCAACGGATCTATTCAAATTGCTCATATAAAAGATGAAGCATAAGCTGAAGAAGAAAGGAGAGAGCCTTCCTGAAAATCCTTCAAGGAGTGTACAACTGTGAGAAGAACCTTCACGGCACAAACACTCAGAGAAAGAGAGAAGAGCTCGAGCCAAAATCTACAGAAGCTTTCAAGTAGAAGTCTTCATCGCCTTCAAGCCTTCTTCTCTTCCTTTCTCCCTATGCTCATTGTAATCTGGGGGAGAGAGAGTCTGTTACTGTGAGCTAAGTCCATAGTGTTCATCTTGTATTAGCTCTCAGTCTTGTTCTTTCTTTTCTAAAAAAGACCCTTGTCAAGCTGTAGGACTGTATACAGTGTGTAACCTAGCTAGAGGTTAGTGTCTAGCAGAACCTTGTTGGGGTTTGTACCAACAGGACCTAGCTGGGGGTTTAAGTCTAGCAGAACCGCACTGGGGTTTGTTCCAGGAGGTTACTTCTGAACCTGTAAAAGAAGTAGGTTTGCTTCTGAGCTTAGAAAGAAGTGGGCTGCCTTCTTGCCGGGAAAGAGAAGAAACCTGGTGGGGTATCCAGGGTGTTGTAGTGTCCTTGAGGGGACTGTACCTTCGGTTAGTGAAATCCCAGAGGTTGCTTGGGGACTGGACGTAGGACTTCCATGTGGGAAGGGCTGAACCAGGATAAATTCCTTGTGTCCTTTGTGTGATTGTTTATTTGCTTCCGCACTACTACTCTTTATCACACTAAACTAACCAAACCTTCAAGTGTTAATTTCTTTGTTTAAGTTTCTATTTCAGATTTCAGAATAACCTATTCACCCCCCCTCTAGGCTAGCTTGCTGCCATACCGAAAGGGCCAACAAGCTCTCCTTGGGCAGTGCCAAGAAGTCTCCTCCACAGCCTTCCCTCGGGTTCTAGGTCGAAGTAGCTGCCAAACCGAGGTTGGGGAAGCCTTTTCCTTCGTCCAAACTCCCTTTCAAGAGCAGTAGATCGTTGGGGGAAGCTTTGAATAGCCGGATCTGAGCTCCCAAAGTTCAGTTCTCCTCCAGTTCAGCTAGGGTTTCCTTCTCCCTTTGCAAAGAGCTAAGAGAGAGTCTTTCAGGTTGCAAGGAGAGGAAGGTTTATAGGAAATGGCTTGGGATATCCCGCAGGGCCTGATGGGAGAGCTGAGAGCCGTTGGGGACTTCTCCCCAATGGGTGTGCTAGCTTGCCCCAGAATTTTGGGGTCTGCTGCGCACAGAAAATCAGAGAAGTAGACATCCACATCCATGGCCGTTTACCTTATAGTTGGCGTCCATCGACATGGACGTTTACTCAACATGGACGTCCATCCATGTTGACGCCAATTTTCTCTTCGGCCAGAGCTTAAAACATGCAGAAAACCATGCTTACACTATATATTTACATGCCATATATGTAATATGTTGTACACACTACTACAACATGTAATCAAGCAATATTTACAATTAATATACCCATGCATACGTAAGTATACCAAGATAACATCGTACATAAGTATCTACCTACGCATACATGATATATATATATATATTATATATATATTATATATAATATATATATATATATATATATATAATATAATATATATATATATATATATACACAACATGACTAAACACACAATAATAAAATGACAAACAATTCGAGGGTCTTACAATGGGTTACTCAACATACGACAGATCTATCTTAATCTCCACTGGATCGTGACTAATCACATGAGATGGATCACGCACATACCTTCTGAGCATGGATACGTGGAAAACAGGATGAACACTAGCTAACGCTGAGGGTAAAGCTAGCTCATATGCCACTTTGCTCAACCGTCTAAGAATCTCATACGGGCTAATGAATCTAGGACTCAACTTGTTATGCATGCCAAACCTGACAATGCCTCGGGTAGGTGAAACCTTCAGAAAAACATGCTCTCCAACCTCGAACTCCAAATCCTTTCTCCTGTTTTCGGCGTAACACTTCTACCTATCTTGCGCTGCAACAAGCCTCTCCTGTTGAATCTTATCCGAAGTCTCCTGCACTAACTCCAGACCTATCAACTGCTTATCACGTCTCCTCCCAACATAAAGTATATCTACAAGGCCGCCCATACAAAGCCTCGAATGGATCCATTCCAATACTCGCATGAAACTGTTGTTATATGCGAACTCCACAAGAGGCAAATGACGCCCCCAATCACCCTTCCAATTCATCACACACGCTCTCAACATATCCTCAAGCATCTGGATAGTCCTTTTGGACTGCCCATCTATCAGAGGATGGGACGCCGAACTAAGCTTCAACTCGGAACCTAAAGCCTTCTGAAGACCCTTCCACAACCTCGAAGTGAACCTCTGATCTCGATCCGAAATAATCGACTTCGGAACGCCATGCAATCTAATAATGCTACTAACATACAACCTAGCCAAACTCTCCACGGACTGCTTCTTCTTCATGGGAAAGAAATGAGCCATCGTGGATAATCTATCTATAATCACCTAAATCGAGTCATTGCCCTTCACTGATCTGAGCAAACCCGTTAGAAAATCCATAGCGATAGCCTCCCACTTCCATACTGGGATTTTCATCTTTCAGCATAAGACCAGATGATCGCTAACGCTCAGCCTTCACTTGCTGGCATACTAAACACCTGGTCACAAAATCTGCCACATCCTTCTTCATGCCAGACCACCAGAAAGATCTCTTTAAATCCTGGTACATCTTAGTGTTACCTGGATGAATAGAGAACCTCGATCTATGAGCTTCTGCAAGAACATGCTCACGAAATATGCAATATCGGGGACATGAACTCAGTGATGAAATATAAGCACACCATCCTTATCTCTCGAGCAATGTCTGCCTTACCCACCAACTTCTGGAGTCTAGGGTCGGCCTTCTGCTACTCAATCACTTCATCTAGAACAGTAGACCGAATGGACAACTGAGCCACGAAAGCCTGACATAACGATGGCTCTAACTCAGTCATAGCACAAGCATCATCCTCCAACATCTTCCAATCTTGCTGGAGCAAAGATCTCTTCCTGTTAAGAGCATCTACCGTGACATTCGCTGTCCCTCGATGTTATTGAAGATCAAACTCGTAGTCCTGAGGAACTCAATCCATCCCTCTGCCACAGGTTCAATTCCTTCTTCGAGAACAGATACCTCAAACTCTTTTGGTCAGTGAGCACCTCAAATCTGACACCATAAAGATAGTGCCTCCAGATCTTTAGTGCATGAACCACTGCCGCAAACTCCAAATCATGAGTTGGATAGTTACGCTCATGCTCCTTCAACTGACGAGAAGCATATGCCACTACCCTACCATGCTGCATCAACAGACAGCTAAGACTAATCCGAGATGCATCCAAATAAATGGCAAAACCCTCTAAACCACTTGGCAAAATCAACACGGGTGCAGAAGTAAGCTTAGCCTTCAGCAACTGAAACCTACTCTCACACTCCTCGAACCAGATAAACTTCACACCCTTTCTGGTTAGCTTAGTCAACGGTGCGGTGATAGATGCAAATCCCTCATTGAATCGCCGATAATAGCCCGCTAAACCAAGGAAACTCCGAATCTCTGATGGGTTCTTGGGGATCTCCCAATCTAATACAGCCTGGACCTTCGCTGGATCAACTGCTACACCAGTGCCGGAGATAACATGCTCAGGAAATGAACCTCGCGCATCCAGAAATTGCACTTGCTAAACTTTGCATATAGCTTGTGCTCTCAGAGATCTTCCAACACAACCCTCAAATGATCACGGTGTGTAGCCTCATCCAGAGAGTAGACTAGCACATTGTCGATAAACATCACTACGAAACTATCTAGATATAGTCTAAACACAATATTCATGAGATCCATGAATGCTGCAGGGGTGTTGGTCAGACCAAAAGGAATCACCAAGAACTCATATTGTCCATAACGAGTCCTAAAGGTTGTCTTGGACACATCTTCACTCCTAATCCTCAACTGATGATAGCTGGATCGCAGATCAATCTTAGAAAATACCGATGCATTCTGTAACTGATCAAATAGATCATCAATCCGCGGTAAGGGATACCTCTTCTTCACAGTCACCTGGTTGAGCTTCATATAATCGATGCACAACCTGAGTGAACCATCCTTCTTCTTCACAAATAATACAGGTGCACCCCATGGGGATACACTAGGGTGAATAAATCCCTTGTCCATCAAATCATGCAACTGCTTCCTTAACTCCGCTAACTCCATAGGTGCCATCCGATATGGAGCCTTTCAGATAGGAGAGGTGCCTGGAAGCAACTCTATAGTAAAATCTATCTCTCTAACCAGTGGCAAACCAGACAAATCATCAAGAAATATATCTGGAAACTCCTGCACTACATCAATCTCCTCAAGGGTAGGTGACTGATGAGCCTTCGATACTAATACCACGCTGGCAAGAAAAGCGTCACAACCCTTGTTCACCATCCTCATCGCCTTCATGGAGGAGATAGCAAACCTTCCCATTAAGTTCCTTTACAATGGATGCGAGAACTCATCCTCACCAGGAATACGGAAAGTTATCTTCTTCCCACGACAATCTACTAGCACATGGTGCACTTCTAGACAATCCAGACCTAGAATAGCATCATAGTCCTTCATCTTTAGCAAGTAGAAGACCCTTCAAAGACTCGGTCCTCAATGTACATAGGTAAAGACGGAATACACTTCCTAGTCGATACCGTTCCCGCTGGTGTGTGCGCAGACAAAGGGACCTCTAACTCCTCAGCCACTACACCTGACTCAATAGCTTACTACCTAGCAAACTGCTCGGAAATGAACGAGTGAGTGGCACCCGTATCAAACAAAACCCGAGCATGCACACCCATGAAAAGAACCATACCTTCCGTGACGTTTTCTGCCTGCTCTACATCCCCTCGCGCCAACACAAACACTCGAGCTTGGGCTTGAGGCCTTCCTGGTCTTCCAGTCACTAGCACTGTTGATGTTGCCGCTGCTGGGGCTGGCACTCCACGCTGAACTCCCTGCTATAATCTGGGACAATCCCTGATCTGATGCTCGCTGCTACTGCACTTTAAGAATTTCCCAGCTAACTTCCAGCTCTCGATACCGCCGTGTGTCCTTCCACAGTGAGGACACTCCTTCTTGCCACTGGGCCTGATAACCGAGGACCACGGTGCAACTGCCTACTGACTGCTAGCTACCACTGGATGCTGCGGTGACTGATACGCCGCATTCTTTCTGTCCTACCGCTGGAACGGTGGCACTGATCTCTTCTACGAACCCTTCTTTTCTTCCAAGTATTGCTCCATCTCGCTCTCCTGCCTGCACGCAATGCTGAGAGCCTCGTCTAACGTACGGTGGTCAAACACCACAAGCCTCGATCTCAGTGATGGCTTAAGGCTCATCACGAACTTCTTCACCTTCTTGCGCTCATCAGCAACTATATGAGGTGCATATTTAGATAATTCTGCAAACCTTGCCTCGTACTCAAGCACCGTCATAGAGCCCTGAGTATGAGTGAGGAACTCCTGCTCCATCTTATCCTAGATATGCTCTTAGATGAACTTGGCCCGAAAGAGCCTCGTGAACTCATCCCATGACACCTCGATAGCACCGTCCTCAAATCGGGTGCGCAGCAAAGAGGGCCACCACACATTGGCTCTCTCCTGCAACAAACCACCTATAAGCACCAATCTAAATAAAATTCTAAACTTAACACAAGTACATACATATAATAAATTAAGTACCTGTAGCATGTAGGTGGACAAGCTAACCTTATCCTCCTCAGCACACCTAATAGCCCGGAAGATCTTTTCAATCTCGCTCAACCAGCTCTCTGCCAGCAATGGCTGACTCTCCCCCTTAAAAGACGGCGGAGCCATCCTTTGAATCGCTCCACGATGGAAGGACCACCATGGCCTTGCTCTTGAGGAATTGGAATGGAGCTTGAGCCTGCCACAACAAATAATATAAGCAACATAATAGCAACGCATCAATCATATATTAATAGAAACATACTACTTCTATCTCCAATTCTAACTTGAGCGTCCAGCTGAGCCTGAAGTGCAGCCTGAGTGTGTGCCTGAGTCTGCATAGCCTGCACTAGGCCTTGCATGAACACACCATAATCTACAGGCGGTGGTAGAGGAAGAACTGTAGGACCCTGGGGTGCTGGGTCCTGCTACTCATCCCTATCCTCACGCCTCTACTCATCCTCTCGAGCATGGGTATCACGTCTACCATGAGAAGCCATAGCCTGTAAAACAATCTAATCACAGTTAGAACTAAGTTATTTAGTCCTAACCATTTTCTTATCTATCTTTCATTCATTATTAATTATTTCCTACATATGTGGACAATTCTTTAAAAACATAGCATATTATGAAGATGATGGTATATTCATGTACAATCTCAACCTGTTGCTCTGATACCAATCTCTGTAACGACCCTCCTTATACCGGTATGATTATACCAATCCACGTCAGTATAAAGAACGCCGTCATAGTGGGACATTTACCCAACACTAAACATTAGATTGAGATGTACCCAAAAATTGAAATAGAACAGAGGAAACAAATAAATATTCAATCATATTCCATCATCCACATCATATTCACAGTCTATATAGTGATAAAAGAAATGCAAGTGTCGTCATTATTACAACTCCAAATAAATACACTACCATATGAATTACATCACGTATGAATACATACTTCTAAAAAGAAATGTACAATGTAGCACTATCCACAACTAAAACTACTCCTCGCGCTCGGAGTCGCTCCTCTCAATGTCCTCCTCAGGAATGGAGGTACTTGTCACACCTGTACGCCGAAGCAAGGATGAGTCTAAAGAGACCTAGCAAACAATCTATGAATACAACCATATGCTTGTATTTTACACATTGAAGAAATAAACATGGTACATGCTTCATGCTACTTAAACAATTAATTATAAAACCTATAGCATGCTTTCTACACATTCTATTCAACATGGTTCAAAGATTCAAATCATTTTGCAACTATACATAATTAAAGTATGAAACTATGTACAAAGTAGATAGCATACCTAGCATGAAATCTAACCATTTTCTCATGCATTTATCACATTTATATACACATATAGCTTGTTGTTTTGGCATGAATTAAACATAATCACAATGGTTTACACTTATTCACATGCTAACTTATTCACTTAACCATTTCACATGCTTATTTTACACATTGCACAATTCACATATTCACATCCACATATTTACATTTAATTACCGTGACACATAGTCCAAACCACCACTAGAAGGACACACATACACATTCACATATCCATCACCTAGGCAACATAGTGATAGATCTTGGTTAACTGCGCAAAATCGGGAGAAGCACTCTCCACCCTAACCAGTGGTACTTGTTCACCTCCAATATTTCATCCTAATGCCTGTAGAATATCACACACATTGAACCTTCCAGTAGGGACTTTACTATGGTACGGTTTCACAGCCCTCTATGATAGCAGTGTCACTAACGGCACATATTTACACAATTCACATTAATCACATTGTTCACACATTTCTCATGCACCACTTAACACAATTGCATTCACTTTTACACAATTACACATACTTCAGTTTTACCTAAAATGATGCTATTGTTCACAGTGCTAAATAACTCATATCACAGTCCAAATCATGTTGTTAATCATTGCATCATAAAAGATTAAATTTAACATGCTCAACAGTGTTAATTTTCATTGCTAAATCAATAACTGCACTTACTATCATCAAAACAAAACAAAAATTTTATCACAGGTTCTAAACAGCTAACATGTCACATGCTCAATTTTTCCTATTTTCGGATCTATAACATATTTATAACAAATAAAATGGATTTCAGGAATTTTTATCACTAATTCACTTAAGTAGGTTTCACAGTAAAACAGTCGTATCTAATAGAGCCAAACACTTGAAGACAGTTACCATATGATCGTACAAAATTTATGAAACCCTAATTCATCATGGATCTAATTAATCAGGAATTATCAAGATCAAATCATGCTTAATATCCCATTTCAAAAAATTTAATAAATAAAACAATTTATAGAAATTCGACACATAAATTCGTAATCTACTGATTGTCCTAACTAAACATGATTTTTACAGTGTACACATATACCCAGAAATCTGAAAAATACATCTCAGAGATCGAAACATACATTCTGTAAAACCTGATGAACTTGGCGGCACAAGGGTTGCCGCCAACAGGGGTTAACGGCACCCGATGTTGCAGTCAACTCAAGAACATGACGGCACACATGTGGCTGCCAATCTCCTGTCTGCAGAAACACAGATAGGGCATAGAAATACAAGAGAATAGGGGGTTCGAGGACACGAGAAAAATTTCATAAAAATCCTGAGACCTACAAGACATGGGTAGGGTTGATATCCATAGGTTACTTGCCTTAGAAAAATTATTGGATAGGATTATTTTGCCGAAGATGCTCTCCTCGGCTATGCCAAGAAGCGCCCAAATCTCCTCCCGAACTGGCTTCTGTGTTGATGCTGATTGCACACCGGAGTCAGGGAAGCCTCACCAAAGTCCAAAGTATCTTCCAGTCATTGTCGATCATCAGAAGACGCACCACAACACCAGATCCAAGCCTCCAAAGTTCAGGTTTTTCACACAGAGTTCTAAATCCGGCCAGAAAATGGTGTTTTATAAGCTAAGGAAGGTTGGGCTGCGCCTAAGGGTTGGAATCCTAACGTTGGAAGCCAGTTTCCAAAACAGGAAACGAAGCCATTTCCAGATCTGAAACCGCACAAATTCTGGGGAAATAGATGTCCACCTTGCTGCCGTTTACTAGGAATTGGTGTCCATCAATCTGGACATCGACTCCCTTATAAACATCCACTCATGTTGACGTTAACATGCCTCTCGGACAGAATATAGAAAAACCCAAACATACATACACTATATACATATATATATGCAATGTAATGTATAATTAAAACACCATGTGTACAATGTAAATAAAATTAATTTGTACAAAATAAACACGTATATGCATATGTTCAACATTATTCAAATAGAATATGTACATAAATAAATAAATATACATATATATACACATACATATATACACATAGTAATATACACAAGCATCTAACTACCATATTGTAGGTTATGTTTTTTGCTCTTTTTCAAGGGGGACGAATAACAGTCCACAAAGAGGGTGGTGATAAAATAAAGAAAAACGATGGTTTGCGAAATGTGTGTGGAATGTGTGGTGTGTGGATATGGAGTGTGAAAAGCGTAAAACAAAGAGAAAGAAACGTGATCGCTAGGCAAGCGAGGGTGCCGAATGGAGACGCACGGTGAGGGGTGCGGGATGGAATGAGTGATCGCGAGCGTACCTTTTTAGCGGGGAGATTGCACGGGGATGATGTGGGCCCTATCTTCCTCTACGAACACGGTCGGCCGCGGTAGAGGGTATTTTCCTCATTTGATTACCCTTACAAAGAAGACAAAGAAAAGTAAATAAAGAGGGGATTAGCCACATGTAGTATACAGTCCTAAATAAATGAAATGAAAGAATAAAAGAACATGGAGGCGTAATTACCGGGTGGTGGCTTTTAAACCCCTCAATGTAGGTGTGCGTGTGTATGTATGCATGTGTGTAAAAAAAAAAGATTAAAGGAGGGCCACGTGGGGCCGGAGGAGGTGAAAGTGTAAAGGCCACGTGGGGGCCAGAGGAGATATAAATGCAAATAAAAGGAGAAAGAGGAAGGGTGGGTGCTCCCCAAACGTTGGTGCGGCGTGAAGGGCCTTTGCCGGTTGGATGATGAAGGAGAGGAGGAAGACGCTTCCGCCTCGTGCGTGGAATGGAAGGAGACGATGGTGCCGGACTCCAAGGAAGAAGAATGGGTTGGCGAGGAATAGCTCGGAGTCGAGGCGATGATCCGGAAGGGCTTCGCCGCTTCGTGGAACCCCCCTGAACAAATGACCCTCGCATCCAATTTATAGGCAACAGATTCTTGAATCGCGTCCAAATAGGAATCCGCGATTATGAATTGAATCGCGTCCGGGCGGCAGGCCGCGACTTGAATCGCGTCGGGCATGAGCGCCACGACAAGGATTTAAACGTGCCTGGGCAGCAGGCTGTGTTTCAGAAAGTCAACTTGATGAGACAGACGTCTGACTACCGTCAATGTCTCTGAATCGCGCCCTGTCAGGACACCGCAATAAGGAGTGGAATCGCGTACGCCATGGCTGCCGCGACTTGAAACGCGACAGCCATGGCCGACGCGATTACCTTAAAGGCAATTTCCGAGGCAATCAGCTCATCTATGATATGAAAATTAATTTGACCGTTCTGAATCGCGTCTGGGTGGCAGGATGTGATTACATGATTTTTATGATGATTTGTCGGTGTAGGCTCTCAAGTTCGGCGACTACTGGGGCATAGCCTTTTTGATTTTGAATCGCGGTGGTCATTCCATATGTGACTCCAATGCACTGGTAAACGCGTCCAGTATGCCTGACGCTGTTGCCATACCCGTCGCGATAAGGATTTGAAGCTTATAATACCCGAGGGGTTCCGAAAATGAAGAGGAAGCACTGAGGAAGGATGAAGGTGATCCAAAATTATGGGGAAAATACTCTTTCAAGGCAAAATGGGGTCCATTTGTGGCATTATGATGCAACGAGAAATTTGCCCGCGGCGGAGCCAAATTCGCGTGTCTACACATATAACAAAGTTTAAACAAAGAACAAAATTTGAGGCCTTACACTAATTGGGAAGGTCCATATGTAGTCAAAGAAGTGTAACCTGGGAACGCCTACAGACTAGTGAATACCGGTAGTGAGGAGCTCTCTCACCCGTGGAATGATTTGTACCTTAAATGATTTTACCGTTAATAAAAGAATTTCTATAGCGACAATACCGTACAAGGAGTACTTGTAGTACCCCGAAATTTTACTAATTGAAAAATTAGAATAATTAAAAATAATAATTTAATAATTTTAAATTAGTAAACATATACGTAACATTATAACGGATGTGGAAACACATGGGAAAATTCCGTAAAAATCATATCTCAACTCTGAACAATACTCCCTAATCACCCACGAAAGAATTCATGTGAATAAAAATTGGATTAGCCGAGTTTAAAGCATTTTTGACTTAGTACCGTAATTAGGAATAAATCGAATAATTAATATTATTGGTACTAAAGTGAGTCCACAAATAAAATAAAAATCATAAATGGACTTCAAACAATGGTTGTTTATAACCCAATGGAATAATTGGACCAAAAGAAGTATTTTGGGCCACAAAATAATTCATGTTAAGAAAATAACCTGAAATTCAGAAATATTCACTAATTGACCATGTTAGGGTAAATTCTCACTCAATAGACCTCCATTGGACTTCAAATCAAGCCCAAATTCGTGGTTATAACCTAAAGGAGGTTGACATATCCTTTGTATCATGAATTGGGGAGAGAAATTTTCCATGGAAGGAAGGATACGCCCAATTTCGCACCCAATAGTTTCCTAATTCAAATTAGGCAAGTAAAGAGCCATTCTACTTTAAATAATCCCCCTCTCTCCCATGGGATGAACCCTAGGGTTGCTGACGTCATGCTTGGAGTTTTTGGAGGCTGTGAAACGCAAGGAGGCGGCTTAGCAAGAAGCAAGTTTGTGCTCTTCCTCATATGCGACCTACACACGAGGTCTCTCAAGATCATCACCAAAGGTGAGTCAAACCTCAACCAAACCATGCAAGGCATATACCCATGGAAAGAGGGTTGAGTCTAGTTTATAATGGCATCATTTTGCCCAATTTCTATCCAGTAGATCGTGAGTATTATGCGTTCTTCTCCAGGCGGTCAGAACTAGAGATTTCTAGAGAACGAATCATATTCGACCCAAAAGGTAGGTCATCTCCATGCCAAACTCTAATTAAACTCATTCATACTTGCATACATGTATATAGATCGTGGTTCTTATTGTTTTCCCCAATTTTTATCTTAAGAATTTCACAAATTAAATCTTGCATGATCTTAATGTTGTACTGTCCTGATTAACCTGATTGTCTTACGAGTTCTAGATCGTTTTGTGGAGTCTTTGTTACCCTATGAGTCTAGTTTCATTTGGAAATGGTTTCCCCAATTTTAGTTGTCCGTACAGAGACTGTTAGTCTGTACATTAGCATTATGTCAGATTCACGTAGACAATCACAACACATCTTGTTACCATATTAAACGACTGTTGTTTCTCAATTCCTTGTTACTGTACATGGTATAGGAAGTCCTCTAACTAACAGTAGTGGTTTCATCAGATTTAGATCACCCTAGTATTAGTTTTGAAATTTCAAACATCCCTACATCAAACCCAATCCTAGTCGGAGTTGAAAATAGATGGAAAAAGTAACCCAAAAGTCGTATTCAGGTGGCGACAAGTCGACACGTCGCTACCAGAATGTGACAACATCATGTTCATGATCCATACCAAAATTCAGACAGTTTCGTTATCTTTTTTAGAAGGCGACAAGATGATTGTCGCCTTGATGTTCAGAAGGCGACAGGCAATGTGTCGCCTTCTACCTATGTCCACTTAACTGGCCATAACGTTTTATATAGACCTCGGATTGACGAGCCATTTTCTTTGCTGGTTTCATCATTCAAAGGGATTCAAGATGGTACATTCATGTATGAGATTTGAATAAGAAATCAATGAGTTATGTCTTGAGGAAGTGAAGGGATGAGACTGCATTTGCCTTCTAAGGGGCATACATCTTGGTTTCCGTTGTTTTGTGTCGTTCCTTGCATGTGTGAGTTTGATTTATTCTAGCAAGGTTCTAGAAAGTCTTATCACGCATTTATCAACCCATATGAAAGTTAAAACATGTTCACATGATTTTTAATTGATTCTATGTTCATGATCATGCTCTTACTTGTTGATTATTCATGTTCTTGCCTTGTTACCGAACTTGCTAAACATACAATGATACTTGCTAAAATTGTCATGCATGATTAGTGTTTCCTGTTAGCACTCATGATACTTTCCAGGCAAGAAGTTTCCATAAACGGAGTTTCTATAACTAGAGTTTCCATAATCAGATTCACACACGCACTTGAGTGATTCTCACGCACGGCATGCGCATACACTTTAGCACTATAGGAAAGCCCCTTCTTGGCTTGTGGTGAACTCTCCATCAGATATTTCTTCGGCCGGACTAGTGACCCCTTGACCAAGGCCTTCGTAAGTCTCCTCTAACCATGGATTCCCATATGGATGACGAGTAGGTTGTACCATTGAAGTACCCGGAAGGTGGTGTGCTCGTATCTCTCTTCTCTTGACATTCTTGCCGAGATCTTTCTCTTCTCATCTTGACTCTGGAGTACACCTTATTGAACATAAGACAAAATTATTAAGTGTTTGGACTAAATTGAAAAATATGTCGTTATGCTTCCGGATTGAACTCTTGAACTATCACCTCAACTATCGTGACATTATGAACTCTGTTACTGGCCATGAACGACTGTGGGTATCTACATTGAAATTAAGTGAGATGCTGATCGAGCACGACGAGTGTCCAATGGCTCCAGTCTAGCCCAATGACAGAGAGTCATAATATACTGTTAACCATGGGGTATAATGATAACTGTGTTGCATCTGCGTTGGGAGTACTTGCGTGTTGAATGCTAGATACATAAACCACATACACGTGTCCTAGTGTGCATTCCAAGGTGGCATAGATCCTTAGTGGACATTAGTGTCTTCGTTCCTGATTACTGTTACATGTTAAAATTTCTTGCTCATGCGTGCTTGCTTGCTTGCTAGTGAAATTGCCAATTTTGTTACATGCTATCTTGTAATGATCGGTATGTTCGGATCGAGGTTTATTGGGTTTTAGAGGCTAGTGTGCGGCCATTGTTAGACCATGAAGGTCTATGTGTGTTTTTATAGCTTATTTTGGTCAGGTGGTAGGCAGGGGTGCTGGGCAACCCAGCCAAATTCGGGCTCTGTCGGGCTCTTTGAGATCGCGTCGCATACAGACGACGTGATTCTCAGGGGCTTATCGCGTCCGGTCTTCCTGATGCGATGCTGGTCCTAGTCGCGGTCGATATGTAGGACGCGATTAAATATCTTAATCGCGGTCGCTATGCAAAACACGATTTCGAACCACCGTTACATGGCTGTCGCTGCAAGCACGTCGCGTGGCGCATGCAGGGTGACGGGGGGTGTTAGTTGCGTCGGCAACGTCAGACGCGTTTCTTAACGCATCGGGTATGTACGACGCGATTGGTTATGTTGTGTAAGTGTATCTCCCCAGGCGAACAGTGCAGTTGCACTGCTCCGGCTTGGGGGAGATGTTGCAGCAGTTGTGAAGGGGATTCTTGGCGATTGGGGATAATTGGAGTTCATTTGGCGTAATTTCGGCGCGAGGGCGAACGTTAGAGCATGACGAATACTTTGGTGGTGTCGGAATTCTGCTTCTTGAACTGGGTAGGGGAACTCTACCATGCTTCTTCCTTGTTTACATGTGGAATGGGTTGTTTGTTCATGGATGGAGTTTCTACTTGTGGGAATTGCAGGGCATGTTAGTAAGCATGTGTAGGAAACCATACACACGTTATTTCCAGCTTTAGATGACTATGGGATTGGGTGGTGTGATTTCCGGATGGGTTGTGGGGTGTGTTTCTGACCTCTGAAAGGCGTCCGGTACAGTGGACGTTTCTTATCAACGCGGCGCTTACACCCGATGCGATTCAGAGTGGAGTGGCATCCTGCATGTTAGACGCTACTTGAAAGGTAATAGCGGCGTCTGTTGTGGACGCGATTATGTAAGTTGCCACCTGAGCTCTGGAGAGCTGTGGCCAGTTTATCCGGTTTGTGTC
Organism: Colocasia esculenta; assembly: GCA_014218235.1. Classification (NCBI taxonomy): domain Eukaryota; kingdom Viridiplantae; phylum Streptophyta; class Magnoliopsida; order Alismatales; family Araceae; genus Colocasia; species Colocasia esculenta. Next base: position 50,784,356 of record CM024758.1, read on the forward strand.
CCACATTGCTTGGGCAGGGTTACCAAGGCAAGGTATGGCCTATATGAGTTGTGTGGACCCATGTTGTGATTGATATCGAGGTGTTTTGCGTGGTTTTGTGTGCGTAGCTAGTTAGGTGTTACGCCTTCCGTAGTTACCTCTCCAGTCGGTTACCCTAGCACCGGGTGCTTAGGGATTTTCACGGTATGGGAGTACCGTCGAGGTTTGTGTCGTCTTCCTAGACACCCTCACTCTGTGTTGAGTAGTACGTCCGGCTAAGGGAAAGACGACAGCGGACAACGGCTCGTGTTTGTGGGTGTGCGGCCATTTGTAGCACACTCTTGGTTGAGGGACGGACACCAGTAGACGTACTGGTCCTCAGCTAGTCCTGTTCCAGTGCCCCACTTTAGGGTTCTCGGCCGGAGCCCCTAAAGGTGGCAGTCCTGGTCATGTAGCAGTGTTGCCTGCAGGTGTGGTGTAGTTGGTCTCCACGGTTCTTGTCTTGTTGAGGTGGAGCGGCAGCTGGACCTTTCGCCCGTGGCTGCGAGGATGAGAGGTGTACTTGTGTTGTTTGTCCGAGTCTGTGGCTGGTGTCGTGAACCAGTCGTCGTGACTCGTGTTCAGCGTACCCTTTATTGAGCTTGTGCACTTGACGTGTGTTGCTTTATTTATTGTAACAGTAGTATCATGTTTAGGAGGTCTCATGATTTACAGCTTTGATATTAATTATATTTATCGGCTTGGGGGAGTTACCCTACTGAGCCATGACTTGTGAGGCTCACCCCTTTTTCTTCCAAGTGAGGGAGAGCAGGAGGATTCACGTCCCTCTTGTAGTTCCGGTCAGCACCATAGTAGAGCCGGCCCCTCGCCACAACCAAAGTAAAGCCCTTACTTGTGGAACCTTGGGGGTTTGTCTCGAGTTGTTGTTTCTTTCTGTTAGCTATGTATGGAACCTACTACGTACTTTTCATATGGACATATATGAGCAATGTATCTTATATGTGCTTATTGTGATTCTTTTATATTTTCACAGACATATGTGATGAATATCTCTTGCTAGGCATCGGCCCGATTGCGGGAGACGGTGTCGTGTCAAGCTCGTTATTGGGTTAACGGGTTTGATCGGCGTGGACCGTTACAGTTGGTATCAGAGCAAATGTCCGTGTAGATATGAAATAATGAGAAATGTACATAGTGTTCCTTACATGGTATTCTGCTGGTAGTTGGCCCTATTTTTTTTTATAATGATATACTGTGTGTTATGTGATAGAATGTAATGTGTAGGTTTGTAATGACTGATAGGAGAGATTGGGGAGGAGGAGGTGATGATTCTGAGGAGTCTACTCATCAGATGATAGAGAAAATGTGGGAGAGCATCACGCATATCCGGACAAGGTTGGCTCAGCAACTATCGGGTCAGTCTTCCGGGGGAGCACAACCGGTGACGGAGGAGATAATGTCGGCACCATTAGTACCATCTTATGGAGTAGAGGCACCTTTTATGGCACTTTACCTTCAGTGGTACCAGTGAGGCCAGCAAGTGTGGAGGAATCCACGATGATGGTGGAGAGGTTTTTGCATTTGCAACCACCAACATATTCATGAGGTCCAAATCCGGATACAACAGAACATTAGATTCATGAGATTGAAAGGGTATTTGTCACAATGAGGTGTTCTCAAGTGGATAGATTTATCTTGGCAACCTATCAGTTGAGGGGTTTTGCAAAAGAATGGTGGAAACTTAAGATGCAGATAATGTTCACCGGTAGAGCTGAATAAACAATCACTTGGCCCGAGTTTCTGGAGGTCTTTAACAATACTTTCTTTTCGGTACAAGTTCAACAAGCAAAAAGGGAGCAATTTAGAACACTTCAGCAAGGGAACTTGTCAGTGTTGGAATATCAAATGAGGTACATGGCCCTGAGTAGGTATGCCCCGTATATAGTAACCAATAATGCAATGATGATTGAGTACTTTACATGGAGATTGAGGCCGGAGTTGCAAGATGCAGTTATTCCTTTGATGTGTGGTACAGTGGAAGAGGTAGCCCAAAGAGCAGCAATACTTGAAAGAACCATTCAAGCCAAGCAGTCTAGTGGATCGAGATCAAGTGGCGGTAGTTTTCGACTTCCAGAACAATCTGTGGGTGTTAGTAAGGGAAAGGCACCTTCGGGAGGATCATCTTCTTCGGGCTTTGGCAAATGGGGCAACAAGTTGAAAAAGATATTTAGAGGCCGAGGAGGTGGCAAGCAGCAAGGATTTCAGCAAGGGCGCGGTTACATGCCGGAGACAGAGGAATTTCATTAAAGCACGGTAGGAGGACATAGACAAGACGACATTTAGAACAAGGTAGTGGGCATTATGAGTTTTTGGTTATGCATTTGGGCTAACCAATGCACCAGCGGCATTTATGAACTTAATGAATCAGATCTTTCATCCTTATTTAGATCGGTTCATTGTGGTGTTCATTGATGAAATTTGGTATATTCAGCCTCAGAAGAAGAGCATGCAAATCATTTAAGAATTACATTGCAAACATTGAAGGAGCATCAACTTTATGCAAAGTATAGTAAATGTGAGTTTGGCTTAAGGAAATTCAGTTTCTAGGCATATTATCTCAGGTGAGGGTGTTGCTGTAGATCCAGCAAAGGTGGAGGCTATTATGAAATGGGAGGAGCCAAAGACCGTGTTGGAAATTCGGAGTTTCCTTGGTATGGTCCGGTATTATACGCAGTTTATCAAAGATTTCTATAAAATTGTAGCACCACTGAGTAGGCTTACAAGAAAGGGAGTGTCATTTGAATGGTCCTCCTTTTGCAGACATAGTTTCATGGAGTTGAAGAAACGACTCACTTCAGCCCAATATTAGAGATACCATCAGGTCGAGGTGGTTTTTGTGATTTCTACGGATGCGTCAAGGAGAGGACTTGGGCAGTTTATGCAACAGGATGCATCTAGGCAATTGAAGCGTCATGAAGAAAATTATCCTACACATGATTTGGAATGGCAGCAGTTGTCTTTGCATTAAAGATTTGGCGGCATTATTTGTATGGAGAAAGGTTTGAGATATTCATGGACCACAAATGTTTGAAGTATATTTTCTCTCAAAAGATTTAAATTAATGCAGAGCAGGTAGATGGAATATCTCAATGATTATGATTTTACTTTGGCATATCATCAAGGTAGAGCAATGTGGTGGCAGATGCTTGAGTAGGAAGGTGATTGTGAATCATATTATGATGAAGGAATGGAATTGTATGAGAGTATGGCAGAAAGTTCTTTGTTTATACCAAGCAACCGACAAAGAGCCGTGTGGCTAATAGTGCGGTGGAACCGTCATTGTATTGGCAAGTTCTGGAATCTCAAAAAGAAGATGAATATTTGGCCGACATTGTGAAGATGGAGGAAGTTTCAATTGATGATGATTGTGTTGTGCGATTTAGGCAAGATTGTATGTCCCAAATGAAGCAAATGTTAAGCAAAAAGTGTTAGAAGAAGCCCATCGATCTAGGTACACCATACATCTGGGAAGTGTTAGGATCGAATATTCGTGATGGCAAAGCTAGAAGGGGGGGGGGGTTGAATAGATTTGCAGCGGAACCTTAAGCAATTTAAAAATTACTTCGAAATAATGAATCTACTCAATTAAAAACCCCACTGATCTGATGCAATGTGAGTGATTAAAATGTAAGAAACATTTTATTTACTAGCTTAAGCATTAAACATGTTGTTGATGCGTGTGAACAAATTAATAAGTAGTATGTAGACGAAATCCCTATGCATGCATCTAGTGCAACACAATGCAAACCACAAATCAAACCACAGTGCACAAGGGATTTTTTAGGTGGTTCGGAAATCACACCACGTGACTCCTACGTCCACCCCTCACACTGTGAGGCACACACTACTCAAGAACTGAGTACAACACACACACGAGCACAGCGGCTCAACCACACACACACACGCTAGATCAAGTCCACAATAGATCAGATCCTCTAGCCTTGATCTGACCAACACACTACACACTGTGATCTATACACAACCCTTGTACAGATTACAAACCACACACTTCCACAAATGCCACGTACTGATCTCCAATCAGTACACACACACACAGATATATGAAAGTAGAAAGAAGGAAGAGTTCTGAGATGAAAGATCAAATCCAGATGTGAACTCTTCGTGGTGGGTCCAGAAGAACTCCAAGCTCCGTGTGATGATGATCAGATGATAGAGAAGCTTGAATCGTGGACAGACCGACTTCAACTCTTCTCATTGAGATGGATCTTCCTTAGCAATTTGGAGAGTTGAAGCAGAGCAGCAGGAGAAGCCTTCTTCTTGACCTTTGCTAGGGTTTTGATATGGTGGCTCCTTGCTGCGAAAATATCTCATATGATCTATATATATGGGGTCCAAGTATGGAGAGACATGCTAAAAGGAAACACCATAATATAGAAACATATCCATATCTCGTATCTGACTTTTCTCTCGTCTGTCGATAGGCACTTTATATCTGTCGATAGCTACTGCAGACTTCTAGTTTTCCAGAACCATGATCTTACTGGAAAGGCCTTATCTGTCGACAGGAGATTTCTGGCTGTGGACAGGCAGCATGTATCGTCGACAGGTACCTTGCATCTGTCGACAGCTAATGCTCCATTTGAGCTTCCAGTAGCTTGTTTGTTCCTGGATGACCTATCTGTCGATAGGGACCTTCATGGCTGTCGACAGGTGATCACTTGAAGTCCTTTTCTTGTTCTTTGCTCTTGTATTTGGATGCTTGGTTGTATGCATACACACCTACATTGAAAAGGATTCTAAATGAGATACAATGAATATATAGGTGATCAATAGAAGAATGATGGCATTTATCATCTCTTCATGTCGTTGATTTTTATTTTCCAACATTTATACAACATCAATTATGTCACTCATCATCAAAAACATTTAATCACATGTCATCATACACATTGTAACCCAACATCTCCCCTTTTGATGATGACAAAATTAGCAATTGATACAATTGAGTTTATTGATGTTTCTCCCCTTTGACAACATTCAAAAAGATAGTGAGTGCTCACATGGATGTAAAAAGAAGCAAAGAGCTATGTTTTCATTATTGATCAGTAATTACACATGGTTACAAAAAGGACATCCATTACATGACACAACAAAAGCAAAAGAGAAGGAGAAAGAGATGACAGAGTTAACAGACTCATGACTCAAGAGAAGGGGAAAGAAATGAAGCAAAGAACTACTTGACCCCAGAACTGAATTGTGAAAGATTTGAGTGGGGAATGAGTGTTCAAATGGGATTCCAAGGTTGAGAAGGTTTATACCCATTACAAAGTGTCATAACACTAGTAGCACTAAAATGTACAGGATTTGAAGAAATATTTTGGTGGCCAAGCATGAAGAAGGAGATAGCGAAATTTATAGCAAGATGT
>CM024758.1:50789881-50849982 GCA_014218235.1 Colocasia esculenta
TTACTTGTGGCAAGTAAGGCAGTGAGCGGCATGTTCAACTACCTCTCTTTTCATGTTCGGCCACCAAAACGTTCTTTTCATATCTTGATACATTTTGGTACCTCCTGGATGAATAGTATACTTTGTCTTGTGAGCTTCATCCATTAGTCTTCTCTTTAGTTCTTCATTGTCGGGAACACATGTCCTTCCTTGAAAGACAAGCCTTCCGTCTTCAGTCATTGCAAAGTCCGGTCTTTCAGTTAGAGTTTCTTTGACGCGGACTAAGAATGGATCATCGTCTTTTGAGCTTTGATCTCCTCTAGCAGATCAGATTGAATCTTGATATTGGCAACCAAGACTCGATCATCTCTATGTTCGATATTTAAGTCTAACCTTGCGAATTGTTCTAGTAGTTGCATCTCGCCAAGGACTAGACTTGAGACAAATGCCATTGGCTTCCTACTAAGAGCATCAGCCACGGCATTTCCCTTTCCTGGGTGGTATTGGATGTGGAAGTCGAATCTTTCAAGTATTCCAGCCATCTCCTTTTTCTCATGTTGAGTTCCTTCTGAGAGAATAAATACTTCAGACTTTTATGATCTGAGTAGACAGTGAATTGCTCGCCATATAGATATGTCTCCAAATCTTCAAGGCGAAGACCACGGCAGCCAGCTCGAGATCATGTACAGGTAGTTGACTTCATGTGTCTTCAGTTGTCTTGAAGAATAGGCGATGACCTTCTCCTTTTGCATGAGTACACATCCTAGCCCGATTCCTGAGGCATCGGTGTAGACAGAGAACCCTTCTCCCTCATTGGCAGAGCGAGAACAGGTGCTGAGGTAAGACAGTCCTTGAGGGTTTGGAAACTTTTCTCACACTCTTTACTCCAGGAGTATGGATTCTCCTTTCGTGTCAGACGCGTGAGAGGAACAGTGATCCTTGAGAAGTCCTTGATGAACCGCCTGTAGTAGCCAGCCAGTCCTAGGAAGCTTCTTATCTCGGTGACATTAGTTGGTCTCTCCCAGTTGAGTACATCTTTGACCTTTGAGGGATCAACAGAGATGTCGTCCTTTGAGATGACATGGCCCAAGAAGGATACTTCTTCGAGCCAGAATTCACACTTGCTACTTTGCGTACAGCTGGTTGTCTCGCAAAACTTGTAGTGCTGTCTTTAGGTGTTCTTCATGCTCTTCCTTGGTCTTGGAGTATATGAGGATGTCGTCGATAAGACGACCACGAACTTGTCGAGGTATGGCCGATATATGCTGTTCATGAGTTGCATAAAGGCTGCAGGAGCATTGGTTAACCAAAAGGCATAACGACGAATTCATAATGCCCATACCTGCTCCTGAAAGCCGTTTTAAAATATCGTCATCCTTGATCCTCATTTGGTGATAGCCAGATCGAAGATCGATCTTGGAGAAATATTGCGCTCCAAAATTTGGTCGAATAGTTCGTCGACCCTAGGCAATGGGTATTTTTTCTTGATGGTAAGCTGATTGAGTTGTCGATAGTCGATGCACAGCCTCATCGATCCATCTTTCTTCTTTACGAATAGCACGGTGCTCCCCATGGGGAAGTACTTGGTCTGATGAACCCCTTTCTAGTAGCTCCATCAGTTGCGCCTTCAATTCCTTCAGCTCGGCAGGTGACATCCGGTATGTTTGACGCGATACTGGTGCGGCTCCAGGAATCAACTCAATGGCGAAGTTGACATCTCGTTCAGGGGAATCCCTAGCAGGTCTTCGGGAATACATCTGGGTAGTCCTGTACTATATGTATGTCTTCTATCTTGGAACCCTTCTTTTCCACTACTACGGCTGCTAGGAAAGTAATACAGCCTTTCCTCTCATCATGTTGGGGGCTTTTATGGCGGAGACTAGAGACATCTGTCTCTTATGTCTAATTCTGGAGAAGCCAGTTTAGGAAAGTCACTAAAGGTAACCTTCCCTTTCTCCTTTTTCCCCTATGGCGTGTGACAGAGAACGCTAAATATTGCAATAGGACGCTAGGGTACTCATGACATCACTCAGGTCATTCCCTCCTCTTGAGTGTATGGTTCATCCTCGGTCTCACCTGAGAACACAACGATAAATACGCAGGGTGAGCGAACATCCCCAGTAGGACTTAAATCTCAGGCTCAAGCAGGCTTTAAGTAATTAATGCATTAAAGGCAAGTAACTAATGATAGAGGCGGAGAGAGTGTCAAGTAAAATATAGCAGGACAGTACGTGAACAAAATAGCAAGACTTTCCAAATATAGACTTTCCAAGAATAGCACAATGTCGGGAATAGCATAGTAATAGAAAGATAGCACATGTCAAGTATAGCAAGATGGCCATGGTACAAATAGCACAACGAGTATAGCATAGCACTTTGTTGTCAATGGACAATGAGAGAACATAGCACTTTTGATTGTCATTTAGATAGTCACGATAGATAGCACTTGAGTGTAATGCCAAACACTCTGATCATTTAACTCCCATGGGCACTAGCACTTTCGGGCGCACATCCTAGGACCAGATTGGGCCTTTATATATTGTCAATCATTAGTTATATTGTTTATCTTTAGAAAATCAGTCAATGGCCAATATAGAGTACCAGAAGTAGATGAGAGCACTAGATGAATAGACGAGAGAGTAGAGTGAGCGTGAATAGACTTGAGTAGAGTACAGATGAGAGCTAGTGGACATTACCGTAACACGTCGAGTAAACAGGTGATAGGAACAGTTGCACAACCCGCGCACTTGGTGTTGGCAGTCAGGTAGAACTCACAACCTTACCACTGGCCATGTTAAGCGCAAGTCCAGAGGTTCGGCGTGATTCAAGACAAGAGTGATTTTTCTAATAGCCGTTTGGATCATATTGATCCCTAATGGGTGTAACAGGTGTTAGGGTACAACTGACTCGTCGACCATGTGGGAATCCATGGACAGAGGAGACTTACGGAGGCCTTGAACAAAGACTTACTAGTCCGGCAGAAGGAGTTTCTGACGAAGAGTTCGTCCAAGTCAAGAGAGAGTGTATATAGAAACAGTGCTCGACGTTCTAGAGGAGTTCTAGAACAGTGGAGCGTCGATATCGATATTCCCAAACATCGTGAGAAACGATAGACAAGTATAGGGTAATTTAATTACATAAATTACCAGATGTATTATGAATATTCATGCCAAATTATGCCATAATTGGATGGTTCAAAGTGTGTGTATGTGTCATGAAATTGTAGATAGAAAAGATCATGTGCATGTATTTTAATCATACAAAATATTCAATTTTAACAAGTGTTATTTTCTGTGTGTATGACTGTTAAGCAAGAGTACAATCACTGTAGATAATGAGCATTGTTGAGACAGGGGTTTATTGCAAAAGAACCCAGATCGCGACGTACCCTGATGAGGGTTGCGACGGGGTCAACTGAGATTCGCGACAGGGTCTGGTACAGTCGCGCCAGGCTTATCGGTTCGGGCAGGCAGATCGCGACGGGATCGCAGAGGATCGCGACGCCTAGTCAAAAGATCGCGACGATAGGTTCTGTTGCGATCATATCGCGACTAGCGCTCTGTCGCGACGCCTTGTGAACGCGGCCTATCGGGCCGTCGCGTTCACAGGGTCTGCGCCCATCCGAACAGGGAAGGACATTGCATTGCATTGCGGCACAGAACTTACCCTATTTGACACAGGGTGATTCAGAAATTCACAACTATTGTACAGACAAAACGAAAAATCATAAAACTAGTTGCAAAATGACCTAGACATGCATGGTACTTACAATAAATAGGAATTGGAAAACAGTCAGGGTTTTGACATGTTTTGAACACGGGCATTCATGATAAACATGAAACAGTACGTAGTTGAGATCAACGATTAAATTTGCAAGATAGGATGAATCAATTTAGGGCTTTTAGGGAAAAACATGCCTAACATGCATCAGTTCCTACAGTAAAATCTCGTGCCATGGGCTGGAGTATACAAGAGATCAAGAGTTAAGAAGAGGGTTCAGGGTCATGAGAGTTGCAAAACATGAAAAATCAGAACGAAAGATATGCTCGATGGAAAATTATGAAACCAAATGGCTTTTGTTCTTGATAGATGAGACATCCTACAGAAAAAGTTTCATGGTTTATGCTCGTGAGAATGCCTACCTTGACCATTTTCCTCTTCTAGATTAAGACTTGAAGAACTCGGGAAGAACTTGAGAGATCCTTCCTCTCCACGAATTCTTCTCCTCTTGGCCTTTCCTCCTTGTCCAGGAACCTCTTGGCACGAGCTAGGGCCGGCCATGAGGGTTTAAGAGAAGTATTTAAGCTTCTCCTTATTCCCTTTCCTAGTTTAAGTCTAATTCCTATTAAATTCCAAATTTCCTATTCCTCTCCTCTTTTAAGCAAGAGATCCTCCTATTTAGGTTGGGAGAGAGGATTTCGTGGCCAACCCATTAGGGTAGGTTTGGAATCCAATCCTAATTCAAACTAGCTATTTAATTCATTAATATCTCTTTTCTATTTTACTAATATTTTTGGTACGAATTTTGGGTATTCCTCTATTATTTCCCTTTTTAAATCTCTTTTTTTTCCCACTAATTTCTAATGGGTCCATTTAATAAAGCCCATTACTTATTTTCATTTAATGGTTTTTTTAATCCTCTTTTCTTCGATTTTTCTAATTAGATAATATAATATTTTAAAAAAAAATTCCATAAATTTAGGGTTGCTACAATGCCGTAATATCCGGTAATGATCATAAGCGGCGGATCCAAAGGTTAGGAATAAAACTCGAATTGGTAAACGTTTGGTGGGAGAATCGACAAGGTGGTGAAGATACTTGGGAGTTGCTGAGGAGATGTTCAAAACATATCCATACTTGTTTGGGTAAGTAGTGTTTTTCTTTTTAGGTGATAGTTGTATATGTTTTGAACTATGATGTTTATGTTTACCGATTTTAATTTCGAGGACAAATTCTTTTTGTGATTGTAATGTAATGACCGGTATGTTCGGATCGAGGTTTACCAGGTTTTGGAGGCCAGTGTGTGGCCATTGTTAGACCATGAAGGTCTATGTGTGTTGTTTTAACAGCCTATTTTGGTCAGGTGGTAGGCAGGGGTGCTGGGAAACCCAACCAAATTCGGGCTCTTTGAGATCGCGTCGCATATAGACGACGCGATTCTCAGGGGCTTATCGCGTCTGGTCTTCCAGACGCGATGCTGGTCCTAATCGCGGTCGATATGTAGGATGCGATTAAATATCTTAATCGTGGTCGCTATGCAAAATGTGATTTCGAACCGCCGTTACATGGTTGTCGCTGCATGCACGCCGTGTGGCGCATGCAGGGTGACGGGGGGTGTTAGTCGCGTCGGCAACGTCGGACGCGTTTCTTAACGCGTCGGGTATGTACGACGCGATTTAGTTATGTTGTGTTAAGTGTATCTCCCCAGGCCGAATAGTGCAGTTGCACTGCTCAGGCTTGGGGGAGATGCTGCTGTAGCTGTGAAGGGGATTCTTGGCGATTTAGGGATAATTGGAGTTCATTTGGCGTAATTTCGACGCGAGGGCGAACATCGGAGAACGAGGAATCCTTTGGTGGTGTCGGATTGTGCTTCTTGCACTGGTAGGGAACTCTACCATGGTTTCTTCCTTGTTTACATGTGGAATGGGTTGTTTGGTTCATGTGGAGTTTCTACTTGTGGGAATTGCATGGACATGTTAGTAAGCATGTGTAGGAACCCATACACAAGTTTATTTCTAGCTTTACATGACTATGGGATTGGGGTGGTGTGATTTCCGGATGGGTTTGTGGGGTGTGTTTCCTGAGCTCTGAAGGCGTCCGGTACAATGGACACGTTCTTATCAATGCGTCGCTTACACCCGATGCGATTCAGAGTGGAGTGGCGTCCTGCATGTTAGACGCGACTTGAAAGGTAATAGCGGCGTCTGTTGTGGACGCGATTATGTAGGTTGCCACCCGGCTCTGGCGAGTTGTGGCCAGTCTATCCGGTTTGTGTGCTACATTGCTTGGGCAGTGTTACCAAGGCAAGGTAGGGCCTATATGGGTTTTGTGGACCCATGTTGTGATTGATATTGAGGTGTTTTTGCGTGGTTTTGTGTGCGTAGAGATTTAGGTGTTATGCCTTCCGTAGTTACCTCTCCAGTTGATTACCATAGCACCGGGTGCTTAGGGCTTGTCCCGTTACGGGAGTACTGTTGAGGTTTGTGTCATCTTCCTCGCCACCCTGACTCATATGTTGAGTAGTATGTCCGCAGAGGGAAAGACAATAGGGGACAACGGCTCGTGCTTGTGGTGTGGCGGCCATTTGTAGCGCGCTCTTGGTTGAGGGACGGACACCAGTAGACATACTATCCTCAGCTAGTCCTGTTCCAGTGCCTCACTTTAGGGTTCTCATCCGGAGCCCCTAAAGGTGGCAGGCTGGTCTTGTAGCATGTTGCCTGCAGGTTTGTGTAGTTTGTCTCCACAGTTCTTGTCTTTTGAGGTGGAGCGGCAGCTTGACCTTCGTCCGTGGCTGCGAGGCTGAGAGGTTAACATGTGTTGTTTGTCTGAGTCCTGTGGCTGGTGTCACGAACCAGTCTTCAATGACTCGTGTTCGGCATACCCTTTCTTTAGCTTGTGCACTTGACGGGTGTTATTGTATATTTATTTGTAATAGTAGTATCTGTTTAGGAGGTCTCATGATTTACAGCTTTGATATTAATTGTATTTCTCGGCTTGGGGGAGTTACCCACTGAGCCAATGACTTGTGAGTCCACCCCTTTTTCTTCCAGGTGAGGGAGAGCAGGAGGATTCACGTCCCTCTTGTAGTTCCGGTCAGCACCGTAGTAAGAGCCGGACCCTCGCCACCAGCAGAGTAAAGCCCTTACTTGTGGACCCTGGGTTTGTCTCGAGTTGTTGTTTCTTTCTGTTAGCTATGTATGGAACCTACTACGTACTTTTCATATGGACATATATGAGCAATGTAGCACCCCGAAATTTTAATATATAAAGAAATCAATGTTGGAGGGACTTCCAACATCATATATTAATGACCCAATATCATAAGCGGGTCAATGGACATCAATTGGCCCAATAATCAAATAAAGCTAGAAAATTCATGCATTCGTAACTCTAAATAGCTGAAATTAGAAAGAGGCAATTTGAGTTGAATAGGGACGCAATCATGCATTCTTGGCAACACAAATTCGTGCCTATCTATGGTGGGAGGTTCCCAAAGCCTCACACACTCTTAGGGAGGAAGGAATCCTCAAAAGATAGGAAACTGCCCTTCAAAACCGCAGCTTAGCTTTCCTAGTTATAATAGGACTCCTAAACACCATAGTTATAATAGGACTCCTAGTATAATAGAATTCTAATGAGTATGTTTTGAGTTATAAGTGTTTTTCCGTAGTCGCGCACTGTTAGGGTTTTTCCCGTTCTTCTTATTATGCACATGATTCAAGACTGAATTTGACCACACTTCCTTCACAAAGGTTTTTCTAATTGGAGTCACGATCATCTTTTATGTTGGACATTTTGTCCAAAAACCTTGTTAGAGAGTTACAAGCGTGGGAATAGAGTCACTGCATGATACTGGGATTTCGGGCTACACTTGACTTTCTGTTCTTCATATGTTTTCTCCGAGATTCGAGACTGAATTGGATCAAACCCCCAACATCACAGTTCTTCTACTAGTTGTCTTCGTCATCTTTAGTGTTGAATGTTTTGTCTAAATATCATTAGTTAGAGAGTTATAAGATGGGTAAGTGAATCACTGCATGAGACATGTTTTCAGGTCACACTTGACCATAATTTTGTCATGAAAGCCCTCTAGTGTCGACACTACCCCATCTAGTGTCGACACACTGTCCCAAGGCAGCCAGAGAGTGTTCTGGAAGCCCTCTAGTGTCGACACTACCCCATCTAGTGTCGACACCCTGTCCCCAACAACCCAGAAGTTTTCTGGGAAACCCATCTAGTGTCGACACTGCCTCTTCTAGTGTCGACACGATGTCCCAGTTTTACCCAGGAAGTTCTGGGAGACGGATCTAGTGTCAACACTGCCTCTTCTAGTGTCGACACACTGTCCCATGTTTTCCAGAAGTCTTCTGGAACCTGGCACTAGTGTCGACACTACTTGAACTAGTGTCGACACTACCTGACCATTTGGTCATGTTTCTGCTTTGTGTTTGAAGCATAGTGTCGACACCAGCATGGATTGTGTCGACACTACCTTACAGATATTGCATATTTTGATTCTTTTCATTATATAATGTCTATTAAATGGCTTAAAAGTGTTTAACCCATTGAAAAATCCTTAATTACATGAATACTATTCTAATAGCTTTCTTAATGATATGATCATACATGAGACTTGATTTACTCTGGTTACCATTCTAGCTTGCTTAAAGTGATAAAGTTTATCTTAAAATCTTGAAAACCCATTTGTAGTTAAATGCATTGTCCATTTCATGTCATCATGTTATTTGATTTTCCGAGAGTTTGAGACTGACGGATTGTGAATTTACACACGTGCATTTCTACACACTTATACATCTAGGGCGTGCACTTCTTTCTCTTCTTGTTCTCGTGAGTGTGAATTGCCATCTAGACTAAAGCTATTAATGTAAAGATTGAACTAAATTGTAAATCTTATCGTTCAGTTGTCGAATTTATCTCTTGACTATTGTCCTCATGGAATCATGTTCACTTATTCTTCTTATCATCATCATGAACATGACATTACACATGCTTACATTGAAACTCTCATTGGCCATTATTAATGACTGTGGGTATCTTCATTTGAAATTTTAGATGAGATGGCTGACAGGGCACGGAGTGTGTCCAAGGGCTCCAGTCTAGCCCCAATGACGGAGAGTCATAAATATACTGTTACCATGGGGTATAATGATTACTGGCGTTGCATCTGCGCTGGGTACTTTCTTGCTTGTTGAATGTTAGATACATAACCACATACACGTGTCCTGGTGTACATTCTTGATGGATCTTTTCTTGGTGTACATTGGTGTCTACGTGCCTGATTAGTGTTACTTGAACGTGCTTGTGCGATCTTGCTTGCTTGCGTGATATGGCCATCCTGCATTTATTGCAATTAGTGATATCTTGCTTTTTGAAAACTATGGACATCAAGTGAAATCTTGCGTGCTTGTGCAAAGGGATCTATTGCTAGTTCTTTCTTGGCATCTTGTTCAAAAATCTTATTCTATCTTGTTCACTCTATCCAGCTTGTTTTATATATCATGTTTAATGAGTTTGTTCGTACTTGCGTATCATTCATCGTACTTGCCTAGTTCAAAATGTTAATCACTTATATCATTGCCCGCACATTGAGATATAAATCCTACTGGGCTAGTTTGCTCATCCCCTACTTTTACCCAATCTAGGTGACTATGAAGTTCAAGAGGAAGAGCAAGTCGAGGATGGGAATGCGTCTGAGTGAAGAGCGTTCCAAACATGAGTCTATCTATAGTTAGTTTATTGTGAGTGTTAGAACAATGTAGTAGGAAGTGAGGTATTATGTACTTTTGTTTTAATTGAGTTTTAGTCATGTATTAGTTTATCTGAGACAAATATGAGATTTGAATACAATTTATATTGAGTTCAACATTTGGGCCCTATTATGATGTTTGTGTTGATACACATTTAGCGCGTGCTAGCTAGAGGCTTATTTGCCGACTGTCTACGTCTCGAAATATCGACTCGAATTATTCGCACTAATATCCGCTGCGTAATTCTCGGACGTGACAGTTTAGTGGTATCAGAGCCTAGGAATACCAAATAGGATATGTCTCAGGAATAGGAGATACCTATGGAACCTAGGTCTGGAAATTAAATATAATACCGGTGAGAATGGGTGAGACTGGGAATGTGTCAGAAGGAAATAAAACACTCTTACCCATTGACTCTTATAATGCATCGAGAGACATTAATTGGTTTCCATCCTTTCTCAGAACCTCATAACTCTCTCACTCAACTGCAATGGCTCGTAACCAATGGCAACGATGCAGGAAACCGTGCTGGATTGACTCAGGCATTACAAAATGTGGTTCAGGCTGGAATCAGGCTGGAGCTGCTTATTCTTTTATTTCCACCACATTTGCTGCAACTTTACCTGTCAAACCTGTACCCTTGAAATCCAAGATCATTGTAGCCTCTCCACTAGGCTCAGAATCTGAACTCACTCACTACTTGCCAAAGTGTGAAACCATAATTAAGGACACAATCTCCCTGCAGACCTTATCTGTTTAGACATGAAGGGTTATGATGCCATTCTGGTGTCGATTGGCTAATTAAATATGATACCGATGTAAACTGTCGCCATAAGAGGGTCACTTTTAAAAGACACCCTTCCAACTCTATCACTGCTTGGCACCCGTTATCACAACCCCCTATCTTGATATCCTCCTTGAAGGCTTCTAAGCTGATCAACCAGGGTTGTGATGCTTTCCTAGTTCCGTCTTGGCTACTGAAAAGAGGAAACCGACCTTAGAAGACATTCCAATAGCCAGGGAATATCCTGATGTATTTCCTGAAGAATTGCCTGGTATACCACCTAAGCGGGAGGTAAATTTCACCATTGAGTTACTCCCCCGGGCAGCCCCTGTTTCAAAGGCCCCGTAATCGCATGTCCCCTGTTGAATTGCAGGAGTTGAAGAGACAGATCCACGAACTGCTAGATCAAGGTTTTATCAGCCTAGTACATCCCCGTGGGGAGCACCAGTACTATTCGTCAGAAAGAAGGACGGATCAATGAGGCTTTGCATTGACTACCGTCAGTTGAACCAGTTGACAATAAAGAACAAGTATCCACTACCCCGCATCGATGAACTGTTTGACCAGATTTCTGGCGCACAATATTTCTCTAAGATAGATCTGAGATCTGGCTACCATCAACTAAGAATAAAGGAAGAGGATATTCACTCTGCATTCCGAAGTAGGTATGGTCACTACGAGTTCGTGGTCATGCCGTTCGGATTAACCAATGCTCCAGCGGCTTTCATGCAACTTATGAACAATATTATAGGCCCTACTTGGACCAGTTCATAGTGTGTTCAATGATGACATCCTTATGTACTCCAAATCCAAAGAAGAACATGAGGAACACTTGAAGGTTGCTCTGCAGGTGCTCAGAGATAACCAACTCTATGCTAAACTTAGTAAGTGTGAGTTCTGGACGGAGGAAGTATCTTTCCTTGGTCACATCATATCCAAGGAGGGAATCTCTGTAGATCCATCCAAGGTGGAGGCGGTAAAGATTGGGAAGGCCGACAACTGTGTCGAAATCAGAAGCATTCTGGGGTTAGCCGTTACTATCGTCGCTTCATTAAAGATTTCTCAAAGATAGCTGTACCAATGACCAGGCTTACCAGGAAGGAGAATCCATTTGCATGGACTGACGAATGTGAAGAAAGCTTCAGGGCATTGAAAGAACACCTTACCTCAGCACCCGTATTAACCTTGCCAACTGCCAGGGGTAGTTTTGAAGTATACACCGATGCATCTGGGGTCGGCCTTGGCTGTGTGCTGATGCAAGGAGGGAAAGTTGTATGCTACGCGTCCAGACAATTGAAGAAGCACGAGGACAATATCCCGTACATGATCTGGAGCTAGCTGCTGTAGTCTTCGCCTTGAAGATATGGCGTCATTATCTACATGGTGAGAAATTCATTGTGTTTTATGACCATAAAAGCTTGAAATATTTGTTTTCCTCAGCAGGATTTGAATATGAGGCAAAGGAGTGGTTGGAGTATCTCAAGGACTTCGACTTCTCTATTCAATATCATCCAGGAAAAGCAAATGTCGTGGCAGATGCTCTTAGCAGGAAGCCGATGGCTACCTTGTCTAGTCTCATGATGGGTGAATGGAGGTTATTAGAAGACTTCGCCAAGTTAAACATTGATGCAGACATCAAGAGAAGGGATGCTTTTCTTGCAAGTGTTAGAGCACAGCCCACGCTATTGGAGGACATCACAACACTCCAAGACAATGACCCTATAGTTGTGGAGATTAAGGCTAATCTGGACCAGAGGCTATATTTCTCATTAACTGAGATGGAAGGCTATTGTTCCGAGATCGAGTCTGTGTACCCGACCATGCAGAAATAAAGAAAATGATTATGGACGACGCTCAAAAGACCAGATATACTATTCATCCTGGAACTACCAAATGTATCAAGATTTGAAAAGAAGCTTCTGGTGGCCTAATATGAAGAGAGAGGTGGCGGAGTATGTCGCCCGATGCTTAACATGTCAAAGGGTCAAGGCAGAACACTTACGACCCGCTGGTAAACTCAACCCCTAGAAATTCCGGCATGGAAATGGGAAGGTATAGGGATGGATTTTATTTTCGGACTACCTAAATCTAGAGGTGGATTCGATGGTATCTGGGTTATAGTCGACCGCTTAACTAAGTCGGCTCACTTCTTGCCAGTGAATAATAAGTGGTCAATAGATGTTCTGGCTGCATTGTATGTGAAAGAAATAGTCAGGTTACATGGAGTACCGGTGTCTATCGTGTCTGATAGAGACCCCAGGTTTACATCCCACTTTGGAAAGGACTGCATTATTCCTTGGGATCTAAACTAAATTTTAGCACGCTTTCCATCCACAAACAGATGGACAGACGGAAAGAACCAACCAGGTGATTGAAGATATGCTCAGAGCATGTCCTAGATTTTGGAGGTAGCTGGCATGAACACTTACCTCTTGTGGAGTTCGCCTACAATAATAGCTATCAAGCTAGCATTCAGATGGCACCATTTGAAGCACTTTATGGCAGAAGTTGCCGATCTCCAATATGCTGGTATGAGGTTGGCGAAAAAAAATGTTAGGACCAGAGATGATAAGGGAAACCACAGAGAAGGTGAAGCTTATCAAAGAAAGAATGGCAGTGGCGCAGCAAAGACAAAAGGCATATGCAGATAATAAAGAAGAGATCTGGATTTCAGGTGGTGAACATGTATTCTTGAAAGTGTCACCAGCCGTGGGATCTGACGTTTTGGCATTAAAGGCAAGTTGTCACCAAGGTTTGTCGGGCCTTTCGAAATCCTTGAAAGAGTCGGTGATGGCATATCGTCTCGCTTTACCACCCAAAATCGATGGAATACACATGTGTTCCACATATCCATGTTGAAAAGTATGTACGAGATCCATGGCATGTTATAGAATACGAGCTTCTGGAGTTCAACAAAGACGGAACATATCAAGAGAACCAATTAAGATTGTGGACCGGGAATTGGCGCCAACTAAGGAACAAGGTTACCCCCTAGTAACGGGTTAGATGGAATCAACGCATGGATGAGGACGACACGTGGGAAACCGAGGAAGCAATGCGTAAAGATTTACGGAGCTATTCACAAGTAAGTACACCTCACTTTTAAATAACTTGCTGTACTTGAATTTGGGGACCAAATTCTCTTAAGGGGGAGGGTGTAGCACCCCGGAAATTTTAATATATAAGAAATCAAAGTGTTGAGGGACTTCCAACATCATATATTAATGACCGAATATCATAAGCGGGTCAATAGACATCAATTGACCGAATAATCAAATAAGCTAGAAATGCATGGAAATTCGTAACTCTAAATAGGCTGAAATTAGAAAGAGGCAATTTGAGTTGAATAGGGACGCAATCATGCATTCTTGGCAACCCAAATTCGTGCCTATCTATGGTGGGAGGTTCCCAAAGCCTCACACACTCTAAGGGAGGAAGGAATCCTCAAAAGATAGGAAACTGCCCTGTCAAAACCGCAGCTTAGCTTTCCTAGTTATAATAGGACTCCTAAACACCATGGTTGCTTAAATACTCTTCACCAAAACCTAGGAACGAGTTTTATAACTTGCTGGGTCGTGTGGAGAAGTTCTTGGTGGCTGGGGAGCGGAGATCATCCACACCAAGGCGCTCTTATCCCCTGTTTTGTCTGCTGCGACCTGCACAGACCATCATCTTGAAGTCGACCAAAGTTGAGTCAAACCTAAACCAAACCTTGCAAGGCTTATACCCCTGGCAAGAGGGTCAAGGCCACGTTCTAACCCAAGTGGAATTCTCAATTCCATGCAGTATTCACGGAGCAGTAAGCGTTTTCCCCGAGTGTCTGAACTCGGGTTTTCTGGAAAAAATGAGATTTCTTCAACCCAGAAGGTAGGTTTTCTCGGGTCAAACTTTAATATATCCTATCCCAATGTGTAGAGCATCAAGTTAGCTTTCTTTTCCCACTGGTTTCATCGAATTCTAATGAGTATGTTTTGAGTTATAAGTGTTTTTCCCGAAGTCGCGCACTGTTAGGGTTTTCCCGTTCTTCTTACTATGCACGTGATTCGAAACTGAATTTGACCACACTCCTTCACAAAGGTTTTTCTAATTGGAGTCACGATCATCTTTTATGTTGGACGTTTTTTCCAAAACCCTTGGTTAGATAGTTACAGGCGTGGGAATAGAGTCACTGCATGATACTGGGATTTCGGGCTACACTTGACTTTCTGTTCTTCATATGTTTTCTCAGGATTGGAGACTTAATTTGATCAAATCTCCAACATAAAAGTTCTTCTACTAGTTGTCTTAGTCATCTTTTGTGTTGAACGTTTTGTCTAAATATCATTATTTAGAGAGTTATCAAATGGGTAAGTGAATCGCTGCATGAGACTATTTTCAGGTCACACTTGACCATAAATTTTGTTATGAAAGCCCTCTAGTGTCGACACTACCCCATCTAGTGTCGACACTGTCCCAAGGCAGCCCAGAGAGTGTTCTGGGAAGCCCTCTAGTGTCGACACTACCCCAGCTAGTGTCGACACCCTGTCCCAAACAGCCCAGGAAGTGTTCTGGGAAACCCATCTAGTGTCGACACTGTCTCTTCTAGTGTCGACACACTGTCCCAGTTTTACCAAGAAGTTCTGGGAGACGGATCTAGTGTCGACACTGCCTCTTCTAGTGTCGACACACTGTCCCATATTTTCCAGAAGTCTCCTGGAACCTGGCTCTAGTGTCGACACTACTTGAACTAGTGTCGACACTACCCGACCATTTTGTCATGTTTCTGCTTTGTGTTTGAAGCATAGTGTCGACACCAGCATGGATTGTGTCGACACTACCTTTACCAGATATTGCATATTTTGATTCTTTTCATTATATAATGTCTATTAAATGGCTTAAAAGTGTTTAACCCATTGAAAAATCCTTAATTACATGAATACTATTCTAATAGCTTTCTTAATGATATGATCATACATGAGACTTGTGATTTACTCTGGTTACCATTCTAGCTTGCTTAAAGTGATAAAGTTTATCTTAAAATCATGAAAACCCATTTGTAGTTAAATGCATTGTTCATTTCATGTCATCATGTTAAGTGATTTTCCGAGAGTTTGAGACTGACGGATTGTGAATTTACACACGTGCATTTCTACACACTTATACATCTAGGGCGTGCCTTCTTTCTCTTCTTGTTCTCGTGAGTGTGAATTGCCATCTAGACTAAAGCTATTAATGTAAAGATTGAACTAAATTGTAAATCTTATCGTTCAGTTGTCGAATTTATCTCTTGACTATTGTCCTCATGGAATCATGTTCAACTTATTCTTCTATCATCATCATGAACATGACATTACACATGCTTACATATTGAAACTCTCATTGGCCATTATTAATGACTGTGGGTATCTTCATTTGAAATTTTAGATGAGATGGCTGACAGGGCACGGAGTGTGTCCAAGGCTCCAGTCTAGCCCCAATGACGGAGAGTCATAAATATACTGTTAACCATGGGTATAATGATTACTGGCGTTGCATCTGCGCTGGGAGTACTTTCTTGCTTGTTGAATGTTAGATACATAACCACATACACGTGTCCTGGTGTACATTCTTGATGGATCTTTTCTTGGTGTACATTGGTGTCTACGTGCCTGATTAGTGTTACTTGAACGTGCTTGTGCGATCTTGCTTGCTTGCGTGATATGGCCATCCTGCATTTATTGCAATTAGTGATATCTTGCTTTCTTGAAAACTATGGACATCAAGTGAAATCTTGCGTGCTTGTGCAAGGGATCTATTGCTAGTTCTTTCTTGGCATCTTGTTCACTCTATCCAGCTTGTTTTATATATCATGTTTTAATGAGTTTTGTTCGTACTTGCGTATCATTCATCGTACTTTCCTAGTTCAAAATGTTAATCACTTATATCATTGCCCGCACATTGAGATATAAATCCTACTGGGCTAGTTTGCTCATCCCCTACTTTTACCCAATCTAGGTGACTATGAAGTTCAAGAGGAAGAGCAAGTCGAGGATGGGAATGCGTCTGAGTGAAGAGCGTTCCAAACATGAGTCTATCTATAGTTAGTTTATTGTGAGTGTTAGAACAATGTAGTAGAAGTGAGTATTATGTACTTTTGTTTTAATTGAGTTTTAGTCATGTATTAGTTTATCTGAGACAAATATGAGATTGAATACAATTTATATTGAGTTCAACATTTGGGCCCTATTATGATGTTTGTGTTGATACACATTTAGCGCGTGCTAGCTAGAGGCTTATTTGCCGACTGTCTACGTCTCGGAATATCGACTCGAATTATTCGCACTAATATCCGCTGCGTAATTCTCGGGACGTGACAAGCAATGTATCTTATATGTGCTTATTGTGATTCTTTTATATTTTCACGGACATATGTGATGAATATCCCTTGCGAGGCATCTGCCCGATCGCGCGGGACGGTGTCGTGTCAAGCTCATTAGTGGTTAATGGGTTTGATCGGCGTAGACCGTTACATATCTTGTCCTTGCTCGTTGCCATATTGCTAGACCATTGTTCACCCTATCTTGAGATCTTGAATACAACCTTCTTGATAGACTAATCTTTACATCTCTTGATTTTACTATCTTGCATGATACACTGTATACGTGTTACTACCGTCGTTTTAAATGGCATTGTACATATCACGTCCCTCTTGTAGTATTTAAATTTTTAAATACTTATATCATTGCTGGAAGATGTAAATCCTTCTGGGCGAGTGTGCTTATTACCTACTTTCCAACTTTCAGGTGATCAAGATATTGATGACGTAGAGAACCAAGACTATACTGGGGTGAAGAAGAATGAAGAGTGCTCTCCAGCCTTAGTATTGAAGTCTTGTTATCTTAGTATTATAGTTGAGAGAGAGAGAATAATGTAGTAGTGTGAGAATAGTGAGAATAGTATGTAATTTTCCCCTTTATTTGAGTCTAGTTTTGTAGCTCGATTGATTGGAATATGTACTAGTTCTCATTTTGAAATGAAATAATGAGTTTGAGTTTTATTATGTGGACAAATAGTTGTGTTATATATGATTGCTCGCTAGAGGATTATTTGTCGGTTGTTCACGTCTCAACACTCAAATAAATTCTTTCGCTGCCATGCTTTAGGACGTGATAGTTTAGTGGTATCAGAGCTTAGGAAACATTAGGAATATTCATGTCCTAGGTTTAAGTGACACAATAGAAACTTACGCCATGGATCATACATATAGTGCCTGGTGAGAATGGGTAGAGATGGGGAATATGTTAGAATGAACTGAGCACTCCTACCCTTTGACTCTTACAATGTATCTAGAGAGATTAATTGGTTTCTATCCTTTTCTCAAGAACCTCATCACTCTTACCCACAACATGCAATGGCATGCAACCAATGGTAGGCTATGTAAGAAACCAAGGCCGGATTAACTCAGGCACTACAAAATGTAGTTCAAGCTGGGGCTCAAGCTGGATCCCGGAATGGAGCTGGTGATTTACATCGCAACTGTAGAAGTCTGGATCCTCCTCGCTTCTTTGGATCCCCCAATCCAGATGAGGCAAAAAACTGGCAAGAAGAGATAGAAAGGATATTTCAAGTCATGCAATACACAAATCAGGAAAGGGTGATACTTGCTACTTTCCAATTGAGCAAGGACGCTAGGGCTTGGTGGAAGGCCACATCGGCCCACCTACCTAACGTGGTAGAACTAGAATGGGCTATTTTCCTAGAGATATTCCAAGGAAAGTACTTTTCCTAGAGGGTCATGGAGAAGAAAGCTGTGGAATTTGCCGCACTAAAATAGAAAGTGATGTCTGTGGCTGAATATGAAGCCCAGTTCGCTCGTCTGGTAGCATATGCCCTGCACCTGGTGAGAACTGAGAGGTTGAAGGCAAATAGATTTATGGATGGGCTCAGGACCATGTTTATTGAAAAGCTAGGACAACACAACATCCGTACATATGTGGATATGATCCAGAGGGCCCAACTTGTGGAAGACACAATGGCGAAGGTTGAAGGCATGAGAGGGAAGGAGACTGCGAAGCCAATCTATACAATGAAGGAAGAACCTCATGCTAGTAGGGATACTCACTCCAACAACAATAATGGTACCAAAAGACCATACGAGAAGGACATCACTGGTAATGGTAAGAAGATCAAAGTAGAAGAAACATCGATTGTGGAGTACTGCAAATTTTGCAATAAGCCTGGTCATCAAGCAGACAAGTGTTGGAAGAAGGCCGAAGCTTGCCTACAATGTGGAAGCCACGATCATCTTATACCCAACTGCCCTATGCTAAAAGACCTAGCTGGAAGCAACCATGGAGTGGTAAAACATCAAGGGCGCATAAATGCGTTTACCCGAACGGAACTCCCGGAAGGAGGTATGATGAAAGATGTTAGTTTTTCTAATCCTTAGATCCATCTTATAATATCTAGTCTAGCCTAAGTGGGGGAGAATATTAGAGAACAATCGAAATTAAACCTACTAGCCTTATCATAGCTCATCATATGAGTGTGTTGAGTTCTCATATGATGAATGCTTAATGAGAATGCTAAGCTAACAAGTCACATCTTTATTTTTGATGATGATCATTTCATGGACAAAATTGATGAATGTTAAATGATGAAACATGATGACAATGACTCTTGGATGCAAATGAAACATTTATTTTAATTGATCATTTATATGTCATTATATCTCCCTAACTAAGTTCTTTAATGTAGGTGAGATTCTATTCAAGACATGTACCAAAAACTGTTCAAAACATCAATAAAAACAAGAAAAGCATGTACCTGTCGACAGCCAGAAAGGTCCCTGTCGACAGATACAAACAGGCCAGCAAGACATACTTCAGGACGAGTGCCTGTCGACAGCAGCAGTGTCGCCTGACGACAGCCACTGACAGAAAAAGGTTTTCCGAACTACCTGTCTTCTGCCTGTTAGCACCTGTCGACAGGAGCACTCAGTGCTGTCGACAGACGCAGAGAACCTTCAGATACGGAAAGTCTATAAGTTACCAAACTTGTGTTTCCAACTACCACGTCTCTCCATATGTAAACACCACTATATGAGCAACCATTTGAAAGTAATCTCGTACAGAAGTAGCCACCATCATCAACCCTAATGAAAACCTAAGGAGAAGAGGTGTTGGTGTTGCTCTGCTTTACCCTGCTGTTCAGAGAGAGAAAGAACTGTTGTTCCAGCAGAGTTGAAGACAGTACGTCGTGGATTCAAGCTTCTCCATCAACCCAAGGCTATCAAGATGAAGTTTGAACTCCATCCAGACGTTCTCCAGAAGAGTTCTCAATCAGGATTCATTCTTTCCACTCAGAACTCTTCCAGTTTTCACTTTTCTATTATCTGTGTGTGTGTGATTGTGTTTCAAACAGCCTTGTGCTTGAATCACGTGGTTTTGAGTTGTTCTGATCGTGGTTGCACATCAGACATCTCATGTGTGTGTGTTGTAGTCGCATACTAGTTGAAAGCAGTCGTTTCTGCGTGTGTGTGTGGACCGTGGACATAGGATACACAAGTTGTGTACTCCGAACCACGTTAAAAATCTGTCTCCTATGGTTTGCATATTTCTACGATAGATGTTTGGTAGGCAGGTTGTCTCTACGCACGTTTGATTGATTGTTACTTCATCTATTGTCAGTTCACACACGTCAAAGTTTAGTTCAAAGTTTGTTACAGTTTCTACAGTCTGTGTCTTCGCAAAAAGAAGGTGATAAGAATTTTTTTTAATCGACAGTAATCTATTCAACCCCCCCTTCTAGATTACCATATAGGGAATTCCGCAACCTTCCAATTGGTATCAGAGTGAGGTTTCTCCGATTTACTGTTATAGTTGTTTGATCTTACGGTCAGGAGAACTTCGATCTCATGGAATCTAACAAGGGGTACATGGACGAGGGACACTCAGTGACCAGGCCACCCTTCTTTGATGGCACTGACTATCCATACTGAAAAACTGTATACAGGTATTCCTGAGAGCACAAAACTTTGAGCTTTGGAAGATCGTCAGCAAGGAGTATACACCTTTTCTGAGGATGAAGATACCTGGACAAAGGACCAGATTGCAAAGTGGACACTCAACTGG
Organism: Colocasia esculenta; assembly: GCA_014218235.1. Classification (NCBI taxonomy): domain Eukaryota; kingdom Viridiplantae; phylum Streptophyta; class Magnoliopsida; order Alismatales; family Araceae; genus Colocasia; species Colocasia esculenta. The sequence continues at coordinate 50,810,224 of CM024758.1, forward strand.
AGCGCCCTCAACATGATGCAGTGCGCGTCCATCCAAAGAATATTCAAGAGTCTCCACGTGCACCTCAGCAAAATAGATGTGGGACAAACTTGAATTGATCTACGAAGGTACGTCCGAGGTAAGGGAATCCAAAGCAAGCATGTTAGTTTCTGAATATGAAATGTTTAAAATGAACAATGATGAAACTATCTCTGACATGTTTTGCAATTCATGCTAATTCTAAATGGTCTGAAAGGTCTCTTCCATCCTCATGGAACACCGAAGCCATTGTCATTGAGGATTCTAAAGATCTCTCAAAAATGAAATTGGATGAACTGATTGGCTCTCTAATGACTTACAAAATAAATGTTAAAAGAAAGGAAACTGAAGAAAATCCTAGAAAGTTAATTGCTTTAAAGGCTTCCAAGAAAAGTTCTTCAGGTTCCAAAAAGGATGCACCTCAGGAAAGTGAGGAGTTTCAATCATCTACTGAGAGTGAGGATGAAAATGGCCATGCTCACTAGACATTCAAAAAGTTCCTAAAATTCAAAAGAGAAGGTCAGGTAACTCTAAACCTTTCCAAAAGAAGATTTTTCTAATAAATTTGAGACTAACAAGAAATCTATGATTGTGTGCTATGAGTGCAAGAAGCAAGGGCACATGAGAGGAGAGTGCCCTGAGCTTAAGAAGAGCTGAAGAAGGAAAATTCACCTTCAAGAAAGCCAAGGCAATGATGGCTACTTGGAGTGATGAGGACGAAGATGAGAACGCTGAAGCAACATCTGGAGATGATGAAGTTCAGTGTCTTATGGCAAGAAGTAATGACTTCAATGAGGTAAACTCTTCCTTTGAAACTTATTCTATTGTTGAATGGGAAGAAGCTTATACTGTTTTGTTTGAAAAATTCTGTGAATATAAGTCAGAAAATAAAGCACTCAAAAAGAAAATAAATTCCCTTGTTCATGACACCAACCATAATGAACAAATTGCATCCTTGAATAAAGAAATTGAAATGATGAGAATTGATAAACAAGCACACAGTGAGGAAATGGATGGCATGAAACTGAAACTCCAAGAAGTTCAAAAAGAAAAAGATGATCTAAGCAACTCCTTTGAAACTCTCCAAGTTGAACTTCTTGAAGTAAATGAAAAGTTGAAAAAGGCTGAAGAGCATCTTAAGGAAAAATCTGAAGATCTAACTAAGTTTGTCAAAGTTAAACAAAATCTTGATGCAATCTTGGAATCTAATGTGTTTGTTGCAAAACATGGGATTGGATATCAACCTGTTAAACCAAAAGTAATTGGTAAAAATCTGTTGACATCTTTTGTTGATTCCAGCCCAAGCACAAGCAAACAAATCCGTCAATGAACAATAAAAGTCAAGCCAAGGGCAAGAAAGGAACCCAAGAACACCAAATTTGTTGCTAACAAAACTGCAAAACCTGTCAACAGCCCCAATGAGGGTTGTCGACAAGACTGGAAACCAGCTTCTAAAGGAAAGCTGACCAGGCAACAAAAAGGTAAAATGCCCATGCATGTTCCTCAAAACAAAAAGCCCATTGTCATGAAAAATACTTCATCATGCAATTTCTGTAAAAAAGTTGGACACAATGAAAAACAATGCTGGAATAGCCCAAACAAACAGAAACTCAAACAAGCTTGGATTCCAAAGTATTTACTGTTTGGCATGAATGATACATTGGGACCCAAAGTGATTTGGGTACCAAAACCTCTTGTCTGATCCACATGTGCAGGAATGCCTAGCAGCCCAAAATCAAAACAAGTGGTACTTGAACAGCGGCTGCTCGAGGCATATGACGGGCGACAAAGAAAATTCTGTCTGCTGGTGGAGAGAGACGGAGGTCAAGTAGTTTTCGGAGGCAACAATAAAGGCCAGATTATCGGGCAGGTAAGATTGGTAAGTATGCCTCTAACTCTATAGACAATGTATTGCTTGTAGATGGCCTTCATCACAATTTGCTTAGCATAAGCCAACTGTGTGATAAAGGTCATAAAGTTGTCTTTGAATCCAACTCATGTCAAATCATTGATAAGGAAACAGGAAGTCTAAAGTTTTCTGGAAAAAGGGTGAATATATATATTTGGTTGACTTAGATGATCCAGAAAATGATAACTTGTGTCTTGTAGCAAACAAACAAGATGAGCTTACACTGTGGCATCGTAGGCTTGTCCATGCAAGCTACAATGTCCTGCACAAGATCATGAAGCTGAAGTTGGTAAGTGGACTCCCTGACATTTCCTTTAATAAAAATGAAAGTTTTTGTGATGCATGTGCACAGGGAAAACAAACAAGGAAATCCATCAAATCAAAAGCACCGGTAAGCACTTCTAAACCCTATGAACTTCTGCACATGGACCTATTTGGACCTACTAGAACACTAAGCCTCAATGGCAAATGCTTTGGTTTTGTCATTGTAGATGACTTCTCTAGGTTCACATGGGTAAAGTTCCTCGCACACAAAAATGAAGCAATGAGACTGTTTGAGGAATTCTTCAATAAAATTGAGCATGGAAATGTTCACAAAATATGCTCAATCCGCACTGATCACGGGGGATTTGAATAAATTGATAACAATTTTTTTCTGATTTCTAGAGGCACCACAGGATAGAACATTTGTTCTCCTCTCCAAGGACTCCGGAACAAAATGGAGTAGTGGAGAGAAAGAACAAACTTTGGTGGAAATGGCTCGCACTCTTTTGGTTGAAAGTCAACTTGCCAGGACGTTTGGGCAGAAGCGGTGAACACTTCATGCTACATACTCAATAGAGCCATGGTAAGACCTGTCATAAAGAAAACTCCCTACGAACTTCTGAAAGGTAAGAAACCCAGTATTGGGTATTTCAGAGTTTTTGGCTCAAAAGTGTTCATACATAACAATGATAAAATTGATCTAGACAAGTTTGAGGCCAAAAGTGATCCAGGTATTCTTCTTGGATACTCAGAACACTCTAGAGCTTATAGGGTGTTTAATATCAAGAATAAAACTGTGGAAGAAACTCCACATGTTGTTTTTGATGAAAGTCATGCAAAATCTGACAATTTCAATTCTCACAGGACTCCCGATCAAGATGATAAAACAATCCTTGCAGACCCACTTCAAGTGAAAGCCAAGAAGAACTCTCAAACAGCACCAAAAGCTAAAAGTGGATATCTTCGCAGTACCACGATGATGAGGACCATCACATCCTCTTCAAAAAGGAGAAGAAGAACCTGATGAAGATCCACAAGAGGATGAACCTCAAGCTGAAACTCCTCAAGCACACCCTCCTCCAGAACAATCTCCTCAAGTACAAGATCAACCCGACCTTCAACAATCACAAATGTCAGGTACTCTAAAGATCATCCACTTGAGAACATAATAGGAGATGTGAATGAAAAAGTTCAAACTAGGTCTCAAGTCAGGGAAATAGTTGAACAGGATCATCTAGCTTTTGTTTCTCAAGTGGAACCCAAAAATGTTGAAGAAGCTCTAAAGGAAAACTCATGGATTGATGCTATGCATGAGGAGCTTGGGCAATTTCAGAGAAATAATGTCTGGAGTCTAGTCCTAGAACCCCTAAATTCTGTCATAGGGACAAGATGGGTTTTAGGAATAAACTAAATGAAGAGGGAAAAGTGGTGAGAAATAAGGCTAGACTGGTTGCAAAGGGTTATAATCAGGAATTTGGTGTGGACTTCGAAGAATCCTTTGCTCCTGTAGCTAGGCTAGAAGCAGTTAAATCTTGTTAGCATATGCATGCTCAAACAAGTTCAAGCTTTTTCAAATGGATGTTAAAACTGCCTTCTTGAATGGCTACATCAAAGAAGAAGTCTATGTCTCTCAACCACCTGGCTTTGAGGATCATGATAAACCTAACCATGTATATAAACTGCATAAAGCTCTTTATGGTTTGAAACAGGCACCCCGAGCTTGGTACGACAGACTAAGCACATTTCTGGTAAGCAAAAACTACTCAAGAGGTAAAGTAGACCAAACTCTCTTCACTAAGAAAGTTCACAGTCACATCATTGTGGTTCAAGTCTATGTGGACGACATTATATTTGGTTCTACTAACCCATCACTGTGTGAAGAGTTTTCAAAACACATGCACAATGAATTTGAGATGAGCTTAATGGGGGAGCTTCAATTTTTTCTTGGTCTGCAGGTGAAACAACTAGAAGATGGATTCTTCATCAACCAAGAAAAATATGTCAAAGAGCTACTGAAAAGATTTCAGTTTGAACAAGCCAAGCCTGCCTCAACACCAATGAGCACAAGCATAAAACTAGAAAGTGATGAGAAAGGTAAACCGGTAGATGCAAAGCAATTTCGAGGTATGATTGGCTCCCTTCTATATCTTACTGCAAGTAGACCGAACATTCAATTCAGTGTTTGCCTTTGTGCTAGATACCAATCTAGTCCAAAGGAAAAGCCATTTGGTTGCAGTTAAGAGAATATTCTGATATCTCTCAGGTACACATGATATGGGTCTTTGGTATCTAGTAGGTAGTAGCTTTGACTTGGTCTCCTATTCTGATGCTGACTATGCTAGATGTAAAATTGACAGGAAGAGCACTAGTGGCTATTGCCAACTACTTGGTGTTGCATGGTTTCGTGGGCATCCAAGAAGCAACACTCGGTTGCACTCTCCACTGCAGAGGCAGAATATGTTGCTGCAGGGAGTTGCGCGGCTCAAGTGTTGTGGATAAAAAGTCAATTGTCTGACTACAACATTGACATTGGATGCACACCTATCCTATGTGACAAACCAGTGCAATCAATCTCTCAAAGAACCCAATTCAACACTCTAGGACAAAGCACATAGAGATAAGGCATCATTTCTTGAGAGATGAGGTAGCCACAACCTTACAGCTGAGCTTCATACCCACTAAAAAACAACTAGCTGACATCTTCACAAAACCATTGGCTGAGGATAGGTTCACTACACTAAGAAGAGAATTGGGGTTGTGCAAAATGCAATGAACTCATACCAAATCTTGGATATATGGTTCTTTTGTGCAACAACTATGGGGTATATCAAATGGTGATTTGTGGAAGAAAAAGTTATGCTTGTTTGGAAACTCTCATTATGCGTGAGAAAACATTCTCCGCCACGTATCCATAGTTGAAGTGCGAAAAGGGACATCTATTTTAGATAAGGTATTTAGTTTCTTCTCAATTTGCCCAGTCATTCCAAAAAAAAAAAAACATATACAAAGTCAAAAATACCAAAAAGAATTTTCATAGTTTGTCCCCTCACATGAATGGTGTGCTATTGAATTGTGTGAAACTCTTGCTTGAATTGTTTTTGAATTGCTTGAATGATGAGTCTTCACATGCACACACTATGGGGGAGTTATGTCAAGGTAGGTGAGTGAAATTTTAGAGGGAAACATCTCATTGGCCATAGCCTTATTTCCCTTGAATGAACATTCCATCATTTCTCTCATCTCTGCCTTCAAAAACCAATTTTCTGAAGTCCCTGTCGACAGCCCCCAAGCTGCTGTCGACAGCCACTAGCAGTTTTCATCCACAGAACTCAAAAGTTGTCTGTCTGTCAGTACCTGTCGATAGCCACCCTTGCATCTGTCGACAGGAACACCCTCCCAGAACACAATGTTTCAGATCTGTCAGCAACTGTCGACAAGACCCTTATGGTTGTCGACAGATAGACCTGTTTCTTCAAATATTTCTCTTTTTGGTCCAACATTCTTCATGAGCATACTTCTTGAAAGTATTTAAGGTGCAATTTGGTAAATGCCTACATTATAATCTTTCCTATTCACATGATATCAAAGATATTGTCTAAATCACAATGATTTTTGACATACTATTCTTTATGAGTCTAAGTTGCATTAACATGAGCACATCAAACAAAACACATGGAGCTTAAATTAACTCACTTGAATAACTAATTTGTAGAATATCATTTTTCAAAGTCATGTGATCAGTCACTAGGTCATTGAGGGTTATGTCTTTCATTGGTTTTTAAACTCCTTCTACTTCTTGACCTTGATTTTAAAACCAAAAAAAAAATTCACAATTAAGGGAGACAAGCTACCTATTTCAAAAATACAAATTGTTCAATACAAGGGAGAGAAAAGGCAGAGCAATGTTGAGTATTGCTAAGTAACCGGGGATGTGGGCATCACAAATGTCTATCTTCGCGTCAAACAGCTTACTCATTATCTCTGTATAATGGTTTGATGGTCACTCAACTGTAACTGCGGATACAGGCATCACAAATGTCTATCTTCACGTAAAAAGGTCAAGTGATCCTAATTACCACTGTTTCTCTTACGCTGAAAATAAAAAAAATAAAAAAAAGGGAATAGAGTGTAGCCTCCCCAAATTGTCTTGACAAGGCCATTATGTGGTTTCTGTTTAACTACCCATGTAGACATCCTCCTCATAAATTTTGTGACAGTCACCCACTAAGAAAAATGGTCTCTGGCAAATGACCTTATTCAAGAGGGTCTTTTTATCATCACATGTTTTTTGTTTTAATGCATTCTTGTTGTTGTCACTTGAGAATCGGAGAATATTATTTCACAACCATTGTCGATTCTTGACGTGTCCTAAATATTTGTGGCTATGACATTTTTAATATGACTTTACCTATTTTCCATCTTACATACACATTTCATGCTCATGGCCTTGAAAATCTGTCAAAAATCCTTCATTGGCACAATTTGCAAGTGTTTGTCGACAGGGCCCAGCTCTCCTGTCGACAGGGCCCAGCTCTCCTGTCTTTTGGAACACAACGGACACCCTTTTAGGGTGGATTTCGTGGGACCCACCTTTCAAATCCTCACAAACCTTCTTTAAAAGGTCCCCACGAACCCTTCCTCCCTTTCTCACTTCCAAAAGCCTCTCTTCCTTCCTTCTCCCCAAATCCTTCCTTCTCCAGGGCGACAGAGGAGATCTTGCTACTCTCTGTGTCTCCTTCCTCCCTCTGTCTCCTTCCTCCCTCACATCTCCTCTACTTCGAGATACATCATCTGATGGCTCCACCGGCCAAGAAGATGGCCTCCCGTCGTCGTCCTCGGTCTCCCGTAGCCGGACAGGGCTCCAGGGCACCCGCCGAGCGCCGGACGAAGCACCGGGAAGACCGTCTGCCGAAGCTCATCATCCCTCACAACCTTCAACTACTCGAGTCCATGGCACCTTCACGAAGTTCGTGCAACCTCGCTACGTCGACTTCGTGTCTCTGGAAGCCCTTTTCCCGGGTTGCAGCCTCTCTTCGACATCCAGAGTTGGTCTCCATTCTGCTATAATCACAAGCGGTACTCACCCACCGCTGTGACAGAGTTCTTCAACAATCTCCGATAGACTGCTGCAGGTGATCTCTATTCCAGAGTCAAGGGGAGTTCCTTCCGAATTTCCCCTAATCTATGTTATGTTGCCTTGCAAATCCCTAACACTGGGGTAGATATCATGTCCCATCATCCCACCCCAGAAAACTTCCATACCCTCATAACTTTGCAGTCTTACGACACTACGGGTCATAAGAAACTGAATGCTAACTCTTTCCCTCCACTTCATCGTCTCATCCACCACATCTTCACAACCATCATCGTTCCTAAGGATGGTAGTCGCGAACTTGTGACTTCCGTTCACAAGTCCTTGCTCCATAAATTCTTGAATTGTGAACCCATCAATCTACCACTCCTCATGGTCTCCATCCTCCGCAGATCCCTTCATAGCTCCAAGAGGTCTATGCCATATGCATGCCGCTCACTTCCCTCTTCTTATTCTTGATATCCAAATCTAGACGCTGAGATGACTCCTCTGAAGTCTCGTAGCTCCTATGACCTCACTACTGCTCATCGGATGGGCTACAAGATGGTGGATGGCATTGTGACCCGTGACCTCAAGGGTAAGGACCAGCTATAGTTGTGGGTGATGGTGAAGATGAAGAAGATGAAGAAGATAAAGATGAAGATGAAGCTGAAGACCAAGAAGCTGAAGACTCCCAATCTGAGCCTGTAGATGGTCCGGGAGATGGTGATAGCATTGCTGCTGGTGACACCGCTACTGAGCCTTCCATCAGAGATCTCATAGCTCAGTTGCAAATTCAGATGTCCACCGACTTTGGTAACCTGAATGAACGATTGGACACATTAGACACTAGTCTTGCAGCACTGGCTGACTATCAAGTTCAGATTCAGCTCAGGCTTACTAGGCTCTCCACCCATGTTCAAGAGAATCGTCAGGCTCCTGCCTCACCTAGTCCTGATGCTGCTTAGAGGGTCTAGGTGTCTTAGATGTTTTGGTCACAGTCTTACTCTTGTCGTTTGCTTTCCAGAGTCATGTTGTTTACTTTCCTTGCAATTAGTCATGTTGTCCAATGTGCTATTGTGTGTAATGCCTATCATTTAATGCAAAGCACAATTTCTCTTCCTATTGATCTATGCATGGAATGCTTTTTTTGGATGTTGTCAAAAGGGGGAGAAATAAATTGAAAATAAATTGTGGCTCAATTTGAAAATTTTGTCATCATGAAAAAGGGGAGAATGTTGAGTTCTTATATGATGAATGCTTAATTAGAATGCTAAGCTAACAAGGCACATCTTTATTTTTGATGATGATCATTTCATGGACAAAATTGATGAATGTTAAATGATGAAAATGATGACAATGACTCTTGGATGCAAATGAAACATACATTTTAATTGATCATTTATATGTCATTATATCTCCCTAACTAAGTTCTTCAATGTAGCTGAGATTCTATTCAAGACATGTACCAAAAATAAGGTTCAAAACATCAAGAAAAACAATAAAAGCATGTACCTGTCGACAGCCAGAAAGGTCCCTGTCGACAGATAGAAACAGGCCAGTAAGGCATACTTCAGAACAAGAGTGCTTGTCGACAGCAGCAGTGTCTCCTGTCGACAGCCACCGACAGAAAAAGGTTTTTGAACTCCCTGTCTTCTGCCTGTTAGCATCTGTCGACAGGAGCACTTAGTGCTGTCGACAGACGCAGAGAACCTTCAGATACGGAAAGTCTATAAGTTACCAAACTTGGTGTTTCCAACTACCACGTCTCTCCATATGTAAACACCACTATATAAGCACCATTTGAAGGTAATCACGTACAGAAGTAGCCACCATCATAAACCCTAAAGAAAACCTAAGGAGAAGAGGTGTTGGTGCTGCTCTGTTTCACCCTGCTGTTCGAGAGAGAAGAACCGTTGTTCCAGCAGAGTTGAAGATAGTACGTCGTGGATTCAAGCTTCTCCATCAACCCAAGGCAATCAAGAGAAGGTTTGAACTCCATCCAGACGTTCTCCAGAAGAGTTCTCAATCAGGATTCATTCTTTCCACTCAGAACTCTTCCAGTTTTCACTTTTCTATTATCTGTGTGTGTGATTGTGTTTCAAGCGGCCTTGTGCTTGAATCACGTGGTTTTGAGCTGTTCTGATCGTGGTTGCACATCAGACATCTCGTGTGTGTGTGTTGTAGTCGCGAACTAGTTGAAAGCAGTCGTTTCTGCATGTGTGTGTGGACCGTGGACGTAGGATACACAAGTTGTGTACTCCGAACCACGTTAAAAATCCGTGTCCTATGGTTTGCACGTTTCTACGATAGATGTTTGGTAGGCACATTGTCTCTACGCACGTTTGATAGATTGTTACTTCATCTATTGTCAGTTCACACACGTCAAAGTTTAGTTCAAAGTTTGTTACAGTTTCTACAGTCGTGTCTTTGCAAAAGAAGGTGATAAGAATTTTTTTTAATCGGCAATAATCTATTCAACCCCCCCCCCCCCCTTCTAGATTACCACATAGGGAATTCCGCAACCTTTCAGAGTGAGGATGGAATTCGAATGACCCAAGGAGGAAAGGAAAGAGTTGGAGAAATTACATGGAAGGTATCTATAACTTTTAAGGAATAGTGGACAACTACGGAAACAAGGTGGATACAAGCAAGAGTTTATTAAAAATCGATCTTAAACCAAATCGAGAACTGAGGCGCTAAGTTCATCTGACTAGCTATATGAATTTGGGGACAAAATTCTCTTAAGGGGGGAGGATGTAGCACCCGAAAATTTTACTCATTGAAAATTAGAATAAATAAAAATAATAATTTAATATTCTCGAATTAGAAAACACATACGTAACATATAATGGCGTGGAATGCATGGGCAGATTCTGTAAAAATCATATTTCAACTCTGAACAATACTCCCTAATGACCCACAAAAGAGTTCATGCGAAGAAAAATCGGATTAGCTGAGTTTAAGCATTTTGCGACTTATTATCATAATTAGGGAATAAGTCAGATAGTTACTATTACCGGTACTAAAGTGAGTCCAAAAATAAAGTAAAAATCATAAATGGACTTCAAACAATGGTTATTGATAACCCAATGGAAAAACTAGACCAAAGAAGTCTTTTGGGCCACAAAATAATTCATGTTAAGAAAATAACCCGAATTCAGAAATATTCACTATTGGACCATGTTAGGGTAATTTTCACCCAATGGCCACCATTGGACTTCAAATCAAGCCCAATTTTTGGTTACCACCTAAAGGAGGTTTCCATATCCTTTCCATCACGAATTGGGGGGAGAAACCCTCCAAGGAGGGAAGGATACACCAATTTCAGACCCAACAGTTTCCTAATTCAAATTAGGCAAGTAAAGAGCCATACTCCTTTAAATAAGCCCCCTCTCTCCCATGGGACAAACCCTAGGGTTACTGACGTTGTGTTTGGAGTTTTTGGAGGCTGGGAAACGCAAGGAGGAGGCTTAACAAGATGCAAGTTCGTGCTCTTCCTCATCTGCGACCTGCACACGAGGTCTCCCAAGATCATCACCAAAGGTAAGTCAAACCTCGACCAAACCATGCAAGGCATATACCCTGGGAAAGAGGGTTTAGTCTAGTTTCTAATGGATCCATTTTGCCCACTTTCTATCCAGTAGATCGTGAGTATTAGGCGTTCTTCTCTAGGTGGTCAGAACTAGGTCCTTCTGGAGAAGGAATCATATTCGACTCAAAAGATGGCTCATCTCCATGACAAACTCTAATGAAACTTGTTCATGCTTGTATAAATGTGTATACATCGTGTTCTTACTATTTTCCCCAATTTTTATCTTGAGAGTTTCATGAATTAAATATTGCATGATCTTAACAGTGTACTATGCTGATTTAACTCTGACTTGTCTTACGAGTTCTACATCGTTTTGTGGAGTCATTTTCAGACCGAGCATTCAACATAGAACTTGTTATCTATGAGTCTAGTTTCATTTGGCACTAGTTTCCCCAATTTTAGTTGTCCGTGCAGAGAGTATTAGTCTATACATTAGCACTATGTAAGATTAACATAGAGAGTCACAATACATATTGTTACCCTGTCAAACAATAGTTATTTCTCGATTCCTTGTTACTGTAAATGGTATACAAAGCCCTCTAACTAACAGAAGTAGTTTCAGCTGATTTGGATCAACCTAGCATTATTTTGGAATTTACAAACACATTGTGTCAAACCCAATATCCAAGTCGGAGTTGGAAATAGGTAGAAAAAGGCAACCCAAACGTCTTATTCAGGTGGCGCCAAGTCGACACGTCGCTACCAGAACGCGACAACATCATGGTTGCGACCCATACCAAAATTCTGACAGTCTTGTGGTCTTTTTCAGAAGGAGACAAGATGATTGTCGCCTTGATGTTCAGAAGGAGATAGGCAAAGGGATACATTCAAAGAGATACAGTCTGCCTATGTCCACTTAACTGGACATAACTTTTTATATAGACCTCGGATTGATGATCCATTTTCTTTGCTAGTTTCTTCATTCAAAGGGATTCAAGATGGTATATTCATGTATGAGATTTGAAAAAGAAATCAATGAGTTATGACCTGAGAAAGTAAAGGGATGAGACTGCATTTGCCTTCTAAGTGGCATACATCTTGGTTTCCGTCGTTTTGTGTCGTTCTTTGCATGTGTGAGTTTGATCTATTCTAGGAAGGTTCTAGAAATGATATCATACATTTATCAACCCATATGACAGTTAAAACATGTTCACATGATTTTTAATTGATCTTAAGTTCTTGATCATGCTCTCTACCTGCCGATTATTCACGTTCTTGCCTTGTTACAGAACTTGCTAAATATACAATGATACTTGCTAAAATTGGTCATGCATGATTAGTGTTTCCTGATTTAGCACTCATGATACTTGCCAAGCATGAAGTTTCTATAACGGAGTTTCTATAACTGGAGTTTCCATAATCGGATTCACACACGCACTTGAGTGATTCTCATGCGTGGCATGCGTATACACTTTAGCACGATAGGAAAGCCCCTTCTTCGCGTGTAGTGAACTCTCCGTCAGATATTCCTTCTGCCGGACTAGTGACCCCTTGACCAAGGCCTCTGTAAGTCTCCTCTGACCATGGTTTCCACATGGCCGACAAGCAGGTTGTACTATTGAAGTACCCAGAAGTTGGTGTGCACTTATCTCTCTTCTCTTGACATTCTTGATGAGATCTTTCTCTTCTCATTTTGACTCTGGAGTACACCTCTATTGAACATAAGACCAAAATATTATTAAGTGTTTGGACTAAATTGAAAATACGTTGTTATGCTGCCAGATTGAACTTTTGAACTATCACCTCAACTATCGTGACATTATTGAACTCTTGTTACTAGCCATGAACAATTGTGTGTATCTACATTTGAAATTAAGTGAGATGTTGATCGGGCATGGGAGTGTTCAAGGGCTATAGTCTATCCCCAATGTCACAGAGTCATAAATATACTGTTAACCAAGGGGTATAATGATTACTGGCGTTGCATCTGCACTCGGAGTACTTGCTTGTTGAATGCTAAATACATAAACCACATACACGTGTCCTAGTGTGCATTCTAAGTTGGCATAGATCCCTAGTGCACATTAGTGTCTTCGTGCCTGATTACTGTTACATGTTAAAATTTCTTGCTCATGCATGCTTGCTTTCATGCTAGTGAAATGGCCAATCTTGTTACATGCTATCTTGTCCTTGCTCGCTAGCATATTGCTAGACCTTTGTTCAATATATCTTGAGATCTTGAATACAACCTTCTTGCTAGACTGATCTTTACATCTCTTGATTATACTATCTTGCTGATACACTATACACGTGTTACTACCGTTGTTTTAAATTGCATTGTACATATCATGTTCATACCTTCTAGCTTTTAATTGTTAAATACGTATACCATTGCTGGAAGATGTAAATCCTACTAGGCGAGTGCGCTCATTACCTACTTTCCATCCTTTCAGATGATCAAGATATTGAAGACGTAGAGAAACAAGACTATACTGGGGATGAACAAAGTGAAGAGTGCTCTCCCAGCCTTAGTATTGAAGTCTTATTATCTTTGTATTATAGTTTGAGAGAGAGAGAATAATGTAGTAGGTGTGAGAATAGTGAGAATAGTATGTTATTTTCCCTTTTAATTGAGTTTTAGTCATGTAGTTCGATTGAATTGGAATATGTACTAGTTCTCATTTTGAAATGAAATAAAGAGTTTGAGTTTTATTATGAGCACAAATAGTTGTGTTATATGTGATTGCTCACTAGAGGCTTATTTGTCAATTGTTCACGTCTTAATGCTCAAATAAAATTTTCCACTGCCATGCTTTGGGACGTGACAGTACCAGCAGGCTTGGGATTTTGTATCCTATCATGGTTGTCAAATAACCCCTCTATTTAGTCAACACACACAACACGACAACCCATGGTCGAGTGTCCTCTAGACAAATGTGTTCCGGCCTAGCCCTCATGTAGTGGACATGAAGGTCTATTTTCCTCCTACTCGGACGAGGAGTAGGGTCAGAAGGATTGCTAGTTTGAAGACAGAAACTGGGTAAATCGTGTGTGAATGAAATCTCAAATAGAGCGGTTAGTTGAACCTACAATTGAAGAAAAGAGAAAATATAGAAAAATAAATGAGTCAAAATGAAGAATAGGGGCATGGTAAAGAGTGGTAGCACAGTTCCCCCAGGGATGCCCTTGAGCCCAGTTGTACGCATGCCCCAAACAAAAAAGAAACTAATGACCACAAAGTCTCAGGACAACAGATGGAATCCACATGAGTTACACCCTAACCAGTTAGCAAACCAGCATCCCGAGAATCGATGCTCAGTCTTACCCATATATCTTCCGACCCTCGCTAATGGCTCGAACATTACCTTGCTAGGTCTGTGTAGGAACAATAACAACTACGGGTAATCAACCCAAGGGGTAGCTAAAAACAAATGCACACTACACTCAGGGGTTGTTTGACAATAAGAGGAAAGGAATGAGATTCTTGGCCAATCACTCAAGTCAATCACAAACAATGGACGTTTTGATATTTGTTGTGACAAACTCTTATGGACGTTGGGTGTGGAGAGAGAGGTTAGAGAGAGAGGCTCTCGGTTTTTCCGCCTGCTAGGTGGTTGCTGGGGGTTGGCCGCCAGCCTTGTGCTGGCGGTGTTTCCTTAGCATGGGCGTCATGGCGTCTCCTTTTGTTGGTGGGGAGGCTTCGCAGAGTTGGTGAAGGATGCATCCATGTTGGGGCGGCGAATATATGCTTAGATCATCTCAGAAACCAAGCCGCCTCCACTAGTTAAGATTGGAGTAAAACCTCCTGGTTACACTGATGCTGGCGAACCGGCGGTCTTCTTTTCCCTGGAAGAGGTTAGTAGATCTTTAGTCCCTCTAAATCTGGCTGTTATTGTGAGATGTGCGTATGGCAGGTGCTCGATTCCGGACTTTAAAAACTGTTTATCGTAAAGACTGGGCCTGAAAGTTGATTTTATTGTGAGTGTTTTGAACCAACGTCACCTTCTTCTTCGGTTTGAGGAAGAAGAGGATTATCTGAAAGTTATATTGAGGAGAAGTTTATATATTAAAGGCCTGTTGTTCAGATTCTTTAAGGGGATGCAACTTTGATTTCAACGGTGATCCAATGGTTATGCCAATATGGTGGGCTTCCCCATGCTTCCTGTTAACTACTACTTCCAAGATTTTTTAAAGTCTATTGCTGGGAATCATGGCCAAGTACTATTAATACATGAACCAACTCAGGCTCCTACTCAAACTCATGAGGCGTTTGTTTGTGTTGAACTTGATATTGCTAAACCTCTCGACCTGAGAGGTTATGGATTGGTTGTGGGCAAGATAGCTTATGGCAGAAAATTAACTACTATAGGGTGCCGGCTATTTGTGGGTTCTGTCAAAAGCTGGGTCATGTGGATTCAGAGTGCCAAAGGAAGTTGAAGGACACAGAGGTTGTGAATGGTCTCGAACCTAAACAACAGGATCCTAAAAAGAAACATAATGATATGGTTAAAAAAACTTGGCGTCAGAAGGATTTCACAAATGCTCAGGCTGTTCCTACAATGGATAAAAATGTGGAACTGTTGGTGGTTAGTGATCCTCCTGTGAACGTGAATGCAACTTCATCATCGGAGTTATCAGTTCCTGTTCTTCAGGAGGTGGGTGCTTGTCATAAAACTGTTTCACACTCACAATGCTCTACAAGGTATGCATGGGGTGGTTTCTGAGGAGAGCTTGGGCTCTAAAAAAGTTTCAGTGGAGGTCATGGCCTCTGAGATGCAGTTGAATCAGGAAACGGAGGTTTGCATCCAACCCATGTTGCAAGGCTTGCATGAGACCACGATGGTGGTTCAACTTCCCCACAACTTACGGCAAGAGTCTGTTCTGGTGGTCTGTCGGTAGCCGGAGCGGGGGTTTGTCTGGTGACGCCAGTCGGAGAAGAAGCTGCACTTCCAACTCTACCATTCCAAAGTTAACCTCCAGAATCTATTTTGCAAGGGCTGCTTACCTGGCTAACACGGATATATTTTCATGCCTGCTATGGGTAAATATAAGAAGGAAGGCCAAGTTGAGAAAGTGGGTGCCAGAACTCGCTCTAAGGCGAAGGCGGTGGTGGCATCTTCTTCTGGGTATTCGCTCATGAACCCATCCATATTATATTGGAATGTTAGGGGTATCGCGAACCTAGCTTCTAGGCGTTCACTTAAGAGAGTGGTTAAGATGAATAATGTGGATCTTCTGGCTATCGCTGAACAGATGGTTCCTATGAAGAGAGCGAATCAGCTACGTACATATCTTTGCATGGATTCGGTTATTGGGAACAGTAGTGATAATGGAAAGATTTGGATTCTCTGGAGGAACTTACCTTTCCAAATGGTGTATTGTTCTGACCAGCAAATCACGATGGCTCTGATGAAGGATAATAGTGTTTCCCTTTTAATAACAACAGTCTATGCTTGTTGCCATGCGGATAGAAGGCGACTTTTGTTTGATGAGCTTTTGAATTTTTCTAACTCTATGGATGTCCCTTGGTTAGTTGGGGGAGATTTTAACTATGTGTCCCTTCCTTCGGAGACGAAGGTGGAAATTCTGTTAACTTGCTTGGCATGATGGACTTCAATGCATTCATTTCTGGTGCGTCTCTGATGGATGTGGGTTATGCTGGTTCTAATTTCACTTGGTCCATAACTGTACTAGTGCTGCTTCTATCACGGCTAGATTGGACATATTCCTTTGCAACTCGTCTTGTGGAGATATCTATCCTGGCCTTCAGATTAGACACCTCCCTAGAGGCCCCTCAGACCATGCACCTCTTATGCTTTCGGTATTCCGGCTACAATCTCTACTGCCAGATTTATCTTTCTTTCCATGTGGTGTTCTCATGAGTCCTTCAAGCAAACTGTTAAGACAGCATGGGAAGCTCCAATTGAGTGGCACTATAATCCTTTTGTAGTTCTGCATATGAAGCATAAGGCGATTAGATCAGCACTCCGAATCTGGAACAAGGTTACCTTTGGAAATATTAATGATATATTAATGAATATTAGGCCTAGCCATGCATGAGGCGTTCGATGCAGATCCTTCTCAAGAAATTGTTCTGCCTTGGGTGCAACTATGCTAATTTAAGAAAAGCCATTAATTGTGTGGAACTCATCTGGGCTCAAAAAGCTAGGATGCAATGGTTAGACAATGGTGATAAGAATACGGCATTCTACCATGCTATGGTTAAAAGGAAAGGAAGGCGTAACTCTATTCATAGACTTTAGGTGGCGGGTTCCTGGACTGAGGACCAGGACGTTCTTAAGAAGGAGGCAGCTGACTTCTTCGGTTCTCTTCTTCAATCTTCAGCTCATGATATTGATGAATCCCTTCTTCACATCATTCCCACTTTGATTACTGAAGATTAGAATTGTTTTCTTACTGTTGTCCCCATTGAGAATGATATTAAAGAGGAGGTGTGGAGCTTGAATGCTAACAGTGCCCCGAGACCTGATGGTTTCACTGGCCATTTTTTCACTACATGTTGGGATATTATTCATCATGATGTTGTGAATGCGGTTCTGAGTTTCATCCAAGGTTTTCCTATGCCTAGAGGGGTGACTTCTACCTTGATTGCTTTGACTCCTAAGATTGATAATCCAGTTTCTTTTGGGGATTATAGGTCGTTGAGCTTATGTAATTTCTGCTACAAGATTGTCTCTAGAATTATTTGGGATAGGTTGACCAACATTCTCCCTCACATTATCTCTAAGTAACAAGGGGCGTTTGTCAAAGGCAGGCTTATTCTTGATAATATATCACTTGCTACACAACTGATCAAGGATATTAATAGAAAGGTTAGAGGTCACAATGTTCTTTTAAAGCTGGACACCAAGAAAGCTTATGACAGTTTGGAGTGGGAATTTCTTTTTATAGTGATGAAAAAATTTGGTTTCTCCCACAGATTTATTTCTTAGATTGGTATGTTGATTAGGAATTGTTGGTTTTCTTTTCTGTTCAATGGCTCGCCTACTAGCTATTTTCACTCAACCCGGGGGCTACGACAAGGTGATCCCATCACCCCAGCCCTCTTCATAATCATGGAAGAGGCTCTCACTAGAGGTATAAAAGACATGGTTCACACGGATCATCTCCTTCCTTATGCTGGCCCAAGAGCTATTCAGTACATATCCCACCTCCTGTATGATAATGATACCCTCATTTTCCTTAATGTGGGGATTCACAACGTTAATGTAAGGCACCCAAATTTTTTTTCATTTTATATTATGCATGTGGTAGTTACTTGTTATGTATATAGTGTGTGTATTAAATTTATGTATATTCTAATTATTAAATTGTTCATGTGCATATGCATGTATATATATGTTATTTTCCGTAAATATAGGTAATTAACTAATCTTGTACATGTTGTACTAATTAAAAACCATGTGTTTTATATTTAAGTAATGTTGTGCATAGAATATGTGAATATTGCTATACATTTATGAGTTAATTTTCTATGCATGTAATGTGTATAAATGTGCATGTTGAATCGAACTATTGATGTACATATTGTATTTATCTATTTCATGCATAATGTATGTAATTATGTTGTGTACTTGTGTGTGTGTGTATATATATATATATATATGTCAATTTAAGTGTGCGTATGCAAATTAATTATTATTGTATAGATTGTTTTATTTAACTTTATGCATATTGCATCTTAATAGTAATGTGCATATACTGTCTAACTATTGATGTGCATATTATACTACTTATTCCATGGATATTCTATGTAATTATACTTTGTACATATGTATATATGTATGTTTATCTTATGCATGTGATATCTATCTATTTCTGTACTCATCAAATTGTTTAGTGTATATCGTACTTAAATAATATTGTGCATGTTGTACTTTAGTAGGTTGAGCATATGATAGGTAAGTACTGCTATATATCTTGTAAGTGCACGTAAGGTTATTTGTGCATGTAATATATTTAAATGTGCCGTGTTATCTAACTATCGATGTACATGTTATATTTATTTAAACCCATGCATGTTGTATATAATTACGTTGTGTACATACATATATTTTATTTGTTTTGTGCATATTATCCTTAATTACATTAGTACAAATTATGTTTAAATAATGTATAAAATGCATGTAGTTTATATGGTGAATGTATGTTTAATTATTTCTATATACATTAAATTGTTGTGATGTAATTATACATTTATTTTGATGTATGACTCTGTTCTGGCCAAGATGCCTAGTTGGCAGCAACATGCCTGGCCGCTGACTGCCTTGGCCAGAGGAGTTGGCGTCCAGATCGATGGACGCCAACCCCCTATTGGCAGCAACGGAGGTGGACGCCAAGTTCCCAGTGTTGTGACGGTTTCTGATTTGGTAACACCCACGTTTCTCCCAGTCCCAGTTTAGGGAACCCATCTATAATCGTAGGAGACCTACCCTAATGCGTACCCAACCTACCCAGCTATATAAAAACACCTTGGTTCTGCCGGATCATGTCTTTTGGTCTTTGTGAAACCCTAGAGCCTTTGTGGAGAAAAGTTGTTCTTCGAGGAGCTGGATCCGGCGACTGGAAGGGTTCTCTAGAGATCTGCACTGACTAGAGAATAGCCGATACATAGAAGAAGCATCCCCAACTTCGAAGATCAATCTACATCAACAGAAGGACTAGATCTGGAGTGGTTTTGAGCACCTTCTTGGCTAGGCCGAGGATATCTTCTTGAATTATTTGATCTCTGTGGATTATTTGGAGGAAAGTAACCTATGGATGTAAACCTTACTCATGTCCCCTAAGTCTTAGCATTTTTCAAGAATTTTTCTCGTGTCTTGGAACCTCCAAATTTCCCTTACAATTGTGTGCTGTCTGCATGGTCTGTACACAAGAAGTTGGCGGCCACATATTGTGCTGCAATGTTCTGTCTTGGCGGCACCAGAGTGTGCCATTTACATAGTTGGCGACACACACTGTGCCGCCAGTTCCTTAGAGTTTCAAACAATTGTTGTTTGACATCTTTAAAGAGTTTAATTTACTTATGGGTATGTGTGCATACTGTAAAAATTATAAGTGGTCAAGAACAGTCAATAGGTCATATCATGAGGTTGTACTGAATTTTTGTGATTTGTGTTAATTATTAAATTCTAATATTGAACTGTGAGCATAATATGACCCTATTTAATCTGTGTAAATAAATCTATTGTGAGTTAGGGTTTCATAATATTTTCTGTAATCATGTAATGACTGTCTTTAAGCATTGGCACTGTTAGGTTTGACTATTATATCGTAATTTCTACTTAAGGGAAATTAGTGATGAATGTACCTGTAATCTGTTTTAATTGTTATAATTAGTTTCCAAACTCGAAAAATCTGAAAAATTGAACAAGCCATATGTTTCCTATGTATATCCTGTGATAAAAATTTGGATCCATTTTGATTACAGCAAGCATATTCTTAGTTAAACCATGGAAAATAGTCATAATGAGCATGTTAAATTTAATCATGTGTGATTCAATAATAACAACATGTCTAGGACTGTGATATGAGTTATTTTATTACTGTGAATGGTTAGTATCATGTTAGATCAATTGAAGCATGTGCAATTGTTAAATAATACATGTAAAATGATTAAATATTACATATGAAATATGTAAACATGTGATAAAATATGATAAAGTGACGTGAAAATTGGGCCAAGATTGACATTGCTGCCTTAGAGGTTTGAGAGCTGTACCATAGTAAGTCCCTATGGAAGGCTCAACGTTTGTGAAATATATCCTAAGGGCATTAGGATGAACCCTAGAAGTGGACAAGTACCACTGGATACGGTGGAGAGGGCTTCTCCCGCTCTGTGCAGTTACTAAGATTCGCCACTAGTTGCCCAGGTGGCGGGTATGTGTCAGTGATGTGATGTGCTATGTGATATATGTTATGTGATATGGGTGTGTGCGTCATCTAGATGGTAGTTAGGACTATGTGTCACGGCAACTTAAGTGATAAGA
Source organism: Colocasia esculenta (assembly GCA_014218235.1). Taxonomy (NCBI): domain Eukaryota; kingdom Viridiplantae; phylum Streptophyta; class Magnoliopsida; order Alismatales; family Araceae; genus Colocasia; species Colocasia esculenta. Next base: position 50,831,031 of record CM024758.1, read on the forward strand.
TGTGAATAAAGTGTAAAGTGACATGTGAATGTGGCACGTGCTAAGTGCAAGTGATGTGATATGTGATAAGTAAGAGTAAACGATGTGAAGAATGTGTAAGATGTGTAAGGGAGAGTAATGTTAATGAGAGTATGATTGCATGTGAAACCAAGGTAATAAGGCATATACCCATATCATTCATAATGTTAATATGTTAGATGTGTAATATTATGTTTAATATCATGTTATATAGTTCAATAACATCTATGTAGTATGTATGTGAATATGTGTATGTAAACATGTGAATTGGGTCAATGTGAAAGATGAGCATGTGAAATTGTTAAATGAATAAGATAGCCTGTGAACAAATGCAAAACCTTGTAATTGTATTTGATTCATGTCAAAACAGCAAGCAAAGTGTGATTATGATTGTGATAAATACATGAAAGAATGTCTAAGTTCCATGATAGACATGCTATTCACCTAGTACATATTCCATTCTTAATTGTATAGGTTACCAAACCGATTTGATATGTTTTAAAACCTTCATTATGTTTTATAACATATGATATCATGTGTAATTGTGAATTATTTATATTAAAACAGCAACAAAATGTGAAATTAAATATGAAAAGTGCACGTGAAATATGAATAGATATCATGCTAGGTTGCTCCTTACTTTGTGCTTAAGTCCATGCTCTAGTTGGTAGAGTTGTACCATAAAATGGATAATGCTTGGATTGTTAGAAACATGTGAAATGTTAGGTGAGGAAAGCATGTATAGGTGTATGTTGTTATCCATGATTTTATATGAGCATGTGCTAGTTAGGAACGTGTTTGGATGATTCATGTGTAGTAAATTATTTAAGCAGGTGCCATGTAAATCATTATGGTTTAAAATGAGCATGTGTTTTTTCTTTTTTGTTGGTAGCTTAACATGTGTGTGATATATGTAAGGTTGATCTTAGATTGCTTGCTGGGTCTTTTAGACTCATACTTGCTTCGGCGTACAGGTGAGACAGGTGTTTCCATATTGGAGGAGGGCTTAGCGAAGAGCTTCGTCGAGCGCGAGGAGTAGCATTTTGTCGATTCCACTATGTCGTTGTACTTCTCTTTCATAGTTCGAATAATGTTATTCATATGGACAATGTTATGGACAATGTAGTTCTTTTGAAATTGTAATAATTAGACATTGTCATTTGACTCATTGCTATATAGACTGTGGAATGTGTGATGATGATGGAATGAAGATAAGTCTTTCCTTTTATTCCCGTTGTACTCATTGTATTCATGTACATATCAACCTATCGTTAGTGTTTGGGTTATTATCCCACTGTAATGACGCCTTTGTACCGATTAGGATTGGTATAATCGTACCGGTATGAAGAGGGTAGTTACATTAAGAGATTAATGGTACATTAAGAGATTAATGGAATTTCTCAACATGTATTCAACATCCTCAGGGCACACGTTAATTCTGCGAAGAGCTGCTTCATGATAACTGACAAAGCAAATGCTCAAGCATTAACATAATTAGAGAGGCGACGGATATAAAAGGCAAAGCGGTCCTCTTCTGTACCTTGGTGTTCCTCTGCGTCGTGGCAGGGTGCTTGCTTGTGATTTTCCACCCTCATTCAAAAAATAATTGTAAGCTTGCATCATGGATACCAAGACTTATCTCTCAAGCGGGGAGAGTCACCCTCATAAATTTGGTCCTTGCTTCCTTACCGTTCTATCTGGCTGCTTCTTCTTCCATTCCGGTCATAAGTCTGAACTATATAGACAAAACTTGTGCTGTATTTTTTTTGGAATAGCTCTGATGGTAAGAGGCGTCACCACTGGGTTTGCATGGTCAACCATTCAGCATCCCATGGCTGAGGGAGGCTTGGGGGTTCGCAGTATCAAGCAGGTTCAAATTGCTTAGCTATGTAGTCTATTTGGAATATTCATCATGGTTCATCCTTCTAAGCTTTGTATGCCAGGAGACGGTTATAGTCTGACAAGAACTTTGGCCGAATGGGTATTTTCCTATAACTTGGAACATGCTCAACCTCTTGTCCATGACAACACTAGAGGATTCATGGGAATGGGTAGAATATTGACATTTTATCGTGCTTGCTGGGGGATAGTCCCCTTGCTGAATCGTTGGATTCTCCTTATGAAGGGGCAGTGCTACTGTTGATGAGGTCATATCTAATCCTCATCATCATATCAGGTCCATTCTTCCTAATGGCATCCTCTAGGGGTTCTACTTAATGAGGATGAAGAAAATGAGTTTGGATGCCCTCTTAGGATGGGAATTTCTCTGTTAATTCTGCCTACATCTGGTTCGCTCTGTGGGTGTGAAGCTATAGTAACCCAATTTTTTAAGAAATTTAAAAATTAAAAAAAAATACATAATTAAAATCTTGATAATTGGAAATCAAATAAAAGAAACAATTAATTAGAAAACCAAAGAAAAGAAATTAAATAAAAACCCATCAAATGAACATAGTAATGGCTTTGTTAAATGGCCCATTAGAAAGTAGTGGGCTAAAAGAGGTTTTAAAAAGGGGAATAATAGACAAATATCCAAAATTCGTAACTAAAATATTACTTAAATCAAAGAGAGTATTTAATGCATTTAAATAAGTGGGTTGAGTTGGATTTGGAATCCAAAACCTACCTCAATTGCTTGGCCACGAAATCCCCTCTCTCTCACCCAATTAGGAGATCTCTTACTTTAAATGGGGAGAGGAAAATAGGAAACTCGGAATTAAATAGGAATTAGACTTAAACTAGGAAAGGGAAAGAGGAGAAGCTTAATACTCTCCTAAACCTCTCATGGCCGGCCCTAGCTTGTGCCAAGAGTTGCTGGACCAAGAATAAAGGACAGGAGGAGAGAAATTCGCGGAGAGAAGATCTCCCAAGTTTTTCCCCGACTTCTTCAAGTTCTTGCCCTAGAGAAGAGAAACACTAAAGGTAGGCATTCTCACGAGCATAACCATGAAGTTTTTTTTTGTAGGATGTCTCATCTGTCAGGAAGAAAGCCCTTTAGTTTCATATTTTTCCATCGAGTAAATCTCTAGTTCTAATTCTCAATGTTCGGTGAACTTCATGACCCCGAACCCTATTATTAAATTCATATCATCATGTATACTCATCCTCATGCCATGATTTTTATTGTAAGGACTGACGGATGTTAGGCTTCTTTAGCCCTGAAAGCCCTAAATTCCATCCACCATGTCTTGCGAATTAAATCTTGCATCTCAACTATTTCTAGTATTCTATCCTCCATGTTTGATCTGATTAACCATGTCAAAACCATGACTGTTACCAATTCCTAATACTGGGATACTATTGCATGTCTGGATTCATTTGCAGCTTGTTTCATGATTTTTCGTCACTTGTACAACTAGTTCTATATTTTTGAATCTCTTTGTGTCAAGAAGGAAACCCTGGACCGTAGTCCAAGACATGTCTGCTTCCTGTTAGACTCGGGCACAGAACATTAACGCGACGACCCATAGGCTGCGTTCAGTGTCTCGTTGCAATAGTTTGCCAGTCGTGTCTTGAACGCGACAGGCATCGCCGTCGCGATCACTGTGCCTGGCCTGATCGACTCGTCACGACCCAAACATGCCCTGTCGTGATCTGACTACCTGTCATGACCGACCCGTCGCGATCCATCAAACACCTATCGCGATCTACCCTGTACCCGTCGCAAGCCTTACTGGGCTGCGTCGTGTTCACAGGATTTTGTAGAAAAACCCCTGATTTGAAATGCTCTAATGTCTATTGTGCTTATACCCTTTAATCCCAGTTATACCCGCAGTAATTTCACTTAATATAAATTGAACATTTCTATGTGATTTAAAATACATACCACGACTAATTTCCATCTATGATTTCATGTCACCATGCACACCTTTGAAACCAATCGAAATATGGCCTAATGCTTGAACATGTTACATAATATATCAGGTAATTTATGTAATTAATTGCCTCATGCTTAATTTCTACGTGTGTACATTTTCCGCGATGTTTTGAAACACCTATCTTGACGCTCCACTATTCTAGAACTCCAATAGAACGTCAAGCATTTATTTCTATATATACACACTCTCTTGACTTGGACGAACTCTTTGTCAGATATTCCTTCTGCCGGACTAGTGAGTCTTGTTCAAGACCTCCGTAGTCTCCTCTGTCCATGGGTTCCCAATGGTCGACGAGCCGGTTGTACCCTAACACCTATGATACCCCTTAGGGATCGATATGATCCAACGGCTATTAGAAGCTTGCTCTTATCTTGATGATGCCGGACCTCTAGGCCTGTACTTAACATGGCTAGTGGTAGGTCGTGAATTCCACCTGACTGCCAACCACCGAGTGCGCGTGTTTTGCAACTGTTACTATCACTTTTTTACTCGACATGATACCTACAATGTCCACTAGCTCTCATCTATACTCTCCTTGCTCATCTATTCACATTCTCTCTACTATCTCGTCTATTCTTCAGTGCTCTCATCTAATTCTTGGTACTCTATATTGGCCATTGACGGATTGTCTAAGAGATAAACCATATAACCAATGCTTGGCAATATATAAAGGGCCCGATCTGGTCCTGGGATGTGCGCCTCGAAGTGCTAGTGCCCATGGGAGTTGAATGATCAGAGTTGTTTGGCATTACACTCGACTGCTATCTATCTCGACTATCTAAATGACAATAAAAAAGTGTTATGTTCTCTTGTTGTCTATTGACAAAAAGGTGCTACACTATGCTTGTTGTGCTACTGCTATACTTATTTCTATTGTGCTATTCCATCCAGCTATTTTTGAGCTAATCCTGACACTGGTGCTATTTTTGGAAAGTATATATTTGGAACTTTTGCAAATTCGATCATGCACTATCCTGCTATCTTTCACCATACTTGACTTTCTCACGCTATCATTAGTTACTCTGCCTTTAATTCATTATCACTTAAAGCCTGCTTGACTATTGAGATTTAAGTCCTACTCAGTATTACCGCTCACCATGCGTATTTGTCGTTGTGTTCTCAGGTAAGACCGAGGATGAACTATACACTCAAGAGGACGGGAACGACCAGGAGTGATGTCACGAGTGCCCTAGTGTCCTAGTACTATGATAGAGTCCTAGTTTAGTCCTTTGCTTTATTTCAATGTAATTGGGCCCAATAGATTGGCTCTGATATTAATGGTTGTAACTAGACATTTGAAAGATCATTAATGAATGAATTTATTTTAGTATTTATTCTTGTTCAATGGTTTGATGTCTAGTCCTCGCTCTATACCCGTTTTCTTGCAACTGCCTCGCGTTTCGATATTCCACGTCGGGGCGTGACAGAAGCGCTACGCGTTAAATAAAATTTGGCATACTTGTTTTTATAGAAGAAATTCTTTATTTTGTTAGAAACTCCTCAATAGAGCAGTTCCTGTGGATCAAAGAATTGCTGAAAGTGGTATTCAAATGGCTTGTTCTTGCTCTTGTTGTACATTTCCTAAACATGAGGATTACAATCACCTTTTCATCAATGGCGACCTGGCATCTTCCTTGTGGAAATGGTTCTTACCGCTCACTCATGATAAGGTTCACCTTCACAGCCATATTACTATGAGAGTTTAGAGCTTTCTTTCAGTTACTAATACTGCCTCTCCTATGGGTTTTGTTTCTATTCACTGTCTCATTCTCATGCTTTGGGAGATCTAGAAGGCAAGATGTGGGTTCAGATTTGAGAAGAGAAGATACTCAGCTAGTGCAGTGATTAATAGCATCAAATATATGGTTGCTCATTCTATGTATAATATTCAGTTTAAAGTGGCGTCTTCACCTCAAGATGTGTAGATCTTACAACGATTTGGCTTCTCTCCCAACTGCTCTTCCAAGCAGTTTCATCTCATTCGCTAGATCCCGCCTAATATTAACTATGGTTTGATGTTGATGGAGCTAGCAAGGGTAACCCAGGTGACAGTGGGGGTGGTGGTTGTATCCGAGATATGAGGGGAACTGTTTTTGTGGCCTTTGCTCATTATTATGGTTCAGGTAACAGTGTAGTCACTGAAGCCAGAGCTCTTTGCGATGGTCTCCGGTTGGTTGAGTTTCTTGGCCTTCAGATTGATATGGTTAACTCAGATTCTTTAGCACTGGTAAACTCCCTAAAATTGGAAGGAGTCCTTCTTGGTAGGCCTATCGCTGGTGGCGTGAAGCTTACTCTATGGTGCAGAAGAACAATCTTATGTATGGTCATGTTTATCGGGAGGCTAATCAAGTGGCAGATAGTTTAGCTAGCTATGGTTGTATGTCCAAGAAGAACTCGGTCTTTTGGGGGTCTAGTAATTTGCCTCACATGTGTAAGGACACTCTTGTCTTGGATAAAGCTGGTCTTTTCATGTTAGATTACGATGACTGGCTAGTCTGCTTGTATCTATATTTTTATGGTATATATTTGGCCTAGTTTCTGTCTGGTGGAGTGATAACATTCACCCTCTCTGGGGGAGGGTGCACTCTCCTAGACTATGAACCTGAGTGTCACGCCCCGACGGGGAATATCGGAGCGCGAAGGCAGTTGCAAGTGAACGGGTATAGAGCGAGTACTAGACATCAAACCATTGAACAAGAATAAATACTAAAAGAATTTCATTCATTAATAATCTTTCAAATGTCTAGTTACAACCACTAATATCAAAGCCAACCTATTGGGCCCGATTACATTGGAATAAAGCAAAAGACTAAACTTCAAACCTAACTACTACAATGCTAAATATAGCAATAGGACGCTAGGGTACTCAAGACATCACTCCAAGTCGTTCCCGTCCTCTTGAGTGTATGGTTCATCCTCGGTCTCACCTGAGAACACAACGACAAATAACGCAGGGTGAGCGATAACGCCCAGTAGGACTTAAATCTCAGGATCAAGCATGCTTTAAGTGTTTAATGTCTTGTAAAGCAGGATAACTAGAGAGAATAACGAGAAACATATAGAAGTACTGGTACACGATAACGAGAAACAATTAGCACAATGCACGAGAGTATAGCACGACAAGTGTTGATATCGGATTGGCCGTATAACAAGATAACAAGTAAAGTTGCACAACAGTGCACAAGTCACGATAGCAAGTGTTGGTCGATATTCTTTCAACCATGAGATTCAAGTAAACCAATAATTGACGGTTTGATTAATTGATTGCCATATATCAAATCTTGTGTGTTCATGCGTTAGGTGTATGCCATCACCCAGATCATTAGACCCCCGCGAGTTATAGCCTTTCAGGTGCTCCTCCCAAGGATCAGACCGGGCCCTTATAATGTTGCCTAGCATAGTCATATTTTTTATCGTAGACAATCAATTTAATGGCAAAATAGAGTACCAAGAAATAGATGAGAGTACTAGATGAATAGACGAGATAGTAGAGTGGACATGAATAGATGAGCGAGTAGAGTATAGATGAGAGCTAGTAAAGTATAGATGAGAGCTAGTGGACATTGCACGTAATGCGATGAGTAAATAGGAGATAGTAACAGTTGCACAACACACACCCTTGGTGTTGGCAGTCAGGTGGAACTCACGACCCTACCACTGGCCTTGTTATGCACAGGTCCAAAGGTCCGGCGTGATTTAAGACGAGTGAATCTCTAATAGCCGTTTGGATCATATAGATCCCTAAAGGGTATCATAGGTGTTATGGTACAACCAGCTCGTCGACCATGTGGGAATCCATGGACAGAGGAGACTTATGGAGGCCTCGTACAAGGGTTCACTAGTCCGGCGAAAGGAATATCTGACGGAGAGTTCACCACAAGCCAAGTAAAGTGTGTTTATAAAAACAGGTGCTCGACGTTCTAGAGGAATTCTACAATAGTGGAGCGTCGATATCGGTATATAACCCAAGCAAGAAACGAATACAAGTCCTTTAAAATAATAGGGCAATTAATATACTTTATTGCAATAAATTACCAGATACATTATGAGATATTTTATGCCAGATTTCAGCCATATATGGATGGTTCATGTGTGTGCATGTGTAAGAGAATTCATAGATAGAAAAGAAGTCGTGAATATGTATTTTAAAGCATTCAATATAGCTTCAATTTAAAATAGGGGTTTTTACTGCGTATGTGACTGTTAAAAGGCGTGAAGGCGACGTAGGCCAGTAAGGATTGCGACAGGGGTAGGGCAGGTAGCGACATGGCCTGCAAAGGGTGGCGACAGGGCTGTTTGCTCAGGCGGCCAGAACGCGACGGGGTGTCCTGTCGCGTTCAGAACGCGACAAGAAGGGCGTCACGACAGGCTTGAGACTGCGACAAGGGCATGAAGGGAACGCAACAGGTTCTGGCAGCATATAGCGACGCCAGGTCTGTCGCTATCTGATCGCGACATAGGTACTGTCGCGACGGTCTTGTGAACGCGACCTATCGGGCCGTCACGTTCACAGGGTCCGTGCCAGAGTCCGACAGGGAAAGGACAGGGCATTGGATTGCGGGCCAAAACCCATCCTATTTGACACAGGGTGATTCAGAAAATTTCAACTAATTGTATAGTCAATGAAAAATCATGAAACCAGTTGCTAATTAAACTAGACTTGTAAGGGTACTTCCAGTAAATCGGTATTAGAGAGAGAGCAGGGTTTGAACATGGTTTGAACATGAACAATAACAAGTAACATAGAACATGACACAGAGAGCAATATTGATTTAATTCGAGCAACATGCTCAACAAAAATTAGGGCTTTCTGGGGCAAAAGATCCCTATCAAATGAAGTATTTACAGCAAAAATTTCGTAGCATGGGATCAAGTATGCATAGAGATTTTAATTAAACATGATGTCTCGGGGTTATCATGTTTGCAGATCTTCAAAAGTCAAGAACAAAAGACTGGCTCGATGAAAAATTATGAAACAAGAGGGCTTTTGTTCCTGGTGATTGGAACTACCTACAGACGAGTTTATTTGGTTTTGCTTGTGAGAATGCATACCTTTGACTCGATCTATCTTCTAGGGCTTAGAACTCCAAGAACGAAGGAAGAAGCTTGATGGATCTTCTCTCCTCGATTTCTCCTCCTCCTTGGCTTCTTCTCCACGTCCAAGACCCTTTGCACGAGCTAGGTTCGGCCATGAGGATTAAGAGGTGTATTTATATAAACACAAGTTCTTATTCCTACTACTACTCAAATTCCTCTTAATTCCGAGATTTCCTAACTCACCTTTCCTCTCTTGCTTTCCAATCTCTAATGGGTTAGGATAGTATCTAAATTCGTGCTAGACTATATGGGGTAGGTTTAGGAATCCAATTCCAACTCTAATTGCCACTTTTATTGCTTTAATAACCCCTTTCCAAATATGATATAATTAAACTCCTAATTTATGGTATTTTCTTATTATCTCCCCTTGCAAATTCATATTTTTGACCCAATAAATTCTAGGGGATCCATTAAGCAAAGCCCATTACTCTTTTCCATGTAATGGTTTTATTTAATGCTCTTTTCATTTAAATATCCATTTAGCTAGGTTTTAATTATTTATTTTTTTATTTTTATTTTTCGCAAAATTCAGGTTGCTACATCCTCCCCCCCTTAAAAGAATTTGGTCCCCAAATTCATATGACCTTACGGGAGAGAATGGCTTACCGAATAGATCCGGGTAGTTGCGTCTGATAATTCCTTCTGGTTCCCATGTGGCTTCTTCCACTCCGCGGTTATTCCATAAGACCTTCACCACGTGAATGGGATGATTTCTGAGTGTTGTACCTTCCGGTCCAATTTCTTGATCGGCTTCTCTTCATACGTCATGTCCTTGTTTAACACCAGATCATCATGGCGAATGACATGTGTAGGATCGTACACATACTTTCTAAGCATGGAGACATGGAAGACATTGTGCACACTTGCCAAATTTGGCGGCAAGGCCAGTCTGTAAGCAACTTCACCAATCCTTTCAAGTACTTCGAAAGGACCAATGAATCTTGGACTAAGTTTCCTTTCACTCCGAATCTTTGAATACCACGGGTAGGAGATACCTTCAATAGCACATGATCTCTTATTTGAAATTCCAGATCTCGTCTTCTCTTATCAGCATAGCTCTTTTGTCTAGACTGAGCAATCTTGAGTCGATCTCGTAATCTGTATATCCCGGGTTGTACTTTGTACCATGTCAGGTCCTAACCATTGTTGTTCTCCCACTTCATTCCAGCACACAGGAGATCTACAATTCCTGCCATAAAGTGCTTCAAATGGTGCCATTTTAATACTCGCTGGCAACTGTTGTTATAGGCAAACTCAATCAAGGGTAAGTGTTCACTCCAATAACCCTTGAAATCTATAATGCAGGCTCTTAACATGTCTTCTACAATTTGATTTGTCCTCTCAGTTTGCCCATCAGTCTGCGGGTGAAAGGGAGTACTAAAATTAAGCTTCGTACCAAGGGCAGTTTACAGACCTTTCCAAAAATGAGAGGTGAACCTTGGATCTCGATCTGAGATAATAGATGACGGAATACCGTGAAACCGCATGATCTCCTTGACATATAATGCAGCTAGCACCTCCACAGACCATGTGCTCTTTATGGGTAAGAAGTGAGCAGATTTGGTCAACCGGTCAACGATGACCCATATGGCGTCGAGCCCACCACGAGTCTTGGGTAAACCCATGATGAAGTCCATGCCAATGCTTTCCCATTTCCATTCCGGAATATCAAGTGGTCGGAGTACACCCGCAGGGCGCAAGTGTTCTGCTTTTACTTGTTGACATATGAGGCAATGAGCTACATGCTCGGCTACTTCCCTCTCATATTCAGCCACCAAAATGTTCTTTTCATGTCTTGATACATTTTGGTACCTCCTGGATGAATAGTGTACTTAGTTTGATGAGCTTCATCCATTAGTTTCCTTTTTAGGGCTTCGTTCTGGGACACAAGTTCTCCCTTGGAATACTAACCTTCCATCTTCAGTCATGGCAAAATCCGGTCTGTCCGCTAAGGTTCCTTGACACGAACCAAAAATGGATCATTGTCCTGTTGCATCTTGATTTCCTCCAGCAGATCGGATTGGATCTTGAGATTGGCAATCAAAACAGATCATCCCTATGTTCAATATTTAAGTCTAGCCTCGCGAATTGTTCAAGTAACTGCATCTCGCCAAGTACTAGACTTGAGATAGATGCCATTGGCTTCCTACTAAGGGCATCAGCCACGCGCGTTCCCTTACCTGGATGGTACTGGATGTTGAAATCGAAGTCCTTTAGATATTCTAACCATCTTCTCTGCCTCATGTTGAGTTCTTTCTAGGAGAATAGGTACTTTAGACTTTTATGGTCTGAGTAGACAGTGAATTGCTCGCCATATAGATAGTGTCTCCAAATCTTCAAGGCGAAGACCACAACAGCCAGCTCGAGATCATGTACAGGGTAGTTGACTTCATGTGTCTTCAGTGTCTTGAAGAATAGGCGATGACCTTCTCCTTTTGCATGAGTACACATCCTAGCCCGATTCCTGAGGCATCGGTGTAGCAACCCAAAAAATTTAATACTTAAAAATTCGAAATAATAATTTCTTTAAATCGAAAAATAGAACATGCGTACCATTATCATATGCACAAGAATACATCGGAAAATTCCTTAAAAATTATAAATCAATCCCAGACATTATTCCTAAGTGTTCCACGTAGAAATTCGTGCAACGAAAAATCCGATTGGCCAAGCGTATGTCACAATGGACCAATTATCCAAATTAGGAAACTAAGTCGGAAAACCGTTAATACGGAAAGATAACACGCCATAAAAACAACGAACATGTCGGAGAGACTTCCAACATCATGAAATGATTATCCATTATCGGGATTGGACTAATGGACCTCTCATAGTCCATAAATAAAATCAAGTGAGAAAAATATAATAAAATCCGTAACTCTATTATTCTCTAATTAAAAAGGGAAATCCCATAAGATAAATTCCAATAAATAATGAGTTTTTATAAATGGACAATATAAAATTTATTGGGCCAAAATAGAGATTTATAAAAGAAGAATAATAGGAAAATACCCTAAATTCGTAACTAAATTATTACTTAAATAGAAAAGGGGTATTTAAAGTATTAAAAAGGAAGTTTGAGTTGTAATTGGATTCCTAAACCTACCCTAATGGGTTGGCCACGAATTTAGCTCCCATCCCAACCAAATAGAAGTCCTCATGCTTAGAAAGGGAAGAGAGAATAGGAAATTCAGAATTAATAGGAGTTAGAGTCCTATTAGGAATAGAAAGAGGAGAAGCTTAAATACTCTCCTAAACCCTCATGGCTGGCCCTAGCTCGTTCCAAGGGATTGCTGGACCAAGAGGAGAGGCCAAGGAGGAGGAGATTTCGTGTGGAGAAGAACCTTTCAAGCTCTCAACCCCGTTCTTCAAGTTCTAGCCCTAGAAGAGGAAATCGAGTCAAGGTAGGCATTCTCACGAGAAAAACTAATGAAATTTTGACTGTAGATTGTTCCATGCATCAGGAACAAAACCCTCAAATTTCATAATTTTCCATCGAGACAATATTTTCTTCTTGAATTTCGAAGTTCTGCAACTCTCTTGACCTCGAACCCTCTTCATAATTCTTGTTCTCCATGAATACTAAATCCCATGCCTTGAAATTTTTATGGGAGATACTGATGATCATTAGGGAACTTTTGCCTCTAAAAGCCCTAATTTTTATCCACCCTATCTTGCAAATTAAATCGTTCATCTCAACTGCTCACTGTGTCATGTACTCCATATTTGACGTGATGAAAGCATGTCAAAACTCTATCTATTGTCCAATTCCTATTTACTGTAAGTACTCATGCATGTCTAGATCAATTCAAAACTAGTTTCATGATTTTTCATCGTGTATACAAATAGTTATGATTTTCTGAACAACCCTGTATCAATTTGATTCAAGTTGGCCGCAATCCAAAGCCTGGTCTGATTCCTGTCAGAGCCAGGCGCAGACCACCAGATTGCGACAGGTCGATATGTCGCCTTCTGGGTCTGATTGCGACCGTCCACCTGTCACTTTCTCAAGCCGTCGCGACGCTTTCCTTGTCGCTTTCTGAATGCGACAGTACCTACGTCGCTTTTTGGCCTTCTGTCCTGGCAGCCCTGTCGCAACCCTTTGCAGGCCCTGTCGCTACCTGCCCTACCCCTGTCGCAATCCTTACATGCCTATGTCGCCTTCACAGGATTTTGCATAAAAACCCATAATATTTATTGCTCTCACTTTCTACAATATTCTTATGCCTTTTTAACAGTCATACACGCAGTAAAACACCGTCTTAAATTGGAGCTTTATTGAATGCTTTAAAATACATATTCACGACATCTTTCTATCTATGATTTCTCTCACACGTTCACACACTTGAACCATCCAATATGGCTTGACTTGGCACAAAAATCTCATAATGTATATGGTTAATTTATTGCAATAATGTACATTAAATTGCTCTATTTTAAATGAACTTGTCTTCGTTTCTCGCGTTGTTTGGGAATACCGTACCGACGCTCCACTGTTCTAGAATTCCTCTAGAACGTCGAGCACCTGTTTTATATACACACTTTACTTGGCTTGTGGTGAACTCTCCGTCGGATATTCCTTTCGCCGGACTAGTGAACCCTTGCACAAGGCCTCCGTCAGTCTCCTCTGATCATGGATTCCCACATGGTCGACGAGCCGGTTGTACCCTAACACCTGTGATACACCTTAGGGATCAGCAAGATCCAAACGGCCTTAGTTGCTCTCGTTCTTATCTTGAATCACGCCGAACCTCTGGACCTGTGCATAACGAGGCCAGCGGAAAGGTTGTGTTCCACCTGACTGCCAACACCGTACGCGCGTGTTGTGCAACTGTTACTATCGCTCGTTACTCGACGTTTCATGTGCAATGACCATAAGACCTCTTCTATACTCTACTCTCGTCTATTCATATTCACGTTCACTCTACATCTTCGTCTCTCTGTCTATTCATCTAGTACTCTCTTGTTACCCTTTGAGCTGTGTAGCTCCTATCGTTTGTACTATTTCATGACTGTCTAGCGTATACTAGGTCTTGTGACTCTACTGTATCAAATGCATACTGTGCAGGGCACGGAGAGTGTCCGAGGGGCTCCAATCTAGTCCTGGGGGCAGAGAGCCACCCGAAAATACCTGCAGGGGCTATTGACGGTGTTCTGCATTGCACCGGTTCTGACTATACTGTATTATCTAGACATCTGACTACTATCCTTTTAGTCTGAGGAGTTCAGACGTACTGTGATATTACTGTGCTATCACAAACTGTTATACATTAGTCTGAGGAGTTCAGACATAATGTACTATCATGAAACGCTACTGTCCTAGAAGTGACTACTGCCGTATTCTACCAGTGCACCGTTGTGCAACCATACAGCTATCTCGTTACACGCTATCTCGTTACACACTATCTCGTTACACGCTATCTCGTTACACGCTATTCATCATACGCTACTTGCTCTACTTGATACTCGCTATCTTGAGTTACTGTGTGCTATCGCGACTTGATCACATTCAAAGTGCAATTTACTCTTTACATGACCTCCACTATCATCTCTCTTTCTATAAATGTCGCTTGCTATTCTTGACAATATCGTTACTTGCTATTGTTGTTAACGTTTTCTATCGTGACTTGACTTTAGTCATCGTGCTATACTTGATCATCTACTATTTGAACCATGTTACTTGTGCTATTACTTCTCGACTTTACATGACTCTCTCTATCATTAGTTACTCTGCCATTTAATGCATTATTATTTAAAGTCTGCTTGAGCCTGAGATTTAAGTCCTACTGGGCGTTATCGCTCACCCTTCGTTATTGTTATTGTGTCTCAGGTAAGTCGGACAATGACGTTATACGTACCAATGGACAGGACCCGAGTGATGAGTGACCTGGAGTCAAATGACGAAGTTACCCTAGCACCTGGAGTCTAGTAGTGATTGTTTTAGATTTCTTTTCAAAGTAATGATGTCATTGAGCCTTATGTGTGGCTCTGAATTAGTGGTTGTAATAGTCTTAGTGATTTTATAATGAAATAAAGAGTTTATTCCAATTATTGTTTATTAGATGCTCCGATGTTTGCGAAAGTATGCGCAATTGTCGTTACCATACTCGTTGTTCGCGTCTCCCTCCGATTTATTCCGCTGCTAATTGGAGGGGCGTGACACATAGTGTAGACAGAGAAACCTTCTCCCTCTATTGGCAGAGCGAGAACGGGGCTGAGGTAAGGCAGTTTTGAGAGTGAGAGTTGGAACTCTTTCACACTCTTTACTCCAGGAGTAGGGATTCTCCTTTCGTGTCAGACGCGTGAGTGGTATGGCGATCTTAGAGAAGTCCTTATGAACCGCAGTAGTATCCAGCCAGTCCTAAGAAGCTTCTGATTTCGGTGACGTTGGTTGGTCTCTCCCAGTTGAGTACAGCTTCGACTTTGGAGGGATCAACAGAGATGCCGTCCTTTGATATGACATGGCCCAAGAAAGACACTTCTTCGAGCCAGAACTCGCACTTGTAATTTTGCATATAGTTTGTTGTCTCGTAGGACTTGCAGTGCGGTCTTAAGTGTTCTTCATGATCTTCCTTGGTCTTTGAATATATGAGGATATCGTCGATGAAGACGACCACAAATTTGTCAAGGTATGGCCGATATATGCTGTTCATGAGTTGCATAAGGCTGCAGGAGCATTGGTTAGACCAAAAGGCATAAAAAAATTCGTAATGTCCATACCTGCTCCTGAAGGCCGTTTTGAAGATATCGTCATCCTTGATCCTCATTTGATGATAACCAGATCGAAGGTCGATCTTGGAGAAGTATTGGGCTCCAGATATCTGGTCGAATAGTTCATCGATCCTAGGCAATGGGTACTTGTTCTTGATGGTCAATTGTTGAGCTGACGATAGTCGATGCATAGTCTCATCGACCCATCCTTCTTCTTTACGAATAGCACAGGAGCTCCCCATGGTGAAGTACTAGGTCTGATGAACCCCTTTTCTAGTAGTTCCATCAGTTGCGCCTTCAATTCCTTCAGCTCGGCAGGTGACATCCGGTACGGTTGACGCGATACCGTGCGGCTCTAGGAATCAGCTCAATGGTGAAGTTGACATCTCGTTCAGGGGGAATCCCTGGCAGGTCTTCGAGGAATACATCTGGGTAGTCATGTACTATATGTATGTCCTCTATCTTGGAACCCTTCTTTTCCACTACTACGGCTGCTAGGAAGGCAATACAACCTTTCCTCATCATGTTGTGGGCTTTTATGGCGGAGACTAGAGACATCCGTCTCTTATGTCTAATCCCAGAGAATGCCAATTCAGGAAAGTCACTAAAGGTAACCTTCCCTTTCTTACAGTCGACACTTGCCCCATATGTGGACAACCAGTCGGCTCCAAAATTACATCATAGCCTTCCATGGACATACACACCAGGTCGGCTTTTAGGTTATGGTCTCCAATCATTACATTGGCAGATGGGAAATATTGTTCAGTTTCTCCTTTTCCCCTAGTGGCGTTGTGACAGAGACTCACAACCCATCGATATAGGTTTAGCATTCAGAGTATCAGCAAAGTTTTGAGATATAAATGAATGGTTGCTCCAGTATCAAATAAAACGAATGCTGATAGAGAGAAAACTTGAAGAGTACCTTCTACGATTCCACCCTCCTCGGTGGGCTCCACTTCCTGGACAGCTTGCAGTCGGCCAGCTTCTTTTGCCCATTAGGGCGTTTCTCTTTCTCCTGCTCCTTCAGCACAGGGCACTCGGAAATGCGATGATTGTGATTCGCGCAGCGTAGGCAAGCGCCTGCTTTCCTCCAGCACTCAGCAGTAGTATGACCAGGTTTGTCACAGTGCTCGCACTTGGTCTTGTCGGTGTTTGGGGTAGTAGGTATCTTGAACTTCCTTTCTTGATTCGGCCCTCCCATGATGTTAAACGGCGGCTTCTTGTCATTTGTGGGCATTGAGGAACCCGATGCTGGTTCCTTCTTGACTAGTCTACCCTTAATGCGATCGGTAAGGTCGGTTGCATCCTCGAGCAGCTGTGCCTTCTTTACCATCTCGGCATAAGTCTAGATGTCGAGTGGAGCAACTTGTGTAATATATGAAGGCTTGAGTTCATTAAGAAATCTCCTCGCCTTCATCTTTTCTGTGTTGACCAGATGGTTGGCATAATGCGCCAATCGGGAGAATTGCGCTTCATACTCTGCGATCGTAAGGTGCCTCTGTTTCAGTGCAGCAAACTCAGAGGCCTTCCTCTCCTGGATCCTTTCAGAGAAGTATTTGGAGTTAAAATGCTCCTTGAATTCTGCCCAGGTGAACTGTGCATCGGCCCTGGTGGCCTCCACAGACTCCCACCATGCACGGGCGTCCCTTTCTAATTGAAAAGTTGCCAGTAGTAACTTATCACCATCCGCGCATTGCATGATGCGGAAGATGCGTTCTACCTCCTTCATTAGTTTTTTGCCTCGTCGGATCAGTAGTCCCACTAAATGGGGGCGGGTTCAAGTTGCAGAAATTCCTATGCAGATCTCCTGCTCCTTGGTTTCCACGAGCTCCAGCAGCCTGAAGTAGAGCTTGAGTGAGCTGCTGGATAGTTTGTTACATGTCACGGAGTTGTGCACGCTCGACTGCCATTGCTATGTTTAAGTTCCTTCAAAAGAGAATTTTAATGTAAGATATCATGATTGTACTAAGTTGGTGTGTGTGAGAGTTTATTTTAGCTAGTTACCCTTGGCTCTAACCTCAACTCACATAGGTGGATAATTGACTCTAGTCGAGGCAGGTTAACCTAGATCATCCTATACTTAAGAATAACCTAGGCTCTGATACCACAAAACTGTCACGCCCCGACGCGGAATATCGGAGCGCAAGGCAGTTGCAAGTGAACGGGTATAGAGCGGTACGAGACATGAAACCATTGAATAAGATAAATACTAAAACAATTTCATTCATTATAATCTTTCAAATGTCTATTACAACCACTAATATCAGAGCCAACCTATTGGGCCCGATTACATTGAATAAAGCAAAAGGCTGAACATCAAACCTAACTACTACAACGCTAAATATAGCAATAGGACGCTAGGGTACTCAAGACATCACTCCAGGTCATTCCGTCCTCTTGAGTGTATGGTTCATCCTCGGTCTCACCTGAGAACACAACGACAAATAATGCAGGGTGAGCGATAACGCCCAGTAGGACTTAAATCTCAAGATCAAGCATGCTTTAAGTGTTTAATGTCTTGTAAACCAGGATAACTAGAGAGAATACGAGAAACATATAGAAGTACTGGTACACCGATAACGAGAAACAATTAGCACAATGCACGAGAGTATAGCACAACAAGTTTTGATATCGGATTGGCCGTATAACAAGATAACAAGTAAAGTGCACAACAGTGCACAAGTCACGATAGCAAGTGTTGGTCGATATTCTTTTCAACCAAGAGATTCAAGAAAACCAATAATTGACGGTTTGATTAATTGATTGCCATAGATCAAATCTTGCGTGTTCATGCGTTAGGTGTATGCCATCACCCAGATCATTAGACCCCGCGAGTTATAGCCTTTCAGGTGCTCCTCCAAGGACTAGACCGGGCCCTTATAATGTTTCCTAGCATAGTCATGTTTTTTATCGTAGACAATCAATTTAATGGCCAAATAGAGTACCAAGAAATAGATGAGAGTACTAGATGAATAGACGAGATAGTAGAGTGAACGTGAATAGATGAGCGAGTAGAGTATAGATGAGAGCTAGTGGACATTGCAGTAATGCATGATAAACAAGCGATAGTAACAGTTGCACAACACGCACACTTGGTGTTGGCAGTCAGGTGGAACTCACGACCCTACCACTGGCCTTGTTATGCACAGTTCCGAGGTCTGGCGTGATTTAAGAAGAGTGAATCTCTAATAGCCGTTTGGATCATATAGATCCCTAAAGGGTATCATAGTTGTTATGGTACAACCCTC
>CM024758.1:50850082-50908689 GCA_014218235.1 Colocasia esculenta
AAACAAGGCAATTCGACTATAATAAGCAAATAGCAATGTAATTCGACTTCTGAGAAGACAAGGCAATTCGACTCTAGTAGTCGAATTACTGAGATTAGTTTCTAAAGCATTCGACTGTGGCAGTCGAAGATAATAGTCGAATCAAGAGTTGGATTTTGTAAGGCATTCGACTGTAACAGTCGGGGTCATCAGTCGAATCAGGTATAAAGTTGTGAACTTATAAAATTTTCAAGATTGTTTGACTTCGATTCTGAAGGAGTCGGATTTGATAGTCGAAGCTAACAGTCAAATTTAGTAGGACATAGAGAGTGTCTGTGGACTTATAAAAAATTATAGTCCAGAAATGTATCTATATGATTTTTGTGATATGTAATTATTATATTTGCTTTGTAGAAAGTTTATTTTAAAGAGTTTTGTCATAGCAAAAACAATAAATATTTTAATTTAAGAAAATTCTTAAATTCCTTAGGGGTAGTTGCTCAACACAAAGTGTGTGTAAGTGTCATGAAATTGTAGAGAGAAAAGATCATGTGCATGTATTTTAATCACACATAATGTTTTATTTATATCAAGTGTAATTTTCTATGTGTATGACTGTTAAACAAGGGTAGAAGCACTATGGATAGTCAAGACTTGCTGAGACAGGGGGTTTCATGCAAAAACCCAGATCGTGACGTACCCTAATGAGGGTCGCGACGGGGTCACCTGAGATCGCGACGGGGTCTTGTACAGGTCGCGACGGGGTCGTTTGAAGGTCGCGACGGGCTCGTTAGATCGGGCAGTGGATCGCGACGACAGGCCCTGTCGCGATCAGATCGCGACAGCAGGCTCTGTCGCGATGGCCGTATGAACGCGTCCTATCAGGCCGTCGCGTTCACAGGGTATGTGCCCGAGTCCTATAGGGAGAGTACAAGGCATTGGATTGCGGTCCTGACTTACCCTATTTTGACACAGGGTGATTCAGAAAAACATATCTAATTGTACAAGCGATGAAAAATCCTGAAACTAGTTGCGTATTGATCTACACAGGCATGGGTACCTACAGTAAATAGGAATTCGAAAAAACAGGGTTTCGACATGCTTTGGTCATATGTATTCATGAAGAACATGGAACAGTACACAGTTAGGGTAAAAGAATTAATTCACGATGTAGGGTTGATGAAAATTAGGGCTATCAGGGGCAAAAGACACCTAACATCCATCAGTTTCTGTCAAAATCTCATGGCATGAGGACGAGTATGCATGAAGATATGAATTTAAGAAAAGGGTTCGGGGTCATGGAGTTCACAGAACTTTGAAAATTAAGAATAAAATATTTGCTCGTTGGAAAAATATGAGACAAGAAGGCTTTGAATCCTGAGGTTTAGATCAACCTACAGACGAAATTGATTTAGTTTTTCTCGTGAGAATGCCTACCTTTGGCCAATTTCCTCTTCTATGACTAGAACTTGAAGAACGAGAGAGAGAGCTTGAGAGAGACTTCTTCCCACAAAATCTCCTCCTTCTTGGCTCTCCTCCTGGTCCAGAAACCCTTGGCAACGAGCTAGGGCCGGCCATGGAGCTTTAAGAGAGTATTTATGTCTCTGGGTTTCGATTTCCTAATAGGACTCTAATTGCTATTAAATTTCGGGATTTCTTATTTCTCTCCTCTTCTAAGCATAAGAACTTCTAATTGGGTAGGATGGGAGCTAGATTCGTGGCAAGCAACTAGGGTAGGTTTAAGAATCTAAATCCAACTCAAACTTCTTATTTAATGCAATAAATACCCATTTTCCAATTAAGTAATAATTTAGTTACGAATTTAGGGTATTTTTCTATTATTTCTCTTTTAAAAACCTCTATTTTGGCCCACTAATTTCTAATGGGTCTATTTAATAAAGCCCATTACTTCTTTTCATTTAATGGATTTTATTCAATTCTTTTTTATTTAATTTTCTAATTACTTTTATTTTTTTTATTATTAAATTTTTATTTTCCGAAAAAATCCAGGTTGCTACATCCTCCCCCTCTTAAAAAGAATTTGGTCCCCAAATTCATATGATCGTAATGGAGGGAATGTCTCACCGAAAAGATCGGGGTAGTTCCGTCTGATGGTTCCTTCGGTTCCCATGTTGGTTCTTCCACTCCGCGGTTATTCCATAAGACTTTAACCACGTGGATGGGACAGTTCCTGAGATGTTGCACCTTTCGTTCTATTATCTTTATTGGCTTCTCTTCATATGTCACATCCTTGTTCAACACTCGCTTCTCGTGGCGAATGATGTGTGTAGAATCATATACATATTTCCTGAGCATGGAGACAAGGAACACATTGTGTACACATGCCAGATCCGGTGGCAACACCAACCGGTATGCAACCTCACCAATCCTTTCGAGGACTTCAAAAGGACCGATGAATCTGGGAGACAGCTTTCCATTCACACCAAATCTTTGAATGCCACGAGTAGGTGACACCTTTAAGAATACATGATCACCGACTTGGAATTCTAAGTCTCGCATCTTTTTTGTCAGCATAGCTCTTTTGTCTAGACTGAGCAGTCTTAAGCCAATCTCTAATCACCTGAATGTCCTATCTTGTTCGTTGTACCATATCCGGGCCTAGCCATTGCTGTTCTCCCACCTCATTCCACCATGCAGGAGATCTATATTCCTTCCGTAGAGTGCTTCGAACGGTGTCATCTTAATACTCGCCTGGTAACTATTGTTATAGGCGAACTCAATGAGGGATAGGTGCTCGTTCCAATATCCTTGGAAGCCTATAGTGCAAGCTCTCAACATGTCTTCCACTATTTGGTTGGTTCTTTTAGTTTTCCCATCAGTTTGTGGATGGAATGCGGTACTAAAGTTGAGTTTAGTACCCAGTGCACCTTGCAGTCCTTTCCAAAAATGAGATGTAAATCTCGGATCTCGAACCGAGACTATGGATGATGGAACTCCATGTAGTCTTAGAATCTCTTTGATATATACGACAGCTAGTACTACTGACCAGTTACTCTTTATAGGTAGAAAGTGGGCAGATTTGGTTAGTCGGTTCACAATGACCTATATGGCGTCGAGTCCACCACGAGTCTTGGGTAAACCCATGATGAAGTCCATGCCAATGATTTCCCACTTCCATTCCGGGATGTCTAGTGGTCTTAGTACACCAGCAGGGCGCATGTGTTCCGCCTTTACTTGTTGGCAAGTAAGGCAGTGTGCGGCATGTTCAACTACCTCTCTCTTCATGTTCGACCACCAAAACATTTTTTTCATGTCTTGATACATTTTGGTACCTCCAGGATGAATAGTGTACTTCATCTTGTGAGCTTCATCCATTAGCTTCCTCTTCAATTCTTCATTATCGGGGACCCATGTCCTCCCTTGGAACACCAGTCTTCCATCCTCTGTCATAGCGAAGTCCGGTCTTTCAGTTAAGGTTTCCTTGTTGCAAACCAAGAATGGATCGCTATCCTGTTGAGCTTTGATCTCATCTAATAGATCAGATTGAATCTTGATATTGGCAACCAAGACTCGATCATCCCTATGTTCAATATTTAAGCCTAACCTTGCGAATTATTCTAGTAGTTGCATCTCGCCAAGGACTAGACGTGAAACAGATGCCATCGGCTTTCTACTAAGAGCATCAGCCATGACATTACCCTTGCCTGGATGGTATTGGATGTTGAAGTTGAAATCTTTTAGGTATTCTAGCCATCTTCTCTGCCTCATGTTGAGTTCCTTCTGGGAGAATAGGTACTTCAAGCTTTTATGGTCTGAGTAGACAGTTAACTTTTCACCATATAAGTAATGTCTCCAGATATTCGACACGAAGACCATGAAAGCCAACTCTAGATCATGCACAAGGTAGTTGACTTCATGCGTCCTCAGTTGTCTTGAAGAGTAGGCAATGACCTTCTCTTTTTGCATCAATACACACCTTAGCCCAATTCCTGAGGCATCAGTGTAGACAGAGAAACCTTCTCCCTCTATTGGGAGAGCGAGAATAGGTGCTGAGGTAAGACAATCTTTAAGAGTTGCGAAACTTTTCTCACACTTTTACTCCAGGAGTAGGATTCTCCTTTCGTGTCAGACGCGTGAGAGGAATGACGATCTTGGAGAAGTCCTTGATGAACCGCCTGTAGTAGCCAGCCAGTCCTAGGAAGCTTCTGATCACGGTGACATTGGTTGGTCTCTCCCAATGAGTACATCTTTGACTTTGGAGGGATCAACTGAGATTCCATCCTTTGAGATGACATGGCCCAAGAAGGACACTTCTTCGAGCCAGAATTCACACTTGCTAAGCTTTGCGTACAATTTGTTGTCTCGTAAGACTTGTAGTGCAATCTTTAGGTGTTCTTCGTGCTCTTCTTTGGTCTTTGAGTATATGAGGATGTCTTCGATGAAGACGACCACGAACTTGTCAAGGTATGGCCGATATATGCTATTCATGAGTGCATAAAGGCTGCAGGAGCATTGGTTAGACCAAAGGCATAACGACGAATTCATAATTTCCATACCTGCTCCAGAAATCCGTTTTGAAGATATCGTCATCCTTGATCCTCATTTGGTGATAGCCAGATCGAAGATCGATCTTGGAGAAATATTGAGCTTCGGATATTTGGTCGAATAGTTCATTGACCCTGGGCAATGGGTATTTGTTCTTGATGGTCAGCTGATTGAGTTGATGATAGTCGATGCATGGCCTCATCGATCCATCTTTCTTCTTGACTAATAGCACCGGTGCTCCTCATGCGGAAGTGCTCGGTCTGATGAACCCCTTCTCTAATAGTTCCATAAATTGTTCCTTCAATTCTTTGAGCTCGATAGGTGACATCCGATACGGTTGTCATGATACCAGGACAGCTCCAGGGATCAACTCTATGGCGAAGTTGACATCTCGTTCCGGGAGAATCCCTGGCAGATCTTCAGGAAACACATCGGGAAATCCTGGACTATGTGGATGTCTTCTATCTTAGAACCCTTCTTTTCAACAACTATGGTTGCTAGGAAAGCAACACAACCTTTCCTTATCATGTGTGGGCTTTTATGGCGGAGATTAGAGACATCTGTCTCTTATGTGTAATCCCAAAGAATGCTAATTTAGGAAAGTCACTAAAGGTAACCATCCCTTTCTTATAGTCGACACTTGCCACATATGTGTACAACCAGTCGGCTGCCAAAATCACATGATAGCCTTCCACAAGCATACACACCAGGTCGGCTTTTAGGTTATGGTCTCGATCATTACATCGGCAGATGGAAAGTATTTATTAAGTTTTTCCTTCTCTCCTAGTGGCGTTGTGACAGAGAGCTCACAACCCATGGATATAGGTTTGTTGTCAGGGTATCAACAAAGTTTTGAGATATAAAGGAATGAGTTGCTCCAATATCAAATAAGACAAATGCTGATAAGGAGAAAACTAGTAGAGTACCTTCTACCATGCCACCGTCCGTAGCGGGTTCCTCATCATGCAAGACTTGCAGTCTCCCTGTTTCTTAAGCGCATTAGGGTGCCTCTCATGTTCTTTCAGCAGCGGGCAATCGGGGATGCGGTGCTCGCGACTTCTGCAACGCAGACATGCGCCGACTTTCTCCAGCACTCGTCAGCGGTGTGCCCTGGCTTGTCACAGTGCTTGCAGTTACTTTTTGTTGGAGTGTTGGAGACTGGGATCTTGGGTTTCCTTTCTTGGCTGGGTCCCTCTGTGATGTTGAAGTGATGCTTTTTGCCATTGTTTGGCTTAGCAGATGATTGACCAGAGGTCATTTCTTTTTTCACGAACTTCCCTTTGATATGATCGGTGAAGTCCATAGCATCTTCCAGCAGCTGAGCTTTCTTCACCATTTCGGCGTAGGTCTGGATGTCGAGAGGTGCTAGTTGGGTAATGTAGTGAGGATTAAGGCCGTTGAGGAAGCGCTTAGCCTTCATTCTCTCCGTGTTTAATAGGTGTTCAGCATACCTTGCCAGTCTAGAGAACTGGGCTTCATATTCGGCCATAGTCAAGCTCTGCTGTTTTAGAGCGATGAATTCCGCAGCCTTCCTTTCTTGGACACGCTCCGAGAAGTATTTGGAATTAAAAGCTCTTTGAACTTGGTCCAGGTGAACTGACCATTATCTCTGGTCGCTTGAACAGACTCCCACCAAGCACAGGCGTCTTTTTCAAGTTGAAAGGTGGCTAGTAGCAGCTTATCCCCTGCTGCACATTGCATGACACATAAGATTCTTTCCGTTTCCTTTAGTCAATGCTCGGCTTCATCCGGATCCATGGATCCACCGAACCTTGGTGGGTTCAGACTCCGGAAGTACGATGTAGGTCGCTTGCACCATGATTGCCACCTCCTTGGGTAGCTTGCACAATTGCGCGCGTCAATTCTTGGATAGTCTGTTGCATGCCCCTCATTTGAGCACGTTCGGCCAGTCATCTTTGTTGCTTAGTTCCTAAAAAAATAATACTTATTGTCATGATATTGATGTGAATTTTAATTCGTGCATGTGTGAGTTCATTTTAGCTATTTACCCTTGGCTCTAACCACAACTAACATAGGTAGGTAACTGACTCAAGTCGAGGCTGGTCAACCTAGATCATCCTATACTTAAGAATAACCTAGGCTCTGATACCACAAAACTGTCACGCCCCGACGCTGATATCAGAACGCGAAGCAATTGGAAGTAAACAGGTACAGAGCAAGTACTAGATATCAAACCATTGCACAATGGATAATACTAAAAAAAATTCTTCTCATTTATAACTTCCAATTTATAGTTACAACCACTAATATCAGAGCCAATCTATAGGGCCCAATTACATTGAACAAAAAGTAAAAGACTAAACTCAAACTACTAACTTAACTATTATAACTCTAACATAGTACTAAGACACTAGGGTGCTCATAACATTACTCCTGGTCATTCCCGTCCTCTTGAGTGTATAGTTCATCCTCGGTCTCACCTGAGAACACAACGACAAATAACCCAGGGTGAGCGATAAACCCAACAGGACTTAATCTCAATAGTCAAGCAGGCTTTAAATGATTAATGCATTAAAAGGCAGAGTAACTAATGATAAAGCGAGAGAGTCAAGTAACGTAAGAGATAGCATGATAGCACATGAACGAAATATCACGAGTTGCCAAATATAGCACAAGTGTCGAGTATAGCACAAAATAGCATCATGGCCATAGCACAAAATAGCACAAAGTATAAGAATATCACAATGAGTATAGTATAGCACTTTTGTCAATAGACAACGAGAGAACATAACACTTTTGATTGTCATTTAGATAGCCGAGATAGATAGCACTCGAGTGTAATGCCAAACAATCTAATCATTAATCCCATGGGCACTAGCACATTCGGGCGCATATCCCAGGACCAGATCGGGCCCTTTATATATTGCCAGACATTGGTTATATTGTTTATCTTTAGACAATCAGTCAATGACCAATATAGAGTACCAAGAAATAGATGTGAGCACTAGATGAATAGACGGGATACTAGAGTGAATGTGAATAGATGAGCGAGTAGAGTATAGATGAGAGCTAGTGGACATTGCACGTAACACGTCGAGTAATAGGAGATAGTAACAGTTGCACAACACGTGCACATGGTGTTGGCAGTCAGGTGGAACTCACGACCGTACCACTGGCATGTTAGCACAGGTCCAGAGTCCGACGTGATTCAAGATAAGAGAAAACTTCTAATACATTTGGATCATGTTGATCCCTAAAGGGTATCATAGGTGTTAGGGTACAACTGGCTCATCGACCATGTGGGAATCCATAGACAGAGGGACTTACGGAGGCTTTCAATAATGACTCACTAGTCCGGCAGAAGGAGTATCGACGGAGAGTTCGTCCAAGTCAAGAGAGAGTGTATATATAGAAACAAGTGCTCGACGTTCTAGAGGAATTCTAGAACAGTGGAGCATCGATAACGGTATTCCCAAAACAACGCGAGAAAATGTACACAAGTCTTATTTAAAATATGGCAATTTAACTACATAAATTACTAGATACGTTATGAAATATTTTCATGCCAAATTAAGACATAATGGATGGTTCAAAGTTTTGTAAGTGTCATGAAATTGTAGAGAGAAAAGATCATGTGCATGTATTTTAATCACACATAAATGTTTAATTTATAACAATTCTAATTTTCTGTGTGTATGACTATTAAACAAGGGTACAAGCACTATGGATAGTCAAGACTTGCTGAGACAGGGGGTTTCATGAAAACCCAGATCGCGACGTACCCTAATGAGGGTCGTGACGGGGTCAACTGAGATCGCAATGGGGGGTTGTACAAGTCGCGATGGGCTCATCGGTTCAGGCAGACAGATCGCGACGGGGTCGTTTGAAGGTCGCGACGGGCTCGTCAGATCGGGCAGTAGATCGCGACGATAGGCCCTGTCGCGATTAGATCGCGACAGCAGGCTCTGTCGCGATGGCCCTGTGAACGCGGCCTATCGGGTCGTCACGTTCATAGGGTCTGTGCCCGAGTCCGACAGGGGAGTACAGTGCATTGGATTGCGGACCTGACTTACCCTATTTTGACACTGGGTGATTCGGAAAAACATATCTTATTGTACAAGTGATGAAAAATCCTGAACTAGTTGCGTATTGATCTACACAGGCATGGGTACTTACAGTAAATAGGAATTCGAAAACAAACAGGGTTTCGACATGCTTTGGTCATATGTATTCATGAAGAACATGGAACAGTACACAGTTAGGGTAAAAGAATTAATTCATGATGTCGGGAAGATGAAAATTAGGGCTTTTAGGGGCAAAAGACGCCTAAAATCCATCAGTTCTTTCAGTCAAAATCTCATGGCATGCGACGAGTATGCATGAAGATATGAATTAAAAAAAGTGTTCGGGTCATGGAGTTCACAAGACTTTGAAAATAAAGAATAAAAGATTTACTCGATGGAAAAATATGAGACAAGAGGGCTTTGAATCCTAAGGTTTAGGTCAACCTACAGACGAAATTGATTTAGTTTTGCTCGTGAGAATGCCTAACTATGGTCGATTTTTTCTTCTAGGGCTAGAACTTGAAGAACGAGAGAGAAAGCTTGAGAGAGACTTCTTCCCACGAGATCTCCTCCTCCTTGTCCTCTCCTCCTGGTCCAGAAACCCTTGGCAACGAGCTAGGGCCGGCCATGGAGCTTTAAGAGAGTATTTATGTCTCTTGGGTTTCTATTTCCTAATAGGACTCTAATTGCTATTAATTTCGGGATTTCCTATTTCTCTCTTCTTTCAAAGCATGAGAATTCTAATTGGGTTAGGATGGGAGCTAGATTTATGGCCAAGCAACTAGGGTAGGTTTAAGATTCCAAATCCAACTCAAACTTCTTATTTAATGCATTAAATACCCCTTTCCAATTAAGTAATATTTAGTTATGATTTAGGGTATTTTCCTATTATTTCTCTTTAAAAAATCTCTATTTTGGCCCACTAATTTCTAGTGGGTCTATTTAATAAATCCCATTACTTCTTTTTTTTTAATGGTTTTATTCAATCTCTTTTTTTTGATTTTCTAATTGCTTTTTTTTATTAAAATTTTATTTTCCAAAAAATCCAAGTTGCTACACTCTATCATATAATGACTCTGCTTTTAATTAATTAATTATGTAATGTTGCCCGCACCATGAGATATAAATCCTACTGGTGTTAGTCGCTCACCCTACGTTATTTGTCATTGTGTTCTCAGGTGAGGCTGAGGAAAATGAGTACACTCACGAGGATGGGGAGGACCAGGAGTGATCCATGAGTACCTGGTGTTCTAGAGCTATGTTAGATGTCTTAGTTAGTCGTTTACTTTCATTCTATATATTAGAGTCAATTGGGCCCTATGTTATGGCCTTGCATTAGAAAATGTAATAGATAGTAGTTGAATTATCAATGAAAGGCATTTGATTTCTTATTAATAATTGTCCAATGGTTTGATGTTATTCTATGCTCTATACTCGTTTATTTACAACTGCCTCAAGTTTCGATGTTCCGCGTCAGGGCATGACAACAAGACACGGTCTCAGTTACAAAGAAGAAGTCTAGCCATGGACCGCTTTCTCATCTACAGTAAAGCTAGACCGGTAACCACTCATCTGGTCATTATACTACCATTTTGTCAAGGGACCTATGCAACCAGGGTACAACACCATTAATGTAGGGGCAGACTTCACAAACTATGACGTCGATGGACATCATTTTGCTCGCCATATGACGCCAATGCTCACATATCAAGCCCTAGAAGCATTAAGGCGCTACAAGAGGAAAAAAAACAGATGATCCTAAAGCAGTGTGGCATAGATGGTTTGATATTGATGACCTAACGATCACATTTATTCATCTGTTTTGGGATGGCAATCTCACCTAGCCCCCAGCAGTGGCATAATTAGTGGAGCCCCCGTCAGCAATCACCTCCAAGCAACAGTTGCTTGTGGATGATGAAGACATTGGAGAACCTGATCTACTATATGAAGACAACAACACTATAGATAAGCTCTGGCCGAGGTATTCCTGGCCTCCCAAACACTCCATATCTTCAATTCTTGCTTCTAAATTCTCCTTCATCCCTCTTTCACCACCCCTTATCCTCCAACTGTCATCTGACGCTCTCGAAGTGTTAACCATTCCCTCTCCCCACTTTGTTCTCTCTTTCAATGGCACAACTTTTCCTTCTCCCGATGCCTTTAAATGTAGCTTAGTTTGTCTTTATTTGTAGTTGTTTTGCTTTCTTAATTACCATATTCCCCTTCTCCTTCATCGGATGGCGATCCCTATCTTCCCCTTCTCCTTCATCAGACGGTGATCCTTGTCTTCCCCTTCTTCTTCATCAGACTGCAATCACCGTCTTCCCTCCTTCACTCCCTCGGATAGCAATTCTTGTACTCCTTCTCCCTCAGACGATGATCCCCATGTCCACTCTTCCACTCACTCATCCTGATGGCGATCCCCCCTCCTTCCTCTTTCCACTTTCTCTCTGATGGCAATCCTCGTCTCCACTCTCTCCATTTCCAGCCTCCTGACAGCAATCCCTATCCCTTCTTCTCATCTCCTTTTTTCGACGGCGATCCTCGTGTTTTTGCTTCTCCTTCACCTCCAGCTGGAGCAGTGATCCCCACTCTCTCACGCACACTAATCTGCATGGCTTCCCTAGGTGAGGGGCTCCTATTCCCTCTACACCATGACTCTGCTTTGGGTGCCCTGAGCTTGAGTGGAACGCTTCCACCTCCAAACCCACCAGAGGCCCCCTGCAGCTGCGCTGCACCCCCTTTCATTCCCTTCTAATAAGCATATGGATCCTCCCCCAGAGTGGCCTTAGGTTTTAATCCTAGCTTATGCTCAAGGTTAGAATCTAGTAAGTCCCCATCCCCATCTAGGAAGATCAAGGGTAGTACCATTCCCCTTAGATATCTTGCAGATCTGGCACTCTTGTAGTTGCCGAAGAGTTTGTCCAGAAAGCAATCATCTTGAACATGGAAGCTCAGCATGAAGAGAAGTGGCTAGATGATGGATAATGAATGATTAGGACTCAGTGGATGAAGAAGATGGTGAGATAGAGGACACTACCGAAATGTATGCTAGTAGCATGAGGAGATTTGACGAGCCTACACCGGCAGTGGATGAACCTACCAAAGAGTTAAATGTTGGAACAACTGAAGAACCCAAGCTACTCACCACAGACTCGTGTCTCCCTCCGGAGGAAGAAGAAGAGCTCATAGAGATGCTGAGGGAGTACAAAGACTCGTTTGCCTGGTCATATGAGGGCATGCCCGGCATTGACCCTGTGTTAGTGGAACATAGGTTAATCTTGAGGCCAGGGGCAAGAGCTACTAAGCAAAAATTAAGACGATGTTACCCTCATATTACATTAAAGATGAAAGACGAGATTGATAACTACACAAATCTAGATTCATTTGTGTAGTACTCTATCCCCTATGGGTGGCCAACATAGTCCCGATTATGAAGAAGGATGGAAGGGTGTGGATTTGCATAGACTTCGAGACTTAAATTGAGCATGTCCTAAAGATGATTTCCCATTACTTAACTTGGATGTGTTGATTGATAACACCACTGGGTTCGAAACTCTTTCATTCATGGATGGTTATTCAGATTATAATTTGATATATCTAGCCTCGGAGGACCAAGAGAAAACATCCTTGACCACGCCTTGGGGAATTTATTGCTATATGGTCCTGCCATTCGGATTGAAGAATGTCGGCGGCACTTATCAAAGGGCAATGTTGGCAATCTTCCACGATATGATTCACATTTGTGTGAGGTTTACGTGGAAGATATTGTGGTGAAGTCTTTAATCAAAAGGGAACACTCCTCTATACTTGCAAAAGTGTTTCAAAGTTTCAATGCGTACGAGAATATCAATTGAAGATGAATCCGAAGAACTGCGTATTTGGGGTTTCCTCAGGCAAGCTGTTAGGGTTTATAGTCAGCAAGTGGGGGATTCAAATAGACCCGAACAAGGCCAAGGCAATAGGTGAAATGCCTCCACCTAAGAACATATCTGAACTTCGATAATTGATTGGTCGACTACAGTTCATAAGGAGATCTATATCTCTACACTCCCAAAGATGTCGTCCCTTCTATGAAATGTTCAAAGGAGGAGTAGAATTTGAATGGAATAGTAAATGCCAAGAAGCCTTCCATGAACTCAAGAGCTATCTAATGAATTTGCCCATGCTGCAGGCTCCTATCCTAGGAAAACCCGTAATCTTGTGTCTGTCAACTATTGAGGACTCCTTAGGAGCTGCCATTTTACAACATGATGAAACTGGAAAAGAAAGGGCATTTTATTACT
Source organism: Colocasia esculenta (assembly GCA_014218235.1). NCBI lineage: Eukaryota > Viridiplantae > Streptophyta > Magnoliopsida > Alismatales > Araceae > Colocasia > Colocasia esculenta. The sequence goes on from CM024758.1 coordinate 50,862,879, forward strand.
TGTCTAGGCTATTCAATCCTGCCGAGCTCAAGCTCACTGCTATGGAGAAAACATGTGCAGCGCTAGTGTAGGGTAGTGTAGAAACTGAAGCACTACTTCCTAACCCATCAGGTGAGTTTAATCTCTAGGATGGATCCCATTAGATACCTCTTAGAGAAGCCAGTCCTTGCCGATAGATTGGCACGCTGGCAGAGCTTCCTATCTCAGTTCGACATAACCTTTGTAGTACAAAAGGCTATAAAGGGGTATGCTATTGCCGAGCACCTTGATCACCTTCCTCTTCCTCATAGTGATACAGTTCAAGAAGACTTTCCTGATGAAAACTTGTCACTTATCTCTCGCGTTTCCTTCTGGTTGCTTCATTTTGATGGAGATCTGAACTCTAGAGGACAGAGCATAGGTGTTGTTCTGCTCACCTCGGAAGGAATCACCATTCCTTTGGAGTATCACCTTCAGTTCCCTACCACCAACAACATCTCCGAGTATGAGGCTTTTCTAGCTGGTCTCAAACATGCCTATCTCCTAGGCGTACGTCAACTCAAGATAAAAGGAGACTCTCAGCTCATTCTTCGATAGGTCCTTCTGCATACTGCACCTATGACCCTAAACTCAAGCCTTACAAAGATTTAGTCATACTCCAAGCTAGACAATTCAGCAAGCTCATCTACATTCACACTCCTCACTCTTAGAACAACTTGGCTGACGCCTTGGCATCTTTAGCCTCATCCCTCTCCTTCCCTCTCAACCAAAGTGTTGGGACAATCATTGTCTAGAGGTTAGAAGCACCAACAACTCAGAATCCTTGGCTCGACAACCTCAGGAACTCTTTAATTGTGAAGGCAGAGAGGAGAGAAGCGAAGGAAGTAATGATCATGGAGCTAGAAGAAAGGCCATGGTACCATGAAATTAAGCAATATTGCAAGGACGATAAGTTCCCAAAAGAAGTAGAATCTAAAGATAGAAGAGCCATCCGTAGGGCGGCATCAAGGTATACCATTGTTGGAGATGTTTTGTAGCACCCCCGAAAAAAATCAGTAAATTAAAATTTTGAAATAAAATGGAAATGATAAATTGACTATTTTCGAAATATTAAACATACTTGTCCTTATCGTATGTAAAAAAACAAATCGGAAAATTCTATAAAATGATGGTCAAGATTAAGGCATTTAGTGACTTATTATCGTAATTAAGAAACGAATTGCAAAACCCATTAACACATATACCTAACTGATTCTAATATGAAACTAAAATGATGGGTGGACTCAAACGATATGTATTGATAATCCATCATGAGAATTTCGACCAATGGACATCATAGCCCATGAATAAATTCAAGTAAGAAAAATGCAATAAAACCGTACTCTATTATTCCTTAATGAGAAGGGAAAATTCCCATAAGTTAAATTCCATTAAGTGATGGGCTTTGCTAAATAGCTCATATTAAAGTTATTGGGCCAAAATAAAAGTTATGGAAAATTTGAAATAAGAGAAAATACCCTAAATGAGTAGCTTAATGTTTCCTAAAATAAAAAAAGCTACTAAATCATTAAAATAGTTAATAGGTTGGAATTGGACTCCTAACCCTACCCAAATTAGCTAGGCATGAATTTGCAACCCAACCCAACCCATTAGGAGTTGGAAAGCTTGGAAGGTGGATAGAAATAAGGAAAACTCGGAAATAAATAGGAATTTAAGTAGTAATGGGAATTGGAAATAAGGGAGCTTAAATACATCCCAACCTCCCATGGCGGCCTAATGCATTGCTGAGGCTTGCTAGACATGGAGGGAGGCCAAAGGAAGGGAGAAAAATGTGGAGAAGGCTTGCTCAAGATCCAACCCTTATTCTTCAAGTTCTAAGCCTAGAAGACAAATCTACCAAAAGGTAGGCATTCTCACATGCTAAACCAAATTAATTTCGTCTGTAGGATGTTCCAAACATCAGGATCAAAAGCACTTTGGTTGCTCTATTTCTCCTTGAGCCCATCTTTTGATCTCTATTTTTGAAGTGCTACTATCATCTTGTCTCCAAACCCTCATATTAATTTAGATCTCCATGTACATGATCTCATGCCACAAAATTTTTACTAAAGATACTTCTTGTTGTCAGGAATCTTTTGCCCCATTTTTCCACAATTTTATCTAGTATGCTACCCGAATTAATTCTTTTACCTTCACTGTAGACTGTTCTGTGGTCTTTGTGCATGGACTTATTTATAAACTGTCAAGACCATAACTATTTTCAAATCCTATTTACGGTGTATACTCTCGCATGTCTAGATTAGTTTGAAAGTGGTTTCGTGATTTTTAAAATACTATACACCGAGTTATCAATTTTTGAACGACCCAATATCAAAATGGGACAATCCTTGACCGTAATCCAAGGCAAAACCTTTTTCTGCTCGGACTCAGGCGCAAAACTTGAGAACATGACGAACTGATAGGCCGCATTCTCAGGGGCTGATCTCGACCAGAACCCTATCTCGTTCTGAACGCAACAGGTCCTGGCGTCGTGTTCTGGCCGTATTACCTAGCCAACTCGTCGCAACCCTTGACAGACTCTGTCGCGTTCTTGATGTACCCTATCGCGATCCTTACAGGGGTACGTCGCCTTCTGGATTTTTGTGCATAAACACTATATCTTTGCTAATCTTGACTTTCTTCAGTACCACACCCCTGTTAACTATCTTAAACACAGTAAATGATGTTGTAAACTCGGATATATAATAGTTAATAAAAGCCATACACATGATCTTTTCATATCCATGATTCTCTTTATCACATGCACATACTTGAAATCATCTGTTATGACTTGACTTGGCATAAAAATATCATAATATATTTGGTAGTTTACTTTAATAATACATTTAACTTACCCTATTTTAATGACTTGTCCTCATTTCTCGCGTTGTTTAGGGAATACTGTTACTGACTCTCCAAAGTTCTAGAATTCCTCTAGAACATCAAGCACTTGTTTCTATATACACATCCTCTTGACTTGAACAAACTCTCCGTCAGATATTCCTTATGTCGGACTAGTAAATCCTTGTTCAAGGCCTCCGTAAGACTCCTCTATCCATGGGTCCCACATGGCCGAGGAGCTGGTTGTACACTCAATACCTATGATACGCTTTAGGGATCGGTAAGATCCCAATGACCTTAGAATATTCTCTCGCTCTAATATTGAATAACGTCGGACCTCTGGACCTGTGCATTAACATGACCAGTGGAAGGTTAGTGAATTCTACCTGACTGCCAGCACCAACCATGTAAGGTCTCGGGTCTTTAATGGATCCTTATTGGGTCTGTTAGAGGTCCTGTGTGGTTGACGACCAGGGCTTGCCGTTGAGTCAGAGTCAGCGCCTAGCGATGTGGACGTTTGATGTCGAACTCAGTGACAGGAGATCTGGACGTCAGTCTGTAGGCGGTTCAGTAGGCGACCAGAGATGTTGACGTCGACTGGTCGGGCCTGTTGAAATAGGGCAGCCCGAGAGCAGAGTTCCTCTTCTCTTTTCCTCTCCTTTCTTCCACCTTAGCTTTCTTCATTTCCTTAGCTTCTGTTGGGTGATTTGAGCTTGTGGGAAGGCCCTGGATCGTGTGGCGTTGCTTGATCGGGCGGGAAACACGTGGTTTTGGTGCGATTCGTGTGGAGTCTTCGAGGGAATTCGGCGCGAGTAGTGGCTGTTTGGGGGTTTATTAAGCATTATGAGGTATGGACTTAACTCCTATAACCTTCCCCAGCAAACCAGCATGCCCAATTAAGTGAATTGGTGTGCAAATCATGGTTTAGGGTTGGGTTGTATCATGCCGAAATTGAGGGTGAATTAGACAATCTAGGCGTTAGACTATTTAATTATGATATTCTGGTGGCTTGGATTGATGAGAGGAAGTGTTTCTGTCACGCCCCAACGCGGAATATCGGAGCGCGAAGGCAGTTGCAAGAAAAGGTATAGAGCGTATACTAGACATCAAACCATTGCACACTAAAATCATTCAATATAGCACCATTTTAAGTAGGGTTTTTACTGGGGGTATAACGGTAAGAAGACGTAAGGATTATTTAGAAAGCGACAAAATATTTTTCATGGGTTCTTATCAAAAAAACTAAGAAGGCGACATAGGTCAATGAGCATTGCGACAGGGTCCTGTACAGGTTGCGACATGGCTGTATGTTCAGGCGGCCAGAAAGCGACGTAGGTACTGTCGCATTCAGAAAGCGACAAGGAAGGCGTCGCGATGGCTTGAGAAAGTGACAAGTGGATGGTCGCAATCAGACCCAGAAGGCGACATATCGGCCTGTCGCAATCTGGTTGTCTGCACCTGGCTCTGACAGGATTCAGACCAGGCTTTGGATTGTGGGCCAACTTGAAATCGAATGATACAGGGTGCTTTGAAAAATCATAACTAATAGTATAGTCAACGAAAAATCATGAAACTAGTTGCAAATTAAACTAGACAGTAAGGGTACTTCCAATAAATCGGAATTAAAGAAAGAGCATGGTTTGAACATGGTTTGAGAATGAACAAGGACGAGTAACATAGAACATGACATAGAGAGCAAGACTGATTTAATTCGAGCAACATCTCAATGAAATTTAGGCTTTTTAGGGGAAAATGATCCCTAACAACCTGAAGTATCTACAGTAAAACTTTCGTAGCATGGGATCAAGTATACATAGAGATTTGAATTAAACATGACACCTCGCGGTTATCATGTTTGCAGTTCTTCAAAAATTAAGAACAAAAGATAGGATGGATGGAAAAATATGAAACTTGGGGATTTCATTCAAAAGGGTAGGAAGAACCTACAGAAAAAGTTTCATGGTTTATGCTTGTGACAATGCCTACCTTGGATTTATTTGTGTTCTAGGGTTGAAACTCTCAAAAACGAGGAAGAAGCTTCAAGAACACTTCTTCCCACGAGATCCTCTCCTCCTTCACCTCTTCCCCACGTCCAGAAACATTTGGCAACGAGCTAGGGTCGGCCAAGAGGGTTTATGAGGTGTATTTATGCATGCATGAATTCCTATTCCTATTTCTACTCTAATTCCTCTAAATTCCGAGATTTCCTAACTCCAACCTTCCTTCCTTGCTTTCCAATCCCTATTTAGACTTGGATGAGATCTAAATTCGTGCTAAACATATAGGGTAAGTTTAGAATCCTATTATGACTCAAACTAGCTATTTAATGTATTAAATAACTCTTTTCTATTAAGTAATATTCTAGTTACGAATTTAGGATATTTTCCTATTATTCCGCTTTTAAAATTTCTTATTTTGACCCAAAAATTTCTAATGGGTCCATTTAATAAAGCCCATTACTTGTTTTCATTTAATGGGTTCTTTTAATTCCTTTTTGTGTGAATCTTCCATTATTTAATTTTCTTTTATGATTTTTTTTCAAATAATTCGATTTTTATTATTATAAAAATCCAGGTTGCTACAGTTTCCCTCCATCAGTCGGAATTCTGTTGAGTTTTTTCTACCCATTTGAACTGATTCGGTTCAGTTCTGGGTTTGAGGGACTGAAGACCTTAACGTCCACATCTGTTGACGTTGAGATCTTCAGGGGTGATTTAAACGACAAGGTCGATTGCCATTTGGTTACTGTTAACGACATGAGGGGTGCCGTTTACCTCTATTGGCGGCAATCGATGTGGCCGTTAATCTCCTGTGTCTCAGCAGACTTAAGTGTTGTGTTTAAAGGAGATTGACATGTGATGTCCGCCTTGATAACACATGTGGGTCAGGCGTAGAATGTGACTCCGCCTGTGCTTGTAAGTGTCTAGTTATGACACGAGGTGTTTACTTACTGTACGGGGTTTCAGACGTTGAGTGTGTTCCGTCTGTTGTACGCGCGTTGCGTTACCGTGTACACGTTTCTGTTGTGTTACCTAGGCGTGGGTGCGACTCCGTCTAGACGACTAGTGTGTGGTTGTCCTCCGCTAGTGAGCCAGGATGTCGAGTGCGACTCTGTCCTGTGTGTACTCCTTGTGGTGGTTTTGAGCCGGTCTTCGTGGAGCCCCTTCTCTACCGCTAGGGTCAAGCGTAGGGGAAAAACCGGTCGTGGACCAGACGCGAGAGAGAGCGTCTGTAGTGTGCACATGTGGCTAGGGTTGAGAGCCTCTGTGGTGACGGGACGCCGAGCCACAGACCCTAACTGAGTCCTACTTGCTGTGTGTGTGTGAGTGTGTGTGTGTTACTGAGCCGCGAGGTTTATAGTTTGTGTTGTGGGCGAGTGTACTTACTTTTAGTTTTTACTTTCCGCACTTTAGTTCTGTTGCCAGTGGGGTTACTTTTCCCTACTGGGTCTGTTTTCTTGAGACTCACTCCTTCCCTTTCAGGGGGTCTTCGTCGACTCCGTTCCAGGTGAGTCTAGCCACTCCGGTGTTGGTGCTCCCTAGCTGCAGTGAGTAGTACTTTTTTGTTGTACTTCTGTACTTTGTACTTTGCTCAGACTCTGAGTTGTATATGATATGTTCATATAGTGGAATTTTACAGCTTTGCATGGTGTGTATCTTCTTACATATAGTCTCCTCGGACGTTTACTTCCTACCCTCCGAGCTTGTCTCGTGGGTTAGCGGGTCAGAATTCGGGTTACTGGTTGTTACTGGTAATGCGGATTCTGTGTCGTTACAGTTTGGTATCAGAGCATGGTCTGATGAGATATATATAAGGAAATACCCATCATGTTAACTCATAGTATAAAGAGTACAGTTGTAGCTATGTAGCCCGGAGTTAGTTAGTGTATTTATGTGTGTATTTTGCTTTGTGTATGGTTCTATGGCACCTAGGCGACGTCCTAGAGAGGGAGTAGCCGAGCAGGCGACTCGTCAGGAGGTTGGAGATGCTCTGCCACCTCAACAGACGCAGCCTTTGCCACAGGACGCACATAGTGGTATTGTTCCGCCGCTGCCACCTCCACTCAGGTAGCTCAGGGATTAGACATGACTCGATTTCTGAGGGGATGGCTCAGTTTGTTGCTCAGCACCGTGACGCGCGGTACCTCAGGGTGGTACTGGGAGGGTGTTGAGAGAGTTCTTGCAGTTTCAGCCTCCTCAGTTTTTGGGCCAGCCTGATCCAGATGCAGCGCAGGCATGGTTAGATGCAGTGGAGCGGACTTTTCGTTCCATGGAGTGTGTTCCAGAGGAGCGAGTGCTGCTAGCCAGTTACCAGTTGCAGGCGCAGGCATTGACTTGGTGGTCGCTGAGTGGGAGACTACTTTTCAGTCTCGCCCACTTAGGCAGATTCTGTGGTAGGAGTTTGTGTTTCTTTTGAGAGAGCCTTCGTCCTACTTACTCCGGACGGAGAGGTTGTCCAGTTCCTGGACTTGCAGTAGAGGGACTCTACTGTGGTGCAGTATAGGGCCAGATTGTGGAGCTAGGGCGTTATGCTCCGCAGATTATGGGAGATGAGGGTCTGAGGACTCAGCAGTTTGTGAGAGGCTTGAGGCCAGAGCTCAGGCAGGCGCTGATAGTTGCTCGTGTCACAGACTTGGATGCGGCCTATCAGACAGCGGCAGTGTTGGAGCAGACACCTTGCAGACTCGTGCTCGGAGTGCAGAGGTTCAGACGCAGGTAGTTCCTTCTCAGCCTCACCAGCAGCAGGGTATTGTGCAGACAAACCCGAGGACTACGACTTCCTACGCGTCCACTTCTACTGGAACGACGGAGAAGTCCGATCTCGGAGGAAGTTTCGGCGTGATAGGAGGCAGGCAGAGCAGAGGCAGCAGTGGTTGGGAGTGTTCAGCAGCGACAGATAAGCCCTCGCAGCAGGTACAACGTACTTTTGCTGGTCAGTGCTACCGGTGTGACCAGAAGGGTCATATGGGCGGAATTGTCCTTTGTACCTCGTGTGCCGCAGCAGCAGACCCAGTCATAGCCTCGAGTGCAGCAGCAGCAGCAACAGCGCAGGCACCTGTGTAGCAGCGTCAGCAGACCGGAGGTTCGGGTGGGTCGAGAGGTAGAGGTCGTGTTACTCACTTGACCCGTGCAGACGCGGAGGCAGCTCACCTGGTGGAAGGTACTGTTACAGTTTTTGGTTGTGCAGCTAGGGTCTTGTTTGATTCTGGTGCCTCTCACTCTTTTGTGTCTGAGGACTTTTTAGACTCCCTTAGAGAGTGAGTTCGGGAGAGTCTGTTGAGTTAGCAGTAGAGTTGCCGACAGGGGACTTTGTCCTTACGTCCTACATGTCTCGAGGAGGTACCTGTGCAGTTGCAGGATCAGTTGTTGTCAGCCCGTCTGTTTTCCTTGCAGTTACATGATTATTATGTGATTTTGGGTATGGACTGGTTAGAGCGGTATGGTGCAGTGATGGATTGACAGAAGAAGAGGGTGCACTTGCGGATACCTGGGGAAGCGGCGTTCTACTTCTAGAGTATCGTACCTCTTACTTCTCGCTTTTAGTTTCTGCTTGAGGGCAGGGAGGTTACTTGCTTCTGGTTGTCAGGGTTTCCTAGTTTCTGCAGTGACTCTTGACCAGATTGCCTCAGGAGTGGGGGACATTCCCGTAGTGTGTGAGTTTCCGGATGTTTTTTCGGAAGAGTTGCCTGGTTCTACCACCAGAGAGAGAGTAGAGTTTACTGTAGAGTTGGTTCATGGCACTGTACCTTTTGCATAGGCACCGTACCGTATGGCACTAGCAGAGTTGAGGGAGTTGAAGAGGCAGCTTGAGGAGTTGAAGAGGCAGCTTGAGGAGTTGTTGGAGAAGGGCTCTATTCGTCCTAGCTTTTCTCCGTGGGGGTCACCTGTTTTGTTGTCCGGAAGAAGGATGGTAGCCTGAGGTTGTGTTATCGATTATAGGAAGCTAAATCAAGTGACCATCAAGAATAGGTATCCTTTTCCTAGGATTGATGATCTCTTTGATCAGCTTCAGTCTGCTCGTGTCTTCTCGATGATTGACTTAAGGTCGGGCTACTATCAGTTGCGGATTAGAGATTCGGACATTGAGAGGACTGCTTTTCGGACCAGATACAGACACTTTGAGTTTTTGGTGTTGCCGTTTGGGCTCACCAATGCTCAAGCAGCCTTCATGGATCTGATGCACCTGTGTTCCACCAGTTCTTGGACCAGTTTGTCGTAGTGTTTGTTGACGACATTCTAGTGTACTCCGCTTCGGAGGAGGAGCACGCCGAGCACCTGAGGATCGTGTTGCAGACTTTGCGAGAGCACCAGTTGTATGCCAAACTTAGTAAGTGTGAGTTTTGGCTACAATAGGTTCACTTTTGGGGCACGTGATCTCAGGTGAGGGAGTTTCTGTGGATACAGCGAAGGTTGAGGCAGTTTTGCAGTGGGAGAGTCCCAGATCTGTGTCTGAGATTCGTAGCTTTCTGGGGTTGGCAGGTTACAAACCGCAGGTTGTTCGAGATTTTTCTCAGGTTGCTGCACCCTTGACTCGGTTAAAGAGAAAGGGAGTTCCGTTTTGTGGTCGGAGCAGTGTGAGCAGAGCTTTATAGAGTTGAAGCGACTGCTTACATCGGCGCCAATTCTTGCCTTACCTTCAGGTGAGGAGGGTTTTGAGGTTTGCACAGATGCTTCAGGTGTTGGTTTGGGTGCGGTCTTGATGCAGCAAGGTCGGGTGGTGGCTTATGCTCTCGTCAGCTTAAGCCCCACAAGGAGAGTACCGACCGAACTAGAGCTTGCAGCTGTGGTGTTTGCTTTGCGGATTTGGTGTCTTTACCTGTACGGAGTGAGTTTTGTAGTCCGTACCGACCACCAGAGCTTGAGATATGTTTTTCTCATAGGGATCTGAATATGAGGCAGTGTCGATGGATGGAATATCTGAAGGACTATGATTTCAGCATTGAGTATAAGCCTAGAAAGGCGAATGTAGTTGCAGATGCCTTGAGTAAGAAAGCACAGATGAGTTATCTGATGCTTAGAGAGTGGCAGTTGTGGCAGTCTGCGACAGAGGGGTCTTTCAGAGTTCGTCCAGTCGTCGTCAGTGTGTGTTGGGCAGTTTGTTAGCAGCTCCCGCAGTTGTGATGCAGTTGCTGAGGCTCAGCAGGCAGATCCCGAGTTGCACAGTGTGTTGCTTCTCCCAGAGGTTGAGCTTTGTGAGGACGGGACTGTTGGTTCCGAGATAGACTCTATGTTCTATTGAGGAGTCTATCAGGAGAGTTGTTTGTAGGAGGACATGGTTCCAGGTACTCTATTCATCCAGGGGCGACCAAGTTGTACCACAGGTTGAGACATCAGTTTTGGTGGCCTGGGATGAGAGAGAACATAGCGGCTTTTGTTGCTAGGTGTTTGGTCTGTCAGCAGGTGAAGGCCGAACATCAGCGTCCAGGAGGACTTGTGCAGCCGTTTGAGATTCCGGTGTGGAAGTGGGACCACGTGACGACTGACTTTGTTTGTGGTTGCCGAGGACAGCTGGAGGTTTTGACAACATTTGGGTTCTTGTGGACAGATTGACGAAGACTGCCAGATTCTTGCCTGTCAGGACTAGTTGGGGTGTGAGTAGGTTGGCCGCGTTGTAGATAGAGCGGATTGTTCCTTTGCCACGGAGTGCCCATCTCTATTGTGTCAGATAGGGATCCTTGCTTCACTTCTGGGTTCTGGCATAGTTTCCAGAATGCTTTGGGGACAGAGTTAGCTTTTAGTTCCGCCTACCACCCTCAGTCAGACGGTCAGTCAGAGCGGACTATCCAGACTTTGGAGGACATGCTTAGAGCTTGTTGCCTGGAGTGGCAGGGTCGTGGATAGTTCACTTTCCGTTGTCGAGTTCGCATATAATAATAGTTATCACTCCAGTATCGGTTTGGCACCATATGAGGTTTATATGGTGACCGTGTCGCACTCCTCTTGACTGGTTCGAGGTTGGCGAGCGAGTTGTCACGGGGCCAGAGTTGGTTCAGCAGTCAGTTGAGGTAGTTCAGCTTGTGAGACAGAGGCTTCAGACAGCTCAGAGTCGGCAGAAGAGTTATGCAGATCAGCGCAGGCGACCGCTCGAGTTTCAGGTAGGAGACCAGGTGTTTGTTCGTGTGTCTCCTATGAAGGGAGTGGTGAGGTTCGGTAAGCGTGAAAGTTGAGTCCTCGCTTTATTGGGCCTTTTACCATTACTGAGCGTGTCGGAGGTTTGGCGTACAGACTTGAGCTTCCGTCAGAGTTGGCAGCAGTCCACGATGTGTTCACGTGTCGATGCTTCGGAGGTACCTTTCTGACGAGTCTCACGTTCTGCAGAGTGCAGAGTGGTCTGAGGTGACTCCAGTGTTGACTGTACCAGAGTTTCCGTTGCACATTGAGGATCGCCGAGTTCAGAGGATTGAGGAACAAGGCAATCCCTTTAGTTCGTGTTGCGTGCCAGCGGCACTCCAGTGGTGAGTCGACATGGGAGCAGGAGGACGAAATGCGCGAGCATTTTCCGTACCTCTTTGGTGAGTCTTCTTTTCTTGTGTTTGTTGAATTTTGAGGGCAAAATTCCTTAAGGGGGAGGGCTGTAAGGTCTCGGGTCTTTAATGGATCCTTATTGGGTCTATAGAGGTCCTGTGTGGTTGACGACCAGGGCTTGCCATTGAGTCAGAGTCACGTCCAGCGATGTGGACGTTTGATGTCGAACTCAGCGACAGGATATCTGGACGTCAGTCTGTAGGCGGTTCAGTGGCGACCAGAGATGTTGACGTCGACTGGTCGGGCCTGTTGAAATAGGGCAGCCCGAGAGCAAAGTTCCTTCTTCTCTTTTCCTCTCCTTTCTTCCACCTTAGCTTTTCTTCATTTCCTAGCTTCTGTTGGGTGATTTGAGCTCGTGGGAAGGCCCTGGATCGTGTGGCGTTGCTTGATCGGGCGGGAAACACGTGGTTTTGGTGCGATTCGCGCGGAGTCTTCGAGGGAATCCGGCGCGAGTATGGCTGTTTAGTGGTTTATTTAAGCATTCTGAGGTAGGGACTTAACCCCTATAACCTTCCCCAGCAAACCAGCATGCCAATTAAGTGAATTGGTGTGCAAATCATGGTTTAGGGTTTGGGTTGTATCATGCCGGAATTGAGGGTGAATTAAACAATCTAGGCGTTAGACTGTTTAATTTTAATATTTGGTAGCTTGGATGCTGAGAGGAAGTGTTTCCCTCCATCAGTCGGAATTCTGTTGAGTTTTTCTACCCATTTGAACTGATTCGGTTCAGTTCTGGGTTTGAGGGACTGAAGACCTTAACGTCCACATCTGTTGACGTTGAGATCTTCAGGGGTGATTTAAACGACAAGGTCGATGCTGTTTGGTTATTGTTAACGACATGAGGGGTGCCGTTTACCTCTATTGGCGGCAATCGATGTGGCCGTTAATTCCTGTGTCCCAGCAGACTTAAGTGTTGTGTTTAAAGGCGATAGACATGTGATGTCCGCCTTGATAACACATGTGGGTCAGGCTTAGAATGTGACTCCACCTGTGCTTGTGAGTGTTAGTTATGACACGAGGGTGTTACTTACTGTACGGGGTTTCAGACGTTGAGTGTGTTCCGTCTATTGTATGCGCGTTGCGTTATCGTGTACCCGTTTCTGTTGTGTTACCTAGGCGTGGTGAGACTCCGTCTAGACGACTAGCGTGTGGTTGTCCTCCGCTAGTGAGCCAGGACGTCGAGTGCAACTCTATCCTGTGCGTACTCCTTGTGGTGGTTTTGAGCCGGTCTCCGTGGAGCCCCTTCTCTACTGCTAGGGCAAGCGTAGGGGAAAAACCGGTCGTGGACAGACGCGAGAGAGAGCGTCTGTAGTGTGCACACGTGGCGGGGTTGAGAGCCTCTGTGGTGACGGGACGCCGAGCCACAGACCCTAGCTGAGTCCTACTTGTTGTGTGTGTGTGAGTGTGTGTTACTGAGCTGCGAGGTTTACAGTTTTGTGTTGTGGTGGGACGTGTACTTACTTTCAGTTTTTACTTTCCGACTTTAGTTCTGTTGCGGTGGGGTTACTTTTCCCTACTGGGTCTCTTTTCTTGAGACTCACTCCTTTCCTTTCAGGTGGGTCTTCGTCGACTCCCGTTCCAGGCGAGTCTAGCCACTCCGGTGTTGGTGCTCCCTAGCTGCAGGAGTAGTACTTTTTGTTGTACATTTGTACTCTGTACTTTGCTCAGACTCTGAGTTGTATATGATATGTTCATATAGTGGATTTTACAGCTTTGCATGGTGTATCTTCTTACATATAGTCTCCTTGGACGTTTACTTCCTACCCTTCCGAGCTTGTCTCGTGGGTTAGCGGGTCAGAATTGGGTTACTGGTTTTTACTGGTAATGCGGATTCTGGGTCGTTACAAACACGTGTGTTGTGTAACTGTTTACTACGCCCATTACTCGACGTTTCATGGCAATGACCTATAGCTCTCATCTATACTCTACTTGCTCGTTTATTCACACTCTCTACTATATCTGTCTATTCATCTAGTGCTCTCATATATTCCTTGGAACTCTATTGGCCATCTATTGATTGTCTAAGATAATAGAAATAACCAATGCTAGGCAATATAGGGCCCGATCTGGTCTGGGAGTGCGCCCGAAAAGTGCGCGGGATTTCAATGATCAGGATGTCGGCATTACATCTAAGTGTCATACTATCAAGATAATCCAAGACAATAAAACCAAAGTGCTATATTCTCTCATTGTTTATTGATAAAACTAAGTGCTATATTCTCTCGTTGTCTATTGACAAACAAATTGCTATACTCTCTCTCGGCTATCTACGGATAACCAAGTGCAATACTATTTGATTGATGGAAGTTAATCAAGTGTTAATATCTCGATTGATGAAAATCAATCAAAGTGTAATTTACTCTCTATATAGGCGACTACTCTCTCTCTCCTTGCTATAACACGTTACTTGCTATGCTTGACATTGACATTACTTGTTATCATGTGTTATCATTTTCTATCGTGACTTGATCATATTCATTGTACTATAGTTGATTCATGTGCTATCTGAACCATGTTATTGTGCTATTACTTTCTCGACTTTACGTGACTCTCACTATCATTAGTTACTCTATTCTTTAAAGTATTAATCATTTAAAGTGTGCTTGGTTCATGAGATTTAAGTCCTATTGAGCGTTATCGCTCACCCTTCGTTATTTATTATTGTGTCTCAGGTAAGTCAGACAATGATGTTACAAACACTATGGGACAAGACCAGAGTGATGAGCGACCTAGAGTCAAGTCATGAAGTTACCCTAGTACCAGGGAGTCTAGTAGTTATTGCATTAGATTTCTTTTCCAATGTAATGGTATCATGGAGCTATATGTATTGGATCTGGATTAGTGGTTGTAATAGTCTTAGTGAAATATATAATGTAAATGAAGAGTTTATTCTAATTATTGTTCATTAGATGCTGAATTACTTAACTATGGTGCAATTTACATTACTACGCACTTTGCTCACGTCTGCCCGATTTATTCTGCTGCTAAATTGGCAGGGCGTGATAGTGGTATCAGAGCCTAGGATGTCTTAATCGGATATCTTAGGTTTAGGATGTTCTAGGATGTCCTCATTGGATCTCTTAGGTATAGGGTGTTCTAGGACAAACTGCCATGACACGTGTCTAAATCAACCATCATACCTAAGTGAGGATTGGGTAGACCGTGGTTAAGATCTTATATATATATATATTATAATATATATATATCTATATATACACCTATTAGTTTAAAGCTACTTTCATACCCCAATGTCGACCTCATTCTTGAAGGGACTCTTAATGGACGTTAACCATACACCACTGCAAGCCGACATGAGACCAACTCAATTGCTAGTTCTAGCATGTCAGCAAGCAGCTCAACTGCTAGAAAGGGCTCTGGAAGGGACCAGAAAGATAAAAAAGGTGACCAACAAGAATGGAAAGAGAAGATATAACCATGGCAAGAAGGAAACGCAGCATATGAAACATAACAATGAGATTTTTAGGATCATCTGTCTTCATTGTCATAAGCCAGGTCATGTGGTCAAGGAGTGCTGGCGAAAAAAATGGTGCATGCCTACATTGTGGCAACTCGAGGCATCAGCTGCGAGACGGTCCTCTCTTAGAGGAATCAACTACAGTATAAACGATCTCAATTCTATGACAAAAGAGAAGTGACCAAACAGTGCTAAGGGTAAAATGAAGAATGAGAAGAATGATAGATGTTTAACTCTTAATCACGATGGTCAATTCATGAATTGCAATAGGTGAGCCACATGTCGAAAGATTGCTGGAAGAATCAAGGAAAATGTTTCCGATGTGGCAGCTCAGACCACAAGATTGGAAATTGCCCATAGAAGGACGAACGTCATGGAGAATCAAGACATCAGGATACACTCGAAGCTTCGGCACAACCTAGTCCAAATGATGAAGTAGGAACCATGGAAGGTAACTCTAAACTCGTCTTGATTAATACTTTCAGTATAGAGTGATGATTCATACTTAACTGAAGGAGTCATGGAATTTGGTGGACTAGATTATTTTAAGAGGGGGAGGATGTAGCACCCAAAAAAAAAAAAAAACAGTAAATTAAAATTTTGAAATAAAATGGAAATGACAAATTCACTATTTTCGAAAAAGTAAAACGTACTTGTCATTATCGTATGTACAAAAAAAAATCGGAAAATTTTATAAAAATCATGATCCAACTCTAAATAATACCCCCTATTGACCCACGAAGAAATGCATGAAAAGGAAAATCTGATTGGTCAAGATTAAGGCATTTTGTGACTTATTATCGTAATTAAGAAACGAATTGCAAAACCCATTAACACATATACCTAACTGATTCCACTATGAAACTAAAATTATGGGTAGACTCCAAACGATATGTATTGATAATCCATCAAGAGATTTTGGACCATGGATCTCTCATAGTCACGAATAAATTCAAGTAAGAAAAATACAATAAAATCTGTAACTCTATTATTCTCCAAGTAAAAGGGAAAATTCCCATAAGTAAATCCATTAAGTGATGAACTTTCCTAAATAGTTCATATGAAAGTTATTGGACCAAAATAGGAGTTATGAAAAATTTAAAATAAGCAAAAATACCCAAAATTCATTGATTTAATGTTTCCTAAATAAAAAGAGCTATTAAATCATTAAAATAGTTAATATGGGTTGGAATTGGACTCCTAATCCTACCCAATTTGCTAGGCACGAATTTGTAACCCAACCTAACCCAATTAGGAGTTGAAAGCTTGGAAGGTGGATAGAAATAAGAAAACTCGGAATTAAATAGGAATTTGAGTAGTAGTGGAATTGGAAACAGGGAAGCTTAAGTACACCCCAACCTTCCCATGGCCAGCCCTAAAGCATTGCCGAGGCTTGCTGGACATGGAGGAGATGCAAAGGAAGGGAGAAAACATGTAGAGAAGGCTTGCTGAAGATCCAACCCGTGTTTTTCGAGTTCTAAGCCCTAGAAGACAAATCGACCCAAAGGTAGGCAATCTCATAGGCTAAACCAAATTAATTTTGTCTGTAGGATGTTCAAATTTCAGGAACAAAAGCCCTCTAGTTCCTCTATTTCTCATCGACCCTATCTTTTGATCTCTATTTTTGAAGTGCTACTATCATCTTGTCTCCGAACCATCATATTTAATTTAGATCTCCATGTACACTTGATCTCATACCACAAAAATTTTACTGGAGATACTTCTTGTTGTCAGGAATCTTTTGCCCCTATTTTCCACAATTTTCATCTAGTATGCTACTTGAATTAATCTTTTACCTTCACTGTACACTGTTCCGTGGTCTTCGTGCATGAACTTGTTTAAAAAGTCAAGACCATGACTATTTTCAAATTCCTATTTATGGTGTATACTCTCGCATGTCTAGACTAGTTTGAAAGTGGTTTCGTGATTTTTAAAGGACTGTACACCGAGTTATTAATTTTGAACAACCCTATATCAAAACGGGGCAAGCCTGGACCGTAATCCAAGGCAAACGCTTCTCCCGCACGGACTCAGGCGTAGACTTGAGAATGCGACGGCCCGATAGGCCGCTTCTCAAGGGCTGATCGCAACTAGAACCATGTCGCGTTCTGAACATGACAGGACCTGGCATCGCATTCTGGCCGTCTGACCTGACCATCCTGTCACGACCGTTGACCGACTCTGTCACGTTCTGGATGTACTCTGTCGCGATCCTTACAGGGGTATGTCTCCTTCTACAATTTTGTGCATAAAACTATATTTTGCTAATCTTGACTTTCTACAGTAATTGCACACCCTGTTAACTGTCTTAAACATAGTAAGTGATGTTGTTAAACTTGGATATATAATAGTTAATTAAAAGCCATACACATGATCTCTTCATATCCATGATTCTCATTATCACATGCACATACTTGAAATCATCCGTTATGTCTTGACTTGGTATAAAAATATTTCATAATATATCTGGTAATTTACTTTAATAATGTATTTAACATAGCATATTTTAATGGACTTGTCCTCGTTTCTAGCTTTCTTATGGGAATACCATTACTGACGCTCCACTCTTCTAGAATTCCTCTGGAATGTCAAGCACTTGTTTCTATATACACTTTCTCTTGACTTGGACAAACTCTCTCGAATTTTCCTTCTGCCGGACTAGTGAATCCTCATTCAAGGCCTCCGTAAGACTCCTTTGTCCATGGGTTCCCACATGGCGAGGATCTGGTTGTACCCTCAATACATATGATACCCTTTAGGATCGGTAAGATCCGAACGGCCTTACAATGCTCTCTCGCTCTTATCTTGAATTACGCTGGACCTCTGGACCTGTGCATTAACATGACTAGTGGAAGGTTCGTGAATTCTACCTGACTTCCAACACCATCCACGTGTGTTGTGCAACTGTTACTATCGTCCGTTTACTCGACATTTCATGTGCAATGACCTATAGCTCTCATCTATACTCTACTTGCTCGTCTATTCACACTCTCTCTACTATATCGTCTATTCATCTAGTTCTCTCATCTATGCCATGGAACTCTATTTGGCCATCTATTGATTGTCTAAGATAATAGAAATAACCAATGCTAGGCAATATAGGGCCGATTCTGGTCTTGGGAGGTGCGCCCGAAAAGTGCGCGGGATTTCAATGATCAGGATGTCGGCATTACATCTAAGTGTCATACTATCAAGATTATCCAAGACAATAAAACCAAAGTGCTATATTCTCTCATTGTTTTTTGATAAACTAAAGTGCTATATTCTCTCGTTGTCTAGTGACAAACAAATTGCATACTCTCTCTCGGCTATCTACGGATAACCAAGTGCAATAATTTGATTGATGGAAGTTAATCAAGTGTTATAATCTCCGATTGATGAAAATCAATCAAAGTGTATTTACTCTCTATATAGGCGACTACTCTCTCTCTCCTTGCTATAACACGTTACTTGCTATTGCTTGACATTGACATTACTTGTTATCATGTGTTATCATTTTCTATCGTGACTTGATCATATTCATTGTACTATAGTTGATTCATGTGCGTCTGAACCATGTTATTTGTGCTATTACTTTCTCGACTTTACGTGACTCTCACTATCATTAGTTACTCTATTCTTTAAAGTATTAATCATTAAAGTGTGCTTGGTTCATGAGATTTAAGTCCTATTGAGCGTTATCGCTCCCCTTCGTTATTTATTTGTGTCTCAGGTAAGTCAGACAATGATGTACAAAAAACACTAAGGGACAAGACCAGAGTGATGAGCGACTAGAGTCAAGTCATGAAGTTACCCTAGTACCAGGGAGTCTAGTAGCGCATTAGATTTCTTTTCCAATGTAATGGTATCATGGAGCTATTGTATGGATCTGGATTAGTGGTTGTAATAGTCTTAGTGAAATATATAATGTAAATGAAGAGTTTATTCAATTATTGTTCATTAGATGCTTGAATTACTTAACTATGGTGCAATTACATTACTACGCACTTTGCTCACGTCTGCCCGATTATTCTGCTGCTAAATTGGCAGGGGTGATAGTGGTATCAGAGCTAGGATGTCTTAATCGGATATCTTAGGTTTAGGATGTTCTAGGATGTCCTCATTGGATCTCTTAGGTATAGGGTGTTCTAGGACAAACTGCCATGACACGTGTCTAAATCAACCATCATACCTAAGTGAGGATTGGGTAGAACGTGGTTAAGATCTTTATATATTATTATATATATATATATATATATATATTATATATTATATATACACCTATTAGTTTAAAGCTACTTTCATACCCCAAGTCGACCTCATTCTTGAAGGGACTCTTAATGGACGTTAACATACCCACTGCAAGCCGACATGAGACCAACTCAATTGCTAGTTCTAGCATGTCAGCAAGCAGCTCAATGCTAGAAAGGGCTCTGGAAGGGACCAGAAAGATAAAAAAGGTGCCAACAAGAATGGAAAGAGAAGATATAACCATGGCAAGAAGGAAACGCAGCATATGAAACATAACAATGAGATTTTTAGGATCATCTGTCTTCATTGTCATAAGCCAGGTCATGTGGTCAAGGAGTGCTGGCGAAAAATTGGTGCATGCCTACATTGTGGCAACTCGAGGCATCAGCTGCGAGACGGTCCTCTCTTAGAGGAATCAACTACTAGTATAACGATCTCATTCTATGACAAAAGAGAAGTGACCAAACAGGCTAAGGGTAAAATGAAGAATGAGAAGAATGATAGATGTTTAACTCTTAATCACGATGGTCAATTCATGAATTGCAATAAGGTGAGCCAATGTCGAAAGATTGCTGGAAGAATCAAGGAAAATGTTCCGATGTGGCAGCTCAGACCACAAGATTGGAAATTGCCATAGAAGGACGAACGTCAGGAGAATCAAGACATCAGGATACACTCGAAGCTTCGGCAAACCTAGTCCAAATGATGAAGTAGGAACCATGGAAGGTAACTCTAAAATCGTCTTGATTAATACTTTCAGTATAGAGTGATGATTCATACTTAACTGAAGGAGTCATGGAATTTGGGGACTAGATTATTTTAAGAGGGGGAGGATGTAGCACCCAAAAAAAAAAAAAAACAGTAAATTAACATTTGAAATAAAATGGAAATGACAAATTCACTATTTCGAAAAAGTAAAATTACTTGTCATTATCGTATGTACAAAAACAAATCGGAAAATTTTATAAAAATCATTATCCAACTCTAAATAATACCCCCTATTGACCCACGAAGAAATGCATGCAAATGAAAATCCGATTGGTCAAGATTAAGGCATTTTGTGACTTATTATCGTAATTAAGAAACGAATTGCAAAACCCATTAACACATATACCTAACTGATTCCACTATGAAACTAAAATTATGGGTAGACTCCAAACGATATGTATTGATAATCCATCAAGAGATTTTTGGACCAATGGATCTCTCATAGTCCACGAATAAATTCAAGTAAGAAAAATACAATAAAATCTGTAACTCTATTATTCTCCAAGTAAAAGGGAAAATTCCCATAAGTTAAATTCCATTAAGTGATGAACTTTCCTAAATAGTTCATATGAAAGTTATTGGACCAAAATAGGAGTTATGAAAAATTTAAAATAAGCAAAAATACCCAAAATTCATTGATTTATGTTTCCTAAAATAAAAAGAGCTATTAAATCATTAAAAATAGTAATATGGGTTGGAATTGGACTCCTAATCCTACCCAAATTTGCTAGGCACGAATTTGTAACCCAACCTAACCCAATTAGGAGTTGGAAAGCTTGGAAGGTGGATAGAAATAAGGAAAACTCGGAATTAAATAGGATTGAGTAGTAGTGGGAATTGGAAACAGGGAAGCTTAAGTACACCCCAACCTTCCCATGGCCAGCCTAAAGCATTGCCGAGGCTTGCTGGACATGGAGGAGATGCAAAGGAAGGGAGAAAACATGTAGAGAAGGCTTGCTGAAGATCCAACCCGTGTTTTTCGAGTTCTAAGCCCTAGAAGACAAATCGACCCAAAGGTAGGCAATCTCATAGGCTAAACCAAATTAATTTTGTCTGTAGGATGTTCAAATTTCAGGAACAAAAGCCCTCTAGTTCCTCTATTTCATCGACCCTATCTTTTGATCTCTATTTTTGAAGTGCTACTATCATCGTCTCCGAACCATCATATTTAATTTAGATCTCCATGTACACTTGATCTCATACCACAAAAATTTTACTGGAGATACTTCTTGTTGTCAGGAATCTTTTGCCCCATTTTCCACAATTTTCATCTAGTATGCTACTTGAATTAATTCTTTTACCTTCACTGTACACTGTTCCGTGGTCTTCGTGCATGAACTTGTTTAAAAACTGTCAAGACCATGACTATTTTCAAATTCCTATTTATGGTGTATACTCTCGCATGTCTAGACTAGTTGAAAGTGGTTTCGTGATTTTTAAAGGACTGTACACCGAGTTATTAATTTTGAACAACCTATATCAAAACGGGGCAAGCCTGGACCGTAATCAAGGCAAACGCTTCTCCCGCACGACTCAGGCGTAGAACTTGAGAATGCGACGGCCCGATAGGCGCTTCTCAAGGGCTGATCGCAACTAGAACCGTCGCGTTCTGAACATGACAGGACCTGGCATCGCATTCTGGCCGTCTGACCTGACCATCCTGTCACGACCGTTGACCGACTCTGTCACGTTCTGGATGTACTCTGTCGCGATCCTTACAGGGGTATGTCTCCTTCTACAATTGTGCATAAACACTATATTTTGCTAATCTTGACTTTCTACAGTAATTGCACCCTGTTAACTGTCTTAAAATAGTAAGTGATGTTGTTAAACTTGGATATATAATAGTTAATTAAAAGCCATACACATGATCTTCATATCCATGATTCTCATTATCACATGCACATACTTGAAAATCATTAGTATGTCTTGACTTGGTATAAAAATATTTCATAATATATCTGGTAATTTACTTTAATAATGTATTTAACATAGCATATTTTAATGGACTTGTCCTCGTTTCTAGCTTTCTTATGGGAATACCATTACTGACGCTCCACTCTTCTAGAATTCCTCTGGAATGTCAAGCACTTGTTTCTATATACACTTTCTCTTGACTTGGACAAACTCTCTGTCGAATTTTCCTTCTGCCGGACTAGTGAATCCTCATTCAAGGCCTCCGTAAGACTCCTTTGTCCATGGGTTCCCACATGGCGAGGATCTGGTTGTACCCTCAATACATATGATACCCTTTAGGATCGGTAAGATCCGAACGGCCTTACAATGCTCTCTCGCTCTTATCTTGAATTACGCTGGACCTCTGGACCTGTGCATTAACATGACTAGGGAGGTTCGTGAATTCTACCTGACTTCCAACACCATCCACGTGTGTTGTGCAACTGTTACTATCGTCCGTTTACTCGACATTCATGTGCAATGACCTATAGCTCTCATCTATACTCTACTTGCTCGTCTATCACACTCTCTTACTATATCGTCTATTCATCTAGTTCTCTCATCTATGCCATGGAACTCTATTGGCCATCTATTAATTGTCTAAGATAATACAAATAACCATTGCCATGCAATATAGGGCCCGATGTGGTCCTGGGAGGTGCGCCCGAAAAGTGCATGGGAGTTCAATGAGCAGGATGTCAGCTTACATCTAATTGCCATACTATCAAGATTAATCTAAGACAATCAAACCAAAATGCTATAATCTCTCATTGTTTATTGATAGAACTAAAGTGCTATATTCTCTCATTGTCTATTGACAAACAAAGTGCTATACTCTCTCTCGGCTATCTACGGATAACCAAAGTGCAATACTATTTCGATTGACAGACGTTAATCAAGTGCTATACTATTTCGATTGATGAAAATCAATCAAAATGCAATTTACTCTCTATATGTCCAACTACTCTCTCTCTCCTTGCTATAACACATTACTTGCTATTGCTTGACACTGACATTACTTGTTATCATGTGTTATCATTTTCTATCGGACTTGATTATATTCATCGTACTATACTTGATTCATGTGCTATCTGAACCATGTTATTTGTGCTATTACTTTCTCGACTTTACGTATCTCTCACTGTCATTAATTACTCTATTCCTTAAAGCATTAATCATTTAAAGTGTGCTTGGTTCATGAGATTTATGTCCTACTAAGCGTTATCGCTCACCCTTCGTTATTTGTTATTGTGTCTCAAGTAAGTCGGACGATGACGTTACAAACACTAATGGGATAGGACCAGAGTGATGAGCGACCTGGAGTCAAGTCATGAAGTTACCCAAGTACTAGGGAGTCTAGTAGTTATTGCATTAGATTTCTTTTCCTATGTAATGGTGTCATGGAGCTATATGTATTGGCTTTGGATTAGTGGTTGTAATAGTCTTAGTGAAATTTATAATACAAATGAAGAGTTTATTCCAATTATTGTTCATTAGATGTTGTGAATTACTTAACTGTGGTGCAATTTACATTACTATGCACTTTGCTCACGTCTCCCGATTTATTCCGCTGCTAAATTGGCGGGGCGTGACATGTTTTATATAGATGCGCCCTAAATAGAATGCTCATTAGATGCTTGCCTGACGAAGAAGCTTGCAAGGTAGTGGAAGGAGCCCATGCTAGCGAGTGTGGAGGGCATGTGAATAGCCAGATGTTAGCTAAGAAGAACCTAACGCAGAGCTATTACTGCCCAACCTTAGAGGAAGATTGTGCCATCTATGTTCGTAGATGTGTCAAGCGCCAGCTCAATGTCGATAAGATCCATGCTCCATCTTCCTCGTTAAATCCACTATCATCTCCTTGGCCTTTCTCCATGTGGGCCTTTGACATCATTAGACCCCTTAGTGATCCTAATGTTCAAACCAAACAAAAATCATTCATCCTCACTACTACTGAGTATTTCACCAAGTGGGCTGAAGCTGAAGCATTCGCAAAAATAAAAGGATCAACTATGTGTCGATTCATCATGAAGAATATTATCTCACGGTTTGGAGTGCCAAGCAACATCGTCACCGACAATGGACCCAGTTCATATCTTAAGAGCTTCAAGACCTATGTAAGAAATTCAATCTCACTGCATCATTCGTCTCCATACTATCCACAAGGTAACGGTCAAGCTGAAGCCACAAATAGAACACTTTTGAAAATTTAATGAAAACTTGTGAGTCTCACAAATTTACTGACTGGCCTGAGAAATTTATTGAGGCTCTATGGGCCTATCGTACCTCCGTCTGACCGCCCATGGGGCAAACTCCCTTTTCACTTACTTATAGGATGGAGGTGGTGGTTCCATATAAGATACTCATCCCTTCACTAAGGGTATAGCTGGACAAAGAATTAAATCTTGATGAACTTCGAGAGGAGTTACTTACACAGCTAGAACTCTTAGATGAACGACGTCTGGCAGTAGTCAATCATGTGCTTTCATATCAAAATAGACTCTCAAGATCTTTTCAAAGGAAAGTGATCAGATGCAAATTTCAAGAAGGAGACATGGTTTTGAAGCAAAGTTTCATAAAACCTGGAGGACCTATGTCTAAATTACAAGCTAATTGTAAGGACCCTCCTTATATCGGTACGATTATACCAATCCACGTCGGTATAAAGAATGCCGTCACAGTGGGACATTTACCAAACACTAAACATTAGATTGAGATGTACACAAATATTGAAATAGAATAGCGGAAACAAATAAATATTCAATCTTATTCCATCATCCACATTATATCCATAGTCTATATAGTGATAAATGAAATGCAAGTGTCCACATTATTACAACTCCAAAATAAATAGACTGCCCATATGAATTACATCACTTATTGAATACATACATATGAAAAGAAAAGTACAATGTAGCACTATCCACAACTAAAGCTACTCCTCGGGCTCGGAGTCGCTCCTCTCAATACCCTCCTCTAGAATGGAGGTACCTGTCACACTGTACGCCGAAGCAAGGATGAGTCTAAAGAGACCCAGCAAGCAATGTATGAATACAACCTTACTCATATCACAAGCATATGCTTGTATCTTACACATTTAAGAAATAAACATGGTACATGCTTCATGCTACTTAAACAATTAATTATAAAACCTATAGCATGCTTTCTACACATTCTATTCAACATGGTTCAAAGATTCAAATCTTATTCAAATCATTTTGCAACTATACACCATTAAAGTATGGAACTATGTACAAAGTAGATAGCATACCTAGCATGAAATCTAACCATTTTCTCATGCATTTATCACATTTATATACACATATAGCTTGCTGTTTTGGCATGAATTAAACATAATCACAATGGTTTACACTTATTCACATGCTAACTTATTCACTTAACCATTTCACATGCTTATTTTACACATTGCACAATTCACATATTCACATCCACATATTTACATTTAATTGCCATGACACATAGTCCAAACCACCCCTAGAAGGACACACATACACATTCACATATCCATCACCTAGGCAACATAGTGATAAATCTTGGTTAACTGCGCAGAACTGGGAGAAGCACTCTCCACCCTAACCTGTGGTAATGTCTACCTCCAGGATTTCATCCTAATACCCATAGGATATCACACACATTGAACCTTCCCATAGGGACTTTACTACGGTACGGTTTCACAGCCCTCTATGGTAGCAGTGTCACTAACGACACATATTACACAATTCGTAGTAATCATGTCACGCTCCGACGCAGAATATCGGAACGTGAGGCAGTTGCAAGTAAACGGGTGCAGAGCAAGTACTAGACATCAAACCATTGCACAATGAATAATACTAAAGCAAATACCTTTCATTAATAACTTTCCAAATGTCTAGGTACAACCACTAATATCAGAGCCAATTCTATAGGGCCCAATTACATTGAATAAAAGTAAAAGATTAACTAATACTCTAACATATTACTATGACGCTAGGGTACTCATGACATCACTCCTGGTCGTTCCCGTCCTCTTGAGTGTATAGTTCATCCTCGGTCTCACCTGAGAACACAATGACAAATAACGCAGGGTGAGCGATGACGCCCAGTAGGACTTAAATCTCAATAGTCAAGTAGGCTTTAAATGATTAATGTATTAAAAGGCAGGTAACATATGATAGAGCGAGAGAGTCAAGGAAAGTGACAGATAACATGATAGCACGTGAGCGAAATAGCACATGTTTCAAATATAGCACAAATGTCGAGTATAGCACAAATAGCAAGATGGCCATAACACAATAGCACAAAGTATAGCAATAACACAACGAGTATAGTATAGCACTTTTTGTCAATAGACAACGAGAGAATATAGCACTTTTTGATTGTCATGTAGATAGTCGAGATAGATAGCACTCAAGTGTAATGCCAAACACTCTGATCATTTTAACTCCCATGGGCACTAGCATTTTCGGCCGCACATCCCAGGACCAGATCGGGCCCTTATATAAGGCCAGATAATGGTTATATTGTTTAACTTTAGACAATCAGTCAATGGCCAATATAGAGTACCAAGGAAATAGATGAGAGCACTAGATGAATAGATGAGATAGTATAGTGAATGTGAAAAGATGAGCGAGTAGAGCATAAATGAGAACTAGTGGACATTGTACGTAACACGTCGAGTAAACAAGCGATAGTAACAGTTGCACAACACGTGCATGTGGTGTTGGCAGTCAGGTGGAACTCACGACTCTACCACTGGCCATGTTAAGCACAAGTCCAAAGGTCCAACGTGATTCAAGACGAGAGTGAACTTCTAATGGTCGTTTGGATCATTTTGATCCCTAAAGGGTATCATAGGTGTTAGGGTACAACCCGCTCGTCGACCATACGGAATCCATGGACAAAGGAGACTTATGGAGGCCTGGAACAAAGACTCACTAGTCGGGCAGAAGGATATCCTATGGAGAGTTCGTCCAAGTCAAGAAAGTGTTTATATAGAAACAAGTGCTCGACGTTCTAGAGGAGTTCTAGAACAGTGGAGCGTCGGTATCGGTATTCCCAAACAACAAGAGAACGAAGAGAAATCTTATTAATAATGACAATTTAGTTACATAAATTACCAGACATATTAAATAATTTCATTCCAAATTAATCCATAATTGGATGATTCAGAGTGTGTGTAAGTGTCATGAATCATAGATATGATAGGTCAAGTGATTGACTTTTATTAGTTAAAATATAACCAATACTTACAACTTCATTTTTCAGTATCAATAGTAGTTAACAAGATATGTGAATAGCTGAAGAAACAACAAGACTTGCAGAAGAATGGGTTTTCCTGCAAAAAGTCGGATCGTGACGCACCCTAATGAGGGTCGCAAAGGGTCAACTGAGATCGCTACGGGGTCTTGTATTGGTTGCGACAGGTCGGTCAGGACAGGCGCACGGATTGCGACGTCAGTGTTCGTCGCATTCAGAACGCGACGGTTAATGCTGCCACGACAAGACCTCAGAATGCGGCCTATCGGCCATTGCATTCACAGGGCCTCCGCCTGAGTTCGACAAGGGTCACATGTCTTGGATTGCGGTCCAAGAGTTGCCCTTCATGACACAGAGAGATTCAAAAATATAGAACTAATTGTACAAGCAATAAAATTCATGAAACATGTTGCAGGTTGATCTAAACATGCGTGAGAACTTACAGTAAATAGGAATTCGAAAACGTATATGTTTTTGACTGGTCTCAATCAAGTCAAACATGAAAGATAATAAATTGTGATTAGTGGGGATGCAAGAATTTATTCGCAAGATAGAGTTGATGTAAATTAGGGCTTTTAGGGGAAAAAGATCCCTAACAGCCGTCAGTATCTCCAGTAAAATTGTTGTGGCAAGATATCAAGGGTACATGGAGAACAAGAATTATGAAGAGAGCTTGGGGTCATGTAAACTGCAGAACTTCGAAATTCAAGAACAAAAGATTGTATTGATGGAAAAATACGAAATCAGAGGGCATAGTTCTATATGATTGTGACAACCTACAGAGAAAATTTTAGGATTTTTGCTCGTGAGAATGCCTACCTTTTATGTTTTTCCTCTTCTATGGTTTGAAGATGAAGAACTCGGGAAGAAGCTTTGATAGATCTTCCTCTCCACGAATTCTCCTCCTTTTTCTTCCTTCTTCTGGTCCAACACCTCTTGGCATGCGCTAGGCTGGCCATGAGGGTTTTAGAGAAGTATTTAAGGTCCCCCTAATTCCATTTCCTAGTTTAAGTCTAATTCCCATTTAATTCCGAGTTTCCTATTTTCCTCTCCCTCTTTTTAAGCAAGAGATCTCCTAATTGGTTTGAGAGAGAGGGGATTTCGTGGCCAAGCAATTGGAGTAGGGTTAGATTCCAAATCTAATTCAAACCACTTATTTTAATGCATTCAATACCCTCTTTTTAAATACCCTCTATTTAGAGCCCCTAATTTCTAGGGTCCATTTAACAAAGCCCATTACTTATTTCTTTTAATGGTTTTTATTTAATTTTCTTTTATTTGATTTTCTAATTTCTTTTATTTTTATAAATTATTAAATTTTTATTTTCTAAAAACCGAAGTTGCTACATCCTCCCCCTCGTAAAAGAATTTGGTCCCCAAATTCATATGATCATTTAGGAGCGAATGACTTACCAACAAGATCAGGTTAGTTCCATCCGATGACTCCTTCTGGTTGTGTGATACCCGGAATTTTCTTTCTTTTATATGGTGCATTGTCTTTACTTGTTGCGTTAGTAGCGTATGTATTCAATTGTGCATATTATCATTTCTATACTTCTCATTAGTTCATGCATGTATATACAGGACAGTTAGGTGAGAATAGGCAATTAGTTAAATTTATGTATAACGTGTATACCAAAAAAATATGTGGCATAAAATAGTTAAGTAATATTGTGTGTGTGATAGGTAAATAATGCTATAGGCCATGTAGGTACATGAGAGCTATTTCTGCACAAGTATAAATATATAAATATGAGTGTACATGCATTATCTAGCTATCAATGTATGTAATAAATCTATAATTTCATGCATTATTTAATTACTAATGTGCCTATTGCAATTAGCTAATTTATGCATGTTGTATGTCACCATGGTGTATATAGGTGTTCATATATATGCTAATCTTGTTTAAAAGATACTTATTACTTTAAGCATGTTAAATTATTTATGATGTGTAAGGTGCTTGAATGATAATGTACATGTAGAATTTAACTATTAATGAACACATTTCATTATAAATTTATGCACAATGTATGTGACTATGTAATGTGAATGTGTATGTGCATATATCATGTTGTTCTTATCCATGATTAGTGTAAGTTGTATTTAATTAAATATTATGAAATGCATGTGTTTATGGGTGAAGGTATGTGAAATTATTTTACATATATTTAATTATTTGGACGTATGTATGCATTTATTTCAAGGTTTATTGGAGTTTTGACCAAATGGCACTGCTGGGTGGTTGGCGTCCACATCACTGGACGCCAATACCCTGTTGGCGGCCACCCCCTGGATGCCAACCTCAAGTTGGCGGCCAGACCCTTGACGTCAACAGTCCAGTTGACTACAATGGATGTTGACGTCAATATCATCCTGCGTAACGGTCCCAGATTTGTTAATCCTGCGTAACGAACCCTTCCTAATCCCTTGGTAACCTACCTAGTGCATACCCAACCCTCCATCCTTATAAAAACCCATATTCTAGCCGTAGAAAGCCGTTTTGGTCATTGTGAAACCCTAGTTTTCCCTATGAGAAAAGCTGATCTTCCCAAGCTTTGATCTGGTGACTGGAGGACTTTCTGGGAGATCTACGACGACTAGAACATACTCCAACCATCCAAGAAGCATCCCCACCCCGAGCAACGATCTACATCAACGGGAGAACAAGATTCAAGGAGTTTCTGAGCACCCTCTTGCTTTGGCCGAGGAGGGCTTCAACGGCAAAGATTTGATCTTCTAGGATATTATTAGAGGCAAGTAACCTATGTACATCTTTCCTATACATGTCCCCTAGGTCCTAGAACTTTTACGGATTTTTCCTCGCGTCCTGGACCCTCAAACTTCTCCGCACATGTGAGTGTGTCTGTGCAGATTGCTGCCTGAAGTTGACGGCAACATCCTTGCCATCAAGTTCATCAGATGATGGCAAGAGATGTCGCAGTTAACCCATTTGGCGGCCAGGACCATGTAGTTAAGTTCGTCAGAGTTCTGGAAAATGCTATTTAATTCATTTAAATGATTTAGGGTATGTGTTTATGCTGAAATTTTTATGAGGGGTCAAGGGTGATTAGTAGGTCATGTCATGGGGTTTTGTGATTTTCATGATTTATGTTATTTATTAAAATTCTGGAGATTGAATTATGACCCTAAGATGACGCATGTTTAATCTGTATAAATAGGATAGTTGTGAGTTCAGGCATGGTGAATTTTCTATAATGATATGATTATAGTATAAACCATTGATACTATCAAATTAGATTGTCTTACTGAAAAATTATGTTTTGAGAAATTAGTGATAATGCACCTGTACAATGATTTAATTGTTATAATACGTTTAATGTTCAGAAAATTTTGAAAAATTGAGAATGTGTTCTGTTTATTGTCCTTAACTTGTGATAAAAATTTCGTGAAATTCTGATCACAGTAGGTATATTCATGGTTTTAAATGTGAAAATAGCCATGCTAAACATGTTAGAGTTAATCATGTGTAAATCAAAGGTTAGCAGCATGTTAATGCCTTATTTGAGTGGTTTATCACAATTAGACATATGGAATGGAATGTCTGTAAATAGAAATGTGAATATTATGTAAAGTGTGTATGAACTGGAGTGAAATGTGTGTGTGGACATGAGTAAAATGAGATAAGGATGATAAAGTGGTTAATGTATATTTAGCCAGGGATGACACTGCTACCATAGGGGTCTGAGAGCTGTACCATGGAAAAGTCCCTATGGAAGGCTCAACGTTATGAGATAAATCCTAAGGGCATTAGGATAAAATCCTGGAGGTGGACAAGTACCACTGGTTAGGGTGGAGAGGGCTTCTCCCGTTCTGCGCAGTTACCTAGATTTGTCACCGCATTGCCTAAGTGACAAATATGTGAAAGTGAGTGCTAAGTGCTAAGTGAAAAGTGCTAAGTGCTAAAGTGATTATTTTTTCTTCTATTTG
Source organism: Colocasia esculenta (assembly GCA_014218235.1). Classification (NCBI taxonomy): domain Eukaryota; kingdom Viridiplantae; phylum Streptophyta; class Magnoliopsida; order Alismatales; family Araceae; genus Colocasia; species Colocasia esculenta. The sequence continues at coordinate 50,893,899 of CM024758.1, forward strand.
GTAGTTAGGACTATGTGTCATGACAACTTAAGAGATTAAATGTGAATATAGTGTAAATTGATAATGTGAATGTAAGAGTAAATGAAATGGAAGAAGTGTGAATTGATGTGAAAGGAAGAATAAAAGATAATAAGAGTACAATTGCACGGAAAACCAAGGTATTATACATGTGTGTTTATTTATGTGTTACCATCATAATTTTAACATCATGTTTAATACCATGTTTAGTATTATGTGATATAGTTTCATAATATCCATATGGGGGTATGTATGAATATGTGCATGTGAATATGTAGGGAAAAGGCAATGTAGAAAGATGAGCATGTAGAATTGATAAATGAGTAAGATAGTATCATGAGAATAAGTGTAAATCTATGTAATTAAGTTTAATTCATGTCAAAACAGCAAGCTAAATGAGTTTATGATCTTGATAAACCATGAAATAATGTCCAAGTTCTATGATAGAATTGCTACTTGTTTAGTATATAGTTCATGCTTAAATTGTAGATGATTGCCATCCGAATTGAATATGTTTTAAATCTTCATTCCAGTTTTAATATAGGTGATATCATGGTGAACTATTCATATTAAACACAAATGAAATGTGTAAATAAATGAGAAAGTGGATATGAAAAATAAATAGATCATGTTAGGTTGCTATCTACTTTATGTATAAATGCATGTTTTAAATTGTAGAGTTGTATACATAAGGAAAAAGGTTGAGATTAATAAATCATGATACATTTAGGTGTTTAAGAGTGCATATATCATGTCATGTATGTATTAATGGATGATGTTTAACTATGTTAGAAAGATTTATATCACATTATGTAGTTTACAAGAACATGTGCAAGTGTCATGAGTGTATGATAAATTATGCATTAAAACAGAAAGTAGTTGTATGATAAAGTTAGGTAAATACATGAAATTGACTAAATACCATGCTAATAGTATTCATCATCTAGTACATAACCTTGTGTTTAAATTTGATTACATTATGCAATGATATGATAAGGATTTGAACCATGTATCATAGAATATATCATGTGTAGGAACTTGTGTAGGTGTATGTTATTTTCATGAGTTAATAAGAGTATGTGTTAATTAAGAATAGGTTTGGAGGACATATGTATTGTTACCATAAAAAGCTTGTACTATGTGAATTATAGTGATTTGTATGAAACATGTGTTTCATTATTGATGATTGTATAATGTGTATGTGATATGTATAAGTTTGATGGTTTTAGATTACTTGTTGAGTCTTGTAAGACTCATACTTGCTTCGGTTACAGGTGTGACAGGTAGTTTCGTGGCGGAGGAGAGAATAGTGAAGATTGGAGCCACCTACAAGTAGTACTTGAGGAGTTTTATTTTCAATAAGTTGTTTTATTTTATAGCTTGAATATGTCATTCATATGGACAATGTAAAGGACAATGTATTTTCTTTCAAGTTGTAATAATGTGGACTATAGTACTTTCTTTTACTATATAGACTGCGGAATGTGTGATGATGATGGAATAAAGCAAGTATTTCTTTTAAATTCCGTGTACTCTTTCATTATTCATGGACATATCAACCTTACTGTATAATCGTACCGGTATGAGGATGGTTGTCACCGGTTCCCATGTGGCTTCTTCCACTCCGCGGTTATTCCATAAGACTTTAACCACATGGATGGGACGTTTCTTGAGTTGTTGAACCTTTCGTTCCAGTATCATGACTGGCTTCTCTTCGTATGTCACATCCTTGTTCAGCACCAGTTCTCATGACGAATGATGTGGGTAGGGTCATAGACATACTTCCTGAGCATGGAGACATGGAACACATTATGTCACATGTCAGATCCGCTGGCAATGTCAGTCAGTATGCAACCTCCCAATCCTTTCAAGTACTTCAAAGGACCAATGATCTAGGACTGAGCTTTCCTTCACGCCAAATCTTTGGATGCCACGTGTAGGTGACACCTTTAAGAACACATGATCACCGACTTGGAATTCTAAGTCCACTTCTTTTGTCGGCATAGCTCTTTTGTCTGACTGAGAAGTCTTAAGCCGGTCTCTAATCACTTGTATGTCCTTTGTGGTATGTTGCACCATGTCTGGGCCTAGCCTTGTTGTTGTCATCCTCATTCCAGCATGCAGAAGATCTACAATCCTTCCGTAGAGTGCTTCGAACGGCGACATCTTGATGCTCGCCTGTAACTGTTGTTATAGGGGACACAATAAGGATGATCTCGCTCCAATATCCTTGAAGTCTATGGTGCAATCTCTCACATATCTTCCACTTTTGGTTGGTTCTTTTAGTTTGCCCATCAGTTTGCGGTTGGAATGCAGTACTAAAGTTGAGTTTAGTACCCAGTGCACCTTGCAGTCCTTTCCAAAAATGAGATGTAAATCTCGGATCTCGATCCGAGATAAAATGATGGAACTCCATGTAGTTTTACTATCTCCTTACATATAGGGCAGCTAGTACCTCCACCGACCACTTACTCTTTATAGGCAGAGAATGGACAGATTTGGTGACCCATATGGTGTCGAGTCCACCAGGAGTCTTGCGTAAACCCATGATGAGTCCATGCCAATGCTTTCCCATTTCGAATACGGAATTCAAATGGTCTGAGTATTCCAGCAGGGCGCAAGTGTTCCGCCTTTACTTGTTGGCAAGTAAGGCAGTGAGCAGCATGCTCGGCTACCTCTCTCTTCATGTTCGGCCACCAAAATTCTTTTCATGTCTTGATATATTTTGGTACCCCCTAGATGAATAGTGTACTTTGTCTTGTGAGCTTCATCCATTAGCTTCCTCTTCAGTTTTTCATTGTCGGAGACGTATGTCCTCCCTTAGAACACCAGTCTTCCATCCTCAGTCATAGCAATCCGGTCTTTCGCCTAAGGTTTCCTTGACATGAACTAATAATGGATCATCACTTGTTGAGCTTTGATCTCCTCTAGCAGATCAGATTGAATCTTGATATTGGCAACCAAGACTCGATCATCCCTATGTTCAATATTTAAGTCTAACCTTGTGAATTGTTCTAGTAGTTGCATCTCGCCAAGTACTAGGCTTGAAACAGAAGCCATCGACTTTCTACTAAGAGCATCAGCCACAGCGTTACCCTTGCCTGGATGGTATTGGATGTTGAAGTCGAAATCCATCAGATATTCTAGCCATCTTCTCCATCTCATGTTGAGTCTTTCTGTAAGAATAAATACTTCAGAATTTTATGGTCTGAGTAGACAATCAACTTTTCTCCGTAGAGGTAATCTCTCCAGATTTTCTAGGCGAAGACCACGACAGCTAACTCAAGATCATGCACGGGGAGTCTTCAGTTGTCGAGAAGAGTAGGCGATGACTTTTTCCTTTTGGATCAGGACACACCCTAGCCCAATCCCTGAGCCATCAGTGTAGACAGAGAAGCCTTCCCCTCTATTGGCAGAGAGAGAACAGGTGCTGAAGTCAGGCAGTCTTTAACAGTTTGGAAACATTTCTCACACTCTTTATTCTAGGAGTATGGATTCTCCTTTTGTGTTAGTCGTGTGAGAGGAACGACAATCTTTGAGAAGTCCTTGATGAACCGCCTGTAGTAACCAATCAGTCCTAAGAAGCTTCTGATTTCGGTTACGTTGGTTGGTCTCTCCTAATTGAGTACAGCTTCGACTTTGGAGGGATCAACAGAGATGCCGTCCTTTGAGATAACATGGCCCAAGAAGGACACTTCTTCGAGCCAGAATTCACACTTGCTAAGCTTTCCATACAGTTTTGTCTCGCAAGACTTGCAATGCGATCTTCAGGTGTTCTTCATGCTCTTCTTTGGTCTTTGAATATATGAGGATATCGTCAATAAGACGACCATGAACTTGTCAAGGTATGGCCGATATATGTTGTTCAAGAGTTGCATAAAGGCTGCAGGAGCATTAGTTAGACCAAAAAGCCTAACGACGAATTCATAATGTCCATACCTGCTCCTGAAAGTCGTTTTGAAGATATCATCATCCTTGATCCTCATTTGGTGATAGCCAGATCGAAGATCGATCATGGAGAAATTTGAGCTCCAGATATCTGGTCAAATAGTTCATCAACCCTAGGCAGTGGGTAATTATTCTTGATGGTCAACTGATTGAGTTGACGATAGTCGATGCATAGCCTCATCGATCCATCTTTCTTCTTGACGAATAGCACAGGTGCTCCCCTAGTGAAGTACTCGGTCTAATGAACCCCATCTCTAATAGCTCTATCAGATGGGTCTTCAGTTCTTTGAGCTCGCAGGTGACATCCGGTACGGTTGACGCGATACCGGGGCAGCTCCAGGGATCAACTCTATGGGGAAGTTGACATCACGTTCTGGGGGAATCCCTAATAGATCTTCAGGAAACACATCGGTGTAATCCTGGACTATGTGGATGTCTTCTATTTTAGAAACCTTTTTTAGCAACTACGGCTGTTAGGAAAGCAATACCACCTTTCCTGTCACGTCCCGAGTTTCGCAGTGGATATAAATTATACGAATTAATTTGAGTCGATATCTCGAGACGTGAACAGTCGGAAAAAAGCCTCTAGCTAGAACGCACTAATGTATAACACATACATCATCATAGGGCCCAAATATTGAACTCACTAATCTTGTATTCAAATCTCAACGCATTGTATTCCAAATGTAAACTATTATAGGACTATAACTCAATAATAAGAAAAGTACATTTTATTCCTCACTTCCTACAACACGTTCTAACACTCAAAGCAACTACTATAACTAGACTCATAGTTGGGACGCTCACACTCGGACGCATTCCCATCCTCGATTTGCTCCTCCTCCTGAACTTCATAGTCACCTAGATTGGGTAAAAGCAGGAATAAGAAAACTAGCCCAGTAGGATTTATATCTCCATTTGCGGGCAATGATATAAGTGATTAACAATTTAGAAATAGATAAGCACGATGAATGTCATGATATACATGTACGAATAAAACTCGTTAAAATGATACATGAAACAAGCTAGATAGAGAGATCATGATAGAACAAAATCTAGAACGATATAACAAGACAGAACTAGCAATATATCACTTTGTATAAGCATGCAAGATTTCACTTGATGCCAATAGCTTTGAAGAACGCAAAATATCACTATTTGCATTAAATGCAGGATGGCCATATCACGCAAGCAAGCAAGCACGCACGAGAATGATAATGTAACACTAATCAGGCACGTAGACACTAATGTACACCAGAAAAAGATCCATCAAGAATGTACACCAGGACACGTGTATGTGGTTATTGTATCTATCATTCAACATGACACGCACGACCCCCAGCGCAGATGCAACGGCAGTAATCATTATACCCCATGGTTAACAGTATATTTATGACTCTTCGTCATTGGGGCTAGACTGGAGCCCTTGGACACTTGCCGTGCCCAGTCAGCATCTCACTTAAAATTTTAAATGTAGATACCTACAGTCATTAATAATGGCCAATGAGAGTTTCAAGATGTAAGCATGTTTAACGTCATGTTCATGATGATGATGAGAACAAGTAATAAGTAAATTGAACATGATTTCATGAGAACAATGGTCAAGAGATAAATTCGGCAGCATAACGGTACGATTTATACTTTAGTTCAATCTTTACATTGATGGTTTTAGTCTAGATTGTAAATCACACTCACGAGAACAAGATGAGAGAGGAAGTGCACGCTATCTCCAGGGAACTTCAATGGTACAACCAACTCGGCCTCAATGTGGGAATCCACAGAGAGCGGAGATTTACTGAGGTCTTAGAGAAAAGGTCACTAGTCTACCGATTTGGAATGACCGATAGAGAGCTTCCAATTCCCAAGAAAAGGTTGTCTAGATTTGCAAGTGTGTAGTGATGTATGCATCTCAATCCACAATCCACCGGTTTCAAAATTGCGGAAAACAATTAAGATCATAACATGAGATGAAACTATGCAATTAACTAAACATGGTTTGCAATATTTTAATATAACAATTATCATTTTAACAAGATAGAACAGTCAGGAAAGTAAATCACTTGTTGTATGAATGGTCACATTATTAAGAGCAATTAGAATAACATTCATGTAGTTATAGCTTTTTCAATGGGTTGATAACTTTTATGCCACTTGACTGACTGAACAATACTTTCTAGTATCATAACATACATAACATATGGCGTAGACTGACTGAAAAAGTCTCGGGAAGGTTTTAGAAATTGCGAAGAGTTTAGTCATCGTGGATCATCATGGTTTATACAGAAAAATATGGCTTTCGTAGACGTAATGTAGCGACTCTCATTATATCGGTATGGTTATACCAACCCACGTCGATATAGTGAACGTTGCCACAGTGGGACATTTACCCAACGATAACATCAGCTGAGATACACGTGAATATAAGAACAGAGTAGCGGAAGAAAAAGAACTACTGTCTTCATTTCATTCATCATTCACATTTAACATACATGATTCGATTGAATTTAAAGAGCTAAAGTCCACATAATCCATATAGAAGAAGTGCTAAGATAAAATACATAGTTTGTCCAGTTTACATGACAGTTCTAATACAATGCTCAATTACATACATCAAAATGTCACAACTAAGCTCCACCAAGCTAGCTACTCCCCGCGCTCGAGTCCCTCTCTACGGTCTCCTCCAAATGTGTGTCACCTACTACACCTGTACGCTGAAGCAAGTAATGAGTCTAAAAGACTCAGCAAATAACACTACATCTATCATACATGCACATATCATAGCAGGTTTTATATACCATTTACAAGACACAACATGTAGCATGCGTGACATTGAAATTAACAACCTATCATGGTAATTCTATTAATGAAATACATGATTCATGCTTTCAAATTTCCTAAATTAAAATCTCCTATCACATGCTCTCTAATCATTCCAACACATGAAAGTTCTACTTTCAATTAAGCTAGAACATGAAAGCAATTTAGCATGACTAGCTTACATACATGAAAGAAAACATTGCTAACATGGTTACTTCTCATTCTTACACATGCACATACCCATTTTACATGCTTTAAGCTTGCTGTTTTGACATGGTTTAACACTTTACAATCTAACACATGAAGCTACATTCTCATTCAACCACAACGTGAGAGTAACATTCATGGAATGGTTTACACATAAATAAGGATTGTCCCTAGTATGGATTCTACGCATTGTACCCATATAGGACATGATCATAACCACATTTATGTTGCTGCTCTGACATGATTTCAGATCATCATATCATGGATTTCAATCTCACCTCCTCACATTTTGGTCTCACATTTTTACACAATTTCTTATTCATATAGTTCACACTTTACTCATTCACAATTTCACATGTTCACATTCTCACTTTCACATGAACACATTCACATTTCACATTTTCACATCTTACACTTTAGTGTCGTGACACATAGTCCAAACCACCATAAGGACAGCAATCACATACACATAGACGTCACCTAGGCAATACAGTGACGACTCTTGGACTGCGTAGACCGGGAGAACAAGTCTCCACCTAACCAGTGGTACTTGTCCACCTCCAGGATTTCATCCTAATGCCTTAGGATCACAACACATTGAACCTTCTCATGGGGACTTTTCCATGATACGGTTCCACTGCCCTCTATGGAAGTAGTGTCACACTTGGCACAATTTTACACATATCACGTTTACCGATTTTTAACACATATTTTTACACATGACGCTCATATCTCATTCTTCTCACACACAACATGTCTCTGTTTTCCTAATCATGCCACTACAGCTGACATAATTTATCATTCAGGAAGTTTCACCCATCAGGTTGGATTTCCAGAAATTAAATCATTTCACAATGGCATGCATTAATTACCCTTTTTGCATGGAAATTCATATTACATGGTATAATTTTCCAAATGACCTGAGAATTTAACCACATGCTGATTTCGGGTTTAGGACCACACATGAAAATTTTCACATTTTTCTGATCTGAAATGCAATTGCAGAAAATTTAACCTAAATTCCCATATTATTTGAAATTAATTTGATCATGGTGTTTACATGAAAATTCAGTTTTAACAGATCATCACCCTGAACCCAATAACACAATACCACAGGAAATTTCCCCGGATTTATTTCACAACACATGATTTACTGGAAATTTAACAAATCCTACACATGTTTTCTATTTTACAAGTATAAATTTTCAGTAAATCACATTGACATGGGAAATTCCAGAAAATTCAGAGTAGAGTCTGATGTATATAGACATGGTTCAACGAGATTAGGGCATCAAAATTTCCCACGGATTATTAGGATCATGGGTGAACTTACATGGCCATTCTTCCACATGCATTTTAAAATAAACAATAACTCAATCATTCACAAAATAAATGCACAACCATTCTCCCACACATTCCAACATTCACATTACGTAGCATAATAGGTTTACAATATATCCTCATCGCAAAACACATCGAAAGTAATCATATATAAGGAGAGAACAGTTCACTGTTTTGTCCAGACGAACTTAACGGCAAGCCTGGCTGTTAATGGAGATTGACAGAAAAATCACTGGCCGTCAATGAAGATCTTAACGGCAATTTATGTTGCCGTCAAGTTCAGGTCTCTGCAAAATGCAGGACCCAAGCTCCAAATTCAAAGAGAATGGGGGATCTAGGACACAGGAAAAATACATAAAAATGATAATCCCTACTTGACATCTACATGGACGATAGATGTAGGTTACATGCCATTCAAAACTCTCCAAAGGGATTAAATGGTTGGTGAAGCTCTCCTTGGGCATTCCCAAGAAGCTCCCAAGATTGCCTTATTCCGAGTTCTTGAGCAATCTCCACAGCAGATCGAGGTCGGGGATGCCTTCCTCGATGTTCAGATACCTCCTTGTCATGGTAGATGGCCGGAACAAGCTTCAGATCTCCGGATTAAAGGTTGCAAAGGTGGGCTTTTGCTCACAACAGTTAGGGCTTTTCTCTATCTCCCAAAAGAGGTCAAGAGAGGGGGTTAGGGCTGCACTCGGGTTTAGATATAGGAGAGAGGCCTCTCTGTCCCGCAGGGTTGATGTGAACCCTTTCAGACCGTTGGGGATAGCTCCCCAATGGGTGAGCTAGCTTGCTCCCAGAAATCTGGCTCTACAACGCATGCAGATCAGAGAATTAGCATCCACATCGCTGGACGCTAGACTTAGTGTTGGCATCCATATGGTTGACGCCGACACAACACAAACGTCTATTGATCTTGACGCCAAGTTGGCCTTCAGCCAGAACTCAAAAACATGCAGAAACCATGCACAACTTATACCTATATACGTGCCATGCATATATATTATCATGTACACACTACCACCATGCATTTCATACATTATTTACAACTAATTATACACATGCATACATAAGTATAAATAGTTAATACATACGTAGATATGTACATTTATGCATACACAACATGAATTATTTACACGAAATTAAAATAATACAACAAAATTCGAGGGCCTTACACCCTCTCCCCCTAAAGAAACTTCGTCCTCGAAGTTAGAACGACACTACTCAAACAAAAGGGGATACTTCTTTTGCATCGCATCCTCAAGCTCCCAAGTAGCCTCCTCTCGTGAGAAGTTCCGCCATTGAACTTTCACCAACGCAATACTCTTGTTCCGTAGATGCTGAACCTTCCGGTCAAGAATAGCTACTGGTTGCTCCACATACGACAAATCTGGCTGAATGTCCACTGGCTCATGACTAATCACATGAGATGGATCTCGGACATACTTTCTGAGCATAGAAACATGGAAAATAGGATGAACACTAGCTACAGCTGGGGTAAAGCTAGCTCATATGCCACACTGCCAATCGTCTGAGAATCTCATATGGCCAATGAATCTAGGGCTCAACATACTATGCCTGCCAAACCTGACGACACCTCGAGTAGGTGATATCTTTATGAAGACATGATCACCCACCTCGAACTCAAGATCCTTCCTCTTGTTGTCGGCATAGCTCTTCTGCCTATCCTGTGCCGCAACAAGCCTCTTTCTGATAAGCTGGACCTTATCCGAAGTCTCCTGAACTAACTCCGGACCGATCAGCTGCCTATCACCGGTCTCCTCGCAACACAAAGGAGATCTACAAGGCCTACCATACAACGCCTCAAATGGAGCCATACCAATACTCGCATGAAAGCTGTTGTTGTATGTGAACTCCACAAGAGGTAAATGACGCTCCCAATCATCCTTCCAATCCAATACACACGCTCTCAACATATCCTCGAGCGTCTGGATAGTCCTCTCGGACTGTCCATCAGTCTGGGGATGAAACGCCGAACTGAGATTCAGCTCTGAACCTAAGCATGCTGAAGACCCTTCCACAACCTCGAAGTAAATCTCGGATCTCGATCCGAAATGATCGACTTCGGCACACCATGCAATCTAACCACACTACTAATATACAATCTAGCTAAGCTCTCAACCGACTGCTTCTTCTTCATAGGCAAGAAATGCGCAGTCTTTGAGAATCTATCTACGATCACCCAAATCGAGTCATTCCCCTTCTAGATCGAGGCAAACTCGAAACAAAGTCCATAGTGACAGCTTCCCACTTCCAAACTGGGATCTCCATCCTTTGCATAAGGCCGGATGGTCGCTGTCGGCCTTCACTTGCTGGCATACCAAACACCAGGATACATAATCCGCTACATCCTTCTTCATGCCAGACCACCAAAAGGATCTATCAAATCCTAGTACATCTTCGTGTTACCGGATGGATAGAGAATCGCGATCTGTGAGCCTCCGCTAACACATACTCACGGACATCTACCAAATCAGGGACACAAACACGGTGATGGAATCTAATCACCGTCCTCATCACGAGCAATGCCTGCCTTGCCCACTAACTCTAGGAGTCTAGGGTCGGCTTTCTATTGCTCGATCACCTCATCGAAAACGAGGACCTAAAAGATAACTGAGCTACAAAAGCTTGGCATAGTGATGGCTCTAACTCAGTCAACACGCAAGCCACATCCTCCAACATCTTCCAATCCTGTTGGAGAGATGGCCTCCTTCTACTCAGAGCATCCGCTACGACATTCGCCTTTCCAAGATGATACTGAAGGTCGAAGTCATAGTCCTTCAAGAACTCAATCTCTGCCTCAGGTTTAATTCCTTTGGGGAAAAGATACTTCAAGCTCTTGTGGTCGGTAAACACCTCATCTGACACTATAAAGATAGTGCCTCCAGATCTTTAGTGCATGAACCACTACTGCGAGCTCCAAATCATGGGTCGGATAGTTCTTCTCATGCTCCTTCAACTGACCAGAAGCATAAGCCACTACCCTCTTCTGCTGCATTAGCACACAGCCTAAACCAATCCGAGACGCATCCGTGTAGATAGAAAAACCCTCTACACCACTCGATAAGACTAACACCGGAGCTGACGTGAGCTTAGTCTTCAACAATTGAAAACTACTCTCACACTCCTCGGATCGAACAAACTTCACTCCCTTTATGGTGAGCTGAGTCAATGGGGCGGCGATGGATGAAAATCCCTCCATGAATCGCCGATAGTAACCAGCTAAACCAAGAAAACTACGAATCTCCGAAGGGGTCTTGGGAACCTCCCAATCCATAACTGCCTGGACCTTTGCTGGATCCACTGCTACACCAGCACCAGAGATAACATGCCGAGGAAATGAACCTCACGCAACCAGAAATCGCACTTGCTGAACTTAGCATACAGCTTGTGCTCACGAAGAACTTCTAACACTACCCTCAAATGTTGACGGTGTGTGGCCTCATCCGGAGAGTAAACCAGCACAACATCAATAAACACTACAACAAAGCTATCTAAATACGGCCTAAACACCCTGTTCATGAGATCCATGAACGCTGCAGGGGCATTGGTCAATCCGAAAGGAAGAACCAAAAACTCATAATGTCCATAACGGGATCTGAATGTGTCTTGGACACATCCTCACTCCGAATCCTCAACTGATGATTACCAGATCACAAATCAATCTTAGAAAAGACTGATGCATCTTGCAACTGGTCAAACAAATCTTCAATACAAGGTAAGGGATACCTGTTCTTCATAGTCACTTGGTTCAGCTTTCTGTAATCAATGCATAACCTAAGTGACCTGTCTTTCTTCTTGACGAATAATACAGGTGCGCCCCAAGGGGAAACGCTAGGGCGAATAAATCCCTTATCAAGCAACTCTTGCAACTGCCTCCTTAACTCGGCTAACTCCGCAGGTGCCATCCGATATGGAGCCTTCGAGATAGGAGAGGTTCCCGAAAGTAACTCTATGGTAAACTCTATCTCTCTATCGGTGGCAATCCAGACAAGTCATCAGAAAAGACATCTGGAAAATCCTGCACTACCTCATCTCTACAAGAGTAGGTGACTCATTAGCCTCTGGCACTAATACCACGCTGGCAAGAAAAGCGTCACAACCCTTGTTTACCATGCGCATCGCCTTCATGGCAGAGATGACCATCTTTCCAGCCAAGTCCTTGGCAAGGGATGAGAAAACTCGTCCTCACCAGGAATGCGGAAAACAATCCTCTTCCGACGACAATCTACCAACGCATAGTGCTCTCTAGCCAATCCAGACCATGAATAGTTGTAACACCCCGGAAAGTTTAATTACATAAAAATTCAAAATAATTGGAAATAATAATTTCCATAATATTAGAGTATTTTGACATACGTATCATTATCGTATGTGATAAAACACGTAAGAAAATTCCGTAAAATTATAAGTCAGCCCCAAACATTGTTACTAAATGTTTCACAAAGAAAGTTGTGCCAAGAAAAATCGTATTAGCCAAGTTCACAATGTTTCGCGACTTATTATCGTAATTCATGAATAAGTCGAAAAATCATTATCACACGTACTTGGATGAGTCGGAAAATTAAATAAAAATCATAAACGGACTTCAAATAATATCCTCTAATGACCCATCAATAAATTTGGGTCAATAAAAATCATTTGGGCTAGGTTTAAGAGTTAAGGTGACCGATTATCCAAATTAGGAAACAAGTCGGAAAACCGTTAACACGGAAAACGACGCAATAAAAAAGTTAAATAAAAGTGTGGGAGGGACTCCCAACATTATATATAATGACCCAATATCATAATTGGGTCAATGGACATCATTTGGCCCAATAATGAAAGAAAACTAGAAAATGCAGGGAAATTCGTAACTTTATTAGGCTGAAATTAGAAGAGGCAATTGAGTTGGATTGGGATGCAATCATGCATTCTTGGCAACCCAAATTCGTGTCTAACTATGGTGGGAGGTTTCCTAAAGTCTCACACACTCTATGGGAGGAAGAAACCCTCCTAGATAGGAAACTACCCTGTCAAAACCGCAACCTAGCTTCCTAGTCATAGTAGGACTCCTAAAACACCATGGTTGCTTAAATACTGTTCACCAAACCCTAGGAATGAGTTTTAGAACTTGCTGGGGTCATGGGGAGAAGTTCTTGGTGGCTGGGGAGCAGGAGATCATCCACACCAAGCCGTTCTTCTTCCCCGTGTGTCTGCTGCGACCTGCACAGACCATCATCTTGAAGTCGACCAAAGGTGAGTCAAACCTAAACCAAACCTTGCAAGGCTTATACCTCTGGAAAGAGGGTCAAGTCTACGTTCTAACCCAAGTGGAATATTCAAATTCCATGCAGTATACACGGAGCAGTAAGTGTTCTCCTCCAATTGGTCTGAACACGGGTTTTTGGAAAAATGAGACTTCTTCAACCCATAAGGTAGGTTTTCTCGGGCCAAACCTTAATATATTTATACCAATGTGTAGAGCATCAGTTAACTTTCGTTTCCCACTGGTTTCATCGAATTCTAATGAGTATATTTTGAGTTATAAGTGTTTTTCCAAAGTCGCGCACTGTTAGGGTTTTTCCCGTTCTTCTTATATGCACGCAATTTGACACAAAATTAGACTAAACTTCCTTCACGAAAGTTTTTCTACTTGAAGGAACGATCATATTTATGTTGGACGTTTTGTCCAAAATATTTGGTTAGGGAGTTACAAGCGTGGGAAAAGAGTCACTGCATGATACTGGGATTTCGGGCTACACTTGACTTTTGTTCTTCACATGTTTTCTCTGGATTCCTAACCGAATTAGATCAAACCCCTAACATCAAAGTTCTTCTACTAGTTGTCCTATCATCTTTCGTGTTGAACATTTTGTCCAAATGTCATTCTTTAGAGAGGTATAAGAGGTGGAAGTGAATTGCTGCATGAGACGTGTTTTCTGGTTACACCTGACCATGTGTTTTGTTCTGGAAGGGCACTAGTGTCGACACTACTTGAGGTAGTGTCGACACACTGTCCCAAAACAGCCCAGAAAGTGTTCTGGGAAGCTCTCTAGTGTCGACACTACCTCATCTAGTGTCGACACACTGTCCCAGTTTGACCAGAAAGTTCTGGGAAGCTGATCTATTGTCGACACTACCTGATCTAGTGTCGACACACTGTCCCATGTTTTCCAGAAGGTTTTCTGGAACCTGTCTCTAGTGTCGACACTACTTGAACTAGTGTCGACACTACTTGACCAGTTTTCATGTTTTTGCTTTGTGTTGAAGCATGGTGTCGACACCAGCATGGGTTGTGTCAACACTACCTTTGGAAAATATTTCATGTCTTGGGTCTGTTCATTACATAATGGCTATTTAATGGCTTAAAAGTGTTTAACCCATTGAAAAATCCTTAATTACATGAATATTATTCTAATTGCTTTCTTAATGATATGATCATACATGAAACTTGTGA
>CM024758.1:50908789-50966885 GCA_014218235.1 Colocasia esculenta
TAATTGTGAAGGCAGAGAGGAGAGAAGCGAAGGAAGTAATGATCATGGAGCTAGAAGAAAGGCCATGGTACCATGAAATTAAGCAATATTGCAAGGACGATAAGTTCCCAAAAGAAGTAGAATCTAAAGATAGAAGAGCCATCCGTAGGGCGGCATCAAGGTATACCATTGTTGGAGATGTTTTGTAGCACCCCCGAAAAAAATCAGTAAATTAAAATTTTGAAATAAAATGGAAATGATAAATTGACTATTTTCGAAATATTAAACATACTTGTCCTTATCGTATGTAAAAAAACAAATCGGAAAATTCTATAAAATGATGGTCAAGATTAAGGCATTTAGTGACTTATTATCGTAATTAAGAAACGAATTGCAAAACCCATTAACACATATACCTAACTGATTCTAATATGAAACTAAAATGATGGGTGGACTCAAACGATATGTATTGATAATCCATCATGAGAATTTCGACCAATGGACATCATAGCCCATGAATAAATTCAAGTAAGAAAAATGCAATAAAACCGTACTCTATTATTCCTTAATGAGAAGGGAAAATTCCCATAAGTTAAATTCCATTAAGTGATGGGCTTTGCTAAATAGCTCATATTAAAGTTATTGGGCCAAAATAAAAGTTATGGAAAATTTGAAATAAGAGAAAATACCCTAAATGAGTAGCTTAATGTTTCCTAAAATAAAAAAAGCTACTAAATCATTAAAATAGTTAATAGGTTGGAATTGGACTCCTAACCCTACCCAAATTAGCTAGGCATGAATTTGCAACCCAACCCAACCCATTAGGAGTTGGAAAGCTTGGAAGGTGGATAGAAATAAGGAAAACTCGGAAATAAATAGGAATTTAAGTAGTAATGGGAATTGGAAATAAGGGAGCTTAAATACATCCCAACCTCCCATGGCGGCCTAATGCATTGCTGAGGCTTGCTAGACATGGAGGGAGGCCAAAGGAAGGGAGAAAAATGTGGAGAAGGCTTGCTCAAGATCCAACCCTTATTCTTCAAGTTCTAAGCCTAGAAGACAAATCTACCAAAAGGTAGGCATTCTCACATGCTAAACCAAATTAATTTCGTCTGTAGGATGTTCCAAACATCAGGATCAAAAGCACTTTGGTTGCTCTATTTCTCCTTGAGCCCATCTTTTGATCTCTATTTTTGAAGTGCTACTATCATCTTGTCTCCAAACCCTCATATTAATTTAGATCTCCATGTACATGATCTCATGCCACAAAATTTTTACTAAAGATACTTCTTGTTGTCAGGAATCTTTTGCCCCATTTTTCCACAATTTTATCTAGTATGCTACCCGAATTAATTCTTTTACCTTCACTGTAGACTGTTCTGTGGTCTTTGTGCATGGACTTATTTATAAACTGTCAAGACCATAACTATTTTCAAATCCTATTTACGGTGTATACTCTCGCATGTCTAGATTAGTTTGAAAGTGGTTTCGTGATTTTTAAAATACTATACACCGAGTTATCAATTTTTGAACGACCCAATATCAAAATGGGACAATCCTTGACCGTAATCCAAGGCAAAACCTTTTTCTGCTCGGACTCAGGCGCAAAACTTGAGAACATGACGAACTGATAGGCCGCATTCTCAGGGGCTGATCTCGACCAGAACCCTATCTCGTTCTGAACGCAACAGGTCCTGGCGTCGTGTTCTGGCCGTATTACCTAGCCAACTCGTCGCAACCCTTGACAGACTCTGTCGCGTTCTTGATGTACCCTATCGCGATCCTTACAGGGGTACGTCGCCTTCTGGATTTTTGTGCATAAACACTATATCTTTGCTAATCTTGACTTTCTTCAGTACCACACCCCTGTTAACTATCTTAAACACAGTAAATGATGTTGTAAACTCGGATATATAATAGTTAATAAAAGCCATACACATGATCTTTTCATATCCATGATTCTCTTTATCACATGCACATACTTGAAATCATCTGTTATGACTTGACTTGGCATAAAAATATCATAATATATTTGGTAGTTTACTTTAATAATACATTTAACTTACCCTATTTTAATGACTTGTCCTCATTTCTCGCGTTGTTTAGGGAATACTGTTACTGACTCTCCAAAGTTCTAGAATTCCTCTAGAACATCAAGCACTTGTTTCTATATACACATCCTCTTGACTTGAACAAACTCTCCGTCAGATATTCCTTATGTCGGACTAGTAAATCCTTGTTCAAGGCCTCCGTAAGACTCCTCTATCCATGGGTCCCACATGGCCGAGGAGCTGGTTGTACACTCAATACCTATGATACGCTTTAGGGATCGGTAAGATCCCAATGACCTTAGAATATTCTCTCGCTCTAATATTGAATAACGTCGGACCTCTGGACCTGTGCATTAACATGACCAGTGGAAGGTTAGTGAATTCTACCTGACTGCCAGCACCAACCATGTAAGGTCTCGGGTCTTTAATGGATCCTTATTGGGTCTGTTAGAGGTCCTGTGTGGTTGACGACCAGGGCTTGCCGTTGAGTCAGAGTCAGCGCCTAGCGATGTGGACGTTTGATGTCGAACTCAGTGACAGGAGATCTGGACGTCAGTCTGTAGGCGGTTCAGTAGGCGACCAGAGATGTTGACGTCGACTGGTCGGGCCTGTTGAAATAGGCGCAGCCCGAGAGCAGAGTTCCTTCTTCCTCTTTCCTCTCCTTTCTTCCACCTTAGTTTTCTTCATTTCCTTAGCTTCTTTGGGTGTTTGAGCTTGTGGGAATGCCCTGGATCGTGGCGTTGCTTGATCGGCGGGAAACACGTGTTTTGGTGCGCTTTCGTTGGAGTCTTCGAGGGAATTCGGCGCGAGTAGTGGCTGTTTGGGGTTTATTAAGCATTATGAGGTATGGACTTAACTCCTATAACCTTCCCCAGCAAACCAGCATGCCCAATTAAGTGAATTGGTGTGCAAATCATGTTTAGGTTTGGGTTGTATCATGCCGAAATTGAGGGTGAATTAGACAATCTAGGCGTTAGACTATTTAATTATGAATATTCTGGTGGCTTGGATTGATGAGAGGAAGTGTTTCTGTCACGCCCCAACGCGGAATATCGGAGCGCGAAGGCAGTTGCAAGAAAAGGTATAGAGCGTATACTAGACATCAAACCATTGCACACTAAAATCATTCAATATAGCACCATTTTTAAGTAGGGTTTTTACTGGGGGTATAACGGTAAGAAGACGTAAGGATATTTAGAACGCCAAAATATTTTTCATGGGTTCTTATCAAAAAAACTAAGAAGCGACATAGGTCAATGAGCATTGCGACAGGGTCCTGTACAGTTTGCGACATGGCTGTATGTCAGGCGGCCAGAAAGCGACTAGGTACTGTCGCATTCAGAAAGCGACAAGGAAGGCGTCGCGATGGCTTGAGAAGTGACAAGTGGATGGTCGCAATCAGACCCAGAAGGCGACATATCGGCCTGTCGCAATCTGGTTGTCTGCACCTGGCTCTGACAGGATTCAGACCAGGCTTTGGATTGTGGGCCAACTTGAAATCGAATGATACAGGGTGCTTTGAAAATCATAACTAATAGTATAGTCAAACGAAAACATGAAACTAGTTGCAATTAAACTAGACATGTAAGGGTACTTCCAATAATCGGAATTAAAGAAAGAGCATGGTTTGAACATGGTTTGAGAATGAACAAGGACAGTAACATAGACATGACATAGAGAGCAAGACTGATTTAATTCGAGCAACATCTCAATGAAATTAGGCTTTTTTGGGGAAAATGATCCCTAACAACCTGAAGTATCTACAGTAAAACTTTCGTAGCATGGGATCAAGTATACATAGATTTGAATTAAACATGACACCTCGCGGTATCATGTTTGCAAGTTCTTCAAAATTAAGAACAAAAGATAGGATGATGGAAAAATATGAAAACTTGGGGATTTCATTCAAAAGGGTAGGAAGAACCTACAGAAAAGTTTCATGGTTTAGCTTGTGACAATGCCACCTTTGGATTTATTTTTGTGTTCTAGGGTTGAAACTCTCAAAACGAGGAAGAAGCTTCAAGAACACCTCTTCCCACGAGATCCTCTCCTCCTTCACCTCTTCCCCCGTCCAGAAATTTGGCAACGAGCTAGGGTCGGCCAAGAGGGTTTATGAGGTGTATTTATGCATGCATGATTCCTATTCCTATTTCTACTCTAATTCCTCTAAATTCGAGATTTCCTAACTCCAACCTTCCTTCCTTGCTTCCATCCCTATTTAGACTTGGATGAGATCTAAATTCGTGCTAAACCATATAGGGTAAGTTTAGGAATCCTATTATGACTCAAACTAGCTATTTAATGTATTAAATAACTCTTTTCTATTTAAGTAATATTCTAGTTACGATTTTAGGATATTTCCTATTATTCCGCTTTTAAATTTCTTATTTGACCCAAAATTTCTAATGGGTCTTTAATAAAGCCCCTTACTTGTTTTCATTTAATGGGTTTCTTTTATTCTTTTTGTGTGAATCTTCCATATTTAATTTCTTTTATTGATTTTTTTTCAATATTTCGATTTTAATTATTATAAAATCCAGGTTGCTACAGTTTTCCCTCCATCATTCGGATTTCTGTTGAGTTTTTCTACCCATTTGACTGATTCGGTTCAGTTCTGGTTGAGGGACTGAAGACCTTAACGTCCACATCTGTTGACGTTGAGATCTTCAGGGGTGATTTAAACGACAAGGTCGATTGCCATTTGGTTACTGTAACGACGAGGGGTGCCGTTTACCTCTTATTGGCGGCAATCGATGTGGCCGTTAATCTCCTGTGTCTCAGCAGACTTAAGTGTTGTGTTTAAAGGAGATTGACATGTGATGTCCGCCTTGATAACACATGTGGGTCAGGCTTAGAATGTGACTCCGCCTGTGCTTGTAGTGTCTAGTTATGACACGAGGTTTTACTTACTGTACGGGGTTTCAGACGTTGAGTGTGTTCCGTCTGTTGTACGCGCGTTGCGTTACCGGTACACGTTTCTGTTGTGTTACCTAGGCGTGGGTGCGACTCCGTCTAGACGACTAGTGTGTGGTTGTCCTCCGCTAGTGAGCCGGATGTCGAGTGCGACTCTGTCCTGTGTGTACTCCTTGTGGTGGTTTTGAGCCGGTCTTCGTGGAGCCCCTTCTCTACCGCTAGGGTCAAGCGTAGGGGAAAAACCGGTCGTGGACCAGACGCGAGAGAGAGCGTCTGTAGTGTGCACATGGGGCTAGGGTTGAGAGCCTCTGTGGTGACGGGACGCCGAGCCACAGACCCTAACTGAGTCCTACTTGCTGTGTGTGTGTGAGTGTGTGTGTGTTACTGAGCCGCGAGGTTTATAGTTTGTGTTGTGGGCGAGTGTACTTACTTTTAGTTTTTACTTTCCGCACTTTAGTTCTGTTGCCAGTGGGGTTACTTTTCCCTACTGGGTCTGTTTTCTTGAGACTCACTCCTTCCCTTTCAGGGGGTCTTCGTCGACTCCGTTCCAGGTGAGTCTAGCCACTCCGGTGTTGGTGCTCCCTAGCTGCAGTGAGTAGTACTTTTTTGTTGTACTTCTGTACTTTGTACTTTGCTCAGACTCTGAGTTGTATATGATATGTTCATATAGTGGAATTTTACAGCTTTGCATGGTGTGTATCTTCTTACATATAGTCTCCTCGGACGTTTACTTCCTACCCTCCGAGCTTGTCTCGTGGGTTAGCGGGTCAGAATTCGGGTTACTGGTTGTTACTGGTAATGCGGATTCTGTGTCGTTACAGTTTGGTATCAGAGCATGGTCTGATGAGATATATATAAGGAAATACCCATCATGTTAACTCATAGTATAAAGAGTACAGTTGTAGCTATGTAGCCCGGAGTTAGTTAGTGTATTTATGTGTGTATTTTGCTTTGTGTATGGTTCTATGGCACCTAGGCGACGTCCTAGAGAGGGAGTAGCCGAGCAGGCGACTCGTCAGGAGGTTGGAGATGCTCTGCCACCTCAACAGACGCAGCCTTTGCCACAGGACGCACATAGTGGTATTGTTCCGCCGCTGCCACCTCCACTCAGGTAGCTCAGGGATTAGACATGACTCGATTTCTGAGGGGATGGCTCAGTTTGTTGCTCAGCACCGTGACGCGCGGTACCTCAGGGTGGTACTGGGAGGGTGTTGAGAGAGTTCTTGCAGTTTCAGCCTCCTCAGTTTTTGGGCCAGCCTGATCCAGATGCAGCGCAGGCATGGTTAGATGCAGTGGAGCGGACTTTTCGTTCCATGGAGTGTGTTCCAGAGGAGCGAGTGCTGCTAGCCAGTTACCAGTTGCAGGCGCAGGCATTGACTTGGTGGTCGCTGAGTGGGAGACTACTTTTCAGTCTCGCCCACTTAGGCAGATTCTGTGGTAGGAGTTTGTGTTTCTTTTGAGAGAGCCTTCGTCCTACTTACTCCGGACGGAGAGGTTGTCCAGTTCCTGGACTTGCAGTAGAGGGACTCTACTGTGGTGCAGTATAGGGCCAGATTGTGGAGCTAGGGCGTTATGCTCCGCAGATTATGGGAGATGAGGGTCTGAGGACTCAGCAGTTTGTGAGAGGCTTGAGGCCAGAGCTCAGGCAGGCGCTGATAGTTGCTCGTGTCACAGACTTGGATGCGGCCTATCAGACAGCGGCAGTGTTGGAGCAGACACCTTGCAGACTCGTGCTCGGAGTGCAGAGGTTCAGACGCAGGTAGTTCCTTCTCAGCCTCACCAGCAGCAGGGTATTGTGCAGACAAACCCGAGGACTACGACTTCCTACGCGTCCACTTCTACTGGAACGACGGAGAAGTCCGATCTCGGAGGAAGTTTCGGCGTGATAGGAGGCAGGCAGAGCAGAGGCAGCAGTGGTTGGGAGTGTTCAGCAGCGACAGATAAGCCCTCGCAGCAGGTACAACGTACTTTTGCTGGTCAGTGCTACCGGTGTGACCAGAAGGGTCATATGGGCGGAATTGTCCTTTGTACCTCGTGTGCCGCAGCAGCAGACCCAGTCATAGCCTCGAGTGCAGCAGCAGCAGCAACAGCGCAGGCACCTGTGTAGCAGCGTCAGCAGACCGGAGGTTCGGGTGGGTCGAGAGGTAGAGGTCGTGTTACTCACTTGACCCGTGCAGACGCGGAGGCAGCTCACCTGGTGGAAGGTACTGTTACAGTTTTTGGTTGTGCAGCTAGGGTCTTGTTTGATTCTGGTGCCTCTCACTCTTTTGTGTCTGAGGACTTTTTAGACTCCCTTAGAGAGTGAGTTCGGGAGAGTCTGTTGAGTTAGCAGTAGAGTTGCCGACAGGGGACTTTGTCCTTACGTCCTACATGTCTCGAGGAGGTACCTGTGCAGTTGCAGGATCAGTTGTTGTCAGCCCGTCTGTTTTCCTTGCAGTTACATGATTATTATGTGATTTTGGGTATGGACTGGTTAGAGCGGTATGGTGCAGTGATGGATTGACAGAAGAAGAGGGTGCACTTGCGGATACCTGGGGAAGCGGCGTTCTACTTCTAGAGTATCGTACCTCTTACTTCTCGCTTTTAGTTTCTGCTTGAGGGCAGGGAGGTTACTTGCTTCTGGTTGTCAGGGTTTCCTAGTTTCTGCAGTGACTCTTGACCAGATTGCCTCAGGAGTGGGGGGACATTCCCGTAGTGTGTGAGTTTCCGGATGTTTTTCGGAAGAGTTGCCTGGTTCTACCACCAGAGAGAGAGTAGAGTTTACTGTAGAGTTGGTTCATGGCACTGTACCTTTTGCATAGGCACCGTACCGTATGGCACTAGCAGAGTTGAGGGAGTTGAAGAGGCAGCTTGAGGAGTTGAAGAGGCAGCTTGAGGAGTTGTTGGAGAAGGGCTCTATTCGTCCTAGCTTTTCTCCGTGGGGGTCACCTGTTTTGTTGTCCGGAAGAAGGATGGTAGCCTGAGGTTGTGTTATCGATTATAGGAAGCTAAATCAAGTGACCATCAAGAATAGGTATCCTTTGCCTAGGATTGATGATCTCTTTGATCAGCTTCAGTCTGCTCGTGTCTTCTCGAAGATTGACTTGAGGTCGGGCTACTATCAGTTGCGGATTAGAGATTCGGACATTGAGAGGACTGCTTTTCGGACCAGATATGACACTTTGAGTTTTTGGTGATGCCGTTTGGGCTCACCAATGCTCCAGCAGCCTTCATGGATCTGATGCACCTGGTGTTCCACCAGTTCTTGGACCGGTTTGTCGTAGTGTTTGTTGACGACATTCTAGTGTACTCCGCTTCGGAGGAGGAGCACGCCGAGCACCTGAGGATCGTGTTGCAGACTTTGCGAGAGCACCAGTTGTATGCCAAACTTAGTAAGTGTGAGTTTTGGCTACAACAGGTTCACTTTTTGGGGCACGTGATCTCAGGTGAGGGAGTTTCTGTGGATCCAGCGAAGGTTGAGGCAGTTTTGCAGTGGGAGAGTCCCAGATCTGTGTCTGAGATTCGTAGCTTTCTGGGTTGGCAGGTTACTACCGCAGGTTTGTTCGAGATTTTTCTCAGGTTGCTGCACCCTTGACTCGGTAACGAGAAAGGGTTCCGTTTTGTGGTCGGAGCAGTGTGAGCAGAGCTTCATAGAGTTGAAGCGACTGCTTACGTCGGCGCCAGTCTTGCCTTACCTTCAGGTGAGGAGGGTTTTGAGGTTTGCACAGATGCTTCAGGTGTTGGTTTGGGTGCGGTCTTGATGCAGCAAGGCCGGGTGGTGGCTTATGCGTCTCGCCAGCTTAAGCCCCACAAGGAGTTACCGACCCACGACCTAGAGCTTGCAGCTGTGGTGTTTGCTTTGCGGATTTGGCGTCTTTACCTGTACGGAGTGAGTTTTGTAGTCCGTACCGACCACCAGAGCTTGAGATATGTGTTTTCTCATAGGGATCTGAATATGAGGCAGGTCGATGGATGGAATATCTGAAGGACTATGATTTCAGCATTGAGTATAAGCCTGGAAAGGCGAATGTAGTTGCAGATGCCTTGAGTAGGAAAGCACAGATGAGTCATCTGATGCTTAGAGAGTGGCAGTTGTGGCAGTCTGCGACAGAGGGGTCTTTCAGTTTCGTCCAGTCGTCGTCAGTGTGTGTTGGGCAGTTTGTTAGCAGCTCCGCAGTTGTGAGCAGGTTGCTGAGGCTCAGCAGGCAGATCCCGAGTTGCACAGTGTGTTGCTTCTCCCAGAGGTTGAGCTTTGTGAGGACGGGACTGTTAGGTTCCGAGATAGACTCTATGTTCCTGTTGAGGAGTCTATCAGAGAGTGTGTTTGCAGGAGGCACATGGTTCCAGGTACTCTATTCATCCAGGGGCGACCAAGATGTACACAGGTTGACGTCAGTTTTGGTGGCCTGGGATGAAGAGAGACATAGCGGCTTTTGTTGCTAGGTGTTTGGTCTGTCAGCAGGTGAAGGCCGAACATCAGCGTCCAGGAGGACTTGTGCAGCCGTTTGAGATTCCGATGTGGAAGTGGGACCACGTGACGACTGACTTTGTTTGTGGTTTGCCGAGGACAGCTGGAGGTTTTGACAGCATTTGGTTTCTTGTGGACAGATTGACGAAGACTGCCAGATTCTTGCCTGTCAGGACTAGTTGGGGTGTGAGTAGGTTGGCCGCGTTGTAGTAGAGCGGATTGTTCCTTTGCATGGAGTGCCGATCTCTATTGTGTCAGACAGGGATCCTCGCTTCACTTCTGGGTTCTGGCGCAGTTTCCAGAGAGCTTTGGGGACAGAGTTAGCTTTTAGTTCCGCCTACCACCCTCAGTCAGACGGTCAGTCAGAGCGGACTATCCAGACTTTGGAGGACATGCTTAGAGCTTGTTGCCTGGAGTGGCAGGGTCGTGGACATTCACTTGCCGTTGGTCGAGTTCGCATATAATAATAGTTATCACTCCAGTATCGGTTTGGCACCATATGAGGTTTTGTACGGACGACCGTGTCGCACTCCTCTTGACTGGTTCGAGGTTGGCGAGCGAGTTGTCACGGGGCCAGAGTTGGTTCAGCAGTCAGTTGAGGTAGTTCAGCTTGTGAGACAGAGGCTTCAGACAGCTCAGAGTCGGCAGAAGAGTTATGCAGATCAGCGCAGGCGACCGCTCGAGTTTCAGGTAGGAGACGGTGTTTGTTCGTGTGTCTCCTATGAGGGAGTGGTGAGGTTCGGTAAGCGTGGAAAGTTGAGTCCTCGCTTTATTGGCCTTTTACCATTACTGAGCGTGTCGGAGTTTGGCGTACAGACTTGAGCTTCCGTCAGAGTTGGCAGCAGTCACGATGTGTTTCACGTGTCGATGCTTCGGAGGTACCTTCTGACGAGTCTCACGTTCTGGAGTGCAGAGTGGTTGAGGTGACTCCAGTGTTGACTGTACCAGAGTTTCCGTTGCACATTGAGGATCGCCGAGTTCAGAGGTTGAGGAACAAGGCAATCCCTTTAGTTCGTGTTGCGTGGCAGCGGCACTCCTGGTGAGTCGACATGGGAGCGGAGGACAAATGCGCGAGCAGTTTCCGTACCTCTTTGGTGAGTCTTCTTTCTTGTGTTTTTGAATTTTGAGGTAAAATTCCTTAAGGGGGGAGGGCTGTAAGGTCTCGGGTCTTTAATGGATCCTTATTGGGTCTATTAGAGGTCCTGTGTGGTTGACGACCAGGGCTTGCCATTGAGTCAGAGTCAGCGTCCAGCGATGTGGACGTTTGATGTTGAACTCACGACAGGATATCTGGACGTCAGTCTGTAGGCGGTTCAGTAGCGACCAGAGATGTTGACGTCGACTGGTCGGGCCTGTTGAAAAGGGCAGCCCGAGAGCAAGTTCCTCTTCTCCTTTCCTCTCCTTTCTTCACCTTAGCTTTTCTTCATTTCCTTAGCTTCTGTTGGGTGATTTGAGCTCGTGGGAAGGCCCTGGATCGTGTGGCGTTGCTTGATCGGCGGGAACACGTGGTTTTGGTGCGATTCGCGCGGAGTCTTCGAGGGAATCCGGCGCGAGTAGTAGCTGTTTAGGGATTTATTAAGCGTTCTGAGGTAGGGACTTAACCCCTATAACCTTCCCCAGCAAACAGCATGCCCAATTAAGTGAATTGGTGTGCAAATCATGGTTTAGGGTTTGGGTTGTATCATGCCGGAATTGAGGGTGAATTAAACAATCTAGGCGTTAGACTGTTTAATTATAATATTCTGGTAGCTTGGATGCTGAGAGGAAGTGTTTCCCTCCATCAGTCGGAATTCTGTTGAGTTTTTTCTACCCATTGAACTGATTCGGTTCAGTTCTGGTTTGAGGGACAAAGACCTTAACGTCCACATCTGTTGACGTTGAGATCTTCAGGGGTGATTTAAACGACAACGATTGCCGTTTAGTTAGTTAACGACATGAGGGGTGCCGTTTACCTCTTATTGGCGGCAATCGATGTGGCCGTTAATCTCCTGTGTCCCAGCAGACTTAAGTGTTGTGTGTTTAAAGGCGATAGACATGTGATGTCCCCTTGATAACACATGTGGGTCAGGCTTAGAATGTGACTCCACCTGTGCTTGTGAGTGTCTGTTATGACACGAGGTGTTTACTTACTGTACGGGGTTTCAGACGTTGAGTGTGTTCCGTCTATTGTATGCGCGTTGCGTTACCGTGTACCCGTTTCTGTTGTGTTACCTAGGCGTGGGTGACTCCGTCTAGACGACTAGCGTGTGGTTGTCCTCCGCTAGTGAGCCAGGACGTCGAGTGCAACTCTATCCTGTGCGTACTCCTTGTGGTGGTTTTGAGCCGGTCTCCGTGGAGCCCTTCTCTACTGCTAGGGTCAAGCGTAGGGGAAAAAACGGTGGGACCAGACGCGAGAGAGAGCGTCTGTAGTGTGCACACGTGGCTGGGGTTGAGAGCCTCTGTGGTGACGGGACGCCGAGCCACAGACCCTAGCTGAGTCCTACTGTTGTGTGTGTGGAGTGTGTTACTGAGCTGCGAGGTTTACAGTTTTTGTGTGTGGTGGGACGTGTACTACTTTCAGTTTTTACTTTCCGCACTTTAGTTCTGTTGCCGGTGGGGTTACTTTTCCTACTGGGTCTCTTTTCTTGAGACTCACTCCTTTCCCTTCAGGTGGGTCTTCGTCGACTCCCGTTCCAGGCGAGTCTAGCCACTCCGGTGTTGGTGCTCCCTAGCTGCAGTGAGTAGTAGTACCTTTTTGTTGTACATTTGTACTCTGTACTTTGCTCAGACTCTGAGTTGTATATGATATGTCATATAGTGGAATTTTACAGCTTTGCATGGTGTGTATCTTCTTACATATAGTCTCCTGGACGTTTACTTCCTACCCTTCCGAGCTTGTCTCGTGGGTTAGCGGGTCAGAATTCGGGTTACTGGTTGTTACTGGTAATGCGGATTCTGGGTCGTTACAAACCACGTGTGTTGTGTAACTGTTACTATCGCCCATTTACTCGACGTTTCATGTGCAATGACCTATAGCTCTCATCTATACTCTACTTGCTCGTTTATTCACACTCTCTCTACTATCTCGTCTATTCATCTAGTGCTCTCATATATTCCTTGGAACTCTATTTGGCCATCTATTGATTGTCTAAGATAATAGAAATAACCAATGCTAGGCAATATAGGGCCCGATCTGGTCTTGGGAGGTGCGCCCGAAAAGTGCGCGGGATTTCAATGATCAGGATGTCGGCATTACATCTAAGTGTCATACTATCAAGATTAATCCAAGACAATAAAACAAAAGTGCTATATTCTCTCATGTTTATGATTAAAACTAAAGTGCTATATTCTCTCGTGTCTATTGACAAACAAATTGCTATACTCTCTCTCGGCTATCTACGGATAACCAAAGTGCAATACTATTTTGATTGATGGAAGTTAATCAAGTGTTATAATATCTCGATTGATGAAAATCAATCAAAGTAATTATATTTACTCTCTATATAGGCGACTCTCTCTCTCCTGCTATAACACGTTACTTGCTATTGCTTGACATGACACTTGTTATCATGTGTTATCATTTTCTATCGTGACTTGATCATATTCATGTACTATAGTTGATTCATGTGCTATCTGAACCATGTTATTTTGTGCTAAACTTTCTCGACTTTACGTGACTCTCACTATCATTAGTTACTCTATTCTTTAAAGTATTAATCATTTAAAGTGTGCTTGGTTCATGAGATTTAAGTCCTATTGAGCGTTATCGCGCACCCTTCGTTATTTTTATTGTGTCTCAGGTAAGTCAGACAATGATGTTACAAACACTAAGGGACAAGACCAGAGGATGAGCGACCTAGAGTCAAGTCATGAAGTACCCTAGTACCAGGGAGTCTAGTAGTTATTGCATTAGATTTCTTTCCAATGTAATGGTATCATGGAGCTATATGTATTGGATCTGGATTAGTGGTTGTAATAGTCTTAGTGAAATATATAATGTAAATGAAGAGTTTATTCTAATTATTGTTCATTAGATGCTCTGAATTACTTAACTATGGTGCAATTTACATTACTACGCACTTTGCTCACGTCTGCCCGATTTATTCTGCTGCTAAATTGGCAGGGCGTGATAGTTGGTATCAGAGCCTAGGATGTCTTAATCGGATATCTTAGGTTTAGGATGTTCTAGGATGTCCTCATTGGATCTCTTAGGTATAGGGTGTTCTAGGACAAACTGCCATGACACGTGTCTAAATCAACCATCATACTAAGTGAGGATTGGGTAGAACCGTGGTTAAGATCTTATATATAAATATATATTATATATATAATATATATATATCTATATATACACCTATTAGTTTAAAGCTACTTTCATACCCCAATGTCGACCTCATTCTTGAAGGGACTCTTAATGGACGTTAACCATACACCACTGCAAGCCGACATGAGACCAACTCAATTGCTAGTTCTAGCATGTCAGCAAGCAGCTCAACTGCTAGAAAGGGCTCTGGAAGGGACCAGAAAGATAAAAAAGGTGACCAACAAGAATGGAAAGAGAAGATATAACCATGGCAAGAAGGAAACGCAGCATATGAAAAATAACAATGAGATTTTTAGGATCATCTGTCTTCATTGTCATAAGCCAGGTCATGTGGTCAAGGAGTGCTGGCGAAAAAATTGGTGCAGCCTACATTGTGGCAACTCGAGGCATCAGCTGCGAGACGGTCCTCTCTTAGAGGAATCAACTACTAGTATAACGATCTCAATTCTATGACAAAAGAGAAGTGACCAAACAGTGCTAAGGGTAAAATGAAGAATGAGAAGAATGATAGATGTTTAAACTCTAATCACGATGGTCAATTCATGAATGCAATAAGGTGAGCCACTGTCGAAAAGATTGCTGGAAGAATCAAGGAAAATGTTTCCGATGTGGCAGCTCAGACCACAAGATTGGAAATTGCATAGAAGGACGAACGTCATGGAGAATCAAGACATCAGGATACACTCGAAGCTTCGGCACAACCTAGTCCAAATGATGAAGTAGGAACCATGGAAGGTAACTCTAAATCGTCTTGATAATACTTTCAGTATAGAGTGATGATTCATACTTAACTGAAGGAGTCATGGAATTTGGTGGACTAGATTATTTTAAGAGGGGGAGGATGTAGCACCCAAAAAAAAAAAAAAACAGTAAATAACATTTTGAAATAAATGGAAATGACAAATTCACTATTTCGAAAAAGTAAAATGTACTTGTCATTATCGTATGTACAAAAACAAATCGGAAAATTTTATAAAAATCATTATCCAACTCTAAAAATACCCCCTATGGACCCACGAAGAATGCATGCAAATGAAAATCCGATTGGTCAAGATTAAGGCATTTTGTGACTTATTATCGTAATTAAGAAAAACGAATTGCAAAACCCATTAACATATACCTAACTGATTCCACTATGAAACTAAAATATGGGTAGACTCCAAACGATATGTATTGATAATCCATCAGAGATTTTGGACCAATGGATCTCTCATAGTCCACGAATAAATTCAAGTAAGAAAAATACAATAAAATCTGTAACTCTATTATTCTCCAGTAAAAGGGAAAATTCCCATAAGTAAATTCCATTAAGTGATGAACTTTCCTAAATAGTTCATATGAAAGTATTGGACCAAAATAGGAGTTATGAAAAATTTAAAATAAGCAAAAATACCCAAAATTCATTGATTTAATGTTCCTAAAATAAAAAGAGCTATAATCATTTAAAATAGTAATATGGGTGGAATTGGACTCCTAATCCTACCCAAATTGCTAGGCACGAATTTGTAACCCAACCTAACCCAATTAGGAGTTGGAAAGCTTGGAAGGTGGATAGAAATAAGGAAAACTCGGAATTAAATAGGAATTTGAGTAGTAGTGGGAATTGGAAACAAGGGAAGCTTAAGTACACCCCAACCTTCCCATGGCCAGCCCTAAAGCATTGCCGAGGCTTGCTGGACATGGAGGAGATGCCAAAGGAAGGGAGAAAACATGTAGAGAAGGCTTGCTGAAGATCCAACCCGTGTTTTTCGAGTTCTAAGCCCTAGAAGACAAATCGACCCAAAGGTAGGCAATCTCATAGGCTAAACCAAATTAATTTTGTCTGTAGGATGTTCAAATTTCAGGAACAAAAGCCTCTAGTTCCTCTATTTCTCATCGACCCTATCTTTTGATCTCTATTTTTGAAGTGCTACTATCATCTTGTCTCCGAACCATCATATTTAATTTAGATCTCCATGTACACTTGATCTCATACCACAAAAATTTTACTGGAGATACTTCGTTGTCAGAATCTTTTGCCCCTATTTTCCACAATTTTCATCTAGTATGCTACTTGAATTAATTCTTTTACCTTCAATGTACACTGTTCCGTGGTCTTCGTGCATGAACTTGTTTAAAAACTGCAAGACCATGACTATTTTCAAATTCCTATTTATGGTGTATACTCTCGCATGTCTAGACTAGTTTGAAAGTGGTTTCGTGATTTTTAAAGGACTGTACACCGAGTTATTAATTTTTGAACAACCCTATATCAAAACGGGGCAAGCCTGGACCGTAATCCAAGGCAAACGCTTCTCCCGCACGGACTCAGGCGTAGAACTTGAGAATGCGACGGCCCGATAGGCCGCTTTCTCAAGGGCTGATCGCAACTAGAACCATGTCGCGTTCTGAACATGACAGGACCTGGCATCGCATTCTGGCCGTCTGACCTGACCATCCTGTCACGACCGTTGACCGACTCTGTCACGTTCTGGATGTACTCTGTCGCGATCCTTACAGGGGTATGTCTCCTTCTACAATTTTGTGCATAAACACTATATTTGTGCTAATCTTGACTTTCTACAGTAATTGCACACCCTGTTAACTGTCTTAAACATAGTAAGTGATGTTTGTTAAACTTGGATATATAATAGTTAATTAAAAGCCATACACATGATCTCTTATATCCATGATTCTCATTATCACATGCACATACTTGAAATCATCCGTTATGTCTGACTTGTATAAAAATATTTCATAATATATCTGGTAATTACTTTAATAATGTATTTAACATAGCATATTTTAATGGACTTGTCCTCGTTTCTAGCTTTCTTATGGGAATACCATTACTGACGCTCCACTCTTCTAGAATTCCTCTGGAATGTCAAGCACTTGTTTCTATATACACTTTCTCTTGACTTGGACAAACTCTCTGTCGAATTTTCCTTCTGCCGGACTAGTGAATCTCATTCAAGGCCTCCGTAGACTCCTTTGTCCATGGGTTCCCACATGGCGAGGATCGGGTTGTACCCTCAATACATATGATACCTTTAGGATCGGTAAGATCCGAACGGCCTTACAATGCTCTCTCGCTCTTATCTTGAATTACGCTGGACCTCTGGACCTGTGCATTAACATGACTAGTGGAAGGTTCGTGAATTCTACCTGCCTCCAACACCATCCACGTGTGTTGTGCAACTGTTACTATCGTCCGTTTACTCGACATTTCATGTGCAATGACCTATAGCTCTCATCTATACTCTACTTGCTCGTCTATTCACACTCTCTCTAATATATCGTCTATTCATCTAGTTCTCTCATCTATGCCATGGAACTCTATTTGGCATCTATTAATTGTCTAAGATAATACAATAACCATTGCCATGCAATATAGGGCCCGATGTGGTCCTGGGAGGGGCGCCCGAAAAGTGCATGGGAGTTCAATGCGCAGGATGTCAGCATTACATCTAATTGCCATACTATCAAGATTAATCTAAGACAATCAAACCAAAATGCTATAATCTCTCAGGTTTATTGATAGAACTAAAGTGCTATATTCTCTCATTGTCTATTGACAAACAAGTGCTATACTCTCTCTCGGCTATCTACGGATAACCAAAGTGCAATACTATTTCGATTGACAGACGTTAATCAAGTGCTATACTATTCGATTGATGAAAATCAATCAAAATGCAATTTACTCTCTATATGTCCAAACTACTCTCTCTCTCCTTGCTATAACACATACTTGCTATTGCTTGACACTGACATTACTTGTTATCATGTGTTATCATTTTCTATCGTGACTTGATATATTCATCGTACTATATTGATCATGTGCTATCTGAACCATGTTATTTGTGCTATACTTTCTCGATTTACGTATCTCTCACTGTCATTAATTACTCTATTCCTTAAAGCATTAATCATTTAAAGGTGCTTGGTTCATGAGCTTATGTCCTACTAAGCGTTATCGCTCAACCTTCGTTATTTGTTATTGTGTCTCAAGTAAGTCGGACGATGACGTTACAACACTAATGGGATAGGACCAGAGTGATGAGCGACCTGGAGTCAAGTCATGAAGTTACCCAAGTACTAGGGAGTCTAGTAGTTATTGCATTAGATTTCTTTTCCTATGTAATGGTGTCATGGAGCTATATGTATTGGCTTTGGATTAGTGGTTGTATAGTCTTAGTGAAATTTATAAACAAATGAAGAGTTTATTCCAATTATTGTTCATTAGGGTTGTGAATACTTAACTGTGGTGCAATTTACATACTATGCACTTTGCTCAGTCTCCGATTTATTCCGCTGCTAAATTGGCGGGGCGTGACTGTTTTATATAGATGCGCCCTAAAATAGAATGCTCATTAGATGCTTGCCTGACGAAGAAGCTTGCAAGGTAGTGGAAGGAGCCCATGCTAGCGAGTGTGGAGGGCATGTGAATAGCCAGATGTTAGCTAAGAAGAACCTAACGCAGAGCTATTACTGCCCAACCTTAGAGGGAAGATTGTGCATCTATGTTCGTAGATGTGTCAAGCGCCAGCTCAATGTCGATAAGATCCATGCTCCATCTTCCTCGTTAAATCCACTATCATCTCCTTGGCCTTTCTCCATGTGGGCCTTTGACATCATTAGACCCCTTAGTGATCCTAATGTTCAAACCAAACAAAAATCATTCATCCTCACTACTACTGAGTATTTCACCAAGTGGGCTGAAGCTGAAGCATTCGCAAAAATAAAAGGATCAACTATGTGTCGATTCATCATGAAGAATATTATCTCACGGTTTGGAGTGCCAAGCAACATCGTCACCGACAATGGACCCAGTTCATATCTTAAGAGCTTCAAGACCTATGTAAGAAATTCAATCTCACTGCATCATTCGTCTCCATACTATCCACAAGGTAACGGTCAAGCTGAAGCCACAAATAGAACACTTTTGAAAATTTAATGAAAACTTGTGAGTCTCACAAATTTACTGACTGGCCTGAGAAATTTATTGAGGCTCTATGGGCCTATCGTACCTCCGTCTGACCGCCCATGGGGCAAACTCCTTTTCACTTACTTATAGGATGGAGGTGGTGGTTCCATATAAGATACTCATCCCTTCACTAAGGGTATAGCTGGACAAAGAATTAAATCTTGATGAACTTCGAGAGGAGTTACTTACACAGCTAGAACTCTTAGATGAACGACGTCTGGCAGTAGTCAATCATGTGCTTTCATATCAAAATAGACTCTCAAGATCTTTTCAAAGGAAAGTGATCAGATGCAAATTTCAAGAAGGAGACATGGTTTTGAAGCAAAGTTTCATAAAACCTGGAGGACCTATGTCTAAATTACAAGCTAATTGTAAGGACCCTCCTTATATCGGTACGATTATACCAATCCACGTCGGTATAAAGAATGCCGTCACAGTGGGACATTTACCAAACACTAAACATTAGATTGAGATGTACACAAATATTGAAATAGAATAGCGGAAACAAATAAATATTCAATCTTATTCCATCATCCACATTATATCCATAGTCTATATAGTGATAAATGAAATGCAAGTGTCCACATTATTACAACTCCAAAATAAATAGACTGCCCATATGAATTACATCACTTATTGAAACATACATATGAAAAGAAAAGTACAATGTAGCACTATCCACAACTAAAGCTACTCCTCGGGCTCGGAGTCGCTCCTCTCAATACCCTCCTCTAGAATGGAGGTACCTGTCACACTGTACGCCGAAGCAAGGATGAGTCTAAAGAGACCCAGCAAGCAATGTATGAATACAACCTTACTCATATCACAAGCATATGCTTGTATCTTACACATTTAAGAAATAAACATGGTACATGCTTCATGCTACTTAAACAATTAATTATAAAACCTATAGCATGCTTTCTACACATTCTATTCAACATGGTTCAAAGATTCAAATCTTATTCAAATCATTTTGCAACTATACACCATTAAAGTATGGAACTATGTACAAAGTAGATAGCATACCTAGCATGAAATCTAACCATTTTCTCATGCATTTATCACATTATATACACATATAGCTTGCTGTTTTGGCATGAATTAAACATAATCACAATGGTTTACACTTATTCACATGCTAACTTATTCACTTAACCATTTCACATGCTTATTTTACACATTGCACAATTCACATATTCACATCCACATATTTACATTTAATTGCCATGACACATAGTCCAAACCACCCCTAGAAGGACACACATACACATTCACATATCCATCACCTAGGCAACATAGTGATAAATCTTGGTTAACTGCGCAGAACTGGGAGAAGCACTCTCCACCCTAACCTGTGGTAATGTCTACCTCCAGGATTTCATCCTAATACCCATAGGATATCACACACATTGAACCTTCCCATAGGGACTTTACTACGGTACGGTTTCACAGCCCTCTATGGTAGCAGTGTCACTAACGACACATATTACACAATTCGTAGTAATCATGTCACGCTCCGACGCAGAATATCGGAACGTGAGGCAGTTGCAAGTAAACGGGTGCAGAGCAAGTACTAGACATCAAACCATTGCACAATGAATAATACTAAAGCAAATACCTTTCATTAATAACTTTCCAAATGTCTAGGTACAACCACTAATATCAGAGCCAATTCTATAGGGCCCAATTACATTGAATAAAAGTAAAAGATTAACTAATACTCTAACATATTACTATGACGCTAGGGTACTCATGACATCACTCCTGGTCGTTCCCGTCCTCTTGAGTGTATAGTTCATCCTCGGTCTCACCTGAGAACACAATGACAAATAACGCAGGGTGAGCGATGACGCCCAGTAGGACTTAAATCTCAATAGTCAAGTAGGCTTTAAATGATTAATGTATTAAAAGGCAGAGTAACATATGATAGAGCGAGAGAGTCAAGGAAAGTGACAGATAACATGATAGCACGTGAGCGAAATAGCACATGTTTCCAAATATAGCACAAATGTCGAGTATAGCACAAATAGCAAGATGGCCATAACACAATAGCACAAAGTATAGCAATAACACAACGAGTATAGTATAGCACTTTTTGTCAATAGACAACGAGAGAATATAGCACTTTTTGATTGTCATGTAGATAGTCGAGATAGATAGCACTCAAGTGTAATGCCAAACACTCTGATCATTTTAACTCCCATGGGCACTAGCATTTTCGGCCGCACATCCCAGGACCAGATCGGGCCCTTATATAAGGCCAGATAATGGTTATATTGTTTAACTTTAGACAATCAGTCAATGGCCAATATAGAGTACCAAGGAAATAGATGAGAGCACTAGATGAATAGATGAGATAGTATAGTGAATGTGAAAAGATGAGCGAGTAGAGCATAAATGAGAACTAGTGGACATTGTACGTAACACGTCGAGTAAACAAGCGATAGTAACAGTTGCACAACACGTGCATGTGGTGTTGGCAGTCAGGTGGAACTCACGACTCTACCACTGGCCATGTTAAGCACAAGTCCAAAGGTCCAACGTGATTCAAGACGAGAGTGAACTTCTAATGGTCGTTTGGATCATTTTGATCCCTAAAGGGTATCATAGGTGTTAGGGTACAACCCGCTCGTCGACCATACGGAATCCATGGACAAAGGAGACTTATGGAGGCCTGGAACAAAGACTCACTAGTCGGGCAGAAGGATATCCTATGGAGAGTTCGTCCAAGTCAAGAAAGTGTTTATATAGAAACAAGTGCTCGACGTTCTAGAGGAGTTCTAGAACAGTGGAGCGTCGGTATCGGTATTCCCAAACAACAAGAGAACGAAGAGAAATCTTATTAATAATGACAATTTAGTTACATAAATTACCAGACATATTAAATAATTTCATTCCAAATTAATCCATAATTGGATGATTCAGAGTGTGTGTAAGTGTCATGAATCATAGATATGATAGGTCAAGTGATTGACTTTTATTAGTTAAAATATAACCAATACTTACAACTTCATTTTTCAGTATCAATAGTAGTTAACAAGATATGTGAATAGCTGAAGAAACAACAAGACTTGCAGAAGAATGGGTTTTCCTGCAAAAAGTCGGATCGTGACGCACCCTAATGAGGGTCGCAAAGGGTCAACTGAGATCGCTACGGGGTCTTGTATTGGTTGCGACAGGTCGGTCAGGACAGGCGCACGGATTGCGACGTCAGTGTTCGTCGCATTCAGAACGCGACGGTTAATGCTGCCACGACAAGACCTCAGAATGCGGCCTATCGGCCATTGCATTCACAGGGCCTCCGCCTGAGTTCGACAAGGGTCACATGTCTTGGATTGCGGTCCAAGAGTTGCCCTTCATGACACAGAGAGATTCAAAAATATAGAACTAATTGTACAAGCAATAAAATTCATGAAACATGTTGCAGGTTGATCTAAACATGCGTGAGAACTTACAGTAAATAGGAATTCGAAAACGTATATGTTTTTGACTGGTCTCAATCAAGTCAAACATGAAAGATAATAAATTGTGATTAGTGGGATGCAAGAATTTATTCGCAAGATAGAGTTGATGTAAATTAGGGCTTTTAGGGGAAAAAGATCCCTAACAGCCGTCAGTATCTCCAGTAAAATTGTTGTGGCAAGATATCAGGGTACATGGAGAACAGAATTATGAAGAGAGCTTGGGGTCATGTAAACTGCAGAACTTCGAAATTCAAGAACAAAAGATTGTATTGATGGAAAAATACGAAATCAGAGGGCATAGTTCTATATGATTGTGACAACCTACAGAGAAAATTTTAGGATTTTTGCTCGTGAGAATGCCTACCTTTTATGTTTTTCCTCTTCTATGGTTTGAAGATGAAGAACTCGGGAAGAAGCTTTGATAGATCTTCCTCTCCACGAATTCTCCTCCTTTTTCTTCCTTCTTCTGGTCCAACACCTCTTGGCATGCGCTAGGCTGGCCATGAGGGTTTTAGAGAAGTATTTAAGGTCCCCCTAATTCCATTTCCTAGTTTAAGTCTAATTCCCATTTAATTCCGAGTTTCCTATTTTCCTCTCCCTCTTTTTAAGCAAGAGATCTCCTAATTGGTTTGAGAGAGAGGGGATTTCGTGGCCAAGCAATTGGAGTAGGGTTAGATTCCAAATCTAATTCAAACCACTTATTTTAATGCATTCAATACCCTCTTTTTAAATACCCTCTATTTAGAGCCCCTAATTTCTAGGGTCCATTTAACAAAGCCCATTACTTATTTTCTTTTAATGGTTTTTATTTAATTTTCTTTTATTTGATTTTCTAATTTCTTTTATTTTTATAAATTATTAAATTTTTATTTTCTAAAAACCGAAGTTGCTACATCCTCCCCCTCGTAAAAAGAATTTGGTCCCCAAATTCATATGATCATTTAGGAGCGAATGACTTACCAACAAGATCAGGTTAGTTCCATCCGATGACTCCTTCTGGTTGTGTGATACCCGGAATTTTCTTTCTTTTATATGGTGCATTGTCTTTACTTGTTGCGTTAGTAGCGTATGTATTCAATTGTGCATATTATCATTTCTATACTTCTCATTAGTTCATGCATGTATATACAGGACAGTTAGGTGAGAATAGGCAATTAGTTAAATTTATGTATAACGTGTATACCAAAAAAATATGTGGCATAAAATAGTTAAGTAATATTGTGTGTGTGATAGGTAAATAATGCTATAGGCCATGTAGGTACATGAGAGCTATTTCTGCACAAGTATAAATATATAAATATGAGTGTACATGCATTATCTAGCTATCAATGTATGTAATAAATCTATAATTTCATGCATTATTTAATTACTAATGTGCCTATTGCAATTAGCTAATTTATGCATGTTGTATGTCACCATGGTGTATATAGGTGTTCATATATATGCTAATCTTGTTTAAAAGATACTTATTACTTTAAGCATGTTAAATTATTTATGATGTGTAAGGTGCTTGAATGATAATGTACATGTAGAATTTAACTATTAATGAACACATTTCATTATAAATTTATGCACAATGTATGTGACTATGTAATGTGAATGTGTATGTGCATATATCATGTTGTTCTTATCCATGATTAGTGTAAGTTGTATTTAATTAAATATTATGAAATGCATGTGTTTATGGGTGAAGGTATGTGAAATTATTTTACATATATTTAATTATTTGGACGTATGTATGCATTTATTTCAAGGTTTATTGGAGTTTTGACCAAATGGCACTGCTGGGTGGTTGGCGTCCACATCACTGGACGCCAATACCCTGTTGGCGGCCACCCCCTGGATGCCAACCTCAAGTTGGCGGCCAGACCCTTGACGTCAACAGTCCAGTTGACTACAATGGATGTTGACGTCAATATCATCCTGCGTAACGGTCCCAGATTTGTTAATCCTGCGTAACGAACCCTTCCTAATCCCTTGGTAACCTACCTAGTGCATACCCAACCCTCCATCCTTATAAAAACCCATATTCTAGCCGTAGAAAGCCGTTTTGGTCATTGTGAAACCCTAGTTTTCCCTATGAGAAAAGCTGATCTTCCCAAGCTTTGATCTGGTGACTGGAGGACTTTCTGGGAGATCTACGACGACTAGAACATACTCCAACCATCCAAGAAGCATCCCCACCCCGAGCAACGATCTACATCAACGGGAGAACAAGATTCAAGGAGTTTCTGAGCACCCTCTTGCTTTGGCCGAGGAGGGCTTCAACGGCAAAGATTTGATCTTCTAGGATATTATTAGAGGCAAGTAACCTATGTACATCTTTCCTATACATGTCCCCTAGGTCCTAGAACTTTTACGGATTTTTCCTCGCGTCCTGGACCCTCAAACTTCTCCGCACATGTGAGTGTGTCTGTGCAGATTGCTGCCTGAAGTTGACGGCAACATCCTTGCCATCAAGTTCATCAGATGATGGCAAGAGATGTCGCAGTTAACCCATTTGGCGGCCAGGACCATGTAGTTAAGTTCGTCAGAGTTCTGGAAAATGCTATTTAATTCATTTAAATGATTTAGGGTATGTGTTTATGCTGAAATTTTTATGAGGGGTCAAGGGTGATTAGTAGGTCATGTCATGGGGTTTTGTGATTTTCATGATTTATGTTATTTATTAAAATTCTGGAGATTGAATTATGACCCTAAGATGACGCATGTTTAATCTGTATAAATAGGATAGTTGTGAGTTCAGGCATGGTGAATTTTCTATAATGATATGATTATAGTATAAACCATTGATACTATCAAATTAGATTGTCTTACTGAAAAATTATGTTTTGAGAAATTAGTGATAATGCACCTGTACAATGATTTAATTGTTATAATACGTTTAATGTTCAGAAAATTTTGAAAAATTGAGAATGTGTTCTGTTTATTGTCCTTAACTTGTGATAAAAATTTCGTGAAATTCTGATCACAGTAGGTATATTCATGGTTTTAAATGTGAAAATAGCCATGCTAAACATGTTAGAGTTAATCATGTGTAAATCAAAGGTTAGCAGCATGTTAATGCCTTATTTGAGTGGTTTATCACAATTAGACATATGGAATGGAATGTCTGTAAATAGAAATGTGAATATTATGTAAAGTGTGTATGAACTGGAGTGAAATGTGTGTGTGGACATGAGTAAAATGAGATAAGGATGATAAAGTGGTTAATGTATATTTAGCCAGGGATGACACTGCTACCATAGGGGTCTGAGAGCTGTACCATGGAAAAGTCCCTATGGAAGGCTCAACGTTATGAGATAAATCCTAAGGGCATTAGGATAAAATCCT
The DNA here is from genome assembly GCA_014218235.1 of Colocasia esculenta. NCBI lineage: Eukaryota > Viridiplantae > Streptophyta > Magnoliopsida > Alismatales > Araceae > Colocasia > Colocasia esculenta. Next base: position 50,934,246 of record CM024758.1, read on the forward strand.
GGAGGTGGACAAGTACCACTGGTTAGGGTGGAGAGGGCTTCTCCCGTTCTGCGCAGTTACCTAGATTTGTCACCGCATTGCCTAAGTGACAAATATGTGAAAGTGAGTGCTAAGTGCTAAGTGAAAAGTGCTAAGTGCTAAAGTGATTATTTTTTCTTCTATTTGGTAGTTAGGACTATGTGTCATGACAACTTAAGAGATTAAATGTGAATATAGTGTAAATTGATAATGTGAATGTAAGAGTAAATGAAATGGAAGAAGTGTGAATTGATGTGAAAGGAAGAATAAAAGATAATAAGAGTACAATTGCACGGAAAACCAAGGTATTATACATGTGTGTTTATTTATGTGTTACCATCATAATTTTAACATCATGTTTAATACCATGTTTAGTATTATGTGATATAGTTTCATAATATCCATATGGGGGTATGTATGAATATGTGCATGTGAATATGTAGGGAAAAGGCAATGTAGAAAGATGAGCATGTAGAATGATAATGAGTAAGATAGTATCATGAGAATAAGTGTAAATCTATGTAATTAAGTTTAATTCATGTCAAAACAGCAAGCTAAATGAGTTTATGATCTTGATAAACCATGAAATAATGTCCAAGTTCTATGATAGAATTGCTACTTGTTTAGTATATAGTTCATGCTTAAATTGTAGATGATTGCCATCCGAATTGAATATGTTTTAAATCTTCATTCCAGTTTTAATATAGGTGATATCATGGTGAACTATTCATATTAAACACAAATGAAATGTGTAAATAAATGAGAAAGTGGATATGAAAAATAAATAGATCATGTTAGGTTGCTATCTACTTTATGTATAAATGCATGTTTTAAATTGTAGAGTTGTATACATAAGGAAAAAGGTTGAGATTAATAAATCATGATACATTTAGGTGTTTAAGAGTGCATATATCATGTCATGTATGTATTAATGGATGATGTTTAACTATGTTAGAAAGATTTATATCACATTATGTAGTTTACAAGAACATGTGCAAGTGTCATGAGTGTATGATAAATTATGCATTAAAACAGAAAGTAGTTGTATGATAAAGTTAGGTAAATACATGAAATTGACTAAATACCATGCTAATAGTATTCATCATCTAGTACATAACCTTGTGTTTAAATTTGATTACATTATGCAATGATATGATAAGGATTTGAACCATGTATCATAGAATATATCATGTGTAGGAACTTGTGTAGGTGTATGTTATTTTCATGAGTTAATAAGAGTATGTGTTAATTAAGAATAGGTTTGGAGGACATATGTATTGTTACCATAAAAAGCTTGTACTATGTGAATTATAGTGATTTGTATGAAACATGTGTTTCATTATTGATGATTGTATAATGTGTATGTGATATGTATAAGTTTGATGGTTTTAGATTACTTGTTGAGTCTTGTAAGACTCATACTTGCTTCGGTTACAGGTGTGACAGGTAGTTTCGTGGCGGAGGAGAGAATAGTGAAGATTGGAGCCACCTACAAGTAGTACTTGAGGAGTTTTATTTTCAATAAGTTGTTTTATTTTATAGCTTGAATATGTCATTCATATGGACAATGTAAAGGACAATGTATTTTCTTTCAAGTTGTAATAATGTGGACTATAGTACTTTCTTTTACTATATAGACTGCGGAATGTGTGATGATGATGGAATAAAGCAAGTATTTCTTTTAAATTCCGTGTACTCTTTCATTATTCATGGACATATCAACCTTACTGTATAATCGTACCGGTATGAGGATGGTTGTCACCGGTTCCCATGTGGCTTCTTCCACTCCGCGGTTATTCCATAAGACTTTAACCACATGGATGGGACGTTTCTTGAGTTGTTGAACCTTTCGTTCCAGTATCATGACTGGCTTCTCTTCGTATGTCACATCCTTGTTCAGCACCAGTTCTCATGACGAATGATGTGGGTAGGGTCATAGACATACTTCCTGAGCATGGAGACATGGAACACATTATGTCACATGTCAGATCCGCTGGCAATGTCAGTCAGTATGCAACCTCCCAATCCTTTCAAGTACTTCAAAGGACCAATGATCTAGGACTGAGCTTTCCTTCACGCCAAATCTTTGGATGCCACGTGTAGGTGACACCTTTAAGAACACATGATCACCGACTTGGAATTCTAAGTCCACTTCTTTTGTCGGCATAGCTCTTTTGTCTGACTGAGAAGTCTTAAGCCGGTCTCTAATCACTTGTATGTCCTTTGTGGTATGTTGCACCATGTCTGGGCCTAGCCTTGTTGTTGTCATCCTCATTCCAGCATGCAGAAGATCTACAATCCTTCCGTAGAGTGCTTCGAACGGCGACATCTTGATGCTCGCCTGTAACTGTTGTTATAGGGGACACAATAAGGATGATCTCGCTCCAATATCCTTGAAGTCTATGGTGCAATCTCTCACATATCTTCCACTTTTGGTTGGTTCTTTTAGTTTGCCCATCAGTTTGCGGTTGGAATGCAGTACTAAAGTTGAGTTTAGTACCCAGTGCACCTTGCAGTCCTTTCCAAAAATGAGATGTAAATCTCGGATCTCGATCCGAGATAAAATGATGGAACTCCATGTAGTTTTACTATCTCCTTACATATAGGGCAGCTAGTACCTCCACCGACACTTACTCTTTATAGGCAGAGAATGGACAGATTTGGTGACCCATATGGTGTCGAGTCCACCAGGAGTCTTGCGTAAACCCATGATGAGTCCATGCCAATGCTTTCCCATTTCGAATACGGAATTCAAATGGTCTGAGTATTCCAGCAGGGCGCAAGTGTTCCGCCTTTACTTGTTGGCAAGTAAGGCAGTGAGCAGCATGCTCGGCTACCTCTCTCTTCATGTTCGGCCACCAAAATTCTTTTCATGTCTTGATATATTTTGGTACCCCCTAGATGAATAGTGTACTTTGTCTTGTGAGCTTCATCCATTAGCTTCCTCTTCAGTTTTTCATTGTCGGAGACGTATGTCCTCCCTTAGAACACCAGTCTTCCATCCTCAGTCATAGCAAAGTCCGGTCTTTCGCCTAAGGTTTCCTTGACATGAACTAAGAATGGATCATCATCTTGTTGAGCTTTGATCTCCTCTAGCAGATCAGATTGAATCTTGATATTGGCAACCAAGACTCGATCATCCCTATGTTCAATATTTAAGTCTAACCTTGTGAATTGTTCTAGTAGTTGCATCTCGCCAAGTACTAGGCTTGAAACAGAAGCCATCGACTTTCTACTAAGAGCATCAGCCACAGCGTTACCCTTGCCTGGATGGTATTGGATGTTGAAGTCGAAATCCATCAGATATTCTAGCCATCTTCTCCATCTCATGTTGAGTCTTTCTGTAAGAATAAATACTTCAGAATTTTATGGTCTGAGTAGACAATCAACTTTTCTCCGTAGAGGTAATCTCTCCAGATTTTCTAGGCGAAGACCACGACAGCTAACTCAAGATCATGCACGGGGAGTCTTCAGTTGTCGAGAAGAGTAGGCGATGACTTTTTCCTTTTGGATCAGGACACACCCTAGCCCAATCCCTGAGCCATCAGTGTAGACAGAGAAGCCTTCCCCTCTATTGGCAGAGAGAGAACAGGTGCTGAAGTCAGGCAGTCTTTAACAGTTTGGAAACATTTCTCACACTCTTTATTCTAGGAGTATGGATTCTCCTTTTGTGTTAGTCGTGTGAGAGGAACGACAATCTTTGAGAAGTCCTTGATGAACCGCCTGTAGTAACCAATCAGTCCTAAGAAGCTTCTGATTTCGGTTACGTTGGTTGGTCTCTCCTAATTGAGTACAGCTTCGACTTTGGAGGGATCAACAGAGATGCCGTCCTTTGAGATAACATGGCCCAAGAAGGACACTTCTTCGAGCCAGAATTCACACTTGCTAAGCTTTCCATACAGTTTTGTCTCGCAAGACTTGCAATGCGATCTTCAGGTGTTCTTCATGCTCTTCTTTGGTCTTTGAATATATGAGGATATCGTCAATAAGACGACCATGAACTTGTCAAGGTATGGCCGATATATGTTGTTCAAGAGTTGCATAAAGGCTGCAGGAGCATTAGTTAGACCAAAAAGCCTAACGACGAATTCATAATGTCCATACCTGCTCCTGAAAGTCGTTTTGAAGATATCATCATCCTTGATCCTCATTTGGTGATAGCCAGATCGAAGATCGATCATGGAGAAATTTGAGCTCCAGATATCTGGTCAAATAGTTCATCAACCCTAGGCAGTGGGTAATTATTCTTGATGGTCAACTGATTGAGTTGACGATAGTCGATGCATAGCCTCATCGATCCATCTTTCTTCTTGACGAATAGCACAGGTGCTCCCCTAGTGAAGTACTCGGTCTAATGAACCCCATCTCTAATAGCTCTATCAGATGGGTCTTCAGTTCTTTGAGCTCGCAGGTGACATCCGGTACGGTTGACGCGATACCGGGGCAGCTCCAGGGATCAACTCTATGGGGAAGTTGACATCACGTTCTGGGGGAATCCCTAATAGATCTTCAGGAAACACATCGGTGTAATCCTGGACTATGTGGATGTCTTCTATTTTAGAAACCTTTTTTAGCAACTACGGCTGTTAGGAAAGCAATACCACCTTTCCTGTCACGTCCCGAGTTTCGCAGTGGATATAAATTATACGAATTAATTTGAGTCGATATCTCGAGACGTGAACAGTCGGAAAAAAGCCTCTAGCTAGAACGCACTAATGTATAACACATACATCATCATAGGGCCCAAATATTGAACTCACTAATCTTGTATTCAAATCTCAACGCATTGTATTCCAAATGTAAACTATTATAGGACTATAACTCAATAATAAGAAAAGTACATTTTATTCCTCACTTCCTACAACACGTTCTAACACTCAAAGCAACTACTATAACTAGACTCATAGTTGGGACGCTCACACTCGGACGCATTCCCATCCTCGATTTGCTCCTCCTCCTGAACTTCATAGTCACCTAGATTGGGTAAAAGCAGGAATAAGAAAACTAGCCCAGTAGGATTTATATCTCCATTTGCGGGCAATGATATAAGTGATTAACAATTTAGAAATAGATAAGCACGATGAATGTCATGATATACATGTACGAATAAAACTCGTTAAAATGATACATGAAACAAGCTAGATAGAGAGATCATGATAGAACAAAATCTAGAACGATATAACAAGACAGAACTAGCAATATATCACTTTGTATAAGCATGCAAGATTTCACTTGATGCCAATAGCTTTGAAGAACGCAAAATATCACTATTTGCATTAAATGCAGGATGGCCATATCACGCAAGCAAGCAAGCACGCACGAGAATGATAATGTAACACTAATCAGGCACGTAGACACTAATGTACACCAGAAAAAGATCCATCAAGAATGTACACCAGGACACGTGTATGTGGTTATTGTATCTATCATTCAACATGACACGCACGACCCCCAGCGCAGATGCAACGGCAGTAATCATTATACCCCATGGTTAACAGTATATTTATGACTCTTCGTCATTGGGGCTAGACTGGAGCCCTTGGACACTTGCCGTGCCCAGTCAGCATCTCACTTAAAATTTTAAATGTAGATACCTACAGTCATTAATAATGGCCAATGAGAGTTTCAAGATGTAAGCATGTTTAACGTCATGTTCATGATGATGATGAGAACAAGTAATAAGTAAATTGAACATGATTTCATGAGAACAATGGTCAAGAGATAAATTCGGCAGCATAACGGTACGATTTATACTTTAGTTCAATCTTTACATTGATGGTTTTAGTCTAGATTGTAAATCACACTCACGAGAACAAGATGAGAGAGGAAGTGCACGCTATCTCCAGGGAACTTCAATGGTACAACCAACTCGGCCTCAATGTGGGAATCCACAGAGAGCGGAGATTTACTGAGGTCTTAGAGAAAAGGTCACTAGTCTACCGATTTGGAATGACCGATAGAGAGCTTCCAATTCCCAAGAAAAGGTTGTCTAGATTTGCAAGTGTGTAGTGATGTATGCATCTCAATCCACAATCCACCGGTTTCAAAATTGCGGAAAACAATTAAGATCATAACATGAGATGAAACTATGCAATTAACTAAACATGGTTTGCAATATTTTAATATAACAATTATCATTTTAACAAGATAGAACAGTCAGGAAAGTAAATCACTTGTTGTATGAATGGTCACATTATTAAGAGCAATTAGAATAACATTCATGTAGTTATAGCTTTTTCAATGGGTTGATAACTTTTATGCCACTTGACTGACTGAACAATACTTTCTAGTATCATAACATACATAACATATGGCGTAGACTGACTGAAAAAGTCTCGGGAAGGTTTTAGAAATTGCGAAGAGTTTAGTCATCGTGGATCATCATGGTTTATACAGAAAAATATGGCTTTCGTAGACGTAATGTAGCGACTCTCATTATATCGGTATGGTTATACCAACCCACGTCGATATAGTGAACGTTGCCACAGTGGGACATTTACCCAACGATAACATCAGCTGAGATACACGTGAATATAAGAACAGAGTAGCGGAAGAAAAAGAACTACTGTCTTCATTTCATTCATCATTCACATTTAACATACATGATTCGATTGAATTTAAAGAGCTAAAGTCCACATAATCCATATAGAAGAAGTGCTAAGATAAAATACATAGTTTGTCCAGTTTACATGACAGTTCTAATACAATGCTCAATTACATACATCAAAATGTCACAACTAAGCTCCACCAAGCTAGCTACTCCCCGCGCTCGAGTCCCTCTCTACGGTCTCCTCCAAATGTGTGTCACCTACTACACCTGTACGCTGAAGCAAGTAATGAGTCTAAAAGACTCAGCAAATAACACTACATCTATCATACATGCACATATCATAGCAGGTTTTATATACCATTTACAAGACACAACATGTAGCATGCGTGACATTGAAATTAACAACCTATCATGGTAATTCTATTAATGAAATACATGATTCATGCTTTCAAATTTCCTAAATTAAAATCTCCTATCACATGCTCTCTAATCATTCCAACACATGAAAGTTCTACTTTCAATTAAGCTAGAACATGAAAGCAATTTAGCATGACTAGCTTACATACATGAAAGAAAACATTGCTAACATGGTTACTTCTCATTCTTACACATGCACATACCCATTTTACATGCTTTAAGCTTGCTGTTTTGACATGGTTTAACACTTTACAATCTAACACATGAAGCTACATTCTCATTCAACCACAACGTGAGAGTAACATTCATGGAATGGTTTACACATAAATAAGGATTGTCCCTAGTATGGATTCTACGCATTGTACCCATATAGGACATGATCATAACCACATTTATGTTGCTGCTCTGACATGATTTCAGATCATCATATCATGGATTTCAATCTCACCTCCTCACATTTTGGTCTCACATTTTTACACAATTTCTTATTCATATAGTTCACACTTTACTCATTCACAATTTCACATGTTCACATTCTCACTTTCACATGAACACATTCACATTTCACATTTTCACATCTTACACTTTAGTGTCGTGACACATAGTCCAAACCACCATAAGGACAGCAATCACATACACATAGACGTCACCTAGGCAATACAGTGACGACTCTTGGACTGCGTAGACCGGGAGAACAAGTCTCCACCTAACCAGTGGTACTTGTCCACCTCCAGGATTTCATCCTAATGCCTTAGGATCACAACACATTGAACCTTCTCATGGGGACTTTTCCATGATACGGTTCCACTGCCCTCTATGGAAGTAGTGTCACACTTGGCACAATTTTACACATATCACGTTTACCGATTTTTAACACATATTTTTACACATGACGCTCATATCTCATTCTTCTCACACACAACATGTCTCTGTTTTCCTAATCATGCCACTACAGCTGACATAATTTATCATTCAGGAAGTTTCACCCATCAGGTTGGATTTCCAGAAATTAAATCATTTCACAATGGCATGCATTAATTACCCTTTTTGCATGGAAATTCATATTACATGGTATAATTTTCCAAATGACCTGAGAATTTAACCACATGCTGATTTCGGGTTTAGGACCACACATGAAAATTTTCACATTTTTCTGATCTGAAATGCAATTGCAGAAAATTTAACCTAAATTCCCATATTATTTGAAATTAATTTGATCATGGTGTTTACATGAAAATTCAGTTTTAACAGATCATCACCCTGAACCCAATAACACAATACCACAGGAAATTTCCCCGGATTTATTTCACAACACATGATTTACTGGAAATTTAACAAATCCTACACATGTTTTCTATTTTACAAGTATAAATTTTCAGTAAATCACATTGACATGGGAAATTCCAGAAAATTCAGAGTAGAGTCTGATGTATATAGACATGGTTCAACGAGATTAGGGCATCAAAATTTCCCACGGATTATTAGGATCATGGGTGAACTTACATGGCCATTCTTCCACATGCATTTTAAAATAAACAATAACTCAATCATTCACAAAATAAATGCACAACCATTCTCCCACACATTCCAACATTCACATTACGTAGCATAATAGGTTTACAATATATCCTCATCGCAAAACACATCGAAAGTAATCATATATAAGGAGAGAACAGTTCACTGTTTTGTCCAGACGAACTTAACGGCAAGCCTGGCTGTTAATGGAGATTGACAGAAAAATCACTGGCCGTCAATGAAGATCTTAACGGCAATTTATGTTGCCGTCAAGTTCAGGTCTCTGCAAAATGCAGGACCCAAGCTCCAAATTCAAAGAGAATGGGGGATCTAGGACACAGGAAAAATACATAAAAATGATAATCCCTACTTGACATCTACATGGACGATAGATGTAGGTTACATGCCATTCAAAACTCTCCAAAGGGATTAAATGGTTGGTGAAGCTCTCCTTGGGCATTCCCAAGAAGCTCCCAAGATTGCCTTATTCCGAGTTCTTGAGCAATCTCCACAGCAGATCGAGGTCGGGGATGCCTTCCTCGATGTTCAGATACCTCCTTGTCATGGTAGATGGCCGGAACAAGCTTCAGATCTCCGGATTAAAGGTTGCAAAGGTGGGCTTTTGCTCACAACAGTTAGGGCTTTTCTCTATCTCCCAAAAGAGGTCAAGAGAGGGGGTTAGGGCTGCACTCGGGTTTAGATATAGGAGAGAGGCCTCTCTGTCCCGCAGGGTTGATGTGAACCCTTTCAGACCGTTGGGGATAGCTCCCCAATGGGTGAGCTAGCTTGCTCCCAGAAATCTGGCTCTACAACGCATGCAGATCAGAGAATTAGCATCCACATCGCTGGACGCTAGACTTAGTGTTGGCATCCATATGGTTGACGCCGACACAACACAAACGTCTATTGATCTTGACGCCAAGTTGGCCTTCAGCCAGAACTCAAAAACATGCAGAAACCATGCACAACTTATACCTATATACGTGCCATGCATATATATTATCATGTACACACTACCACCATGCATTTCATACATTATTTACAACTAATTATACACATGCATACATAAGTATAAATAGTTAATACATACGTAGATATGTACATTTATGCATACACAACATGAATTATTTACACGAAATTAAAATAATACAACAAAATTCGAGGGCCTTACACCCTCTCCCCCTAAAGAAACTTCGTCCTCGAAGTTAGAACGACACTACTCAAACAAAAGGGGATACTTCTTTTGCATCGCATCCTCAAGCTCCCAAGTAGCCTCCTCTCGTGAGAAGTTCCGCCATTGAACTTTCACCAACGCAATACTCTTGTTCCGTAGATGCTGAACCTTCCGGTCAAGAATAGCTACTGGTTGCTCCACATACGACAAATCTGGCTGAATGTCCACTGGCTCATGACTAATCACATGAGATGGATCTCGGACATACTTTCTGAGCATAGAAACATGGAAAATAGGATGAACACTAGCTACAGCTGGGGTAAAGCTAGCTCATATGCCACACTGCCAATCGTCTGAGAATCTCATATGGCCAATGAATCTAGGGCTCAACATACTATGCCTGCCAAACCTGACGACACCTCGAGTAGGTGATATCTTTATGAAGACATGATCACCCACCTCGAACTCAAGATCCTTCCTCTTGTTGTCGGCATAGCTCTTCTGCCTATCCTGTGCCGCAACAAGCCTCTTTCTGATAAGCTGGACCTTATCCGAAGTCTCCTGAACTAACTCCGGACCGATCAGCTGCCTATCACCGGTCTCCTCGCAACACAAAGGAGATCTACAAGGCCTACCATACAACCCTCAAATGGAGCCATACCAATACTCGCATGAAAGCTGTTGTTGTATGTGAACTCCACAAGAGGTAAATGACGCTCCCAATCATCCTTCCAATCCATACACACGCTCTCAACATATCCTCGAGCGTCTGGATAGTCCTCTCGGACTGTCCATCAGTCTGGGGATGAAACGCCGAACTGAGATTCAGCTCTGAACCTAAGCATGCTGAAGACCCTTCCACAACCTCGAGTAAATCTCGGATCTCGATCCGAAATGATCGACTTCGGCACACCATGCAATCTAACCACACTACTAATATACAATCTAGCTAAGCTCTCAACCGACTGCTTCTTCTTCATAGGCAAGAAATGCGCAGTCTTTGAGAATCTATCTACGATCACCCAAATCGAGTCATTTCCCCTTCTAGATCGAGGCAAACTCGAAACAAAGTCCATAGTGACAGCTTCCCACTTCCAAACTGGGATCTCCATCCTTTGCATAAGGCCGGATGGTCGCTGTCGGCCTTCACTTGCTGGCATACCAAACACCAGGATACATAATCCGCTACATCCTTCTTCATGCCAGACCACCAAAAGGATCTATTCAAATCCTAGTACATCTTCGTGTTACCCGGATGGATAGAGAATCGCGATCTGTGAGCCTCCGCTAACACATACTCACGGACATCTACCAAATCAGGGACACAACACGGTGATGGAATCTATCACACACCGTCCTCATCACGAGCAATGCCTGCCTTGCCCACTAACTCTAGGAGTCTAGGGTCGGCTTTCTATTGCTCGATCACCTCATCGAAAACCGAGGACCTAAAAGATAACTGAGCTACAAAAGCTTGGCATAGTGATGGCTCTAACTCAGTCAACACGCAAGCCACATCCTCCAACATCTTCCAATCCTGTTGGAGAGATGGCCTCCTTCTACTCAGAGCATCCGCTACGACATTCGCCTTTCCAAGATGATACTGAAGGTCGAAGTCATAGTCCTTCAAGAACTCAATCTCTGCCTCAGGTTTAATTCCTTTTGGGAGAAAAGATACTTCAAGCTCTTGTGGTCGGTAAACACCTCATATCTGACACTATAAAGATAGTGCCTCCAGATCTTAGTGCATGAACCACTACTGCGAGCTCCAAATCATGGGTCGGATAGTTCTTCTCATGCTCCTTCAACTGACCAGAAGCATAAGCCACTACCCTCTTCTGCTGCATTAGCACACAGCCTAAACCAATCCGAGACGCATCCGTGTAGATAGAAAAACCCTCTACACCACTCGATAAGACTAACACCGGAGCTGACGTGAGCTTAGTCTTCAACAATTGAAAACTACTCTCACACCCTCGGATCGAACAACTTCACTCCCTTTATGGTGAGCTGAGTCAATGGGGCGGCGATGGATGAAAATCCCTCCATGAATCGCCGATAGTAACCAGCTAAACCAAGAAAACTACGAATCTCCGAAGGGGTCTTGGGAACCTCCAATCCATAACTGCCTGGACCTTTGCTGGATCCACTGCTACACCAGCACCAGAGATAACATGCCCGAGGAAATGAACCTCACGCAACCAGAAATCGCACTTGCTGAACTTAGCATACAGCTTGTGCTCACGAAGAACTTCTAACACTACCCTCAAATGTTGACGGTGTGTGGCCTCATCCGGAGAGTAAACCAGCACAACATCAATAAACACTACAACAAAGCTATCTAAATACGGCCTAAACACCCTGTTCATGAGATCCATGAACGCTGCAGGGGCATTGGTCAATCCGAAAGGAAGAACCAAAAACTCATAATGTCCATAACGGGATCTGAATGTCGTCTTGGACACATCCTCACTCCGAATCCTCACTGATGATTACCAGATCACAAATCAATCTTAGAAAAGACTGATGCATCTTGCAACTGGTCAAACAAATCTTCAATACAAGGTAAGGGATACCTGTTCTTCATAGTCACTTGGTTCAGCTTTCTGTAATCAATGCATAACCTAAGTGACCTGTCTTTCTTCTTGACGAATAATACAGGTGCGCCCCAAGGGGAAACGCTAGGGCGAATAAATCCCTTATCAAGCAACTCTTGCAACTGCCTCCTTAACTCGGCTAACTCCGCAGGTGCCATCCGATATGGAGCCTTCGAGATAGGAGAGGTTCCCGAAAGTAACTCTATGGTAAACTCTATCTCTCTATCGGTGGCAATCCAGACAAGTCATCAGAAAAGACATCTGGAAAATCCTGCACTACCTCATCTCTACAAGAGTAGGTGACTCATTAGCCTCTGGCACTAATACCACGCTGGCAAGAAAAGCGTCACAACCCTTGTTTACCATGCGCATCGCCTTCATGGCAGAGATGACCATCTTTCCAGCCAAGTCCTTGGCAAGGGATGAGAAAACTCGTCCTCACCAGGAATGCGGAAAACAATCCTCTTCCGACGACAATCTACCAACGCATAGTGCTCTCTAGCCAATCCAGACCATGAATAGTTGTAACACCCCGGAAAGTTTAATTACATAAAAATTCAAAATAATTGGAAATAATAATTTCCATAATATTAGAGTATTTTGACATACGTATCATTATCGTATGTGATAAAACACGTAAGAAAATTCCGTAAAATTATAAGTCAGCCCCAAACATTGTTACTAAATGTTTCACAAAGAAAGTTGTGCCAAGAAAAATCGTATTAGCCAAGTTCACAATGTTTCGCGACTTATTATCGTAATTCATGAATAAGTCGAAAAATCATTATCACACGTACTTGGATGAGTCGGAAAATTAAATAAAAATCATAAACGGACTTCAAATAATATCCTCTAATGACCCATCAATAAATTTGGGTCAATAAAAATCATTTGGGCTAGGTTTAAGAGTTAAGGTGACCGATTATCCAAATTAGGAAACAAGTCGGAAAACCGTTAACACGGAAAACGACGCAATAAAAAAGTTAAATAAAAGTGTGGGAGGGACTCCCAACATTATATATAATGACCCAATATCATAATTGGGTCAATGGACATCATTTGGCCCAATAATGAAAGAAAACTAGAAAATGCAGGGAAATTCGTAACTTTATTAGGCTGAAATTAGAAGAGGCAATTGAGTTGGATTGGGATGCAATCATGCATTCTTGGCAACCCAAATTCGTGTCTAACTATGGTGGGAGGTTTCCTAAAGTCTCACACACTCTATGGGAGGAAGAAACCCTCCTAGATAGGAAACTACCCTGTCAAAACCGCAACCTAGCTTCCTAGTCATAGTAGGACTCCTAAAACACCATGGTTGCTTAAATACTGTTCACCAAACCCTAGGAATGAGTTTTAGAACTTGCTGGGGTCATGGGGAGAAGTTCTTGGTGGCTGGGGAGCAGGAGATCATCCACACCAAGCCGTTCTTCTTCCCCGTGTGTCTGCTGCGACCTGCACAGACCATCATCTTGAAGTCGACCAAAGGTGAGTCAAACCTAAACCAAACCTTGCAAGGCTTATACCTCTGGAAAGAGGGTCAAGTCTACGTTCTAACCCAAGTGGAATATTCAAATTCCATGCAGTATACACGGAGCAGTAAGTGTTCTCCTCCAATTGGTCTGAACACGGGTTTTTGGAAAAATGAGACTTCTTCAACCCATAAGGTAGGTTTTCTCGGGCCAAACCTTAATATATTTATACCAATGTGTAGAGCATCAGTTAACTTTCGTTTCCCACTGGTTTCATCGAATTCTAATGAGTATATTTTGAGTTATAAGTGTTTTTCCAAAGTCGCGCACTGTTAGGGTTTTTCCCGTTCTTCTTATATGCACGCAATTTGACACAAAATTAGACTAAACTTCCTTCACGAAAGTTTTTCTACTTGAAGGAACGATCATATTTATGTTGGACGTTTTGTCCAAAATATTTGGTTAGGGAGTTACAAGCGTGGGAAAAGAGTCACTGCATGATACTGGGATTTCGGGCTACACTTGACTTTTGTTCTTCACATGTTTTCTCTGGATTCCTAACCGAATTAGATCAAACCCCTAACATCAAAGTTCTTCTACTAGTTGTCCTATCATCTTTCGTGTTGAACATTTTGTCCAAATGTCATTCTTTAGAGAGGTATAAGAGGTGGAAGTGAATTGCTGCATGAGACGTGTTTTCTGGTTACACCTGACCATGTGTTTTGTTCTGGAAGGGCACTAGTGTCGACACTACTTGAGGTAGTGTCGACACACTGTCCCAAAACAGCCCAGAAAGTGTTCTGGGAAGCTCTCTAGTGTCGACACTACCTCATCTAGTGTCGACACACTGTCCCAGTTTGACCAGAAAGTTCTGGGAAGCTGATCTATTGTCGACACTACCTGATCTAGTGTCGACACACTGTCCCATGTTTTCCAGAAGGTTTTCTGGAACCTGTCTCTAGTGTCGACACTACTTGAACTAGTGTCGACACTACTTGACCAGTTTTCATGTTTTTGCTTTGTTTTGAAGCATGGTGTCGACACCAGCATGGGTTGTGTCAACACTACCTTTGGAAAATATTGCATGTCTTGGGTCTGTTCATTACATAATGGCTATTTATGGCTTAAAAGTGTTTAACCCATTGAAAAATTCTTAATTACATGAATATTATTCTAATTGCTTTCTTAATGATATGATCATACATGAAACTTGTGATTTACTCTTGTTACCATTCTAGCTTGATTTAAATGATGAATATTATCTTAAAATCTGTAAACCCATATGTAGTTAAATATGTTCCATGTTAAGTGTTTTTTTTTTTTTGGAGAGTTTGAGACCGACGGATTAATTGACACCGTGCATCACTACACACTATACATCTAGGGCGTGCACTTCTTCTCTTCTTGTTCTCGTGAGTGTGAATTACAATCTAGACTAAAGCCATTAATGTAAAGATGAACTAAATTATAAATCATACGTTCAGCTGCCGAATTATCTCTTGACCATTGTCCTCATGGAATCATGTTCAATTTAATATTTATTTCTTCTCATCATCATCGTGACATGACATTACACATGCTACATTTTGAAACTCTCATTGGCCATTATTTATGACTGTGGGTATCTACATTTAAAATTTTACATGAGATGGCTGACAGGGCACGGCGTGTGTCCAAGGGCTCCAGTCTAGCCCCAATGACGGCGAATCATAAATATACTGTTAACCATGGGGTATAATGATTACTGGCGTTGCATCTGCGCTGGGAGTACTTTCTTGCTTGTTGAATGTTAGACACATAACCACATACACGTGTCCTGGTGTACATTCTTGATGGATCTTTCCTTGGTGTACATTGGTGTCTACGTGCCTGATTAGTGTTACTTGATCTTGCTTGTGCAATCTTGCTTGCTTGCTTATGTGATATGGCCATCCTGCATTTATTGCAACTAGTGATATCTTGTTTTCTTGAAAACTATGGACATGAAGTGAAATCTTGCGTGCTTGTACAAAGTGATCTATTGCTAGTTCTTTCTTGTCATCTTGTTCAAAAATCTTATTCTATCTTGTTCACTCTATCCAGCTTGTTTTATATATCTTGTTTTATTGAGTTTTATTCGTACTTGCATATCATTCATCGTACTTGCCTAGTTCTAAAATGTTAATCACTTATATCTTACCCGCACATTGAGATATAAATCCTACTGGGTCTAGTTTGCTCATCCCCTACCTTTTCCCAATCTAGGTGACTATGAAGTTCAAGAGGAAGAGCAAGTCGAGGATGGAAATGCATCGAGTGATGAGCATCCCAATTATGAGTCTAGTTATCGTAGTTTATTTTGAGAGTTAGAACATGTAGTAGGAAGTGAGGGATAAATGTACTTTCCTTTTTATTGGTCTCAGTCTTGTACTAGCTTCCAATTTTTATAAGATGAGTTGAGATTGAATACAATTTTTATTGAGTTGATCAGTTGGGCCTATTATGACGTTGTGTTGATACACATTTGTGCATGCTAGCTATAGGCTTATTTGCTGACTGTCCACGTCTCGGAATATCGACACGAATTCTTCGAATTAATATCCGCTGCGTAATTTTTGGGACGTGACAGTTAATGGTATCAGAGCCTAGAATACAAATAGGATATCCTCAGGAATAGGAGATACCTATGGAACCTAGGTCATGAAAAATAAATACAGTTCCTGGTGAGAATGGGTAGAGACTGGGAATTGTTAAAAGAATTAAACCCTCCTACCCATTGACTCTTAGAATGTATCTAGAGACATTAATTGGTTTCCATCCTTTTCTCAGAAACCCTCATAACACTCTCACTCAACTGCAATGGCTCGCAACCAGTGGCAAGCTATGCAAGACACTGTGGCTGGACTTACTCAGGCACTGCAAAATGTAGTTTAGGCTGGGAATCAGGCTGCAACTGTAAGGAACGGAGCCGGTGATCTGCACCTGAATTTTAGGAGTTTGAACCCTCCTCGTTTCTCTGGATCACCTGACCCAGATGCAGCAGAAAATTGGCAAGAGGAGATCGAAAGGATTTTCCAAGTAATGCAATGCACCAATAGGGAAAAAGTGGTACTGGCCACTTTCCAATTACTAAAGATGCTCGAGCATGGTGAAGGCCACCTCAGCCCACCTGCCAAACGTAACTGAACTAGAGTGGGCCAGATTCATGGAGATATTCCGAGGAAAGTATTTCTCTAAGAGAGTCAAGGAGAAGAAGGCAGCAGAGTTTACCGCACTAAAACAGAAAGGGATGTCTGTGGCTGAGTATGAGGCTCAGTTCGCACGACTTGCTGTATATGCCCCACATTTGGTGGGAACAGAAAGATTAAAGGCTAACTGTTTCATGGACGGGCTCAGGCCCATGTTCATTGAAAGGCTCGGACAACACAATATTCAAACTTACACGGAGATGGTCCAAAGAGCTCAGCTGGTAGAAGACACTATGGCTAAGGTGGAAGGCATGAGGGGGAAGGACATCTCAAGGCTGACCTTTATAAAAAGGGGAGCAGTCGATACAACTGGAACTTTCCCCAATAACAACAATAATAACTACAACAACAACAAAAGGCCAACCAAGGGGAAGAACTATAGCATGTAGAAAAGATCAAAGTAGAAGAAACCCATGGTTGAATATTGTAAATTTTGCAACAAGCCTGGGCATCAAGCGGACAAGTGCTGGAAGAAGTCCGGGGCTTGCCTGCAATGCGGGAGTCACAAACATCGTATACCGAACTGTCCTATGTTAAAAGACCAAGTTGGAAGGAACCAAGGAGTGGTACAGCGTCAAGGACCGTGAATGCAATGACGCAAGCGGAACTTCCGGAAGGAGGTATGATTGTTAAACCCCAAGCTGATCTTATGATGTTTTCTTATTAGTACATTTCTAAGTGGGGGAGATTATTAGGGAGGAATTAGAAGGAATAATCTAGTGGTTATACCCTAGTTCATCTGGTGGATTAAGATGGAGTTATAACAACTGTGAAAGGAAAACAGGAGTGGAAGGAACCAAATCAATAATACGGTGGCCATAGTAGATGTTGGACTAGCATCCATGATGGTGAAACAAGTTGGAAGAATTAAATCCGAAACGACCTCAAGGATCATAACCATCCAAAAGCCAACTAATGACTTATGAATTTGGGGCCCAATTTCTCTTAAGTGGGGGAGGGTGTAGCACCCCGGAAATTTAATTACATAAAATTGAAAATAAATGGAAATATAATTTTTTCCATAATATCAGAGTATTTTAACATACGTATCATTATCGTATGTGCTAAATACGTAAGAAAATTCCGTAAAAATTATAAGTCAGCCCCAAACATTGTTACTAAATGTTTCACAAAGAAAGTTGTGCCAAGAAAAATCGTATTAGCCAAGTTCAAAGTGTTTCGCGACTTATTATCGTAATTCATGAATAAGTCAAAAATCATTATCACACGTACTTGGATGAGTCCGAAAATTAAATAAAAATTATAAACGGACTTCAAATAATATCCTCTAATGACCCATCAATAAATTTGGGTCAATAAAAATCATTTGGGCTAGGTTTAAGAGTTAAGGTGACCGATTATCCAAATTAGGAAACAAGTCGGAAACCGTTAACACGGAAATACGACGCAATAAAAAAGTTAAATAAAAGTGTGGGAGGAACTCCCAACATTATATATTAATGACCCAATATCATAATTGGGTCAATGGACATCATTTGGCCCAATAATGAAAGAAAACTAGAAAATGCAAGGAAATTCGTAACTTTAATTAGGCTGAAATTAGGAAGAGGCAATTTGAGTTGGATTGGGATGCAATCATGCATTCTTGGCAACCCAAATTCGTGTCTAACTATTGTGGAGGTTTCCTAAAGCCTCACACACTCTATGGGAGAAGAAACCCTCCCTAGATAGGAAACTACCTTGTCAAAACGCAACCTATCTTTCTAGTCATAGTAGGACTCCTAAAACACCATGGTTGCTTAAATACTCTTCACCAAACCCTAGGAACGAGTTTTAGAACTTGCTGGGGTCGTGGGGAGAAGTTCTTGGTGGCTGGGGAGTAGGAGATCATCCACACCAAGCCGTTCTTCTTCCCCGTTGTGTCTGCTGCGACCTGCACAGACCATCATCTTGAAGTCGACCAAAGGTGAGTCAAACCTAAACCAAACCTTGCAAGGCTTATACCCCTGGAAATAGGGTCAAGTCTAGTTCTAACCCAAGTGGAATATTCAAATTCCATGCAGTATACACGGAGCAGTAAGTTCTCCTCCAAGTGGTCTGAACACGGGTTTTCTGGAAAAACGAGAGACTTCTTCAACCCATAAGGTAGGTTTTCTCGTGCCAAACCTTAATATATCCTATACCAATGTGTAGATCATCAAGTTAACTTTCGTTTCCCACTGGTTCATTGAATTCTAATGAGTATATTTTGAGTTATAAGTGTTTTTCCAAAGTCGCGCACTGTTAGGGTTTTTCCCGTTCTTCTTATATGTACGTGATTCGAGACCAATTTACTAGACTTCCTTCACGAAAGTTTTTCTACTAGAAGTCAAGATCATCTTTTTGTTGGACGTTTTCCAAAAGTCTTTGGTTAGAGAGTTACAGGCATAGGAAGAGAGTCACTGTATGATACTGGGATTTCGGGCTACACTTGACTTTTGTTCTTCACAGGTTTTCTCGGGATTCGTGACCGAATTAGATCAAACCCCCAACATCAAAGTTCTTCTACTATGTCCTCTTCATCTTTCATGTTGAACGTTTTGTCAAAATGTCATTCGTTAGAGAGTTATAAGAGGTGGAAGTGAATCGCTGCATGAGATGTGTTTTCTGGTTACACCTGACCATGTTTTTTGTTCTGGAAGGGCCACTAGTGTCGACACTACTTGAGGTAGTGTCGACACACTGTCCCAAAACAGCCCAGAAAGTGTTCTGGGAAGCTCTCTAGTGTCAACACTACCTCATCTAGTGTCGACACATTGTCCCAGTTTGACCCAGAAAGTTCTGGGAAGCTTATCTAGTGTCGACACTAACTGATCTAGTGTCGCACACACTGTCCCATGTTTTTCAGAAGGTTTTCTGGAACCTGTCTCTAGTGTCGACACTACTTGAACTAGTGTCGACACTACTTGACCAGTTTTTCATGTTTTTGCTTTGTGTTTGAAGCATGGTGTCAACACCAGCATGGGTTGTGTCGACACTACCTTTGCAAAATATTTCATGTCTTGGGTCTGTTCATTACATAATGGCTATTTAAGGCTTAAAAGTGTTTAACCCTTGAAAAATCCTTAATTACATGAATATTATTCTAATTGCTTTCTTAATGATATGATCATACATGAAACTTTTGATTTACTCTTATTACCATTCTAGCTTGATTTAAAAGATGAATATTATCTTAAAATCTTGTAAACCCATATGTAGTTAAATGCATGCCATCATGTTAAGTGTTTTTTTTTTTTGAGAGTTTGAGACCGACGGATTATGAATTGACACGCGTGCATCACTACACACTTATACATCTAGGGCGTGCACTTCTTTCTCTTCTTGTTCTCGTGAGTATGAATTACAATCTAGACTAAAGCCATTAATGTAAAGATTGAACTAAATTATAAGTCATACCGTTCAGCTTCCGAATTTATCTCTTGACCAATGTCCTCATGGAATCATGTTCAATTTAATTATTTGTTTCTTCTCATCATCATCATGAACATGACATTACACATGCTACATTTTGAAACCTCATTGGCCGTTATTATGACTGTGGGTATCTACATTTAAAATTTTACATGAGAGGCTGACAGGGCACGGCGTGCGTCCAAGGGCTCCAGTCTAGCCCCAATGACGGCGAGTCATAAATATACTGTTAACCATGGGGTATAATGATACTGGCGTTGCATCTGCGCTGGGAGTACTTTCTTACTTGTTGAATGTTAGATACATAACCACATACACGTGTCCTTGGTGTACATTCTTGATAGATCTTTTCTTGGTGTACATTGGTGTCTACGTGCCTGATTAGTGTACTTGATCGTGCTTGTGCAATCTTGCTTGCTTGCTTGCGTGATATGGCCATCCTGCATTATTGCAACTATTGATATCTTGTTTTCTTGAAAACTATGGACATCAAGTGAAATCTTGCGTGCTTGTACAAGTGACTATTGCTAGTTCTTTCTGTCATCTTGTTCAAAAATCTTATTCTATGTTGTTCACTCTATCCAGCTTGTTTTATATATCCTGTTTTAATGAGTTTTTATTCGTACTTGCATATCGTTCATCGTACTTGCCTAGTTCTAAAATGTTAATCACTTATATCATTGTCCGCACATTGAGATATAAATCCTACTGGGCTAGTTGCTCATCCCCTACCTTTTCCCAATCTAGGTGACTATGAAGTTCAAGAGGAAGAGCAAGTAGAGGATGGGAATGCATCCGAGTGATGAGCGTCCCAATTATGAGTCTAGTATAGTAGTTTACTTTGAGAGTTAAAACATGTAGTAGGAAGTGAGGGATAAATGTACTTTCCTTTTTATTGTGTCTCAGTCTTGTACTAGCTTCCAATTTTTATAAGATGATTGAGATTGAATACAATTTTTATTGAGTTCATCAGTTGGGCCCTATTATGATGTTGTGTTGATACACATTTTGTGAATGCTAGCTAGAGGCTTATTTTCCGACTGTCCACGTCTCGAAATATCGACTCGAATTCTTTGAATTAATATCCGCTGCGTAATTTTCGGGACGTGACAATAGCATCATAGTCCTTCATCTTTAGCAAGTAGAAACACCGATCTAGGATTCTATCCTCAATGCACACAAGTAACAACGGAATGCATTTCGTAGTCGATACCGTACCCGCAGGGGTGTGCACAGACAAAGGGACCTCTAAATCCTCAGACTCTATGCCGGACTCTAGGGCTAACTGCCTAGCGAACCGCTCGGAAATTAACGAGTGAGTAGCACCAGTGTCAAACAAAACCTGAGCGTGCACTCCTAGAAGTAAAACCGTACCTTCGGTGACATGCTCCGCCTGCTCGGCGTCCTCGCGTGCTAAAGCGAACACTCGAGCTAGGGCTCGAGGCCTTCCTAGTCTTCCTGTAGCTGGCACTGCTGCGGCTACTGCTGTTGGGGCTGCGCTCCGCGCTGGACTCCCTGCTGAAGTCTCGGACAATCCTTAATCTTGTGGTCGCTGCTTCCGCACTTCAAGCACTTTCCCGTAATCATTCAACATTCGGTACCGCCATGTGTCTTCCGCAGTGGGGACCTCTTTCTTCACACCAGGGGAACGTACAGAAGGTACCTGAGAACAGCCGACTGCCACTGATCGCTGCTGTGTCGGGTACACCGCTTTCTTCTTGTCCTGTCGCTGGAACGTAGCTGCAGGTCTCTTCTATGAAGCCTTCTTCTCTTCAAGGTATTGCTCCATCTCACCCTCCTGCCTACACGCAGCGCTGAGGGCCCGTCCAAGTGCGATGGTCGAACGCCACGAGCCTCGTCTTTAGTGATGGCTTCAGGCCCATCACGAACTTCTTTGTCTTCCTGCGCTCATCTGCCACGATATGAGGTGCATATTTATAGACTTCAGAAAATCTTGCCTCATATTCTAGCACAGTCATGGAGCCTTGAGCCAAGGAGAGGAACTCCTGCTCCATTTGGTCTTGAATATGCTCGAGGACGAACTTGGCCCGAAAGAGCCTCACAAACTCGTCCCAAGTAACATCAATAGCTCCGTCCTCAAATCGGGTACGCAGCAATGAAGCCCACCATACATCTGCTCTTTCCTGTAGTACACCGCTCATAAGCACCATCTAAACAAATCTAGCTTAACAGAACATACAATCATATAAACTAAGCATACCTGTAGCATGTAGGTGGCTAACGTGACCTTATCCTCATCTGCACACCTGATGGCTCGAAGATCTTTTCTATCTCCCTCATCCAGCTTTTTGCCAACAATGGGTCACTCTCCCCCTTAAAGAGGGTGGCAGCATCCTCTTGAATCTCTCCATGATAGAAGGTCCACCATGGTCCTGAGCTGGTACTGAGCCTGCTACAGAACACAGCAAGCAATACACAATCAACATAATATCCGCATATTAAATAAAACAGACTATTAATCATTTTATTATCTAACTGAGCCTCCAACTGTGCCTGGAGTGCTGCCTGAGTATGAGCTTGCGTCTGCATGGCTTGCACCAGACCTTGCATGAATACTCCATAATCCACAGGCGGCGGTGGGGGAAGTACAGGACCCTGCGGTGCCGGGCTGCTGCTCTGCCCGATCCTCACGTCTCGGCTCGTCCTCACGGCCGGCGCTCTCGCCACCCTACCTCTCGAAGCCATGGCTGTAATAAATATCAGCAACCATTAGAGCTACTTTAATTTATTTCTAACCCTTTCTTATCTATTTTTCATTCATTATTAATCAATTCTACACATGTGGACATTTTATGTAGACTTAGCATGTAATGAAGATGATGACTTATATATATTCATGTGCAATCTCAACCGTCGTCGCTCTGATACCAATCTCTGTAGCGACCCTCATTGTATCGGTACGGTTATACCTACCTACGTCGATATAGTGAACGTTGCCACAGTGGGACATTTACCCAACGATAACATTCAGCTGAGATATACTGAATATAAGAACAGAGTAGCGGAAGTAAAGGAACTACTATCTTCATTTCATTCATCGTCCAGATTTAACATACATGATTCGATTGAATTTAAAGAGCTAAAGTACACATAATCCATATAGAAGAAGTGCTAAGATAAAATACATAGTTTGTCCAAGTACATGATAGTTCTAATACAATGCCTCAATTACATACATGAAAATGTCAAAATGTCACAACTAAGCTCCACCAAGCTAGTTACTCCCCGCGCTCGGAGTCGCTCTCCACGGTCTCCTCCAAAGGTGTGTCACCTACTACACCTGTACGCCGAAGCAAGTAATGAGTCTAAAAGACTCAGCAAATAACACTATATCTATCACATGCACATATCATAGCGGTTTTTACATACCATTTACAAGACACACATGTAGCATGCGTGACATTGAAATTAACAACCTATCATGGTAATTCTATTAATGAAATACATGATTCATGCTTTCAGATTTCCTAAATTAAAATCTCCTATCACATGCTCTCTAATCATTCCAACACATGAAAGTTCTACTTTCAATTAAGCTAGAACATGAAAGCAATTTAGCATGACTAGCTTACATACATGAAAGAAAACATTGCTAACATGGTTACTTCTCATTCTTACCATGCACATAACCATTCACATGCTTTAAGCTTGCTGTTTTGACATCGTTTAACACTTTACAATCTAACACATGAAAGCTACATTCTCATTCAACCACAACGTGAGAGTAAACATAAATAAGGATTGTCCTACGGATTCTACGCATTGTACCCATATAGGACATGATCATAACCACATTTATGTTGCTGTTCTAACATGATTTCAGATCATCATATCATGGATTTCAATCTCACATCCTCACATTTTGGTCTCACATTTTTACACAATTTCTTATTCACATAGTTCACACTTTACTCATTCACAATTTCACATGTTCACATTCTCACTTTTCACATGAACACATTCACATTTCACATTTTCACATCTTACACTTTAGTGCCGTGACACATAGTCCAAACCACCATATGAAAGGACACATCACATCACATACACATAGACGTCACCTAGGCAATACAGTGACGACTCTTGACTGCGCAGACCGGAGAAACAAGTCTCCACCCTAACCAGTGGTACTTGTCCACCTCTAGGATTTCATCCTAATGCCCTTAGGATCACAACACATTGAACCTTTTCATGGGACTTTCCCATGATCACACTTGGCACAATTTTACACATATTACGTTTACCGATTTTTAACACATATTTTTACACATGACTCTCATATCTCATTCATTCTCTCATTCACTGTTCTGTCCAGACGAACATAACGGCAGCCATGGCCGTTCATGGAGATTGACGGCAAAATCGCTGGCCGTCAATGAAGATCTTAACGGCAATTTATGTTGCCGTCAAGTTCAGGTCTCTGCAAAATGTAGACCCGAGCTCCAAATTCAAAGAGAATGGGGGATCTAGGACACGAGGAAAAATACATAAAAATGATAAACCCTACTTGACATCTATATGGACGATAGGGTAGGTAACTTGCCTTTCAAAACTTCCAAAGGGATTAAATGGGTTGGTGATGCTCTCCTTGGGCAGTCCCAAGAAGCTCCCAAGATTGCCTTCCTCCGGGTTCTTGAGCAATCCCCACAGCAGATCGAGGTCGGGGATGCCTTCCTCGATGTTCCGATACCTCCTTATCGTGGTAGATGGCCAGAACAAGCTCAGATCGCCGGATTAAAGGTTGCAAAGGTGGGTTTTTGCTCACAGCAGTTAGGGCTTTTTTCTATCTCCCAAAAGAGATCAAGAGAGGGGGTTTAGGGCTGCACTCGGGTTCAGATATAGGAGAGAGGCTTCTCCTGTCCCGCAGGGTTGATGTGAACCCTTTCAGACCATTGGGGACAGCTCTCCAATGGGTGAGCTAGCTTGCTCCCGGAAATCCGGCTCTGCAACGCATGCAGATAAGAGAAATTAGCGTCCACATCGCTAGACGCTGGACTTAGTGTTGGCATCCATATGGTTGACGCCGACACAACACAAACATCTATTGATCTTGACGCCAAGTTGGCCTTCGGCCAGAAACTCAAAAACATGCAGAAACCATGCAACTTATACCTATACGTGCCATGCATATTTATTATCATGTACACACTACCACTATGCATTTCATCCATTATTTACAACTAATTATACACATGCATACATAAGTATAAATAGTTATACATACTTAGATATGTACATCTATGCATACACAACATGAATTATTTTTACACGAAATAAAATAATACAACAAAATTCGAGGGCCTTACACGTAAAGTGGTTACGACTAAAAATCACGACGGATTAAGTCGTAGCGTGTCACAAATGACCGAAAACCGAAATACCATGCAAACAAAGCATATGGGGGTTAGGGTAGACCTATAAGTCATGATTGGTAAACTGAAAATCATCAAAAACAAGTCAAATTTGCATCTGACACAGTGGCCGTGATTTAAAACTGAATCGCGTCCACCGTACGAGACGCTATTCAAGCAGGAAGACAGATTGTGAACTAGGTTGCACGATCTTGTGTTTTGGCCGAAACTCAAGTTATAGGGTTGTTTGATGACATGATCAACATGAAACTTGTTGGAAACTTGGAATATAAGAGAACTATGGTTTTTGAATCATTCACAACGGCCTCGAATGTGCATAAAATCCACACGAACATAAAACATGATTTACATGTGCGACTTTGGGAAAACACTTATACTCAAGATATACTCAATGAAA
Organism: Colocasia esculenta; assembly: GCA_014218235.1. Lineage (NCBI taxonomy): Eukaryota > Viridiplantae > Streptophyta > Magnoliopsida > Alismatales > Araceae > Colocasia > Colocasia esculenta. The sequence continues at coordinate 50,960,420 of CM024758.1, forward strand.
TTTGATGAACCCCTTGGACATGAAAGTAGACTCAATACTCTACATATTGGTATATGATTTATTAAGATTTGGCATGAGATAACCTACCTTCTGGTTTGATGAAGTCTCATTCTTCAGAGATCTCTTGTTCAGACAACTGTTTGGAGAACGCCTAATACTCCATGGATAGTACATGGAAATTGGGCATTACACTTGGGTTAGAATGTAAACGTGACCCTCTTTTCTGAGGTATAAGCCTTTCAAGGTTTGGTTATGGTTTGACTCTCCTTTGGTTGACTCCAAGGGGACGGTTTCCACAGGTCGTAGCAGACGAACAGGGGGAAGAAGATGACTTCTTGTGGTCGATCCACAGCTCCCCAGCCACCAAGAGCCCCTCCACACGACCCAGCAAGTTCTAAAACTCGTTCCTAGGGTTTGGGTGTGGTGTATTTAAGCAACCATGGTGTTTAGGAGTCCCATTGTGACAAGGAAAGCTAAGTTGCGGTTTGACATATTAATTTCCTATTTTGAGGATTTCTTCCTCCATTTGAGTGTGTGAGGCTTTAGGAAACCTCCCACCATAGTTAAACATGAATTTGGGTTGCCAAAATTGCAAGATCTCTTCCCAATTAAACTCTAATTACCACTTCCTAATTTCAGCTTATTTAAAGTTGCAAATTTCTATGTATTTTCTTGTTCATTTGATTTTTGGGCCAAATGATGTCCATTAGCCCAATTATGATATTGGGTCATTAATTATAATGTTAGAAGTCTCTCCAACATTTTTATTTAATTTTTGGTTGCATCGTATTCTGTGTTAACGATTTTCCGACTTGTTTTCAATTTGGATAATTGGTCACAATAACTCATAAACCTAGTTTAAAATGATTTTTATTAACCCAAAATTTTTTATGGGTCATTATAGGATATTATTTGAAGTCTGTATATGATTTTTATTTAGTTTTCTGATTCCCCAAGTTTGTGTGATAATGATTTTTGACTTATCCTTAAATTACGATAATAAGTCGCAAAACACTTTAAACATGGCTAATCTGATTTTTCCTTGGCATAAATTTCTTTGTAAAACATTTATTAATAATGTTTGGGGTCGATTTATAATTTTCGGATTTTTTTTTCGATGTGTTTTAGCACATACGATAATGATACGTATGTTTAAATACTCCGATATTATGAAAATTATTTTTCCATTTATTGGAATTTTTATGTAATTAAAATTTCCGGGGTGCTACATTTCCTTATCATGTTATGGGCTTTTATGGCAGAGATTAGAGACATCCGTCTCTTATGTCTAATCCCAAAGAATGCCAATTTAGGAAAGTCACTAAAGGTAACCTTCCCGTTCATACAGTCGACACTTGCCCCATAAGTGGACAACCAGTCGACTCCCAAAATTACATCATAGCCTTCCATAGGCATACACACCAGGTCGGTTTTTAGGTTATGGTCTCCGATGATTACATCGACAAAGGGAAAGTATTCGTTAAGTTTCTCCTCCTTCTCCCTAGTGGGGTTGTGACAGAGAACTCACAACCCATGGATATAGGTTTTGTAGTTAGGGTATCAGCAAAATGTTTAGATATAAATGAATGAGTTGCTCCAGTATCAAATAAGACAAATACTGATAAGGAGAAAACTTGTAGGGTACCTTCTACCACGCCACCGTCCGTAGCGGCTTCCTCATCATGCAGGGCTTGCAGTCTTCCCTGTTTCTTAGGCGCATTAGGGCGCCATTCATTATATTTTAGTACCGGGCACTTTGGAATGCGGTGCTCGCGACTCCCGCAGCGCAGGCATGCACCGACATTCCTCCAGCACTCGTCCGCGGTGGGACCAGGCTTGTCACACAGTGCTTGCAGTTGCTCTTGGCTACAGTGTTGGGTGCAAAGACCTTCGGTTTTCTTTCTTGGTTGGATCCCTCTGTGATGTTGAAGGGACGCTTCTTGCCATTGGAAGGCTTAGAAGATGACTGACCTGAGGTCATTTCCTTTTTCACGAACTTCCCTTTAATACTGTCGATGAAGTCCGTAGCATCATCCAGCAGTTGTGCCTTCTAAACCAACTCGGCATAGGTCTGGATGTCGAGAGGTGCCAGTTGGGTAATATATTGAGGCTTACGGCCGTTGAGGAAGTGCTTAGCCTTCATTCTCTCCGTGTTCACCAGGTGTTCAGCATAGCGTGCTAGTCTTAAGAATTGGGCCTCATACTCGGCCACTGTTAGGCTCCTCTACTTAAGAGTGGCAAATTCCGCAGCCTTCCTTTCTTGCATACGCTTTGAGAAATATTTGGAATTGAAGGCTTCCTTGAAATCGGTCTAGGTGAACTGACCATTGGCTCTGGTCGCTTCAACAGACTCCCACCAAGCGCGGGCGTCCTTTTCGAGGTTGAAAAGTGGTTAGCAGTAGCTTATCCCCTGCTGCGCATTGCATGACATGAAAAATCCTTTCCGTTTCTTTCAGCCAGTGCTTCGCTTCATCCAGATCCGTGGATCCACTGAACCTAGGGGGGTTTAGACTCCTGAAGTTGCGATGCAGGACGCCTGCACCCACGATTGCCACCCCCATAGGTAGCTTGCACAATAGCGCGCGTCAGTTCTTGGATGGTTTGTTGCATGGCCCTCATTTGAGCACGTTCAACAGTCATCTTTATTGCTTAGTTCCTACAAAAGATATTTATTGTCATGATATCGATGTGAGATTTAATTTCGTGCGTGTGTGAGTTTATTTTAGCTAGTTACGCTTAGCTCTAACCACAACTCACCTAGGTAGGACAATTGACTCTAGTCGAGGCAACTTAACCTAGATCATCCTATACTTAAAAATAACCTAGCTCTGATACCACAAAACTGTCACGCCCTGACGTGGAATATCGGAACGCGAGACAGTTGCAAGTAAACAGGTGTAGAGCAAGTACTAGACATCAAACCATTGCACAATGAATAATACTAAAGCAAATACCTTTCATTCATAACTTTCCAAATGTCGAGTTACAACCACTAATATCAGAGCCAATTCTAAGGGCCCAATTACATTGAATAAAGTAAAAGACTAACTAATATCTAACATATTGTTAGGACGCTAGGGTACTCATACATCACTCCTGGTCGTTTTCGTCATTTTGAGTGTATAGTTCATCCTCGGTCTCACCTGAGAACACAACGACAAATACTGCAGGGTGAGCGATGATGCCCAGTAGGACTTAAATCTCAATAGTCAAGCAGGCTTTAAATGATTAATGTATTAAAAGGCAGAGTAACTAATGATAGAGCGAGAGAGTCAAGTAAAGTGAGAGATAATTTGATAGCACATGAGCGAAATAGCACAAGTTTCCAAATATAGCACAAACGTCGAGTATAGCACAAATAGCAAGATGGCCATAGCACACAGCACAAATATAGCAATAGCACAACGATATAGTATAAACCCTTTTTGTCAATAGACAACGAGAGAATATAGCACTTTTTGATTGTCATGTAGATAGTCGAGATAGATAGCACTCGAGTGTAATGCCAAACACTCTGATCATTTAACTCCCATGGGCACTAGCACTTTCGGGCGCACAACCCCAGAACCAGATCGGGCCCTTTATATATTACCAGGCATTGGTTATAGGTTTTATCTTTAGACAATCAGTCAATGGCCAATATAGAGTACAAAGAAAATAGATGAGAGCACTAGATGAATAGACGAGATAGTAGAGTGCACGTGAAAAGATGAGTGAGTAGAGCATAGATGAGAGCTAGTGGACATTGTACGTAACACATCGAGTAAATAGGAGATAGTAACAGTTGCACAACACGCACGCGTGGTGTTGGCAGTCAGGTGGAACTCACTACTCTACCACTGGCCATGTTAAGCATAAGTCTCGAGGTCCAGCGTGATTCAAGACAAGAGTGAACTTCTAATGGCCGTTTCGATCGTATTGATCCCTAAAGGGTATCATAGGTATTAGGGTACAACCCACTCGTCGACCATGTGGGAATCCATGGACAGAGGAGACTTACGGAGGCCTTGAACAAAGAGTTACTAGTCCTGCAGAAGGAGTATCCGACTGAGAGTTCGTCCAAGTCAAGAAATTGTGTATATAGAAACAAGTGCTCGACGTCTAAAGGAGTTATAGAACAGTGTAGAGTCGGTATCGGTGTTCCAAAACAACGCGAGAAACGAAGACAAAATCTTATTAATAATGACAATTTAGTTAAATAAATTACCAGACATATTAAATAATTTCATGCCAATTAAGCCATAATTGGATGATTCAGAGTGTGTGTAAGCGTCATGAAATCATAGATATTAAGTCAAGTGATTGACTTTTATTAGTTAAAATATAACCCTACTTACAACTTCATTTTCCAGTATCTAAAGTAGTTAACAAGATATGTGAATAGCTAAAGACAACAAGACATGCAAGGATGGGTTTTCTTGCAAAAAGTCAGATCGCGACGCACCCTAATGAGGGTCGCGACAGGGCAACTGAGATCGCGACGGGGTCTTGTATAGGTCGCGACAGGTCAGTGAGGACAGGCGCACGAAACGCGACGACAGTGTCCGTTGCGTTCAGAACGTGACGGTTAATGCTGTCATGACAAGACCTCGGAATGCAGCCTATCGGGTCGTCGCGTTCACAGGGCTTGCGCCTGAGTCCGACAGGGGGTCAGACATGTCTTGGATTGCGGTGCAAGAGTTGCCCTTCTTGACATATAGGGATTCAAAATATAGAACTATTGTACTAGCAATAAAATTCATGAAAACAGTTGCAGGTTGATCTAAACATGCGTGAGAACTTACAGTAATAGGAATTCAAAATGGATATGTTTTTGACAGGTCTCAATCAAGTCAAACATGGAAGATAATAAACTGCGAACAGTGGGGATGCAAGAATTTCTTTGCAAGATAGAGTTGATGTAAATTAGGGCTTTTAGGGGAAAAAGATCCCTAACAACCGTCAGTATCTCCCAAAATTATTGTGTCAAGATATCAAGGGTACATGAGAACAAGAATTATGAAGAGAGCTTGGGGTCATGTAAACTGCAAAACTTCGAAATTCAGAAACAAAAGATTGTATTGATGGAAAATACGAAATCAGAAGACATAGTTCCATATGATTGGGACAATCTATAGACAAAATTTTAGGATTGTTTTCTCGTGAGAATGCCTACCTTTCATGTTTTTCCTCTTCTAGAGTTTGAAGATGAAGAACTCGGGATGAAGCTTTGATAGATCTTCCTCTCCATAAATTCTCCTCCTCTTGGCTTCTTCTTCTGGTCCAACAACTCTTGGCACGAGCTAGGGCCAGCCATGAGGGTTTTGGAGATGTATTAAGCTCCCCCCATTTCATTTCCTAGTTTAAGTCTATTCCCATTTAATTCGGAGTTTCCTATTTCCTCTCCCCCTTTTTAAGCAAGAGATCTCCTAATTAGGTTGAGAGAGGAGATTTTGTGGCCAAGCAATTGGGGTAAGGTTAGGATCCAAATCCAACTCAAACCACTTATTTTAATGCATTAAATACCCACTTTTTATTTAGTAATATTTTAGTTACCAATTTAGGGTAATTTCCCATTAATCCCTTTTTAGATTCTCTTTTTTAGCCCACTAATGGGTCCATTTAACAAAGCCCTTTACTTCTTTTTTCTTTTAATGAGTTTTATTAATTTCTTTTTAATTGATTTTCTATTGCTTTTATTTTTTAAATTATTAAATTTTTATTCTCTAAAAATCCAGGTTGCTACAAATCACATTGTTCACAGATTTCTCTTGCACCACTTAACACAATTGCATTTACTTTTACACAATTACACATACTTTAGATTTACCTAACATGATGCTACTGTTCACAGTGCTAAATAACTCATATCACAGTCCAAATCATGTTGTAAATCATTACATCATACAATATTAAATTTAATATGCTCAAAATGTTAATTTTCTTTCCTTAATCAATGACTACACTTACAGTCATCAAAATAGAACGAAAATTTTATCACAGGTTCTAAACAAAAAAACACGTCACATGCTCCCTTTTTCAGATTTTTGGATTTGTAAAATATTTATAACAAATAAAATAGATTTCAAGCATTTATCTCTAAATTCACTTAAGTAGGTTTCACAGGAAAACATTCATATCTAACAGAGCCAACACTTGATGACAGTTACCATACGATCGTATAAAATTTATGAAACCCTAATTTATCATGGATCTAATTAATTAGGAATTATCAAGATCAAATCATGCTTAATATCCCATTTCAAAATTTTAATAAATAAATCAATTACAGAAATTCGACACATTATTCTTGCGTAATCTACTAACTGTTCCTAACTAAACATGATTTTTACAGTGTACACATATACCCAAAAATCTGGAAAATACATCACAGAGATAGAAACGTACATTCTGTAAAACCTGATGAACTTGGCGGCACAAGGGTTGCCGCCAACAGGGATTAACCGCACCTGATGTTGCCGTCAAC
>CM024758.1:50966985-51057752 GCA_014218235.1 Colocasia esculenta
CTTTTCATATCATAACCCTTTGCTTCTCAGTCAAATTGTCTTATATCTCTCTCAATTCCACGTCCATTCTTTGGGAACAAATTCTTCAATCTTATGTGTTTCCAAATTTCTTGGTATATCAAAATAGTGACTTGGAGAAGGACAGGTTATGCTTGTCTGGACACTTTCACTATGGGAGAGTATATGTCTCCGCCAAGTACTAGAAATGAATGCAATTGCTGATGGAGAGCTTTATTGTTAAAAGAAACTTATCTTTCTTGATTAAAAAAAAAAAAAAAACTTGCATCTCTTTATTTTGATAGAAAATGATTGAAACCATCATCTCAGGTGGAGCTAGAAAATTCAAGTCATGACTTGCAAAATTCATAACTTTTCTGCATTTCATCAATTTCCTGCATGATGTCATCATTCAGATATCTACAGTCTCCAAATGATCCTTTGAGTGATCTATCATATTTTACTAATCAACTGTCAACTATATTTTTCAACCCACAGAAATTCAGAACTCTTCCAATTGAAGACAAATTGTGTCTTGAAATTAAAACAACTCTTTGTTTGCAACTGATGTTGGATAAATTGATTTCTATCTTACAAAACTCTCAAAAATTTGAAATTCAACAGAGCAATCACATTTGTGCTGAGAAAGCCACACCTTCACAATGAATGAAGTGCCATGCATGTCATGAGGCACTAATGTTATCTCTGTTCAAAGGGGATAAAAAAATTCAAAAATAAATTCAAAATACAGCAAAAAATGTGCTATACTTTTTGATAATGACTGAGTAACTGGAAATATTGGCCTACAAAACGTATATTTTCATGTCAAAAGGTTATTATTTACCCCTTGAGACTTGACAATGAATAAATCCTAAGTATCTAGGGATTATGGTGTGTAAAAAAGTACTAGTACTTGAGTGAAAAAGATTTATATCATTTGATAGTCTGTTACAAAAACAAAATATGTGTGTTAATGGAGTTTTGTTTAGAAAGAATCATTTTCATTTATCATCAAGTTGTTCTTTAAGATTGTGTTTTATTTTCAAAACTATTGCATCAGTCTAGAGGATATCTTTATTTCTTTAATGTTGAGAAATATGGTAGCTTATAGTTGATTGTTAGATATATTATATCCCTCAAATCATCATTTCAGTGACTCAAGTCTTTGAATGCTCATATCCTATTGGAAATTGTTTAAAACTTGAATTGTGATGAATTTTTTTGCAAAATATAGCAAATGAATTTTAAGTCTTTTAAAAATCCTTGAAATGACTATTTCTCTCATTGATTATCTTTTTAAAGAAGACCCAAAATTTCTCAAATTTTCTTCTCACAAAAATTCAAATTTTCTTCAAAGGCCAGGTCGACACCACACCTATCCCGTGTCGACACACACCCTAGGTCAGGTCGACACTACAGTCTTCCAGTGTCGACACTGCACCCCTTGCCAGACCTTTTAAATCGTGGGTTCCGATTAGCCCTTGTTGTTCCTGCGGGGTATTGCACCACTGCAAACCCTTTTTTAGGCATCAGGTCGACCCGACGGTCTTTTTCTCTCATTTTCGGCAAGAAATTCCACATCTTCTCTCTCAATCACATACCTTTCTCAATCATCTCTTTCTCCTTCATCAACTCCCGATTCCACTCCATCCTTGCAACCATGGTGAGAAAAAGGGGTCCTCGCCATGGAGCAAGATCTCAGGCCTCATCTAGCCAGTTCCGGCAGAGGATGATGTTCCTCAATTCGAAAGAAGAACCAAAAGGCGTAATGACCCTGCAGAGCAAACAGGGTCCTCCTCTGCACCTCAGCCAGCAGCCAAGAGAGGTAGACCCTCTTCTTCGGGCAAGGTAGGGTTTCTGACCTGAGAATCCGGGCTCCTCTTCTGGAGATTCTACAAAGTCATCATCATCATCTTCGTCTGAGTCTTCCAAGTCTCAAGACACCATTAGTGAAGCCAAGCTAATTCTGAAGCCCAGAATAGTGGATTGACAGATATTCACCTAGCAAATACCTTTCCAGAAATTTAGACCTACTTCACTTTTCAGTCTTGATTACTTTATTTCTGAATTTCAAATTATCTATCCAAGACTTGTTAGGGAATTCTACAAGAACTTGAAATGCACAGATGAAGGGTTTCAGTCAAAGGTTAAGGGGATTGCTATTGACTTGCCCACAGACATAGCTGCCTCAATTTTCAAAGTACCAGATGAAGTGGCAGATTATCATAATTTCAAATTTGATCTTCATGAAGCATATACCATCATGACAGGCCTTCCTGCTGATAAATCTGATCCCAAACAAACCTTGTCACCAAATTCAACACAAACACATTTCCCCCTGTGTTGAGGGTTATCCATCATATGTTGACCACATTCATTACTCCTCAAGGTGGTGGAAGGGACAGGCTAACAGATATACAGAGGTTCATTCTCTATTGCATGGTAAAAGACATCAAAATCAATCTCCATGTAATATTGTATCAATTATATCTGAAACAACCAGGAAAGACCTCAAGAGATCTCTTCCATATGTTGCACACCTGACTTCAGTGTTCCATCTTTGGTGTGCCTTTAGATAATGAGAAATCCCAGTCTATCCCTAAATCCAACATCTACACGTTTAAGAATATTCATAAATTCATGGGATTTAGACTGGAGGGTACTCAAGTTAGGAGAGGGCCAGTTGTAGTTGAGGCCCTCAAGCTCAAGAGGAACAGCCTCACGGTCAAGGGGACCAGCCCCAGGGTGAAGAGGAACAGCCTCAAGGTCAAGGGGACCAGCCCCAGGGTCAAGAGGAACAGCCTCAAGCTCAAGGGGACCAGCCCCAAGGTCAAGAAGATCAGCCTCTTTGAATGAGGATCAGCCTCAAGTCTCAATGAAGGTGACATTCCATTTCATGCCCCACTCTCACCTCAGTTTCAACATTTCTCTCCACACCCACATTTCAAGCATCCACATCCTCTGGTGGACCTTCTGTTCCACCAGAGTTGTTCTCCTTTTTAAATGACAAATTTGAAACCTTGAACACCTCTATTCAAACATGTCACAAGCTTTTGAGTTGAGGATTCAACGGTTGGAGAACACTGTGTCTGCCAAGTTCATAGAGCAAAATGCTGCCTAGACTATACAGCTCAAAGATTCAACAGATTAATTGGTACAATGGTAGATGCTTCAATTCAGCTGAAGAAGCACCAGCAAAAGTTGGAGATAGTCATCAGGGAATTTTGGCAAATTCCCAAGCTGATGTCTTCAACACCAAGCAGACATTACATTAGATCACCAGCACTAGACTATCTTTTGCTCATTTCGTGGATGATTTGGAGAGCATGAGGAATTTCAATGCACACATTGACAACCAAATCACTGATTTGACTAAGGAATTCAAGATCATGCAAAGGCTTGGTTGGTCAGCTGGATCATCTTCCTCTTCACAACCATATCAGCTGATCTAGCGAGAATTCAAGCAACTTTGATAGAAAATTCAGATAGAATGGAACATTTCTTGCACACAAAACTCCAACCATTCAAGATCAAATCAAGTCCAGCCTGACTTTCATGGAGAAAGACTGTCAGACATTGAGCAAATCTTACTTCCTCCTCCTCCACCTTCTATAATGTATATTTTTTTGATGATGTCAAAGGGGGAGAAGAAAGAAAGAGAACAGGAAATGATTGTAATACTTTTGGAAAGATTGTAATGTTTCTCTTGAATGAAATGAAATGCTTTTTGCTTAGCTTGAATGAATTTCTCATTTGTGTCTTCAATTCAATGTGATTGAAAATTTTTATGTGAATGTGAATGTATGAATGCTTGTCAAGTTGCTTGACCTTCTCTATGCACAAGCAACTAACTTACTTCAAGTAACATTGTACTTGTGAAGTACAACCATCAATTGTGACTGAGTTTTATTTAAAGGTCTTTGACAAGCATGAACACAAAAAGAAAAATAAGGACTTTGAATAACCAAAAATTACTTAAAATCACATCTCATCAAAACCTCATTGTCATATGGATTTAATGTTGCCATCATCAAAAAGGGGGCGATTGTTGGGTTGAGTGTAATTTCATATCATTTCCCCTCTTATTTTGATGATGACAATGTGATTTGAATGCAAATTAATTGAAACATGATAAACACATTTGACCTGAAATACATATTCAAAAAGCATGTTTCAAAGCAGACTTATCATTTGTACTCATAATAAAAATATCTACTAATGATATAAGTGTTTAATTTTCAGGTACAAAGACTTTTTGCAAAGATGGTGTCGACACCCCACAATGGTGTCGACAAACACCTCAGACTCAAAGGCAAAAAGCTGAAGAAATGCTAAGACACTGTCGACACTAGTCAAAAAGAAGGTCGACACGAGTTGCAGATTCCAGGAATTAGTCTACCAGGTCGACACAGAGAGGGCAGGTCGACACTGGACCTCGTTCCCAGAACAGCCTGTTTTCAGAATTGGGACAGCAGGTCGACACCACCACCAGAGCAGGTCGACACTGGATCAATTCCCAGAACATTCTGTTTGCAGAATGGGACACCAGGTCGACGCAAGATGAGAGCAGGTCGACACTGGACCTCGTTCGCAGAACAGCCTATTTTCAGGTTTGGGACAGTGTGTCGACCCCCACCAGGGCAGGTCGACACACTACGGAAAAATCCCAACTTAAGATGGATGATTGCCACGTGTCATCCTAGGGCGATGGTGTATCAACCTAGGATCATGTGCCCTTGTACCTAAAGGGTATCTTTGGAATCTTTTGGGTATAAAAGGCCCCCAATTGGCCATCCATCATAACAAGAGACCCAACGAACTCTTGGAGCCTCCAGAAAGTTCCCTTTGGCGGCGAGAAGAGTTCATCTCCCTCCTCTGCTCTCCTGGTGTCTTCTGAAGACCAATTCTCATCAATTCGATTGTGAGAATTGGAGTGTGATCGTTGAAGAAGCATTTGAAGCGCCTCAAGGAAGCAGATCAAGTAGAAGCATTTGTTGGAGAAGATTTCAAGGAAGATCCCCAAGTTCAAAAGTGCAGAGCATTGCTTAGGACTTCAAGAATCCAAGCTTCTTCCCAATATGAGCTTCTACAAGGGAGTACACTGAAGAACAAAGTCTTTTCATACAATTCTCAATGTACTTTGTTCTTCTGAGGCATTTTGAGATTGTGCGAGTGTCTGTATAATTCTCATGAATGTTCTCATGTTCGACATGATCTGCCGCTAGAAGATCCATGTCTTGTGTTGGTGTCTAGCAAAGTTGTTTGTGAGCCATTGTGCTCAGTTTGAGTCTTCGAACTCAAGTGTTTGTTTAGCAGTCTTGCTCAGGGATCTAGAGTAGTCTTACTCTAGAGTTGTGTGAGTTGTAAACTCAGGTGTTGGAGTTTTCTGGCTCCAGTGGGTGTGTTACCCAGGTTGTTTAGTGAATCCTCACTAGCTGTGAGGGTGGATGTAGGAATCACATGGGTGATTTCCGAACCACCTAAAAATCTCTGTGCACTTGTCTATTTGTGGTTTGATTCTATTATTCGTTAGATGCTTGCATAGGATCGTTTAAGATTCACTTAATCAACTTGTTTCTCATCTATTTTATCAACTCACTTAACATCTCAAGATCTGTGTTTTTCACTGTTAAAAATTGCCTCTGATTCTCAAAGTATTTTTAAATTGCTTAAGCTTCCGCATAGAGTGGCATAGATCTATTCATCCCCCCCCCTTCTAGATCTTATCCACCCTTTTCCTCGATCCTTCAACGTAAGCGTGCCAAAAACCCCAAAGGCTGAAAAGCACTAAACCCCATTCAAATGTAGAATAGAGGAGTGAGAAATTCCCCGATCTCCCGGAATATTGGCAGACTTCCTAATTTTTCTTCCGTCCTCCCCTACGAGTAAGTTCTGGGGTCAAGACAAGGCAATGATTGACGAAGGAAAATGTCACCAAAGGTCACCTTTGGAGAAGGCACCACTCAAGCACGTCTGAACGTCTGTCCAACACACTTGAGAATGATTAATAAATTCCTAACAATAACCAAGTAATTGAAGGGTCCAAGTACCATGTGCTCCCATGTTAGAGCGGATCCCCTTCGTTCCACACATCTTCTTGGAAGGGACTATGTCGGGTGGCGGCCCATACTTTAAAATCCAAAAAAACACCAAATATTTCAAAATCCAAAAAAACACAGAATATTTCAAAATAAAAAAAAACACCGAATATTTCAAAATCCAAAAAAAAAACACCGAATATTTCAATATCCACAAAAACAAAACAACACTGAATATTTCAAAATCCAAAAAACACCGATTATTTCAAAATCCAAGAAAACACCGAATATTTCAAAATCCAAAAACACCGAATATTTCAAAATCTGAAAAAAAAACATTGAATATTTCAAAAAGTATATTTTTTGAATATTTCAAAATCCAAAAAAATTAAATATTTCAAAACAAAAATTGAATATTTCAAAATACCCAAGAAAAATCCATCACACCCCCATTATGTCTATATTTCTTACTTATGTACATATTGCTTGTAAATTTTGTAGTTAGATGTACATTCAGCTTTCATCATCTACTTGCCCGCATGTCACATGTAAATTCTGCACCTTCATCTCACATGTAAATATTGTACATTCATTTCCTGCATACTGTCGTTCTTTTATTCTCGCCTTAGTTAAATAAAGGCCTAGCCCCTTGACAAAATTATGAAGCCAACCACTACTCATATGCAAGGGGCTGAGCCAGAGCAGACATTTAACTTATTTGTTCAGATTATTTCAGGAATAACAGGAGGAATAAGGCAAAGCACACATGTATATATATGTGGCCGAAAGGGGGGGGGGGGGGGGGGGCAACCCCGAGTACATCATAAAATGCACGACCAGACATACATCGTCAACAAAAGAAAGGTAAAAGTATAATATCATGATGGGCAGCTTAAGTCTCGCCACCTCCCTCTACAGGTCCGGCACGCTAGCTGCTCTCCGCCTCACCTGGGTCTGCGGTCGAGAGTGGAGCTGGAGGCCTCATCGAGAGGACATCGCCAAATAGCTTACGGAGTAGGCACTGCCTCGCCCCTACCTCGCCGCGCGCTCCCATCCATGCCGTTATCGGTCCTCCGCCGCCTTCAACCGGCGCTTGGAAACGCCCAAGCTCGTGTGCGCCTCCACCGGCTACTGGGTCAGTCGCTCCCGCTCCAGGTCCCAGCGGCTCCGCTCCTGCTCCCACCGGCCCCGCTCCTCTGCTCCCACCGGCCCCGCTCCTATTCCCACCGGGCCTGCTCCCTCTCGTGGTCCCGGCGCTTCAGGGAGAGTGTGATGCGCAGCTCCACTACCTCCTGCGGCAGGTCAGAGTCTTGCTGGGTGACCTACATCTGCAGCTCGGACAGCTGCTACGACAACCCAGCCACCCTGGTGCGGACGCTCGTCTCCCGCGTGAGGGCACTCAGGAGCTCGTCTGACTGCAAAGGATGACCACAAGTAAGTATAAAAGCAGTTCAATTTCAATATATATTTAATTCATTTACTTACCCGTGCAGAGAGGTCACACACTGCCTCCTCCACCCCACCACCGCTCTCGCCAGCTGCTCCCAGAGAGAGGTCGTCTCCGGATCGGGGACACACTGGCTCAAGGAGGCACCGACTGTGTCAATATGCTCCACCGTGGTCTGTGCGGCGCACTACACAAATCCGAACATCAAGTCAGCACATGCTAAGATAAAACAAAGCAAAGGTATGACTGTGTACACTTATCAGTGCATCTAGGGCCGCCCGTGCCTCGGCCAACTGCATCTCCGTACCGTCAACTGGGCACAGAGACTGTCAATGAGGTCATCTCGGGGAAGTAGAGACACCAGTCCACGATCTTCGCCTTCCCCTGCGTCCTCCTGCCGATTCCCCGGGGCTCAGTCTCCTCATGCCACGCCTGATGCAGGCCGAGGGTGCGGGCAGATAGCCGGAGCCAAAGTGGCTCAATCTTGTTCAGGCAATGGACCTAGAGGTCCCGCCCGAACCGAGGTCAGCTGCTCTCGACCCAAGGTTGATCATCCTCACCCTGGCCAACTTCAGGCTGCCACATGACTTGTGAACATGCATCTGTTAGTCACACAAACAATAATTAAATGCATGAATTGGAAAAGAATTAAATATGGCACGCACCAGGAGTGCTGGGAAGTCCCGGAGATCACGACGAAGGACATCAAGCTGGAAAGAGTAGGTGGCCGTTGTTACCACCGGAAGCCACCTCCGAGCGAGGGGCACTGCATCTGGGCGTATCTGGGTCACCTGGACCAAGGGAATGTAGTAATAGCTCCAAACTTGCACGCACACACTGATTAGTTTTGGCCAAAACAATTTAAAATGTTGAAATTTAAATGCCAAGTTTAAGATGGATTTTAAGAGTCAAGGCCGTACCTGAAGAAAGGGCATGAATCCGCCCTTCGTCGTCTCCCTCTCGGTCCCGTTGGAGAGGTCAGCAAAGGTGTGCGTCAAGAGGGCTGCACCCCACGCGTACTGACCAACCTTTTCTAGGTCCTATAGCAGCTCCAAAAAGCGGCAGTGGATGTCGTCCCCCTTGGCGGTCAATAGCATCTTCCCAAGGAAGAATACTAAAAACCGTTGCAAGTCTCTGTCCGCCCTCTCCTCGTCCGCAGGGTCCTAGCAGTACACTACTCGCACCAGCCCTGCCGCTTGCTGCACGTACTCCGGCAGCGTCTCCTCCGCCCTCTGCCTCACCCCCCTGAGGCCTAGGCTCTCCAGCAGTGCCACTTGGCCGACCATCCTTCGGTCGCTAAGGTCGTCCTCTCCAATGGGCTCCAAGCCCAGCAGGTCCTGTACGTGCTCAGTATAATCCGCATAGGTGACCCCCATCACCGCATCTCCATCCACCCTCAGTCTGGTGATCCGGGTCACATCCTCCAGGGATGGAACCATGTTCCCCCAAGGGACGAGGAAGGCCCGGCTCACTCTATCCCATCTTTCTCAGAGTGCCTAGATCAGGGGGTTGTCCACAAAGAATGGCTCAATCTCCAAGAGCGACCCGAACCCCATCCCCCGGACTCTCTCCCTCTAGAAGTTTGGGAGCCCCTGATAGGCCGCCAGGACGAGGGGCCACATCGTCCTTGGCTTCATTACACCCTGCAATGCACAAACAAGTTAAACACAGGTTAGAACACACTAAAAGAATAAAACTGTGCAAATTTAAGTCAAGGTTCTTGGCCCTCGGAAAGCCCCTGAATCGCGTCCCAAGCAGAGGACGTGGTTCAATCCTTCAAAAAATGTCCACTTCAGTAGCCGCCTTTTCATGTTGAAAAGCGGCGGCTTAAGCCGCCGCGATTCAACCCCTTCTCCTTCCATGGTGCCGGCGACCCCCTCCTCTTCCCCGAAATCGAAAAAGGCTAAGGGCTAGGAGTACCTACCATCTCCGGCCATAGGGGGATTTCCCGGACGAGCCGCCCGCGTCTCCCTCCGCCCAAGCTGCATCCGCTGCTGCGTCGTCGTCGTCGTCCTCAATCACCGGCACCTCTTCCTCCATCGCCGTCGCCGCCTCACCTTCTGTCACCACCGGCACGATGGCGAGCTCCCTAGGGGTGCCCATCAACTCCGCAATCATCGCGCTGATGCTGGTGCTCGGCGTCTCCACTGCCGGTGTCGCTATCCCCTCCTCCGCCGCGCCGCCTTCCGGCCGCCGGCGCTTTGCCGCCCCCTTCGTCATCACAAAGAGAGGAGAGAGTGAGAAGAGAGAGAAGGGAGTGGGAAGATGAACAGGGGTCGCCAATGAGAGAGGTCGGGGTCACCGGTTGCCAAAAAAGTGGCCAGCTGACACCCCGGGCGTTTTATTGCCTCGACGAAGTTGGGAAAAGCGTCTAGTTCGACAGATGCGGATTGTGAGCCGACGTAATTAATTGCATCCTAGGTGGCCGCCGCGATTCAGAAGAGCCATCATTACCTCGACACAGAATTTTAGACAATTATTTTGAAATTCAAAATGCGTCGAATATAGTAGCCCCTAATATAAACCATCATGTGAATTGACGTTCGTAGTAGCTGCCATGATTCATAGAATCATCATTGCCTAGTGCAGACTCCAAAGCGTGTGTTTTTCGGAAATTCGAAGCGCAATTGGAAACAATGTAAACGCGGCAGTTTCAATGGATGCGGTTCAAGGAGCTATCCGCGGCCTCTACTTTGGACGTGGTTCAAAGAGCCCACTCGAGACTTCTACCTGAGGAGGAATTTCAAGTAGTTTTGGATGAACAATCACATATTAAGGGACACTTGGGCCATGTTAAGGAAATGATTGCATTTTATTGAAAACTTAATCTCGTCGTTTACAAGCGGCCACTATGGGTTGCAACTTCCCGAGGGCCCTTACATAAGTTTTCCAATATTTTTCCACCTCCTCCATGTTCGGGACCAGCCTCCTAAAAGAGCAGACCTTCCACAATGCTTTGATAGTATTCACCTCCTCACCATGATGATTGGTTCAGATGTCCCGCTGTTTAATTGGCGGGAGATGAGACGGACCTTCAAGGACGCACCGGGGAAGCCCAAGTTGAGGGAGGCATCGGTGCGGGTTGTAAAGGGCGAACTCGGACGCCCCGATCAATCGCAAATCTACATCGGGTGCTACCCTGGTCTGCAAGTCTCGGTAGGAAGTGGCACCGGAATGAAGGTAAACGCATCCTCGGGCATGCCGTGTAGATGCGGTTCACAATTGATAGGCGTCTGCTGTACCCGACGCTACTTAAGAGCCCCCAGTGCCTATAAATACAACCCGGGTTGCAACCATTTGAGCATCCCCGAACCTAATTCCTAGACACGGCGAAGCCCTGCCAAATTGGCGCCTCGACCTCCGTACAATAATTGTCCCACATCCCGAGGCAGAGCCCTGTTAGATGGAAAGCACATTCCGGAGCCGAGGAGGAGCGCTTTCCACGTCTCCCCCTCGCGATCTGGAGTCTCCATCTTCGTATGAGCGACGGAGCAAGACGGGTGGAGCATCACTTCGTCCTCTCCATCCGCCACCACCGCGGGCTATATCACCATTTCCCCTTTTCCTATTTTTATTTCACTTATTGTATTGCATACATCTCACATCCACCACGCATACGGACGTCATTTGTTTCCTGCCTATCTTTTAGGGGTTTAACACCACCTTCATAAGGTGTGTTAACACCCATTTGATGCCTTTTATTTCATTCTATATGAACTTTTACTACACTTTCATAGTCTAACCCTCTCATCATTTGTTTTTTTTGTCCCTTTTTTGCAAGGTAACCGGAGCTGAATCACATTCGCCGGCCGGCCGGTGGAAGGAGGAGGTAGGGCCCACATACGCAACTCCCGCGATCTTTGGGTGAAAGGTGGGTACCTCCGTAACCCTTCCTATCATCTGTCTCCATCGGTGCCCTCGCGCACCTGGCGATCACCTTCTTTCTTTCCTTTACGCATCATCTTATTCTTTTTTCTACTTTTTCACCCTTTCAAACCCCAACAAACACCAAAAAAAAAACCATTCCTTTCTTTTCAAAGCCCACCCTTTCTCCTCTGCGGGACGGTGTCCTACCAGGATAAAAGAGAAAAGGGCATGTCTACAACCCTCATCCAGGATGCTCTGGACTCCATGACCTTTGGACATGTGAGTACTTCTCCACTTGCACCTTATACTTTATTTCTATTTGTGACAAATGACTAATGGATTCTTTCTATGTGATGTACAGGTCGAGTGGACTCCATATGTTGGGGAGGACGACACCGACCAGCCGTAGGTAGAGCAGAGCCACCCCTACTTTGGTAGGGAGATTTGGCTGGTTGCGAGGACCACTGGGCTGTCGTGGAGTTCCCGAATCGACAGAGGGTGAGGCCAAGCCGCAGCTTCTGCAGAATCCAGTAGATCATGGACTGGAGGGAGTAGGCCCGGGAGCAGCTCAAGGACTGGCAGCAGCATGGGGGAGGTGACCTCGGAGGTTGTTAGTGACGAGGACTACTTCCGTGCCTTTGTAAAGAGGTACGGGGCTCAGGTGTCATGTCCCGAGAATTAGACAACAGATATATTTGGAGAATTAAAATCGATATTCCAAGACATGAGCGGTCAGCAAATAAGACTCTAGCTAGCAAGCACTAGTTTTATATCAGCACAAACATAATAATAGGGTCCAAATAATGAACATAATCAATTTCTCATTCATAGATTCAAAATGTTGAGTACAACCTCCATGACTTTGACTAATAAGACTCAATAAAAAGGCGAAATACATATAACCTCACTTCCTACTACAGTGCTACTCTCAAGCATACTAATGATAAACACTAAGGTGGAAAACACTCATCACTCTGATTCATTCCCTTCATAGTCTTGACATTCAGCTTCTTCCTCAATGCCACCTATGATGTTGAAAAGTAGGGAATGAGCAAACTAGCCCAGTAAGATTTATATCTCAATGTGCGGGCAATGATATAAGTGATTAGCAATTTAGAACTATGCAGGCACGATTAACTAAATATACATGAACAATAAATCCATATAATCACGCTACATGAACAAGATAGATTGAACAATAGCGATTGAACAAGGTCTACAATGAGGTAACAAGATAGAACTAGCAGTAGATCTCTATGTACAAGCACGCAAGATATCACTTAATGGCAAGAACGTAGGATGTCAATAGTGTACAAGAACGCAAGATGCCACTCATTTTCAATAAATGCTGGATGTTCATATCACGCAAGAAAGCACGCATGAGCATGAACTTTTAACATTTAACACTTAATCATGCATGAAGACACTAATGTGCACTAAGGATCTATGCCACCTTGGAATGCACACGATGACACGTGTATGTGGTTATTGTATCTAGCATTCAACATGACACTATTTCCCAGTGCAAATGCAATGCTAGTAATCATTATACCCCACAGTTAATAGTATATTTATGACTCTCAGTCATTGGGGCTAGACTGGAGGCCTTGGACACTCACCGTGCCTGATCAGTATCTCACAATTTTTAAATGTAGATATCCACAGTCATTCATGGACAATAACAAGAGTTTCAAGAAGTAAACATTTCAATATCACGTTCATGATGATTTCAATGTAAACAAGGCATGTGAACATGATTTCATGATAACACTAGTCAAGAGAGTATTTCAGCAGCATAATGACACAATTTACACTTTAGTTAAATCTTTACATTAATGGCTTAAGTCCAAGATTATAAAGTCACACTCACGAGAACGTGTCACGCCCCGACGCGGAATATCGAAATGTGAGGCAGTTGCAAGTAAGGGAGTATAGAGCGTAGAATAGACAACAACCACTGAACAATTAAATAATGCGAAATCAATATCTTTCATTGATAATTCAACTGTTGTCTATTACATCAACTAACTCGGAGCCATAACAAGGCCCAATCGACTCAATAAAAAAAAATATAAAAGACTAACTAAGACATCTAGGATAACTTGGTGACGTCATGGCCTCATGGATCACTTCTGGTCCTCCCCATCCTCGTGAGTGTGCTCATTCTCCTCAGCCTCCCTGAGAACCAATGACAAATACGTAGGGTGAGCGACAACGCCCAGTAGGATTTATCTCATGTGTGGGCAAACTTTACATGATTAATGTATTATAAGCAGAGTCCACTATATGAGAGAGCGAGAGAGTCAGGTAATGTGAGAGATAGCACGATAGTAAGAACAAGATAGCACAATAGTATGTGATTGAAATAGCACAAGTTTCCAAATATAGCACAGAGCAAGATGGGCATAGCACAAATAACACAATGTATAACAATAGCACAACAAGTATAGTATAGCACTTTGATTGTCATTTAGATAGTCGAGATAGATAGCACTTGAGTGTAATGCCAAACACTCTGGTAAACTAACTCCCGCGGCACTAGCACTTTTGGGCACACATCCCAGGACCAGACCGGCCCTTTTATATTGCCAGGCATTAGGTATATGTTTATCTTTAGACAATCAGTCAAATGGCCAATAGAGAGTACCAAGAAATAGATGAGAGTACTAGATGAATAGACGAGATAGTAGAGAGAGTGTGAACAGATGAGCGAGTAGAGTATAGATGAGAACTATAGGTCAATGCACATAAGACGTCGATTAAACGGACGATAGTAACAGTTGCACAACACACACAATTGGTGTTGGTAGTCAGGTGGAATTCACTACCCCTCCACTGAACAATTAAATAATGCGAAATCAAATATCTTTCATTGATAATTCAACTGTTGTCTATTACATCAACTAACTCGGAGCCATAACATAGGGCACAATCGACTCTAATACAAAAAAAGATATAAAAGACTAACTAAGACATCTAGGATAACTTGGTGACGTCATGGCACTCATGGATCACTTCTGGTCCTCCCCATCCTCGTGAGTGTGCTCATTCTCCTCAGCCTCACCTGAGAACACAATGACAAATAACGTAGGGTGAGCGACAACGCCCAGTAGGATTTATATCTCATGGTGTGGGCAAACTTTACATGATTAATGTATTATAAGCAGAGTCACTATATGAGAGAGCGAGAGAGTCAGGTAATGTGAGAGATAGCACGATAGTAAGAAACAGATAGCACAATAGTATGTGATGAAATAGCACAAGTTTCCAAATATAGCACAGAGCAAGATGGGCATAGCACAAATAACAATGTATAACAATAGCACAACAAGTATAGTATAGCACTTTGATTGTCATTTAGATAGTCGAGATAGATAGCACTTGAGTGTAATGCCAAACACTCTGGTAAACTAACTCCCGCAGGCACTAGCACTTTTGGGCACACATCCCAGGACCAGACCGGGCCCTTTTATATTGCCAGGCATTAGGTATATTGTTTATCTTTAGACAATTAGTCAAATGGCCAATAGAGAGTACCAAATAGATGAGAGTACTAGATGAATAGACGAGATAGTAGAGAGAGTGT
Source organism: Colocasia esculenta (assembly GCA_014218235.1). NCBI lineage: Eukaryota > Viridiplantae > Streptophyta > Magnoliopsida > Alismatales > Araceae > Colocasia > Colocasia esculenta. The sequence goes on from CM024758.1 coordinate 50,981,921, forward strand.
GAACAGATGAGCGAGTAGAGTATAGATGAGAACTATAGGTCATGCACATAAGACGTCGATTAAACGGACGATAGTACAGTTGCACAACACACACAATTGGTGTTGGTAGTCAGGTGGAATTCACTACCCCTCCACTAGCCATGTTATGCATAGGTCCAGAAGTCCGATGTGATTCAAGATAAGAGAGAACTTATAAAGCCATTTGGATCATATTGATCCCTAAGAGTGTTATAGGTGTTAGGGTACAACTAGCTCGGTCTCCATGAGGGAATCCACAGAGTACAAGTCTTATGGAGGTCTTAACAAAAGGCTAATTGTCTACCAGAACGGAATGTCCAATAGAGAGGTTCCAACTTGTCAAGAGAGTAGTGTGTAGAGAAAATAAGTTGCCCGACATTCTAGAGGAATTCCAGAACAATGGAGCGGCGATAATGGTATTCCAAATCCACGTAAGAAAACAAAAACAATGTCATTATTATCTTGGGTGAATAATGTGCAATTATTGAAGTAATTACCAGATAATTTATTTCATGTATTTTCTGCATGGTTTCATGGCAAGGATATATATTTGGTGCGACGACCCTCTTTATACCGGTACAATTATACCAATCCACGTCGGTATAGTGAGTCTCGTCACAGTGGGACATTTACCCAAGCACTATCACACATGCTTGAGATGTTCATAAATACAAATTCAGAGCAGCGGAAGTAAAAGGACTACTTGTCATTTCATTCATCATCCACATTAAACGTACATGATTCATATAACAATTTAAAGATCTAAAGTCCACATAATAAAATACAAATTCTAAATTACATAGCTTGTCCACAATCTCATAATGTTTCAATTACAATGCCTCAGTTACATACTATCAAAGCACAAAATGCTACAACGGTGACTCCACCAAGCTACTCTCGTCGCTCGGAGTCGCTTTCCACGGTCTCGTCCAAAGGTGTAGGGTCACCTACTAAACCTGTACGCCGAAGCAAGAGTGACTCTAAAAGACTCAGCAAGTAAATCCATACACGTCATACATGTATACATCACAAGTAAGTTCTACTTTAGATTTCATTAAATCAAACATATAGCATGGTTGAGACAATGAAAATAACATCCTATCATGGTATTTCTACATCTTCACAACACATGATACATGATTCATGTCATCTTAAAACAAAATACCTATCACATGCTTTCTACTCGTTCCCTCACATGAGAGTTAACATTTTACATTTAAGCTAACAAGGTAGCATTCTAAGCATAGAATCTCACACACATATAAAAAAGTACTCCTAGCATGGATTCTACATATTCTTGTACATGTAAGGCATCATTATAAGCATATGAAGGTTTCAGTTTTGACATGAACTTAATAATTTCATAACATGAATTACAAATTTACACTATAACACATTTATATCACATGGTTACACATTTACACATTCACATGGTTCACTTTTACACATTACACATATGCACATGTTCACATTACACAATTTACACATATTCACATTCACATTTCACATTAGACGCCGTGACACATAGTCCAAACCACCACTAGAAGGACACATTCACATCACATACACATAACACATAGACGCCACCTAGGCAACACAGTGACGGCTCTTGGTACTGCGCAGACCGGGAGAAGTACTCTCCACCCTAACCAGTGGTACTTGTCCACCTCCAGGATTTCATCCTAATGCCCATAAGATTAAACACATTGAACCTTCCCGTGGGGACTTTCCACGGTACGGTTCCACAGCCCTCTAGGAAGCAGTGTCCAACACGACACATTTACACATTTCGGTTTTTAACATACACATATTACACAATATGACACATCACTTATGGTTTTATCATAAACACATGGTTCGTTTTCCTAAATCATGGTACTACTGTTGACAAGGTTCAAACACTTCAAAATTTACACTAATCAGGTTGGGAACACCTAATCAAACCCTAATTACGTTAAGCATGCATAAATCATTCAATTTCACATGGAAATTTCACAACATAACCTACTGTTATCCAAATCTCATGAACATTTAACCACACACTGTTTGCAGGTTGTAGACCACACATGCAATTGTTCACATTTTTCTGAATTACATATAATTTACAGAAAATGAAATACTCTTCACATGCCACAATTATTTCATTATCATGGAAGCACAACATAATTATCAGATTTGACAGTTCTCAGATCTGTATCTAACATGAATGTTATCACATAAATTTTACCCGAATTTATTTCACATTACATAATTTACTGGATTTTTGAATAACCTACACATGCCCTCTATTTTCAATGCGAAAATTTCAACAATTAGCATGGTCATGGGAAAAATTCTCGGATTTTTGGGACAGGGACTGACATACATATACATCACCTGAAAATTTCGGGGCAATCGAAACTTCACATGGACTACGTAAACAAAGGTCTACATGTTTAGGACCTATCTAACATGCATTTCAGATAATGTAATAATTCACATTATTTACAGAAATTCATCAAACATTCACACACATTCTATTAACTGTATTACATAACATGTAAAATTTACACTATATCCTCATGCGCAAAACTTCGAAAATTAGGTATATAAGGCAGAACAGTTTCCTATTCTGTCCTGAAAAACTTAACGGCAATGTCTGACCGTTTAAAGTGTTAACGGCAGCATCGTCTGCCGCCAACTGAGGATCTTGACGGCTAGGGATCTTGCCGTCAAGTTCCTGTCTATGCAAAACACAGACCAAGCTCTGAAGAATGGGTGAATGTGGGGATCCAGGACATGAGGAAAATCTCATAAAATCTTTAAAACCTACTGGACACATACATGGACTACGGGGATGGGTTACTTGCCTTTTTACAAAATCTCCACAGGGATCAAATTTTCTGTTGAAGCTCTCCTTGGGCAGTGCCAAGAAGTCTCCTCCACAGCCTTCCCTCGGGTTCTAGATCGAAGTAGCTGCCAAACCAAGGTTGGGGAAGCCTTCTCTATCGTTCAAACTCCGTTTCAAGAGCAGTAGATCGCCGGGGGAAGATTTGAATCGCCGGATCTAAGCTCCCAAAGTTCAGTTCTCCTCCAGTTCAGCTAGGGTTTCCTTCTTCCTTTGCAAAGAGCTAAGAGAGAGTCTTTCAGGTTGCAAGGAGAGAAGGTTTATAGAAAAATTGCTTGGGATATCCCGCAGGGCCTGATGGGAGAGCTGAGAGCCGTTGGGGACTTCTCCCCAATGGGTGAGATAGCTTGCCCCAAAATTTCGGGGTCTGCTGCGCACAGAAAATCAGAGAAGTAGACGTCCACATCCATGGCCGTTTACCTTATAGTTGGAGTCCATCGACATGGACGTTTACTCAACATGGACGTCCATCCATGTTGACGCCAATTTGCTCTTCGGCCAGAGCTTAAAAACATGCAGAAAACCATGCTTACACTATATATTTACATGCCATATATGTTATATGATGTACACACTACTACAACATGTAATCAAGCATATTTACAATTAATATACGCATGCATACGTAAGTATACCAAGATAACATCGTACATAAGTATCTACGTACGCATACATGATATATATATATATATATATATACAACATGACTCAACACACAATAAATAAAATGACAAACACTTCGAGAGTCTTACATTTGGTGTGTGCATGTGCATGAAATCATGAGACATGGAATGATCATGCACATTAACTTTTAAATTAAAGAAATTATGTGACATATATCAAAATTTAATAACATAATGGTTTATTGTTCATTACACAGTTTTACAGGGTATACACATGCTTAACAACCCTAAATATTCATTTAAATAGAACACAATATTTCTGGAATAATATAGGTAAATCGTGACGGGTATGATGGTCGCGTTTAACAGAAGGTTAGAAAGGCGATGACGAGGACCATCGCGTTCATGCAAACCCTAACTATTCAAACATCACGATTCCCCAAAGGCGGGAAACAACGGTAAAACGTGACGACCTTGGTGGTCGCGTTTTAGAAGTCTTCTGACAGTCAACAGACACACAGTTTGATGCACGGAATTAGCCAAAACGTGATTACATGGGCGGTCACCTTTCAGGTAAATGCGACGGTCAAAACCGACACGATACCAGTCGATTGAATTGCGACGCCTGGCTCGCTCGCGATTCAAGGCTCAACCCGAAAACAGTGAAATCAAGTAGCGATCTTCATGCAACGCTTATAACTCACAAACTAAGGCACTTGGGACAAAGTGGTGAACATGAACTTGTAGGGGACATCAAGTAGGAGAGATCTATGCCTTTAGACCAAGGCGTGCAAACTAGCATGAACAAGAAACAGTACAGACTTGCGCGATGATGGGAAAACACTTATAACTCGATGGATACATGATGAAAATTGGGCAAATTGCATATGAAACTAGACAACACATGATGGTATGAGTTAGGTTACCTACCTTTGTGAAGATCTAAGACCAGACAGTTGCACAGGTCGCAGCAGAGCACGGTTGAGGAAGAGTTTGGTTCTCCAACCGTTCTTCTCTGCTCCTGGTGCTCTAGGTTAGCCTCCCACGACCCCAACACATTGATAGACCTTCCCCTTTAGTCTTAGGATGAATACTTATATGTCTAGGGTTTATTTCAAGTCCTAACATAACTAGGAAAGATGGGGTGCGGCCATAGCTAGTTTCCTTCCTTATTTTGAAGATCTCTTCTCCCACTTGGAGTGGAATTACCTTAGATGGTGCTTGCTATGGTGGGTCACGAATTTGATTACCTTTCATGGCTAATTGCCTTGGTTTAAATCCCTAATTTACCCTTTCCTATTTTCTATACAATTATGGTCACAAATTTCTTGGGTATTTTCCTCTTACTCCATAACCCAACTCCTAGCTTGGCCCAATAACCTTGAGGTGAGCTAATGTAACGAGCCCATTAGTTCTTATTGTTCATTAGGTGTTGTTTAATCCATTTCCTTTAAATATTTTTACATTATTTATTTTAAAAAAATATCAGGTTGCTACAGAACGAGATGAGAAAGGAAGTGCACGCTATCTCTAGGGAACTTCAATGGTACAATCAACTCGGACTCCATGAGGGAATCCATGGAGTACGGAGATTTACGAAGGTCTTTGAGGAAAGGTCACTAGTCTACCGATACAGAATGACCGCCGAGAGTTTCCAATCTCTTAAGAAGGGGCTGCCTATTTGTGCAAGAGTGTGGTGCAGAACGTGTCTCAATCCACAATCCATCGGTATAAAACAAGCAGAAAGCAAGTAACATGATGACACAATACTAAACATCCACTAATCTCAATATGATTTGCATTATTTTAACATGGCATTCATTCACTTTAACAAGCTAGATCATGAAGATGAATAAATCAATCTCAAGAGGAACAGATCATGCAATTAAGGATAATTAGAATAAGCTTTGAGATCTTTATGTCTTTTTCATGGGTTAACACGTTTTAAACCACTGGACAGACTGTACAATGTACACTAACACCATAGCATGCAAGACTAACACTTTATACTGTAAAAATAGGTCGCGGGTTGGCCTCTAAATCGCGACGGGTTCAGTCGTCGCACTTAAGAAGACCGTACATGGTTCAGACATACAAGTACTCTGTGAAACAACAATCGTGACGGACTTGTCTGTCGCCTTCCTGTCACGACAGGTCGATATGTTGCGATGGCTTTTAAAATGCGACAGCCTTGTCAGTCGCCTTCATAACACAACAGGCAATGGGTCGCGACAATGCTGAATCACGACAATTCTACACATTGCGTTCAAGAGGTATTTTCAAAATCCCAATATAAAAAACTATCTGAAAAAGAAGGGCGGGAAAGTTGGTCAAATCGCAACAGCATGTTCCGTCGTGTTCAAGATCGGCATTGAAACCCACGTAACACAGAGTTTCATGTGTCAGAACGGTCAAGTCAAAAACATAATCACGACGGAAGTTTTGGTTGCCTTTCATGTGAATGTGACGGTCTAGTACGTCGTGTTCATGCAATGAAGAATGTGATGACTAGTGTGGTCGCGTTTATGGATCTTGCCCGAAAATGGTAAAAATGGTACCACCATGCATGCAACGCTTATAACTCGATATCTAGGGCTCTCTAGACAAAACCATGAACATGAAAGTTGTAGGGGACGATGAGTAGAAGATAACTATGATTTTGGGTTGACCTAATTTGGTCTTGAGATGTGTGAAACCTGATATGAATGCTATAAGCCCTACCCATGCGCGATGTTTGGAAAACGCTTAATACTCGGTGCATGTTTGATGAAAATTGAGGAAATAAATTGCATATGAAACTAGACTCGACAAACTTTCACATGGTATATGATTTATTCAAGTTTGGCCTAAGAACACCTATCTTTTGTCGATGCTAAGAAGAGTCTTTTGCAGATTGTTGCAGAACGTAAGTAGGGAAAGATGGCTCCGGTTGGGGGCAATCTCCTCCTCCTCTGGTGCTCAAGCAATCCTACGCACAACTCCAACTAATGGTAAACGCGTCTCCAAGGGTCTTAGGAAGAGTATTTAATTTTTTATGGTTGTTTAGTAGTCCCATTACAGTTAGGAAATAAGCCTTAGTTTGGCAATGGGTTGGGGTTAGAGTTAACTCCAACCCATGACTAAAGTTATACAGGGTTAACTAATTTTTTAGTTTGTTTTCTTGTGTGTTAACCCAGTTTAACTACAGTGAGTTAACCCACTTTCTCATGGGATTGCTTTGGCAAGATAAAGTGAGTTAACCCACTTTCATATCAAAAAGTGACTTGAAAAAAAAAGTAGCAATTAATGTTGTGTTGAGAAAAGAGAAAGTAGCAATTAATGTTGTGTACCGCCAAGAGAAAAAGGTAGTTAACCCACTTGAGTTAACTCCAATCCACCTCTAGAGGTGGGTTGAAAAATTGTGAGTTAACTCACATCTGACCCACTTTTAATCTAACCCACTTGAGTTAACTTTTTTTTGTTACCAAACTACATTTTGAGTTAACTCTGAGTTAACTTTGAGTTAACTTTAAGTTAACTCGTTACCAAACTGAGGCTAAGGGTTGCAGTTTAAGCATGAACCCTTTCCTTGTTTGAGGAATTCCCATCCCAATTAGAGTGTGTGAGCTATTAGGAAACCTCCAAATTTGGTTAGGCACGAATTCAAGTTGCTATGTATGTCTAATTGCCTTAGTTTTTGCCCGAATTGCCCCATTCTATTTTCTGCCCAATTAGGGTTACGAATTTTGGGAATTTCTTCTTATTGGGTTTTTGTTCTTTGGGCTAAGAGTATTTGTTTGGCCCAACAATTATCCACTAATTGTCTTGTCTTATTAGGGGACTAACTATGAGATTTATTTCATTTTAATCGCACCTTTCACACATACGATCATGGCATGTATGTTTTAACTACCTTGATAAATATTAAACTATTATTTTCAATTTATTCTTTATTTTTAAATCACTAAATTTCTGGGGTGCTACATTAGGTGTACCAAAGATCTAGTTGGCCACTTTGTGTTGGAGGGCCAACTGGCGGTGGTAGTGGCCCCAGTGGAGGAGTCCACGACCAGCTTCACAAGCAGGTAAGTTACTAACCTCATACCCTTTATTGCTTACTTTCCTTTATTACCTCTTTTGACGCATGTTTCGACTTGCAAGAGGCTGAGTTGAGGGAGTCTCTAGCACAAGCAGCCAGGGTTGCCGAGCTAGAGAGGGAGGTGGCGGAGCTACGCCTACACCCTCAAGCAGATGAGACAGCAGGGCTGCGTGGGGAGGTCGACGAGCTCCGTACCCTGTTGGGGACTGAGCGCCATGCAGTCTCTATCATCCGAGCTAAGATGAGAAGGCTGGAAAGGGCTCTGGCACTGGTCGGCCACAGCCGCTCGTTGGCTAGTAGGAGTGGTGCCCCTAGCGGCTCCACAGAGCACTACCTAACATATTCCTTCATATGATGGAGGAACGAGGAGGAGGCAAGGCGACGCGATGGAGTAGGTGAGGGGAGCAAGACGGGGCCAAGGGAGATGGCCCCTCCACCCTCTCTCCCACCTGAGGCTATAAGGGAGACTGGTTGAGTGCTTGTACTCTTCTCTTTTTGTTGTTTATCATGTACTACGATGATGTACATATATGATGATATAGAATGAATCTTTTTTGGCCATGGAATATGATTGAGTGTGTGACAGTGACGAGTAAAATATGAGTGCCGCTTTCTTTTTTTTGCTGCAATTTGCACACTTCAGCAAAACATGAAACAAAGTTAGATCCGTTCTTCGGCTTAGCCCCTTTCCTTGAGAATGCTGAGTGTCTGACCTTGATAATGGTCAAAGGGCTAAGTCTTATTAAATAGGCAGAAATAAATAAATAAATGACATGCATGAATGAATGAATAAATTATTTTAGGGGTTTTGATAACATTTGATTTTTTTTAGATTTTGAAATTATTGACTTTGTGAAGTTTTGAAATATTTGAGTTTTGTGAAGTTTTGAAATATTTTATTTTGTGGAGTTTTGAAGTATTTGATTTTTTTTAGAGTTTTGAGATATTTTATTTTTTTGGAGTTTTGAAAGGCGCTTAAAGCTGGCGTTAGCCCTTCCCAAAATAAGACGTGTTAGACAGAAGGTACTCACCCTTTAGGGCCACAACACAGTGACCAATTCAAACTACTAATTAGGAGTATTGGTCACTTCCCCTTTTGCCAAGGGCTTACTAAGATAGGACGTGCGCTTAGGGGTTGACATGCCATAGGCAGCTGCCACTAGTTAACAATGCGGTTGCTTGAGCCATACCGAAGAGACTACCTGATCTTGTAGAGGGAAGTGGAAGATCGTTTAAGGAACGTCAAATGTAGGCTTAAGGACATTGGGTTTCAGCTTCTTCCTACATCATACTCCTTAAAAATTTGGTCTGTTTTTTTAGAGTTTTGAAATATTTGATTTTTTTTAGAGTTTTGAAAGGTGCTTAAAGCCACCGTTAGCCCTTTCCAAAATAAGACGCGTGAGACAAAATGTACTTACCTTTTTAGGGCCACAACACAGAGACCAATTCAAACCGTTGGTTAGGAGTCTTGGTCACTTCCCCTTTTGCCAAGGGCTTTACTATGATAGGATGTGCACTTAGGGGGTGACATACCTTAGGCTACTGCCCTTAGTTAATAGTGCGGCTACCTAGGCCATACCTAAGAGATGACCTGATCTTGTAGAGGGAAGTGGAAGATTGTTTAAGGAAAGTCTAATATAGGTTTAAGGAAGTTAGATTTCAGTGTCTTCCCGCAGCATACCCTTAAAGATTAGATATGTTGCACATGGACTTTGTGGTCTTTTCTTTTGAACTTATTTTGCCTGGGGCATGCTACGACTGGACTCACGAGTGTCCTACGGGGACCTTTCCACTCTTTGCCATGCCCCTATTCTATCATGTTGTTTTTTTTTTCCTTGCTTCTTTGCTTTTTTTGTTTTTTTCGTTGCTTTTTTTATTTTTAGACTTGACCATCCCTATTTGAGAGTTCCTCTTGCCAGAGTGTACGTAAGGTTGATGGCCTTGTCCTTATGACCCTTGCCCCATACTCTTTGATCGATTTGGGGAAATAATGACCTTTGCACAGCTTAAGCATGGCCAACGTAGCCATGATGTCTACTAAGTGCAGCCGCCCGGGTTTGTCGTGTGTGTGTTGGTCCTAGCTTAGGGCAACCCTTGACGACTGGGGAAGTGATTTCAAACTGTTGACATGGGGTCATCTGTAGTCTAAATGTTGTGGCCTTACACTTAAAAACCTATGGATAAAATATTTTAAGGTACAACCCATTCCATGGATGTGACAACTCTATGCCCTCATCATTGATTAGGCGATAGGCATTTCCTAGATACACTTCTCTCACTACGTAAGGACCTTCCCAATTTGGTTGCAGTTTGGACCTTTGACCTTCAGGTTTGACAAAGATGCATTTCAAAATGATATCACCCTCTTGAAATTTCTGTTCAATTACTTTCTTTTCAAATGACCTTGAGATTCACATGATTGGCTACCATTAGACGCCTTTCATTTAAGAGTTCCAATTGAACCAGCAGTGCCTCTCAACGTTCATCGAGGTTAAGTTCCTTATCATGTTGGAATCTTAGTGAAGAGATCAACATCTCGTATGGAACTATCGCCTCCATCCCATATGTGAGAGTATACGGGGTTGGCCCTGTGGAAGTACGAATAGAGGTATGGTAAGCAAATAGAGCCTCTATTAGTTTTTTTAGCCAATCATTGAATATATGTGATGCACAAGTTTTCTTTAAGATTTTAAGAAGAGTTTTGTTAGTTGCTTCAGCTTGGTCGTTGCCTTGTGGGTAATATGGAGATGAATGATGCAAAGTGTTGTTGTATTTCTTACAGAGGTCCTGATGTTCTTGCGAGATGAACTGTGGCCCGTTATGTGTGATGATTCTGCTTGGTACTCCAAACCATGAGATGATATTCTTCATCATAAAGCGGCACACTGTGGATGCTTTGATTTCTATAAATGCTTATACTTCTGCCCATTGGGTGTAGTACTCAATTACTGTCAGGATGAAAGAGCTTTGCTTGGTCTCAGCATTGGGATCACCAAGGTGACCAACAATATCAAAAGCCCACATGAAGAATGGCCAAGGTGTGGAGAGTGGATGAAGTGAAGATGAAGGAGCATGATATTTATCAACATGGAGTTGGCACTTGACACACCTATCGACGTAGATGGCACAGTCATCTTCTAAGGTTGGCCTATAGTAGCCCTGCTTAATCATTTTCTTAGCAAGCATCTGACTGTTGACATCCTCTTCGCACTCACTAGCATGGGCTCCTTCTACCACTTTCCAAGCTTCATCATCATTAAGACACCTCAAAAGAACTCCAGTAAGAGCTCGCCTACACAATACTCCTCTAATGACTGTGTACCTTAGGGTAGCTCTTCTTATGGCCTTGCGATCCTCTGAGTTTGCCCCTTTGAGATACCTCCCATCCTTTCAATGCTACTCAATTTCAAAATACCATGGCAATTCTTCTTCATGTAATATTTCCTTAAGCTCAGCTAGCATGATCTGTTGTACTTCTCTCTTCCTAGCCCTTTCTTCTAAGGTTGTCCTAAGGTTCTTAAACCAAGGATCTTGAGGAGATGGAGTATCTAGCCATTGGACGATAATTGTCTCAGTCCGATGGCTAAGGGGGAAGGATTGAGAGGAATCTAGCGATGCCAAGGCATCGGCTAGGATATTCTGTAAGTGAGGAGTGAACATATATAGCTTGTGGATTTGCCTTGCCAATAACATGAATAGGTCCTGATACGGCTTTGCGTTTTGGATCATGAGTGTGGTATGTTGAGAGTACCTACTGCAGAACAAGCTCAGAGTTTCTTATGATTCTGAGATGTGTCGCACCAAGGATATAAGCATGTTATGACCAGCCAGGAGAGCTTCATACTCAGAGTTGTTGTTAGTGGCAGCAAAAGTGAGCTAGAAAGGAATTGGTATGGTGATGCCCTCTGGGGTTAGCAACACGTCTACAATGTTTTGTCCCTGAGAGTTGAGTGCACCATCAAAATGGTGGGACCAGAAGGGTCCTTGGAGATGTTCGAGAGCTCTTCGTCGGGGAATTCCTCTTGGATGTAATCACTGTGGGGCAGTGTCAAATGGGCAAGGTGCTCGGAAATGGCGTATCCTTTGATGGTCTTCTGGACTACGAAGGAAATATCAAATTGAGAGAGGAAGCTCTTCCAGCGTGCAAGCTGATCAGAGAGGACAGACTTTTCTAAAAGGTATCTAAGTAGGTCCATCCTTGAGATCAACTTAACCTCATGGGTGAGAAAGTAGTGTTTGAGTTTCTAGACTACCTACACAAGTGCAACACAAGTCTTGTCTGTAGTGGTGTACTTAGCTTCTGAGGTGTTGAAGAGTCTAGTGAGATAGTATGTTGCCCTCTCCTTCCCTGACTCTTCATGTTGTGCTAGGATAGCACCTGGGGAGTCCTCAATGACTGAGAGATATAGGATTAGTGGTTTCCCAAGGATAGGAGGCTGTACAACTGGGGGATTCATGAGATATCTCCTTAATTCATTGAAGACTTCTTGGCACTTGTCATTCCACTTGAACTCTGCCCCTCCTTTCAATAGATCATAGAATGGGTGACATCTTTGAGAATGTTGTGATATGAATCTTCTAATGAATTGAAAATGCCCAATCAAACCTCTTAATTGAGATATATTCTTAGGACGTGGTATTTCTATAATAGCCTTACCCTTGTTCGGATCAATCTCAATCCCCTGCTTACTGACTATAAAGCCTAGTAGCTTCTCTGATGATACCCCAAACACACATTTCTTTGGATTCATTCTCAGCTTGTACTCCCTCGACCTCTGCAACACCTTAGCTAAAATCTCAAGGTGTTCTCTCCTGGTTCTTGACTTCACCAAGATGTCATCCATGTATACTTCTACATACATATGCATCATGTCATGGAAGATGGCCATCATCGCCCTTTGATAAGTAGCCCCAGGATTCTTTATTCCAAATGGTATGACTACAAAGCAATATGTTCCCTAGGGCATGGTGAATGAGGTTTTCTCTTGATCTTCAAGAGCTAGACAAATTTGGTTATAGCCATAATATCCATCCATGAATGAGAGGGTCGCATACTCAATAGTGTTATCAATCGGTACATCAATATGAGAAAGAGAGAAATCATCCTTGGGACATGCCTTATTCAAGTCCAAAAGTCAAAGTAGATTCTGACTTTTCCGTCTTTCTTCATGACCGGACTATGTTCGCTACCTAGTTTGGATATAGCAGTACTCTAATGAATATAACTTTATGGAGCTTGTCTACTTTGTTGCCCTGATAGCAAGCCCAGAGGGGGGGTGAATGGATTGCTAAAAATCTTTTTAGAATAAAACCTGTCAATAAAAACACTTCATAGAAAAACACTAAGATAGATAGTTGGCGTTAGTGAGAGTTAAGACAAACAAGCAATCACACAACAACAGGAGATTTTTATCCTAGTTCGGACCTCTTATCCCAAGGAGTCCTACATCCAGTCCTTAAGCAACAACTTGGTATTTCATTAACCAAGGGTACTATACCCCTTAAGGACTCTTACACATCCAGCAGTAGTTGGCCTTCTCTTCTATCCCCGAAGAGGTACAAATCACCACCTGATACACAGTTCTTCCTTCCTCAATGAAGGGAATAACAACCACCTATTCCCAACAGGTCTTCTCTTCACAACCGAAGAGGAACACACAGAGAATTATGTAAAAAGGCGAATGGCCCCTAGACCAAGCTTATAGGAAACTGCTTGATCTGAGGTGATGTCTGAGAGATAAAGATTTTCAACAAGAAAATCTCTCAGAACTACAAAAGCTCTCCAAAGGCTAAGCAAATGAAAGGAGAGCTGAAAGCTAAAGGGTTTTGGAATGAAACGAATGAGCTCTCTCTTTGCTGATGCTTGCTAGTTTTTGGCACAATTAAAAGTGTGTATTGAAGTGTAGCGGAATTCCCTATATGGTAATCTAGAAGGGGGGTTGAATAGATTACTGTCTGTTAAAAACACTTGTGCCTTCTTTTTGATAGAACACAAATAACTAGAAGTTATGGCAAGGACTAAACTTGGTGTGGATGTGTGTGATTCAATGATAAATATTAAACAGATGACTAGACGTGTGTAAATGCACCGTGCCTACCAAACATCTAACGTAGAAACGTTCAAACCACGAGACACAACGATTTACGTGGTTCGGAGTACACAACTGTGTATCCTACATCCACGGGCCACCACACACGCAGAACAATCTGCTTATGAGCTAGTTCAGGAACTACAACTCACACACACGTGTTCTCTGATGTATAGCCACGATCAGAACAACACCACACGTGTATCAAGCACAAGGATTGCTTGAAACACACCACACACACACGTATAGACAATAGTAAAACAGAGAAGAGTTTAAGAGTTGAGAATCAAATCCATTGAAAAACTCTTTCTCATGAACGTCTGAGTAGACTTCAAGCTTCGTCTTGATGATTAGAAGTTGATGGAAAGGCTTGAATCCACGACGTCCAGACTTCACCGCTGCACGAAGGACTTTTCTTGTTGAATCTGGGCAGCAGGTAGAAGCAGAGCAGCAGGGCAAGACTCTTCTTTAGAGACTTTTAGGGTTCTTTCTTGGAGGCTGCTTGTGTTCGTGATTGCCCTCAAAAGGATGCTTAAATAGAGGTGTTTACTTATGGAGAACCGTGGTTTGTGGAAACACCATCTATGGCAACTTGAAGACTTCCCGTATTTGAGGACTCTGCCCGTCTGTCGACAGCACTGGGTGCTCCTGTCGACAGGTGCAAGCTAGCAAGACATACAAGGCTTCTGGAAGGCAGTTTCTGTCGACAGGCGACTGGGTGCTGTCGACAGGCACAGGCAGACAGAAGAATTCATAGTTCTGGAAACCTCTTCCTATCGACAGGCAGCTGGGTTGCTGTCGACAGGCTCATCTGTTCTGCAGTTTTGCCTTCTGGCTTGAGTTTGCTTGTCGACAGGGACACTGCCTGCTGTCGACAGATGCTTGCTTTATGTACAGATCTTCATCATTTTGGCTTTGTGCTTCGTACAACTCTTGCTCAACATCTCACCTAAGATTATGAACATAGTTAGTGAGACATTTTAGTCATTAAAGCTTAATATCCTATCAACACATAATGACAAGTTATTGCATTGCAATTCTAAACTTAACTCACATTGTTCACTTGTTTACTTTGTTCATCATTGATCATCAGCAAAAAACATGTTGCATTTGAGACTTATATGTTTAGAATGTGAACCCAACATTCTCCCCCTTTTTGATGATGACAAATTAACCAATTAAGCAAGTGTAAGCAAGTTGCACAATTAAGTTTTCTCCCCCCTTTGGCAATATCTAAAATGCATACACCACAGACCAAGGTAGTAGGCAAAAAGACAAGTTCTTTCATTGATATATCATTGAGGCATACATAACATTTTTGAACAGAACTAGTAAAAGGGAAGACATTGCATGACCAACATAAAACTGAATACAAGACCCGGGACACCTAGACTCTAGAATCATCATCAGGAACCGGTGTTGTTGGGGCCTGAGGAGTCACCCTGTTGAGCCAGTGAGTGAGCCGGACTTGATTATCAGCCAATGCTTCCAAACTGTTATCAACCTTGTCCAAGCGTGCATTGATAGTTGCAAAACCATTTGTCATATGCACTTGCAACTGAGCCAAGAGTTCACGGATAGAGGGCTCAGTGGCAATTCCATCCATAGTTGACTTTCTTCTTCTCCCAGAGCCTCGTCTTCGTCATCTTCATTGTCAGCATCATCTTCATCAGCTGCCTCATCAGCTTCTTCTTCATCCACTTGGACAGCTGGACCCTTGCCCTTAAGATCCCGTGTGACTACACCATCCACAAGCTTGTAGCCCATCCGCTCTGCAGCAGTCAGATCGTAGGAGCTACGTCCCGGCAAGTGGGTCATCCTCCCCTTCTGGAATAAGAATGCCAAGAAACAGGAAGAGGGAGGTGAGCTGACATGCGTAAGGCATGGACCGCTTAGCATTGCCAAGGCATAGGCGAAGGACGGAGCACATGAGTTGAGGTAGATTGATTTGTTCACAACGTAAAAACTTATGAAGGAGGACTTGTGAACAGATGTAACGAGTTCCCTACTGCCATCCTTCGGGACAATAAGAGTGGTAAAGATGTGGTGGATGAGACGATGAAGCGGAGGAAAGGAGTTAGCATTCATTGGCTTACGATCCGTGGGGTCGTAAGGCCTGGAAGTGATGAGGGCATGGTATTCCTCTGAAGTAGGGTGATGAGCAAAGATGTCTACCCCTGTGTTGGGATTTGCAGAGAGACGGATAAGAGATTGGGGGAAATGCGGAAAGAATTTCCCATGACACGGGTATATAGATCACCGGTTGTAGACTCCCTGAGATTGTGGTAGAAATCTGTGACAGCAGAGGCGGAAATTTTTTGTGGCTATAGCAGAAGGGTGACCAACCTGTGTGTCAAATAGAGGTAAAAGACTTGGAAATAGGTCCTGGAGGGAGATGAAGTCCACGTAGCGAGGCTGCGTGATCTTCGTGAAAGTGGCATGGGTGACTTTGAATTGAAGATTTGGAGGGATGAGCAGCTCCGGCAGATGATCCTCTCGGTGCTTTGAGCGACGTTCCGGGGAGACCCTGGAACCTTGTCCGTCGCGAGGAGAGCGAGGACGACGACGAGAGGCCATCTTCTTGGCAGGAGGGGCCATGATATCGAGCTGCTTAAGTTGGAGACTTGTGGCAGAAAGAAGGAGACAGAGAACAGAGGAGAAAACACCAGGGAGGTAGAGGTGCGTTCCTGGTGCCCTGGAGAATGGATTTGAAGAGATAGAGGGAAGGAAGGGTTTTTGGAAGTGAAGAAAGAGGGAAAGGGGTGTGGGGTCCTCTTATAGAAGGGGTGAGGATAGATGAAGAGTCGGATCCCACGAAAGCCGGATTTGGATTAGCCCGTTGGACTTGCCAAAAACACATCTGCCGCCGCTGTCGACAGGGTCCCTGGTGCCTGTCGACAGGCACTTGTAGAAAATGGCCAGTTTGTGAATTTTTGGAACTTAAGCTGTGAGCACTTTCTTCCAGGTGATAAATTAAGGTGAATAAGAGATGAATCAAGTATGTTAACCTACCATATACAAGGATATAAAAAACCATACCAATTCTCCAATGGTTTTAACATAATATCCACGGAATTTAAGGTTAAAACATTAAGAAAACACCCACTTAAATGAAGAACATTGCACGCCTACCCGTTGTTGTATAAATACATTGTAAGACAACACAATCCCATTTTGAGAATAGTCAGATGATGCATGAGATGATATCTAGATGTGAAGACAATCACAATAGCAATGACCTTTGAAAGTATGACTCAGTGGAGGCTTCGCACTATTCCCAATGATTTAATTTCGAAGTTCAATGGAGGAATGGTACTTAAGAAGACGTCACACCTTTTGAAGTGAGGATAGACATTACCCGTGCCCATACCCCCAGTCAATTGGTGGAAGTTTCCAACATACCGTTGTACAGAGTTGATGAGTTGTCCTTTTGACGCGAGGGCAGACAGTTGTGATGCCCATCTCCCCGGTTACTTAGCATAACCCAACATGCTCTATATTCATCCCAAGCTTCACGGTGATTGGCATTATTTGTTATTTGATTTTTTGTTGTTGTTGTTGTGGAAATAGGTACTTTTCCCAAGTATTGTCGTAATGACAAAAATCAAGGTGGTGATATGATTACCAATCAATACTAGATATGCACTTTCATGACCAAAAGACTTATGAACTAAATTGAAACTATGTTGGCTCACTGAGTATTACTATAAAGGAGTAAGGTGGATGTCCCTTAGAGTTGTGAGATGTTTTGGAAATGATGTAGCCTAAACTCTACATGAATAGTATGTAAAAAATCATAGGAAATGGAAAATAGCTTAACTATCATGTGTATGTGGTAGGGTCAATCATACATTTACACCTTATAGACACCTTAGTTATTAATCAGGAAGAAGCTCACAAACTGGGTGAAGAAATTATCATTAGCAGTCATATATCAGAGTACCTGTCGATAGGAAAGGAGGCCTGTCGACAGGGGGGACATAGACAGATGAACCAGTGTTCTGTCTGGGCTTGGCTGTCGACAGAGCCTTTTTAGCCTGTCGACAGGGACTTGGTCAGATCAGATTGGTGGAAGAATGAAGAGTAGACATGAACAACTAATGTGAGGGAATTGAGAGAGACAAAGTTGAATGATTCCCTCCACATTTTGAATTCATAGAAACTTAAGTTGCTCCCCCATAAAGTGTGACATTTGTAACAAAGGACTCAAGTTCATGAGGACATATTTGCAGACAATTGACCGGGCATTCAATAACACAAAGCATGTAGAGAGAACACACCAATGATATTGTAGCACCCCGAAAATTTTAATTACATAAAAATTCAAATAAATAAAATAAATAATTTCCATAATATCGGAGTATTTAAAACATACGTACCATTATCGTATGTGCTAAAACACATCGGAAAATTTCATAAAAATTATAAATCAACCCTAAATATTATTACTAAATGTTTCATAAAGAAATTTGTGCCAAGAAAAATCAGATCATCCAAGTTTAAAGTGTTTCGCGACTTATTATCGTAATTCATGAATAAGTCGTAACATCATTATCACACGTAGTGGATGAGTCAGAAAATTAAATAAAATCATAAATGGACTTCAAATAATATCCTATAATGACCCATCAAGAAATTTGGTTCAATAAAAATCATTTGGGCTAGGTTTAAGAGTTATTGCGACCGATTATCTAAATAAGGAAACAAGTCGGAAAACCGTTAACACGGAAATACGATGCAATAAAAAATTAAATAAAAGTGTTGGGGAGACTTCCAACATTATATATTGATGACCCATTATCATAATTGGGCCAATGGGCAACATTGGGCCCAAAAATCAAATAAAGCTAGAAAATACATAGAAATTCGTAACCATAAATAAGCTGAAATTAAAAAGAGGCAATTAGAGTTGAATTGGGATTCAATCATACATTCATGGCAACCCAAATTCGTGCCTAACTATGAGGGGAGGTTTCCTAATGCCTCACACACTCAAAGGGAGGAGGAAATCATCAAAAATAGGAAACCAAACATATCAATCCCGAAATCCTCCTTTCCTAGTTAATAGGACTCCTAAACACCATGATTACTTAAATACTCATCACCCAAACCCTAGGAACGAATTTAGAACTTGCTAGGGTCGTGTGGAGGAGCTCTTGGTGGCTGAGGAGCTGTGGAACGACCACAAGAAGCCGTTCTTCTTCCCCTTCTCATCTGCTGCGACCTGCACAAACCACTCTCTTGAAGTCGACCAAAGGTAGGTTTTCTCGGGCCAAACCTTAACATATCCTATACCAATGTGTCGATCATCAAGTTAGCTTTCATTTCCCACTGGTTTCATCGAATTTCATTTAGTAGATCTTGATTTATAAGCGTTTTGCAAAAGTCGCGCACTGTTAGGGATTTTCCTGTTCTTAATATGTTTCACGTGATTCAAGACCGAATTAGAGTAAATCTTAACATTAAAGTTATTATACTTGATGTCAAGATCATCTTTCATGTTGAACGTTTTGTCTAAAAGTCTTTAGTTAGAGAGTTATGAACCCCGTAAGAGAGTCACGCATAATACTGTGTTTTCGGGTTTGTTGTTAGCCTTAGGTTCATCCTGTTTTTTTTTGAGATTAAAGACCGAAGTAGGTCAAGACTCCAACATGAAAGTTTTTTATTAGTCGTTAGGGTCATCTTTCATGTTAAATGTTTTGTGTAAATGTCATTAGTTTGAGAGTTATAAACTTTGTAATAGAGTCATGGATGATACTGCGTTTTTCTGGTTGTATTTAAATTTAAATGCTTCATGTTTTTACAAGGGCAAAGACCGAATTAGGTAAAACCCCCAACATAAAAGTTCTTCCATTAGATGTCCTCGACATTTTCTATGTTGAAAGTGTTGTCTAAAGGTCAGCATATAGAGAGATATAGGCGTTTCATGAATATCGCCCCTGTGTCAAAACATGGTAAGTCTGAACCAAGAGCATGTCAGATCCCAGTCGGACTCAGGCGCAGATCCTGTGAATGCGACGGCTCGATGTGTCGCCTTCCGAGGCCTCTTCACGACAGCCCGACATGTCGCGACCTGATTGCGACAAGACCGTTGTCGCGATCATGCTGCCTGAATCGGACCGCCCCAGTCGTGTTCTTCACAACCCCCTGTCGCCTTCTAGCCATCCCTTCGCGGCCCTTGTCCTGTCGCAATCTGATGACCTGTCGCCTTCCTTATAGGGATATGTCGCGATCTCAGGATTTTTACCGGAAACCACGTGTTTTCATGCATAGTTTTCCGCATATACCCAAGATCTGTTTAAAGATATTTACTGTGTAAGTTGCATGTCTTGGGTCTGAGCATTACATGATTGTTATTTAATGGCTTAAAAATTGATTACCCATTTAAAAGCTTTAATTACATGAATGCTATTCTAAGTGCTCCTTAAATGTTATGATCCATTCATGTTCTTGTGATTTAATCTTCCTACTGTTCTTCCACGTTTAAATGACTAGTTATCATAAAATCTTGCAAACCATGACTTGTTAAAGTGCATTGTTTTTTTCCATGTTATATTGTCAAGTGCTTCTTGCGAGTTTGAGACCGTGGTGGTTGAGAATTGAGACACGCGTACCGCACTACACACTAGCACTATTAGGCAGCCTTTTCTGGGAAATTGGAAACTCTCTTCCGGTCATTCCGAATCGGTAGACTAGCGACCTTTTCACCAAGGCCTCCGTAAATCTCCTCTGACCATGGATTCCCACATGGCCGACGAGTTGGTTGTACCATTGAAGTTCCCTGCAGATAGCGTGCACTTCCTTTCTCTTCTTGATCTCGTGAGTGTGACTTACAAACTAGACTAAAGCCATTAATGTAAAGATTGAACAAAAATATAAATTGTACCGTTATGCTGCCGAATTTATCTCTTGACCATTGTTCTCATGAAATCATGTTCAATTTAATTATTACTTCTTCTCATCATCATCATGAACATGACATTACACATGCTTACTTATTGAAAACTCTCATTGGCCATTATAATGACTGTGGGTATCTACATTTAAAAATTTAAGTGAGATGCTGACAGGGCACGGCGTGTGTCCAAGGGCTCCAATCTAGCCCCAATGACAGCGAGTCATAGATATACTGTTAACCATGGGGTATAATGATTACTGGCGTTGCATCTGCACTGGGAAAATCGTGCGTGCGTGTTGAATGATAGATACATAACCACATACACGTGTCCTGGTGTACATTCTTAATGGATCTTTTCTTGGTGTACATTGGTGTCTACGTGCCTGATTAGTGTTACTTGATCGTGCTTGTGAAATCTTGCTTGCTTGCTTGCGTGATATGGCCATCCTGCATTTAATGCAATTAGTGATATCCTGCGTTCTTGACATCAAGTGAAATCTCGCGTGCTCGTACACAGTGATCTATTGCTGGTTCTATCTTGTCATCTTGTTCATCAATCTTGTTCTATCATGATCTCTCTCTCTAGCTTGTTTTATACATCATGCTTTAACGAGTTTTATTCGTACTTGCATATCATTCATCGTACTTGCCTAGTTCTAAAATGTTAATCACTTATATCATTGCCCGCACATTGAGATATAAATCCTACTGGGCTAGTTTGCTCATTCCCTACTTTTACCCAATCTAGGTGACCATGAAGTGCAAGAGGAAGAGCAAGTCGAGGATGGGAATGCGTCCGAGTGAAGAGCGCTCCAAACATGAGTCTATCTATAGTTAGTTTATTTTGAGTGTTAGAACAATGTAGTAGGAAGTGAGGTAGTATGTACTTTTGCTTTTATTGAGTCTTAGTCCTGTATTAGTTTATCTGAGACAAATATGAGATTGAATACAATTTATAATTGAGTTCACATTTGGGCCCTATTATGATGTTGTGTTGATACACATTTAGTGCGTGCTAGCTAGAGGCTTATTTGCGACTGTTCACGTCTCGAAATATCGACTCGAATTATTCGAACTAATATCCACTGCGTAATTCTCGGGACGTGACAGTTAGTGGTATCAGAGCCTAGGAATACCAAATAGGATATGTCTTAGGAATAGGAGATACCTATGAAACCTAGGTCATGGAAATTAAATACAGTACCTGGTGAGAATGGGTAGAGACTAGGAATATGTTAGAAGAATTATACACTCCTACCCATTGACTCTTAAACCAAATCTAGAGACATTAATTGGTTCCATCCTTTTTCTCAGGAACCCTCATAGCTCTTTCACCCAACTGCAATGGCTCGTAACCAATGGCAAGCTATGCAAGAAACCGTGGCTAGGTTGACTCAGGCCCTGCAGAATGTGGTTCTGGCTAGAACTCAAGCCGGTGTTGCAAGGAATGAGCCGATGATCTACATCGGAACTTTAGGAGTTTAAACCCTCCTCGTTTCTCTGGATCCCCTGACCCAGACGAGGCAGAAAATTGGCAAGAAGAGATCGAAAGGATTTTCCAAGTGATGCAATGCACAAATAGGAAAAAAGTGGTACTGGCCACTTTCCAATTTACTAAAGATGCTCGAGCATGGTGGAAGGCCACCTCGGCCCACCTGCCAAATGTAGCTGAATTAGAGTGGGCCGGATTCCTGGAGATATTCCGGGGAAAGTATTTCTCTGAGAGAGTCAAGGAGAAGAAGCAGCAGAGTTTGCCGCACTAAAACAGAAAGGGATGTCCGTGGCTGAGTATGAGGCTCAGTTCGCACGACTTGCTGTGTATGCCCCACATTTGGTGGGAACGGAAAGATTAAAGGCTAACCGTTTCATGGACGGGCTCAGGCCCATGTTCATTGAAAGGCTCGGACCACACAACATTCAAACTTAGACTGAGATGGTCCAAAGAGCTCAGCTGGTAGAAGACAGTATGGTTAAGGTGCAAGGCATGAGGGGGAAGGACATCTCAAAGCCGACCTTTATAAAAAGGGGCAGTCGATACAACTGGAACTTTCCAAATAACAACAATAATAACTACAACAACAACAAAAGGCCAACTATGGGGAGGACTATAGCATGGAGAAAAAGATCAAAGTAGAAGAAACAACGATGGTTGAATATTGTAAATTTTGCAACAAGCCTGGCATCAAGCGGACAAGTGCTGGAAGAAGGCCGGGGCTTGCCTGCGATGCGGGAGTCACGAACATCGTATACCGAACTGTCCTATGTTAAAAGACCAAGTTGGAAGGAACAAAGGATGGTAAAGCGTCCAGGACGCGTGAATGCAATAACGCAAGTGGAGCTCCCGGAAGGAGGTATGATTGTTAACCCCTTAGACTAATCTTATGATGTTTTTTCTTATTGGTACATTTCTAAGTGGGGGAGATCATTAAGGAGAAATTGAAAAGGAATAATCTAGTGGTTATACCCTAGTTCAACTGGAGGAGTAAGATGGAGTTATAACACCGTGGAAGGAAAACAAGAGTGGAAGGAACCAAATGAATAGTACGGGTGGCCATAGGTGTAGATGTTGGACTAACCTCCACGATGTTGAAACCAGTTAGAAGAATTAATCCGAAATGACCTCAAGGATCATAACTTTCAAAATCCAATTAATGATCAATGAATTTGGGGACCAAATTCTCTTAAGTGGGGGAGGGTGTAGCACCCTAAAATTTTAATTACATAAAAATTCAAATAAATGGAAATAAATAATTTCCATAATATCGGAGTATTTAAAACATACGTACCATTATCGTATGTGCTAAAACACATCGGAAAATTTCATAAAAATTATAAATCAACCCTAAATATTATTACTAAATGTTTCACAAAGAAATTTGTGCCAAGAAAAATCAGATCATCCAAGTTTAAAGTGTTTCATGACTTATTATCGTAATTCATGAATAAGTCGTAACATCATTATCACACGTATGTGGATGAGTCAGAAAATTAAATAAAAATCATAAATGGACTTCAAATAATATCCTATAATGACCCATCAAGAAATTTGGTTCAATAAAAATCATTTGGGCTAGGTTTAAGAGTTATTGCGACCGATTATCTAAATAAGGAAACAAGTCGGAAAACCGTTAACACGGAATACGACGCAATCAAAAATTAAATAAAAGTGTTGGGGAGACTTCCAACATTATATATTGATGACCCATTATCATAATTGGGCCAATGGGCAACATTTGGCCCAAAAATCAAATAAGCTAGAAAATACATAGAAATTCGTAACCATAAATAAGCTGAAATTAAAAAAGGCAATTAAAGTTGAATTGGGATGCAATCATGCATTCATGGCAACCCAAATTTGTGTCTAACTATGAGGGGAGCTTTCCTAATGCCTCACACACTCAAAGGGAGGAGGAAATCATCAAAAATAGGAAACCAAACATGTCCAATCCCGAAATCCTCCTTTCCTAGTTATAATAGGACTCCTAAACACCATGGTTACTTAAATACTCTTCACCCAAACCCTAGGAACGAATTTAGAACTTGCTAGGGTCGTGTGGAGGAGCTCTTGGTGGCTGAGGAGCTGTGGAACGACCACAAGAAGCCGTTCTTCGTCCCCTTCTCATCTGCTGCGACCTGCACAAACCACTCTGTTGAAGTCGACCAAAGGTAGGTTTTCTCGGGCCAAACCTTAACATATCCTATACCAATGTGTAGAGCATCAAGTTAGCTTTCATTTCCCACTGTTTTCATCGAATTTCATTTAGTAGATCTTGATTTATAAGCGTTTTGCAAAAGTCGCGCACTGTTAGGGCTTTTCCCGTTCTTAATATGTTTCACGATATTCAGACCGAATTAGAGTAAACTCTTACATAAAGTTATTATATTTGATGTCAAGATCATCTTTCATGTTGAACGTTTTGTCTAAAAGTCTTTAGTTAGAGAGTTATGAACCCCTTAAGAGAGTCATGCATAATACTGTGTTTTCGGGTTTGCAGTTAGCCTTAGGTTCTTCCTATTTTTCTTGAGATTTAAGACCGAAGTAGGTCAAACTCCAACATGAAAGTTCTTTTATTAGTCGTTAGGGTCATCTTTCATGTTAAATGTTTTGTGTAAATGTCATTAGTTGAGAGTTATAAACTTCGTAATAGAGTCATGCATGATACTGCGTTTTCTCTGGTTGTATTTAACTTTAAATGCTTCATGTTTTTCACACAGGGCAAAGACCGAATTTGGTAAAACCCCCAACATCAAAGTTCTTCCATTAGATGTCCTCATTTTCTATGTTGAAAGTTTTGTCTAAAGGTCAGCATATAGAGAGATATAGGCGTTTCATGAATATCGCCCCTGTGTCAAAACATGGTAAATCTGAACCAAGAGCATGTCAGATCCCAGTCGGACTCAGGCGCAGATCCTGTGAATGCGACGGCTCGATGTGTCGCCTTCCGAGGTCTCTTCACGACAGCCCGACATGTCGCGACCTGATTGCGACAAGACCGTTGTCGCGATCATGCTGCCTGAATCGGACCGCCCCAGTCGTTTCTTCACAACCCCCTATCACCTTCTAGCCATCCTTCGCGGCCCTTGTCCTGTCGCAATCTGACGACCTGTCGCCTTCCTTATAGGGATATGTCGCGATCTTAGGATTTTTACCGGAAACCACGTGTTTTCATGCATAGTTTTCCGCATATACCCAAGATCTGTTTAAATATGATATTTACTGTGTAAGTTGCATGTCTTGGGTCTGAGCATTACATGATTGTTATTTAATGGCTTAAAAATTGATTAACCCATTTAAAAGCTTTAATTACATGAATGCTATTCTAAGTGCTCCTTAAATTTATGATCCATTCATGTTTCTTGTGATTTAATCTTCCTACTGTTCTTCCACGTTTAAATGACAATGGTTATCATAAAATCTTGCAAACCATGACTTGTTAAAGTGCATAGTTTTTTTCCATGTTATATTGTCAAGTACTTCCTGCGAGTTTGAGACCGATGGTTTGAGAATTGAGACACGCGTACCGCACTGCACACTAGCACTATTAGGCAGTCTTTTCTTGGGAAATTGGAAACTCTCTACCGGTCATTCCGAATCGGTAGACTAGCGACCTTTTCACCAAGGCCTCCGTAAATCCCTCTGACCATGGATTCCCACATGGCCGACGAGTTGGTTGTACCATGAAGTTCCCTGGGATAGCGTGCACTTCCTTTCTCTTCTTGATCTCGTGAGTGTGACTTACAAACTAGACTAAAGCCATTAATGTAAGATTGAACAAAAGTATAAATTGTACCGTTATGCTGCCGAATTTATCTCTTGACCATTGTTCTCATGAAATCATGTTCAATTAATTTATTACTTCTTCTCTCATCATCATGAACATGACATTACACATGCTTACTTATTGAAACTCTCATTGGCCATTATAAATGACTGTGGGTATCTACATTTAAAATTAAGTGAGATGCTGACAGGCACGGCGTGTGTCCAAGGGCTCCAATCTAGCCCCAATGACGGCGAGTCATAGATATACTGTTAACCATGGGGTATAATGATTACTGGCGTTGCATCTGCGCTGGGAAAATCGTGCATGCGTGTTGAATGATAGATACATAACCACATACACGTGTCCTGGTGTACATTCTTGATGGATCTTTTCTTGGTGTACATTGGTGTCTACGTGCCTGATTAGTGTTACTTGATCGTGCTTGTGAAATCTAGCTTGCTTTCTTGCGTGATATGGCCATCCTGCATTTAATGCAATTAGTGATATCCTGCGTTCTTGACATCAAGTGAAATCTCGCGTGCTCGTACAAAGTGATCTATTGCTGGTTCTATCTTGTCATCTTGTTCATCAATCTTGTTCTATCATGATCTCTCTCTCTAGCTTGTTTTATACATCATGCTTTAACGAGTTTTATTCGTACTTGCATATCATTCATCGTACTTGCCTAGTTCTAAAATGTTAATCACTTATATCATTGCCCGCACATTGAGATATAAATCCTACTGGGCTAGTTTGCTCATTCCCTACTTTTACCCAATCTAGGTGACCATGAAGTGCAAGAGGAAGAGCAAGTCGAGGATGGGAATGCGTCCGAGTGAAGAGCGCTCCAAACATGAGTCTATCTATAGTTAGTTTATTTGAGTGTTAGAACAATGTAGTAGGAAGTGAGGTAGTATGTACTTTTGCTTTATTGAGTCTTAGTCCTGTATTAGTTTATTGAGACAAATATGAGATTTGAATACAATATAATTGAGTTCACATTTGGCCCTATTATGATGTTGTGTTGATAACATTTAGTGCGTGCTAGCTAGAGGCTTATTTGCCGACTGTTCACGTCTCGAAATATCGACTCGAATTATTCGAACTAATATCCACTGCGTAATTCTCGGGACGTGACAGAATGTAACTGAAATTTAAAGAGAGTGTGAATAAGCAAGTTATAAAGAATATAAGTCCAAGAAAGCAGTACATGTCCCTTGTATGTCACATATCCATGGATACTTGGGGAGAATGTTTCTCACGCATAATGAGAGTTTCAAACAAGCTTGACTTGTTCTTCCACACATCACCATTTGATATACCGCATAGATAATGGACACAAGGAGCATATACTTGATATTTGAGTTATGTTTCATTGTAATTTGCACAACCCCATCTCTCTTCGTAATGTGGTGAATCTATCTTCAGCTAGAGGTTTGGTAAAGATGTCTGCCAACTATTTCTCCGTGGGTATGAAACTGATTTCGAAGGATCTATTGGCCACTTCATCTCTCAAGAAATGATGACGAATTTCTATGTGTTCGTCCTGGAATGTTGAATGGGGTTCTTTGATAGATTGATTGCACTAGTGTTGTCACACAGGATAGGTGTGCATCCAATATCAATGTTGTAATCACACAATGACTTTTTATCCACAACACTTGTGTTGCACAACTCCCTGCAGCAACATATTCTGCTTCTGCAGTGGAGAGTGCAACTGAGTGTTGCTTCTTGGATGCCCACGAAACCATGCAACCACCAAGCATTTGACAATAGCCACTAGTGCTTTTCCTATCTATTTTACAACCAGCGTAGTCTGCATCAGAATAGGAAATCAACTCAAAACTACTACCTGCTGGATACCAAAGACCCAATCATGCGTACCTGAGAGATACCTGAAGATTCTTTTACTGCAATTAGATGACTTTCCTTTGGATAGATTGGTATCTAGCACAAAGGCAAACACTGAATTGTATGTTCGGTCTACTTGCAGTAAGATAAAGGAGTGAGCCAATCATACCTCGAAATTGTTTGGCATCTACTGGGTTACCTTTTCATCAGTTTCTAGCTTAATGCTTGTGCTCATCGGTGTTGAGGCGGGCTTGGCTTGTGTAAATTGAAACCTTTGGAGCAGTTCTTTAACATACTTTTCTTGGCTTATAAAGAATCCATCTTCTTACTGCTTGACCTGCAAACCAAGAAAAAATTGAAGCTCCCCCATTAAGCTCATCTCAAATTCACTGTGCATGTGTTGTGAGAATTCTTCACACAGTGTGGGATTAGTGGAACCAAAGATAATATCGTCCACATAAACTTGAACAACAATTATGTGATTGTGAACTTTCCTTGTAAAAAGAGTTTGGTCCACCTTACCTCTTTAGTAGTTTTTACTTACCAAGAAGGTGCTCAGCCTGTCGTACCAAGCTCGGGGTGTCTGTTTCAAACCATAGAGAGCTTTGTGCAATTTAAATACATGGTTTGGTTTATCATGATTCTCAAAGCCGGGTGGTTGAGAAACGTAGACTTCCTCTTTGATATAGCCATTTAAGAAAGCAATCTTAACATCCATTTGATATAGTTTGAACTTGTTAGAGCATGCAAATGCTAGCAAGATCCTAACTGCTTCTAACCTAGACAGGTGCAAAGGATTCTTCAAAATCCACACCAATTCCTGATTGTAGCCCTTTGCAACTAGTCTTGCCTTATTTCTCACCACTTTACCTTCTTCATTAAGTTTATTCCTAAAGACCCATCTTGTTCCTATAACAGGAATTTCAGGGGTTTTAGGAACCAAACTCTAGACATTATTTCTTTGAAATTGACCTAGCTCCTCATGCATAGCATCAATCCATGAACTTTCTTTTAATGCTTCTTCAACATTTTTAGGCTCCACTTGAGGGACAAAACTAATCATGTTCATGACATGTTATTTGAGTAACTTGTGACCTAGTTTGAACTGAATCATTTATGTCACCTATGACATTCTCAAGTGGATGAGCTTTAGAGTACCTCACATTAGTGATTGTTGAAGGACCTAGTTGATCTTGCATTTGAGGATGATGTTCCGGAGGAGGGGTTGCTGGAGGAGTTTGTTGGGGTTCATCCTCTTGTTGTGGGTCTTGTGCAGGTGGCTCTTCCTGAGTTTTAAGTAGATGACTATCATCTTCATCATCGTACCTGCGAAGATATCCACGTTTAGCTTTAGGAACTGACTTAGAGATTGCATTTGTTTTGCTTTGTAGATCTTCAAGTGTTGTTTCATCAGATGTTTCATCAACCTATAAGGAGTAGATTATTAGTTGTGATTTGAGATTCATCAAAAACAACGTTTGGAGTTTCTTCCACCTTTCTGGTTTTTAGATTGAACACTCTATAAGCTCTAGAATGTTCAGAGTATCCAAGAAAAATACCTTGATCGCTTTTGGCTTCAAACTTGTCCAAGTCATTTTTGTCATTGTTATGAATAAACACCTTGGAACCAAAAACATTAAAGTACCCAATGGTGGGTTTCTTACCTTTCAGATGTTCGTAAGGAGTTTTCTTGAATATGGTCTTACCATGGCTCGGTTGAGAATGTAACATGATGTGTTTACTGGTTTTGCCCAAAAGGTGCGTGCTAATTGATTCCCGACCAGAAGCGTACGAGCCATTTCCACCAAGGTTCTATTTTTTCTCTCCATAACTCCATTTTGCTCGGGAGTTCTTGGGGAGGAAAACTGATGGTCTATGCCTTGGTTCCTGCAAAATTCGGAGAAGGAATTATTGTCAAATTCTCCCCCGTGATCAGTGCAGATTGAGCATATTTTATGGACATTCCCATGCTCAATTTTGTTGAAGAAATCTTCAAAAACATTTACTGCTTCATTCTTTTGAGCCAGGAATTTTACCCATGTGAACCTAGAGAAATCATCCACAATGACAAAGCCATAACGCTTGCCATTGAGACTGAGTGTTCTTGTAGGTCCAAATAAGTCCATGTGCAAGAGTTCATAGGCTTTAGAAGTACTTACCGGTGCCTTGATTTGAAGGATTTTCGGGTTTGTATTCCCTGTGCACACGCATCACAGAAATTTTCATTTTTGTTAAAGGTATTTCAGGGAGGCCACTTACCAGCTTAATCCTCATTATCTTGTGCAAAAACATTGTAACTAGCATGACCGAGCTACGATGCCACAATGTAAGCTCGTCTGTGTTTGCTGAGCCGATGATCTGGCCTTGGTTGTTACCTCCGAATATCACTTGACCTCTGTCTTTTTCCACGAGCAAACTGAAATTAGCTTTGTCGCGCTGTCATATGCCTCGAGCAGCCACTGTCCAAGTACCACTTGTTTTGATTGTGAGCTGCTAGGCATTCCTGCACATGTGGTTCAGACAAGAGGTTTTGGTACCCAAATTACTTTGGGTCCCATTGTATCATTCATGCAAAATAAGAGATGCTGGGAATCCAAACTTGTTTGATTTTCATATGATTTGGGTTATCCAGCACTGCTTTCCAGTATGTCCAATTTTTTGACAGATATTGCATGATGATGATTTAAGAACAACATTGGATTTGACATTTTTGGAGGCATCCATAGGCATCTTACCTTTTTGTTCCCTTGTTAGTCTAGCTTTAGGGACTTGCTGTTTTTCTTGTGGACGGCTCTTTTTAGAGCTTTTAGCAAGTTTCTCAAGTTTACTAGGAACAAATTTGGTGACTTTAGGTTCCTGTTTCTTACCCTTGTTTTGATTTTTCCTTTTCTTTGAAGGGTTTGGTTTGCTAGAACATGGGGTCAGATCTGTGAAATCAGTCATCAAATTTTTGCCAATTACCTTTGGCTTTGGATTTTGAAATCCAATCCCATGTCTTGCAACAAACACATTTGAACCTAAGATTGCATCCAGGTTCTGTTTGCTCTTTACAAAATTTAATAGATCTTTTGATTTACCTTGTAGTTCTGTTTCAGTTTCTCAAATTTCTTTTGCAGATTAGCATGTTCACTTTTAAGAATTTCAAGACAGTTTATTAGTTCATCTCTTTCCTTTTGAACTTCTTGATACTTAAGTTTCATGCTATCCAAGTCATCCATGTGGGTTTGTTCATCAATTTTCATCATTCAATTACCTTGTTCAGAGACTCAATTTCTTCTTGTTGTTTGATTCATGAACAAGGAATTCATTTTCTTTTTGAGTGCTTTGTTTTCAGATTTAAATTCACAAACTTTTTCAAATAGCACAGTATAAGCCTCTTCCCATTCATCAATAGAAAAATTCTCAAAGGAAGAGTTTACCTCGGTTGAATCGTCACTCTTTGCCATGAGACACTGAATCTCTTCATCTTCCGAGGTGCCTTGACTGTCCTCATCTTCATCACTCCATGAAGCAACATTGCTTTGGCTTCTTGAACGTGAATTTTATCTTTCTTCAATTTTTCTTTAGCTCGGACATTCTCCTCTCATGTGTCCCTGCTTCTTGCACTCATACAAAACCACATCCGATTTTTTGTTTACTAGAATCAAATCTCTTCGTACTCTTTTGGAACGGTTTTGAGTTTCCTGAACCTCTTTTCTTGAATTTGAGAAACTTCTTAAATTGTCTAGTGAGCATGGCCATCTCGTCATTCTCACTATCACTGGAGGATTCAGACTCAATACCTTCCGGTTGAGTGCTTCTTTTGGAATTTGAAGAGACATTCTTGGAAGCTTTCAAGGCAATGGACTCCTTGGGTTCTCTTCAGTTTCCTTCCTTTTCAGATTCAACTCACAGGTCATAAGTGAACCAATCACTCATCAACCTTCATGGTTGAAAGATTCTTAGAATCCTCAATAACAGTGACTTTGGTGTTCCAGGAGGATGGAAGGACCGAAGTATCTTCCTCACCAACTCACTGTCTGAGTATTCCTTCTTAAGACCTTTTAGTCCATTTATCAAACCACGAATCTCGCAAACATGTCAGATATTGTCTCATCATGATTCATCTTAAACATTTCATATTCTGAGACTAACATGCTTACTTTAGATTCTCTCACCTCAGACGTACCTTCATATATCAACTCGAGCTTGTCCCACATCTCCTTAGCTGAAGTGCATGTGGAGACCCTCGAGTATTCTTTTGGATGGATTGCGCACTGCATCATGTTAAGGGCGCTCCAATTGAGAGTCCCTTTGGCAATCTGGTCCTTGGTCCATGTATCTTCGTCTTGAGGCAATTCATATGGTCCTGTTCTGACTATCTTCCACAATTCATAGTTTTGTGCTCATAGAACACCTGCATGCGGTTTTCCAATAGGGATGTCAGAGCCATCAAAGAAGGTGGCCTAGTGACTGAGTGTCCCTCGGCCATAACCCGTTACTAGAATCCTTAAGACAAGGATCTCCTGATCGTAAGATCAAGTAAATGAGACAGTTAACGGAGAAACCTCGCTCTGATACCAATTGAAGTGTAGCGGAATTCCCTATATGGTAATCTAGAAGGGGGGTTGAATAGATTACTGTCTGTTAAAAACACTTGTTGCCTTCTTTTTGATAGAACACAAATATTAGAAGTTATGGCAAGACTAAACTTGGTGTGGATGTGTGTGATTCAATGAAATATTAACAGATGATTAGACATGTGTAAATGCGCCGTGCCTACCAAACATCTAACGTAGAAACGTTTCGTTCAAACCACGAGACACAACGATTAACGTGGTTCGGAGTACACAACTGTGTATCCTACATCCACGGGCCACACACACAACAGAACAATCTACTTATGAGCTAGTTCAGGAACTACAACTCACACACACGTGTTCTCTGATGTATAGCCACGATCAGAACAACACTCACACGTGTATCAAGCACAAGGACTGCTTGAAACCACACCACACACCACACGTATAGACAAGTAAAACAGAGAAGAGTTTAAGAGTTGAGAATCAAATTCAATTGAAACTCTTTCTCATGAACGTCTGAGTAGACTTCAAGCTTCGTCTTGATGATTAGAAGTTGATGGAAGGCTTGAATCCACGACGTCCGACTTCACCGCTGCACGAAGGACTTTTCTTGTTGAATCTGGGCAGCAGGTAGAAGCAGAGCAGCCAGGGCAAGACTCTTCTTTTAGAGACTTTTAGGGTTCTCGCTTGGAGGCTGCTTGTGTTTCGTTGCCCTCAAAAGGATGCTTAATAGAGGTGTTTACTTATGGAGACCGTGGTTTGTGGAAACCATCTATGGCAACTTGAAGACTTCCCGTATTTGAGGACTCTGCCCGTCTGTCGACAGCACTGGGTGCTCCTATCGACAGGTGCAAGCTAGCAGGCATACAAGGCTTCTGGAAGGCAGTTTCTGTCGACAGGCGACTGGGTGCTGTCGACAGGCACAGGCAGACAGAAGAATTCATAGTTCTGGAAACCTCTTCTATCGACAGGCAGCTGGGTTGCTATCGACAGGCTCATCTATTCTGCTGTTTTGCCTTCTGGCTTGAGTTTGCTTGTCGACAGGGACACTGCCTGCTGTCGACAGATGCTTGCTTTATGTACAGATCTTCATCATTTTGGCTTTGTGCTTCGTCAACTCTTGCTCAACATCTCACCTAAGATTATGAACATAGTTGTGAGACATTTTAGTCATTTAAAGCTTAATATCCTATCAACACATAATGACAAGTTATTGCATTGCAATTCTAAACATACTCACATTGTTCACTTGTTTACATTGTTCATCATTGATCATCAGCAAAAAACATGTGCATTTGAGACTTATATGTTATAGAATGTGAACCCAACATGTATCTCTTGTGTGTATCTATGTCTTGTTATCTTCATGGAGTCATCAATCTTTTATATATCTTCTCTTGAAAAATATATCTGCAAGGAGAACATTCATCCAGATATCTTTCTCTTCAGGTTGTCCAACGTTGTGAGATCTGGTACTGGCAAAGACCTGCACGTAATAAATACTAAGGCACAGATAGCTAGACTTTCTCTATAATGTCAGTCAACGTTAGAAGACAAGCTATAAGGATATACATCATAATAGAAATGCCATTCTATCACCCTGAAGGGTGTTTGCAATAAAAACAAGTATAGAAGGCACACAGATATGTGACATGCAGAGAAGTGTTCAGTCACAATAAATGTACGTGGTGTAAGATATAAAGATATACACGGGAAGACTTGAACTCTTTAGTTTTGAAAATGTGTTGAATATCATAGAGAGTAGATATTTTCAAATTTGTCTGGAAGGATAATAATATTAAAGTGTATGACAATACATTCAAAACATAATCATTGTGAAGAGAGTTGATGTAAACATGAAATCAATGATATGTACATAAATGAAATCCATGGTGAATCGATGTGATTCATGTATGTAAGGTGACATCGTTGTTAATGATAAGGAAATCGTGTGTTGATGAATCGTTGTTCTACTTGTGAAATCGTTGGTGAGCAAATCGTTGTTCAAGTAGAAGCAAATCGTTGTTTGAGCAAATCGTTGTTTAAGTGAATGCAAATCGTTGTTTGCGACCAAATCGTTATATAAGTAAAGGCAAATCATTGTTGGCTATCAAATCATTATTTAAGTGAAAGCAATCATTATAGAGATCAAATCGTTCTAGAAGAGATAGGGAATCGTTACACCGATCAATCGTTATTTTACTTATCGAATCGTTACAGCGATCAAATCGTTGTTTTCCTTAATGAATCGTTTCAACGATCAAATCGTTGTTTTACTTATGAAATCGATGTGAGACTGAAATCATTGTTTCACTTATGAAATCGATGTGAGATCGAAATCGTTATTTCACTTATGAAATCGATGTGAGACTGAAATCGTTATTTCACTTATGAAATCGATGTGAGACTGAAATCATTATTTCACTTATAGAATCGATGTGAGACCAAAATCGTTATTTCACTTGTGAAATCGATGTGAGACCGAAATCATTATTTTACTTACGAAATCGATGTGTACTTAGAGGAAATGCATGCTTTGAACTTTAACTAACAGTGTGAGAATAACTTACAGATTTTGCTTACATTATTTCCTATGGATGAACTTCAGAAAAGATTGTTAGAAAATATTTGTTAAGGTTTTGTTAACCACCAAAATTATATATAATAAATAAAATCATATATGGGGATGGACTGATCATCATACTTCTTCTTTCATCTTTAGTGCCATCAGTGGGTGGAACCTTTTGAGTCTTTAGGGCCTTTTCCCCTTCTTCAACATGAATCAATGCTCCACTAATGAGGGGTCTAGGCCAAACATGTCCTCATATGACCAGGCAAATGTGTCCTTGTATTCCCTTAGAGTTTTCACTAGTTTCTCTACATTATCGGGAGGGAGTTTCTTTGAAATCATCACAAGCCTGGGATCTTCTTCTATTTCGAGGTTGATTACCTTAGTATTTTTAGCCATCGCTGTTGTAGGCTCATCAAATCTTTTCATGCCACTAGCATACATTTCGGCGGTGTCATCTACTTCACCGTCCTATTCATTAACTGGGTTCTCATCATTCATGATTCATAAACACCAAATCCGTCATCTATGAACACCCCATCTTGAGTGATCTCTTCTTCAAACGCCACCGCTTCCTTTGTGAACCCCTTTATCAACAACAAAGTTCGGCATCGCTGAGCTAACTCTTGAAGGTATCTGAGGGGGATAGCCTTATCCCTCTACTTCCTAGGGCGATGCTTTGACCTAGTGGGTGGACGGTTGACCTGACTCTCAAACCTATGACTTGACATTCCTAGACTAGACTCTCCTACCCTAGATGACTCTACTTGATTAGATGACTCAACAGGACTAGTTGAGGACATGGTGTCTTTAAAGAGGATGGAGCTTTGTGAGAGAGAGGAAGGGGTAACCCCACTTAGGGGGTGACCTTGATCAAGAAGGTGAGAGAGTATGCTGGCTCCTCGACCTCAATGTCCATATTAAGATCAGCATTTTTTTTTTGGAGCCAGTGGAGAGCATGCAATACGAGAGAGAGATCTTGTAGTTGCTCATATCAGACGAGAGAGTAGTAAGAGTAGAATGTAAGGGACTAGAGGTGAAGACATTGTGCAGAGATACCAAGACTTGGGGTGATAGACATATGAGAGTGGGTGGTGACAATGGAATGAAGCTCAGTGGTTCTGGAAGGAGAGAGTCTAGGGATGATGGGTGGATAGACAGACATGTGCCCCTCTAGAGCTCTTTTAACACCTTCCCTTCTTCATAAGGAATATCTGGTTCTCCCACATCTGTGTCATCACTCATCAACTATCTTTTGGAGGTAATGGATGTGGGAGGCTTTAGAAATTCTTGTGCAGCTAGAGGCCAAACATGACCTTCATTCAAAAATAGTCAACTGAAGGCTATGGTGATGTCTTCCATGTCAAACCAACGATGCCATTTAGCCTCTAGATCACTTGTCTTCCTTCTTTTGTCCGGGCAGAGTGTTTCTAGTGCCTTATATGTGAAAATAGGAGCCATGTGATGAGAGAAGCTCTTTCCATAGACATCATTCTATGAGAGCTCTACTTCGACCACTAGAGTGTTGTATCTTGGCTGGGTTGGGCCTTTGACAAAGTGACACCACAGTGTCTATGTGAGAGGTTGGCAGTCAGGATTGAGAGGTGGATGTGCTGGGGATGACCATGGTTTGGACTTCTCCATGTACCCAAGTCCCCATCAATTCTTCATCACAATGTCGGGGATGGGATTGGTAATGCCTTGTAATTATGCCCCTAGGCCTTTGCCTTCCTAATAGCTTAGCTTCATCATGATCTACCACCCTTTGGTGTTCAGTGGTTCCTTTCTCTTGACAACATTGACCTATGCTAGGTTGGCCTCTTGCTTGAAGCAGAATGAATAAGCCCATAGGTAATTGTTGTCTAGTACAGGGACAATGGGCTTGTTGGATGGCCAAACACATGGAAGCATTGTGTCATTGATAGCATCAACTGCATGCATGGTGGCTATGCTCTTCACTTTAATGATCCATCCTTGGAACGAGAATTTAGACATTGGTATGCAGTGGACGAAACAGCTCCCAGTGCTTCTATCCATGGACATCCCAGAATGGCTTTGAACATGGGGTCAATATGAAGCACGTAGAAATCAATAGTGATGGCCAGTTGCCCCAGTTCAGCTTGTACAGTTACCATGCCTTGACATGATCTTCTAGAGTTCATTGTGGCTTCAATTAATGTTTGCCCATTGAGTACCTTGAGAGCATGTACAGATCTCACGAGCACTCAAAGACAAATTGAGAAGAACACTCCAATATAAATGAAATAAAAGAGAGGGGAATTGGATGTCCCTTGTTGAAGATGATCTGCAGAAGCATGAATTGACGGTCCTTGAGAAGATCAGATGGAGTAATCCTTCAATCCACGATGCTTTGTTTTTAAATCTACTGCTTTGCACGATTTCTCCTTCTTCCTCTACTCTTCTTCTACTTGATCTGCTCCTTCTTCAGCACTCTAATGCTTTCCTCACTGCTTGCCCTTGATCCCCATCTTCTCTATGATGGATTCGATGGATGGCCCGCTCCAGATGAGACAAGAGACCTTTTATAGTCTATGTGCAGTCCCCTTTTACGTGAGAGAGATGTAAACAGAAACCTAGGGTTCACCTAAGGTTGCCACGTTGAAAAGATCCTTCTTCTTATTGCCACTTGGGTGAAAGGGTATTTTAGTAATAAGACGATCTCCCAGAAGACACTGGAGATAAATTACACCCTTTGGAAATCATACCCTTTATGTTTCTGAGTTTTCACACAATGTGTTGACACTAGTTTGCATTTGTCGACAATACTGACTAAGTATAATTCCAACTTACTGGCAGGACACTAGTGCCAACCTGATTAGCAACTAGTGTCGGCCTGACTGATAGTTAGTGTCGACCTGATTAACAACTAGTGTCGACCTCCTGTATATCTTTTCAAATATGGCTCACTAGAAGGATACTAATGTCAACCTGATTTTCAACTAGTGTCAACTTGATTTTCAACTAGTGTCGACCGGATGTTCAATTGTGTCGACACTACTTTTGCAAAATTGTGTAAACCTGTATGAATCAGTCTGAACCATCAAAACATGTCATTATCATTAAAATATATTTTATCAAAAACATGTTGTTTAGTCATTATTATAATATGTACAATATGCCATCATCAAAATCAAAGTATGTGTGTGTAAACCTTATCCACAACCAAATGTTTTAGTCATCATTAAAATCATCATAAAAAAAAATTAAATACACACTCAACACAATATTCTCTCCCTTTTTGATGGTGACAAAATAAATGCTCATATCTTTTTCTTCTCATTCTTTTTCTTCCCCATAAGCTCATAGGAGCTCATGCAATTTCTCCCCCTTTGACAACATCAAAAAACTGGACGGGAAATATAAATGGTAGGAGATCTAGAAATGAAGTTGTGAAATGGAATGTTTAGGAATGATCAAAATGAGTGAGGCAAAGTGATATTGACATATGAGAGAAATTATTGTGTTTTTGCTATTGTGCAATAAAGTTTAATAAAAAAGACACACTCAACACAAAGTATAGCAAGATATAATGATATGAATGTAGTTAAAATAATGATGCAAATGTGAGTGAAGGTGACCTATATGAGTTAGCAAAAGTGTATAACAATGAGGTTATAAGTTTTAAATTTAACACAATGTAGAATAATAGATCTAAACTCAGTATTTATGAACTTTGTTCAGGTCTTGAGCTTTTCTGTCCTATCTTTTTAGAATTCCTTTCATTTTCACTGGAAAAGTAATACAAGAATAAAATAGTTAAATCTCACTTTTCAGTGCAGGAGATCACATTTACCAGATGCAAGACCTCCTGATTACTCAGTGGTTTAACTTTCATTATCTTACACAGAGTTGAAAATTTTGTTTTCCACTTTTTGACACGAGGCAAATCACTTGTTTAGGTGAGATGGCCCGGTTACTCAGTGGTGAAAGAATTTGCATTGCTATGTTTGTATCTTTCCAGATTTTTGTTCATTTTCTTTCAATGTTTTGCAGGATTGTATTTGCTTTGACCAGAAAAATCATGACTACCAATGTGGAGATATTATTCTTACCATGTGGAAAAAATGAAGCTTAAACATGCACATGTTAAACATCTAAGCCACTCATATGCCTACAAGTGTTTTGCAAGTCATTTTAGAGACATTCAACATTAAGATTACAAAACCTTGATATGGGAGTGAATCTTTCAGATTAAACTAAGTGCACAATTAGTTTAGTTTGAGTGTCTTAAGTCTCTCATATAAAAATAGCACAAGGACTCAAAGATTCTAATTGTTGGGTTTCAAGATAGTCAAGTAGTGGAAAGGAAAGTGAGTGAAGAATTGACAATGGCTCCCCCTTTCATGTAACTCTCCCTCACAAGATGAACATGAAGATTAATGATGAAGGAAGAATTGAGTGATGTAAAAGTAAAAACATCAAGAATGTTTTATTAAATGACAGGACTCCCCCTGAACAATTGCATAAAAGGCTCTTGATACTTGGCGGAGACATATACTTATGCATAGTGAAAGTGTCCAGACAAGCCTCACTTGCCTTTCTTCAAATCACTATTTGATATACCAAAAATGCCAATGCAATGTGAGAAGCAACAATTTATTAGCAAGAACACAAGGATTTTATTTGCAAGAACACAAATATTTTATTTGCAAAAAGAGACGGAAGATATCAATGATGTGGAAGTTTGAACAAACCAAGATCTCTCCTTAAGGATGAAAATCTTTTTTCTGAGGGAGGCTTAGTAAAAATATTAGCAATTTGTTTTTTAGTTTGAATAAAGTGAAGCTCAAATGTTTCTTAGCGACCTCATCTCTCAAAAATGGTGCCTTCTTTCAATGTGTTTTGTTCGTGAATGCTGAATTGGGTTTTTAGACAAATTGATTACACTAGTGTCATCACACAGAATAGGAATACAATCCAATTTGTGATTATAGTCTAGGAGCTATTGTTTCACCCAAAAAACTTAAGTGCCACAACAACCAGCCGCAATATTTCAGCCTTTATAGTGGATAGAGATACTGAATGTTGCTTTTTAGAAGCCCAAGAAATTAGACATCGACCTAGATATAAACACAAGCCATTAGTATTTTCTATCAAGCTTGCAACCAGCATAATCAGCATCACAGTAAGCAATTAAGTCTAATTTGTAGCCAACAAGATACCATATTCCAAGTTCACATGTTCCAATAAGATATTTAAAAATTCTTTTGACAGCTAACATGTGACTTTCCTTAGGATTGGCTTGAAATCTACCACACATGCACACACTAAATTAAATATCTGGTCTAGAAGTTGTAAGGTAAAGTAGAGAAGCAATCATACCTCTATAGGCCTTTGGATCTATAGACTTACCAGATGAATCTTCCTCTAATCTTACATTTATTGCCATAGGTGTGCTTGAGTGCTTGAGGTGCTGAAAGTCAAATCTCTTCAGAAGTTCTTTCACATATTTTGTTTGACTGATGAATATTCCTTCATTGGTTTGATGTATCTACAATCGCAAAAAGAATTGTAAGTCACCTATCAAACTCATTTCAAATTATGTTTTCATATGATTAGGAAATTCAGTGCATAATTCTTTATTTGTAGACCCAAAAATTATGTTATGAACATTGATTTGAACGACAATGATCTGATTATTGACAATTTTTGTAAATAACATTTGGTCTACACTACCTCTTTTGTATCCTTTATTCAGCAGAAATGAACTCAAGCGGTCATACCAAGCCCTTGGAGCTTGTTTAAGGCCGTAAAGAGATTTATTGAGTTTAAAAACATGATCAGGATATTTTGCATTTTCAAATCCAGGAGGTTGTTCCACCAAAACATTTTCCTTGATATAACCAATCAAGAAAGCACTTTTCACATCCATTTAATAAACTTTAAATTTCAAGGATGATGTAAAAGTAAAAAAGATTCTCACTGCTTCTAGTCTTGCTACAGAGGGATATGATTCCTCAAAGTCAATTCCAAATTCTTGATTGTACCCCTTGGCAGTAGTCTAGCTTTATTCCTAATAACTGTCCACTTTCATTCAATTTATTTCTAAACACCATCTAGTGCCACTCACAGATTGATCACTAGGTTTAGGCACTAATTCACATACTTGATTTCTATCAAACTGATGAAGTTCATCATGCATTGCATTGTTCCATCATCACTGGTTAGAGCTTCATTAATAGACTTAGGTTCAATTTGGGAAATTAGTGCCAATAGGTCTTCATTTATTACATTCTGGAAAGAAGATCTAGTTCTATTTCTTTCATGCACATTGCCAATGACATTTTCAACTAGATGATATTTCAAAAAATGAATTTCAGATGTTCCTTCACATGTTTCAGGTAATTCAGGAACAATATTACATGGTTCATTTATGTTAGGTGCTTGATTGTGTAGATTTTCAAATGCATCTTCATGCTCCTCAATAGTTGGTGAAGATTCAACAATGAAGTCATCTTCTTCTGCATTGTGCAGAGTCCTATAAAATGTAGAGTCATCAGTTTCATAAGAATTTTCATCAAAAACAACATATAGAGATTCTTCCACAATTTTATTCTTAAGAATGTAAACTCTATATGCTCTAGAGATTTCAGAATAACCAAGAAAAATTGCTTCATGACTCTTAGCATCAAATTTGTCAAGATTTTCTTTATTGTTGTTATGTACAAAGCATTTGCAACCAAAAACTTTAAAGTAAGACACAATGGGTTTTTGTTTTTAAAAAGTTCATAAGGAGTTTTTCTGATTTTTG
This sequence comes from Colocasia esculenta, assembly GCA_014218235.1. NCBI lineage: Eukaryota > Viridiplantae > Streptophyta > Magnoliopsida > Alismatales > Araceae > Colocasia > Colocasia esculenta. Next base: position 51,023,532 of record CM024758.1, read on the forward strand.
TCTGACCAATGCTCTATTCAAAATATGATTTGTTGTATTCACAGCTTCAGTCCAGAAGGATATGGGCAGTTTGCTTTCCAAGAGCATAGACCTTGCCATTTTCACAAGAGTTCTATTCTTTCTTTCCACAACTCCATTTTGTTCTGCAGTTCTTAGAGAAGAGAATCTGTGGAAAATATTCAATTCAACACATAAATCAGAGACGACCTTGTTCTTAAATTCACCCCCATGATCAGTCAAAATGGACTTTATTTTATGTGAAAATCCCATTAAGGCAGTGTTATAGAATTTTTTGAATTCTTGACAAGTATCACTTTTGTGGGATAGAAAAATAACCCAAGTATATCTAGTAAAATCATCAATGATGACAAATCTATATCATTTACCACTAAGACTAAGAATTCTTATTGGCCCAAAAAGGTCCATATGAAGTAATTCTAGTGTCTTAGAAGTAAGTATATCATTGAAAATTTTAAAAGATTTTCTGATTTATTTTCCTTGAGCACATATCCCACAAAGTTGATTCTCAACATTTGGAAATGATTCGGAAGTCCTTCACTAGATTTAGCCTTAAGAGTTTATTTATAGAGTTGAAACTTACATGACCAAGTCTCTTGTGCCATGTCCATGCAAATTCATTTTTATTAGCAACCCAACAGATGTTTCAGCAAAATTTCTATCAAGATTTTTCATGTACACATTGTTCTCTCTTTTTCCAAGAATTTTATTTTCTCAGATGAAGAATCATTTATTTTACAGAAATCTGATTCAAAAACAACCTTGGACCCTTGTCACACATTGACTTATACTCAAAATATAGCAACCTGATATCTTAAAATAAATAAATAAATAGAATATTAAAAGAAAATGAATTAATTAAAACCCAATAAACCACAAGAAGTAATGGGCTTGTTAAATAGCTCACCTAAAAGTTATTAGGCCAAGATTGGAGTTGGATTATGATATAAGAGAAAAACCCCAAGAAATTCATAACCATAATTCTATAGAAAATAGGAAAGGGCAAATTAGGGTTGTAAACAATGGCAATTTGCCATGCATGGCAGCCAAATTTGTGGCCCACCATAGTAAGAACTTTAGAATGGTATTTCTACTCTAATTGGGAGGAGAAATCTCCAAAACATGGAAGGAACCAACTAGAACTGCACCCCACCCTTCCTAGTCTCACTAGGACTTCAAATTAACCTTAACCATATAAATAATCATCATAGGACTAGAGAGGAAGGTTCACCATCGTGCTGGGGTCGTGAGGAGCTGCGCTAGGGCACCAAGAGAGGAGGAGATCGGCCAAGAACACTACATCTTCTCCAAGCATGCACTGCATTGACCTGTGCATTAGCTTCTCTTAGATTCGTTCAAAGGTAGGTATTTCCGGGCTAAAGAACAACAAATCTTATACCATCGTGTAGATCATCATGACTAGTTTGCTTTGCACTTGATTTGCCTAATTTCCATTGAGCATGCTATGAGTTATAAGCGTTTTCTCATCATCACGCAAGTCTAGGGCTATTTATGTTCATCCTATTATACACGCCTACCGAGACCAATTGATCTGGTTCAAAGGCATAGTTCTCTTCTATTCATCATCCCCTACAAGTTTCATGTTCACACTTCATCGCAAGAGCCCTAGATTTCGAGTTATAAGCTTGCATGTAAGATCACTACATGTTTTCTTCTTCTCGGGTTGCATGTTGAATCGCGGCCGACACATACGTCACATTTCTTCGACTGGTATCGTGACGGACAAGACCGTCACAATTATCTTAAAGGCGACCACCTATGTCGTCGCGATTTAGTTAGGGTTTGACAAGTACTGTTGCATCAAACTGTGTGCCCTCTCGCTGTCAGAAGATGTCTAAACCGCGACCAGCATGGTCGTCGCATTTTAGTCTTGTTTCTCACTTTTGGGGATTTGCGTTATTTCAAAAAATAGGTTTGCATGAACGTGTCGAACCTTACCGTCGCGATTCTGTATCGATTCCCATGAACGCGTTGAACCTACACATCGCGACTCTGAGTCATCAATCGATTCATCCCTGTCTAGTTGCCCTAACCGCGACAGCCGACACTGTCGCATTTCTATTCAGAATCGATGTTGTTAAACACGACCATTAGACCCGTCGCAATTTGACTGTGTATTTCCAATAACTTTATTGTTCTATTTAATGTGATTATTTAGGCTTGGTAATCATGATTATACACTGTAATACTGAGTAGTGAACAATAAACAACCATGCTAATGACTTTGGATATATTTCATATATTCTTAAATTAAAAGACATTGTGTATGACTATCATATATTCTGTTGATTTCTCTCACATGCCACACCAAACGTTTATCTTTGCCATGAGACCGTGCAGAAAATACGTGAATGAAATATCTGATAAATTACTTCAATAATTGTACATTATTAACCCATGATAATAATGACATTGTCTTCATTTTTCACGTTGATTTGGAATACCGTTACTGCCGCTCCACTGCTCTAGAATTCCTCTAGAACGTCGAGTAACTCATTTTCTTACATGCTACTCTCTTGACAAGTTGGAACCTCTTTGTTTGATATTCCATTCTGGTAGACAAGGGACCTTTTGTTAAGACCTCTGTAAGACTCCATACTCTGTGGATTCCCTCATGGAGACTGAACTGGTTGTACCCTAACACCTATAACAACCTTAGGGATCAGATGATCCAAACAGCCTTAGAAGTTCTCTTACCTTGAGATCACGCCGGACCTCTGGACCTGTGCATAACATGGCCAGTGGAAGGTTAGTGAATTCTACCTGATTGCCAACACCATCACGCGTGTTGTGCAACTGTACTATCGCCCGTTTTAAATCGTCGCTTTACGTGTATGACCTATAGTTCTCATCTATACTCTACTCGCTCATCTATTCACACTCTCTCTACTTACTTGTCTATTCATCAAGTACTCTCATCTATTTTTGGTACTCTCTGTTGGCCATTTGACTGATTGTCTAAAGATAAAAAAATATGACTACTGCTTTGCAATATAAAAGGGCTCAGTCTGATCGTGGGAGGTGCGCCTAAAAGTGCTAGTGCCCGCGGGAGTTAATTGAGAAGAGTGTTTGGCATTACACTCAAGTGCTATCTATCTTGACAATTATATGACATTCAAAAGTGCTATGCTATACTCGACTCGTTGTGCTATCGTGAACTATATTGTGCTATTTGTGCTATGGCCATCCTGCTCTATGTGCTATATTGGAATTTGTGCTATCTTGATCCATGCTATTGTGATATCTTTACTGTACTTGACTCTCGCTCTATCATTTAGTGACTCTACTCTTTAATACATTAATCATGTAAATTTACCCGCACCATGAGATATATCCTACTGGGCGTTGTCGCTCACCCTACATTATTTGTTCGTTGTGTTCTCAGGTGAGACTGAGGAGAATGAGTACACTCACGAGGATGGGGAGGACCAGGAGTGATCCACGAGTACCTGGCGTTCTAGTGCTATATTAGTTGTCCTAGTTTAGTTTTTTATTTTCAATCTATGTATTAGAGTCATTCGGGCCTATGTTGTGGCTCAGTATTAGTGGATGTAATAGACAATACTTGAATTATCAATGAAAGGCATTTGATTTCATATTATTTAATTGTCCAATGGTTCGATGTTATACTACACTCTATACTCGCTTACTTGCAACTGCCTTACATTCCGATATTCCGCGTCGGGGCGTGACACAAAAGATTATAGTCTAAACCATCAACTAACAAAACATTTTCAATTGAGTTTGAGGAGGATTTACCAACCTTTCTAGATCCAATAATTTTCCTTTTTTTTACCTCCAAATGTGATAGATCTTCTTCCTTTTTGATTAGAAATGGAACTTTGTTCTGTCTCCAGTCATGTGTCGTGAACACCCACTATCAAGAAACCACACATTGGAACTGGGTGGACGACCGTCCTGCACAATTCAGATAAGAGGAGAAAAGATTTTGGTACCCAAACATTGTTGGGACCATCAGTTTGATTGAGTAGAAACAATAAGTCTTTTCTAACCCACACTTGGGTTATTTTTGGCTTGTGTTTTATTTCTGAAATGACTTCCCTTTTTGGTATTTTAACATTTTGATTTGGAATGAAGACACCAATATTCTTTCTTTCAAAGACAGGAAATATATGCATTTTGGCATGTTTGTTCATCTGTGGAAAACTAGACCAAAAATTTTGTTGGGGTCTTGGAAATTTTGGATAGAAGGAATATGAATTATACCAATGAGGACTGTGGTACCATTGATTCCATGAATTGATCCAATTGGATTGATATGGTGTCTTGGATCTCCAATCATCATCATGAAAGTGTATTTTTGTGTTTTTATAATTTTAGATTTTTGTTTGAATTTTTGTGTAGCATATTTTTGTTTTTCAGAGACTTATAGGTCGACCTATGTTGAGCATGCATCAACACAGTGGCCACATATTTTAATCTATGGTTAACCTGTGTCGACCTCTCTGTAGCATGTGTCGACCTGATTGGTTTCTTTTGATTGGACACATCATTTTTATTTTGGTTTTTGGGTATTTCAGATGTTTCTTTGACACTTGTTTATTTTTGTTTTCTGAACTATTACTTTGACAAATTTTATAAAAGGAAATTTTGAAGATTTTTTTTTTTTCAACAGTTTATTTTTATTGATTTTTCTGTGGTAAATCATAGTCTATGTTTTTAGCATTCATTCTTAGTCCCAACAAGACATCAAGATTTTTCTTTCCATTTGTGAAATTCTTTATCACTTGAACCTTTTCAATTAGCAATTTATTAAGTTTTTAAAATTATCAATAGCTTGTTTTTTTCCTTTTTGTTGCATTTACATTCTCTCAGAGAGCTTTACCAACTCACTATTAAGCTTTTAAGATATTATCTTGAACTCATCCAATTCATTCAAAAGTTCTTCCTTTTCATTACGGAGTTCAAAATTTTCATTTTCAAGTTCAGATATTCTTCTAGTTATAGAAGTATCATGCATGACATTTTCAATTTTCTTTTTCAGACATTTATTTTCTTTTCTTATTTCAGAGTAGTTTTTCAACCAAGGTAGCATATGCATCTTGTCAATCATCAATAGTGTATTGCTCAAAAGAAGAACTTACCTTGCCATCATTGTTGCTTGCCATAAAGCATAATTCCTCTTTTCAGAACTTGAGGAATTCTGTCCTTCATCCTCACTTTAGTCTTCATCCGACCAAGTTGCTCGCATTGCTTTTGGCCTCTTCATTTGGATGTTCTTTTTGTATTTCTTGTGCATTTACTTCTTGAGCTCAAAACACTCACCCTTCATATGTCCTAGTTTGTTGCACCTGTAACAAATAACAACTTCATCAGTCATTTCATTTTTGCTAGTATTAATATTTGAAGAAGAAGCATTCTTTTTGCCAGAAGAATATTTATTCTTTCCATTGAATTTTCATCTTCTTCATTTTAATTTTTTTTTGAAATGTCTGGTCAGGAGAGCAATCTCATCCTTATCAGATTTAGACTCTTCAAAATTAGATTTTTCTGGAATTTTCTCCTTGTGACTTGATGAAGCCTTAAGTGCTATTGGTTTAGCTTTAAGCATGTGTTCTTCAGTCCATTTCAGATTATTGCATATGTCATTAAAGATCCTATGAGTTCATTCAAAGATATTTTGGATAAATCCTTAGAGTCTTCAATCACAGTAGCTTTTGTGTGCCAAATTGATGATAAAGAGCGCAAGATTTCTTACCAGATCAACATCAGTGTACTCCTTACCTAATGCCTTATTCCATTAACAATATCATAAACCTAGCAAACATTTCAGAAATTGATTCATAAGTTTTCATCATAAATAGTTCATATTTAGAAACAAGTATGTTTGCTTTGGTTTCCCTAACATGAGATGTTCCTTCATACATTAATTCAAGGTTATCCCACACTTCCTTAGCAAATTTGCACATAGATATTCTTGAATACTCTTTAGGGTGAACATCACACTGAAGCATATTCATGGCACTATAGTTAAGAGTTTCTTTCATAATTTTCTCTTTAGTCCAATTCTCTTCATTCCCATGGTTTTCATAGGAACCCTTTTCAACTATCTTCCATATTTCAAAATTTTGAGCCCTTAGAAAAACTTGCATGCGATTTTTCCTATAAGAATAATCAGATCCATCAAAATATGATGGTCTGTTGATAGAATGACCATCAACTACAAAACCGCGAGAATCCATAGATCAAATTAAGAAACAGTAAATGAGCAATCAGACAATTTACACAGATAGAACACACATATCAAATAAAAGTAATCAAATCAGATCAGAATCAGATTTTAACCCACTCTAATAACAATTATAGGATTGAATAGATCTAGAGGGGGGGGGGGGGGGGGGGGTTGAATAGATCTAACACAAATCTCAGCAGATGCTTAAGAAATTTAAAAATTACTTCAAATTATAGATTCATTCAGACAGACAATCTTATAGATCTGATGTGTGGGTGTGTGCAGTTGATGTGTGAAGCAATTAGACAAGTAGTGTGAAGGCGAAATTCCTATGCATGCATCTAGCATAGAAAATAAATCAAACCACTGCACAGAATATTTTAGGTGGTTAGGAAAACACCAGTGATTCCTACATCCACCCCTCATACAGTGAGCCCACACTACTAAAATCTGAGTACAACACACACACTTGAGCTTGACAACTCAAACCCCACACACAGAGCTCGATCGCTCAGACCACACACATGAGCATGACGACTCAAACCACACTAGCTAGATCAAATTCACAAAAAATCAGATCTTCTAGCACTGATCTGATTCACACACTTACATGCACACAGAAATCTGCATAGAAACCATGTACAGATCTCACGAGCACTCAAAGACAATTTGAGAAGAACACTCCAATAGAATGAATAAAAGAGAGGTGAATTGGATGTCCCTTGTTGAAGATGATTTATAGAAGCTTGAATTGAAGGTCCTTGAGAAGATTAGATGGAGTACTCCTTCAATCCACGATGCTCTGTTTCAGATCTACTGCTTTGCATGATTTCTCCTTCTTCCTCTGCTGCTCTTCTACTTGATCTTCTCCTTCTTCAGCACTCCAATGCTTTCTCTCACTGCTTGGCCTTGATCTCCATGTCATCTATGATGGATTCGATGGATGGCTGCCAGATGAGACAAGAGACCTTTTATAGCCTCTATGCAGTCTCTTTTATGTGAGAGAGATGTGCACAGAAACTAGGGTTGACCTAAGGTTGCCACGTGTCCAAAAGCTCCTTCTCTTATTGCCACTTGAATGAAAGGGCATTTTGGTAATAATAGGATCTCCCAGAAGTCACCAGAGATAAGTTACACTCTTTGGAAATCATACCTTTTACATTTATGAGTTTTCACTTAATGTGTGTCGACACTAGTTTGCGTGTGTGTTGACACTACTAAGTATTAGTTCCAACTTACTAGCAGGACACTAGTGTCGACCTGATTAGCAACTAGTGTCGACCTAACGGACAGTTAGTGTCGACTTGATTAAGAACTAGTGCGACCTCTTGTGTATTTCTTCAAATATGGCTCACTGGAAGGATACTAGTGTCGACCTGATTTTCAACTAGTGTCGACCTGATGTTCAACTTATGTTGACACTACTTTTACAAAATTGTGTAAATCTGTATACATGAAGTGTGAACCATCAAAACATGAACAAAATATGAAGTATCAAAAATATGTTGTTTAGTCATTATTATAATATGTACAATATGTCATCATTAAAATCAAAGTATGAGTGTGTAAACATTATCCACAACCAAATGTTTTAGTCATCATTAAAATCATCATAAAAAATAAATACACACTCAACATAACAGTGTGGATATGGGTGGCAAGATAATGGGAGGCCTGATGGTGGTGGGGGTGTGGAGCTAACTGGGGTGACAGAGTCGATGGGCAGTATGATGGCATTGGTTTGGTGGATTAGACATTGACTTTGCTGAGCGGCCATGGTGGCCGACTGTGTGTTTGTGGTTGTTGAGGATAGTGGCAGTTAAGTGCCATCATCTGCTGGGCATCAATCTCATCGTCATACATCCAGTTGGCTCCAGGAGGTGTATGATGGATGATAGGATTCACCTGGGTTGGTGGTTGTGTGGTGGTGGATTGAGAGCTGGCAGATGGTTAGGCAGTGGATTTTGAACAATCCCCAAGTCCTGTAGTGGCTGCTATGGCCGTTGTTGCTGTTGAGGTGGTGGTTGGCGCTGTTGCCTTTGCTGTTGTTGCTGCCTCTGCCTCTCCTTAATCTCTTCAATAACTCTACGGAGAGCTGTCCAATCTAGCCTATTTGCTCAGGGAGATCACACACCAGATCATGAAATGTGAAGCACTACTCAATGGTATGCCCAGGCTCGTGATGGAACATGAAGTATCGTGACTGATCTGCACTTGGGTTCAAGGGATTTTCTAGAGGGAGTCTGATGGCATTTGTGGACACCAAGGCTAAAAAGTTATCGGGAAAGGACTCTGGAAGTGGCGGGTATTGTGTTATCTTAAGCCCTAGGGGACGCCTTTGTTGGGAGCCATCAGGAGGTGGTACTTGGTGATACTGGTGTTGGTGGCCTTATGGTGGATTTGCAGGATTTGGGCCCTGGGGAGTGTGGGGTTGACGATTGTTGTTGTTCTGGGCGATAGGGTTAAAGGCACTTAGTTGCTCATTGTTTGGACACCCTTCGTAAAGGCCATTGGGGTTTTCTTTGGAATTTGGATTTCTAGGGCTCGAACATGGAGTGGAGTGGGAAATCCTTGAGTTGGGTCTGCATGAACCTAGGCCGACGTATAGTTGATGCATGGTGGTGATATCATTCATTGCCAAGACGATCTTATTGGCAGTTGTAGCATTGGCAATCATGATCTTGACTTTCTCCTCATTTGGAAGGTAGCCTGGGAACCGTGTGGCCATCTGTCTCCATCTGTCTGCATATATGGCAAACTCTTTGTTTGGCTTCATCTTTTTTCCATGAGGTCTGTGAGAGTGTACTCTAGCCCAACCCCATCTTGATATTGCTCAAGGAATTTTCTCTTCGCACAGTAAATTCCTCTGTGTTGTGTAATTATTTTCTACAAAAGAATGCTCAATTGTTTTTATTATGACAAAGACATTTCAGCTATACAAAGCCTTTTTCAAGCAATAAACAAATTCACTTGATAATAACATAATGACATTTTACTTAGTATTGTTTTGTTGTGTTAAGGCAAAGGCATGCCTGTATTATATTGTGCAATCATTTATATATATAGTGGTGTCAACATATGATTGTTTTTCTAAAAGGACTTACCAATCTTTTGTAAATTCATTAAGTCCACAACTGTACAAATATCATGTTGATTCCGACTACACGAAAGTCTAAGTGAGAAATCAATTGTTGAACAAAAGTCATCAATCGAAGTCCAACTCTGACTCCTGGAAAGTCGAAGTGAGAAATCGATTGTTGAACAAAAATCATCAATGAAGTCCAACTCCAACTCTTGGAAATTCGAAGTGAGAAATCGATTGTTGAACAAAAGTCATCAATCGAAGTCCACCTCTGACTCTTGGAAGGTCGAAGTGAGAAATTGATTGTTGAACAAAGGTCAGCAATCGAAGTCTCACTGCGACTCCCAAGAAGTCGAAGTTAGGTGTCGATGGTGAACAAAGGTCAGCAGTTGAAGTCTCTCTGTGACTTATATACAATCGGAGTTAGATATAGATAAATGTACAAATGCGACCAGTCAAAGTCACATATCGATTGATATTGTATTATTTCAATTGGCTATTTTCTAAACATCGATTTGTCGAGCAACTATCCTTTAGGAGAATTGTTGAACAACTATCCCTTAAAATATTGTCAAACATTTTAAGCATTGTGTTTATGCTATGACAAATATTTTAAGACTTTCTATAAACAAATCTAGTGAAAAATACCACAAGTTATTTTTGTATAAAAAGAAACATGACATGTACTATACAATATCAACACTATCACAAAATTTCTCCAAGTCCACAGCGTATACTATGTACCATACTAAGTCCGACATTGGACTACGACTCTTAAAAGTCGAAGTGTTGTATCGTTTGATGAACTAGTGGTACTCCGACTTCAGAAAAGTCAAAGTCTAGCAATACTTCGACTCCTGAAAAGTTGAAGTCTGTTTGGACTCCGACTCCCTTAAAGTCGAAGTATGATATCGATTGATGAACAAACTTATCTCACTCCGATTCTGAAAAGTCAAAGTCCTCTAACTCCGACTCCTAAGAAGTCGAAGTCTAAAATTTCTTGCACTCCAACTCCCTTAAAGTCGAAGTATGACATCGATTGATGAACAAACTTATCTCACTCCGACTTCTGAAAAGTCAAAGTCTTCTCACTCCGACTCCTAAGAAGTCGAAGTCTTTGTAGTTAACTCCAACTCCTAAGAAGTCGAAGTCTATAATTTCTTGCACTCCAACTCCCTTAAAGTCGAAGTATGACATCGATTGCCGAACAAGTGCCTATCACTCCGACTTGCCAATAGTCGAAGTCTGTGATCAATGTCTCACTGCGACTTCTATGCAGTCGAAGTTATGTCACGCCCCTCCAATTTAGCAGCGCAATAAATCGGAGGGAGACGTGAACAACGAGTATGGTAACGACAATTGCGCATACATTCGCAAACATCAGAGCATCTAATAAACAATAATTGGAATAAACTCTTTATTTCATTATAAAATCACTAAGACTATTACAACCACTAATTCAGAGCCACACATAAGGCTCAATGACATCATTACATTGAAAAGAAATCTAAAACAATCACTACTAGACTCCATGGTGCTAGGGTAACTTCGTCATTTGACTCCAGGTCACTCATCACTCGGGTCCTGTCCCATTGGTACGTATAACGTCATTGTCCGACTTACCTAAGACACAATAACAAATAACGAAGGGTGAGCGATAACGCCCAGTAGGACTTAAATCTCAGGCTCAAGCAGGCTTTAAATAATTAATGTATTAAATGGCAGAGTAACTAATGATAGAGAGAGAGTCATGTAAAGTTGAGAAAGTAATAGCACAAGTAACGTGGTTCAAATAGTAGATGAATCAAGTATAGCACGATGATTAAAGTCAAGTCACGACAGAAACGATAACAACAATAGCAAGTAACGACATTGTCAAGAATAGCAAGCGACATGTATAGCAAGAAGAGATGATAGTGGATGGTCATGTAAAGAGTAAATTGCACTTTGAATGTGATCAAGTCGCGATAGCACATAGTAACTCAAGATAGCGAGTATCAAGTAGAGAAAGTAGAGCGTATGATGAGATAGCGTGTAACGAGATAGCGTGTAACGAGATAGCGTGTATGGTTGCACAACGGTGCACTGGTAGAATACGGCAGTGGTCACTTCTAGGACAGTAGCCGTTTCATGATAGTACATTATGTCTGAACTCCTCAGACTAATGTATAACAGTTTGTGATAGCACAGTAATATCATAGTACGTCTGAAATCCTCAGACTAAAAGGATAGTAGTCATATGTCTAGCCAATACAGTATAGTCAGAACCAGTGCAATGCAGAACACCGTCAATAGCCCCTGCAGGTATTTTCGGGTGGCTCTCTGCCCCCAGGACTAGATTGGAGCCCCTCGGACACTCTCCGTGCCCTGCACAGTATGCATTTGATACAGTAGAGTCACAAGACCCATATTATAGCGCTAGACAGTCATGAAATAGTACAAACGATAGGAGCTACACAGCTCAAAGGGTAACAAGAGAATACTAGATGAATAGACGAGAGAGACGAGATAGTAGAGTGAACGTGAATATGAATAGACGAGAGAGTAGAGTATAGAAGAGGTCTTATGGTCATTGCACATGAAACGTCGAGTAACGAGCGATAGTAACAGTTGCACAACACGCGCGTACGGTGTTGGCAGTCAGGTGGAATACACTACCTTTCCGCTGGCCATGTTATGTACAGGTCCAGAGGTCCGGCGTGAAATCAAGATAAGAGCGAGAGCAACTAAGGCTGTTTGGATCTTGTCGATCCCCAAAGGTATCATAGGTGTTAGGGTACAACCAGCTCGTCGACCATGTGGGAATCCATTGTCACGTCCCGAGAATTACGCAGCGGATATTAGTGCGAATAATTCGAGTCGATATTCCGAGACATAGACAGTCGGAAAATAAGCCTCTAGCTAGCACGTGCTAAATGTGTATCAACACAAACATCATAATAGGGCCCAAATGTTGAACTCAATATAAATTGTATTCAAATCTCATATTTGTCTCAGATAAACTAATACATGACTAAAACTCAATTAAAACAAAAGTACATAGTACCTCACTTCCTACTACATTGTTCTAACACTCACAATAAACTAACTATAGATAGACTCATGTTTGGAACGCTCTTCACTCAGACGCATTCCCATCCTCGACTTGCTCTTCCTCTTGAACTTCATAGTCACCTAGATTGTGTAAAAGTAGGGGATGAGCAAACTAGCCCAGTAGGATTTATATCTTAATGTGCGGGCAATGATATAAGTGATTAACATTTTTGAACTAGGCAAGTTCGATGAATGATACGCAAGTACGAACAAAACTCATTAAAACACGATATATAAAACAAGCTGGATAGAGTGAACAAGACAGAATAAGATTTTTGAACAAGATGCCAAGAAGAACTAGCAATAGATCCCTTGCACAAGCACGCAAGATTTCACTTGATGTCCATAGTTTTCAAGAAAGCAAGATATCACTAATTGCAATAAAACAGGATGGCCATATCACGCAAGCAAGCAAGATCGCACAAGCACGTTCAAGTAACACTAATCAGGCACGTAGACACCAATGTACACCAAGAAAAGATCCATCAAGAATGTACACCAGGACACATGTATGTGGTTATGTATCTAACATTCAACAAGCAAGAAAGTACTCCCAGCGCAGATGCAACGCCAGTAATCATTATACCCCATGGTTAACAGTATATTTATGACTCTCCGTCATTGGGGCTAGACTGGAGCCCTTGGACACACTCCGTGCCCTGTCAGCCATCTCATGTAAAATTTCAAATGAAGATACCCACAGTCATTAATATGGCCAATGAGAGTTTCAATATGTAAGCATGTGTAATGTCATGTTCATGATGATGATAAGAAGAATAAGTTGAACATGATTCCATGAGGACAATAGTCAAGAGATAAATTCGACAACTGAACGATAAGTTTTACAATTTAGTTCAATCTTTACATTAATAGCTTTAGTCTAGATGGCAATTCACACTCACGAGAACAAGAAGAGAAAGAAGTGCACGCCCTAGATGTATAAGTATGTAGAAATGCACGTGTGTAAATTCACAATCCGTCAGTCTCAAACTCTCGGAAATCACTTAACATGATGACATGAAATGGACAATGCATTTAACTACAAATGGGTTTTCAAGATTTTAAGATAAACTTTATCACTTTAAGCAAGCTAGAATGGTAACCAGAGTAAATCACAAGTGTAAGACCCCGGATTTTTATTTTCTTTTATATACATATGTATGTATATGGATGGTGTGTTGGGAGTTCGCTTGTTGTGTGCATAGCATGCGTAGTTCATTGTGCCTACTATAAGTTTTATACTTCTCTTGAGCATGAGCATATACGTATATATATATATATGCATACGTGCATTCGCGTGGAAGTGAACAATTAGCTAAATGAAGAAGTAATATGAATGTTCTCTTTCTTTCCAAGAATCTTAGACTTAGAATGATTGATAATATTATGTATGTATTTTCTAATATTGAAGAATATCCTATACTACCCATTTCATGGAATTTTGTATAAGGATATAAGAAGTAGATATGTACGTATGTGTGTTATCTTGTGCGGGTGACAATGTATACCTAATTCTACATGCATAACACCTTGGTGTATTTGTGTATGCATGTGTATGATTAGCTGTAAACATTGTTCATTTGCATGGTTTAGTTAATGTGTACATGGTACTTCGTACATTGCATATGCATAAAGAGTTCAAGCATGGTAGGTGTAATTAGTAGTTTATATTGGAATTCTATACTCCTCATGAATAACATGCATGTATTTTTATGATATTTAGGTGAGAATAGTCGATTGGCTAAATTATGCATATAGTACATATTAAGGATCCTATGCATATAGTACTTAAGCAATGTTAGGTAAAGTTGTGCAAGTAAATCTAATTACCGTGCGCATGTTGTATCCATCTATTCCAAGCATAATGTACATAAGTATGCTACACCCGTGTGTGTATACTATATATGGTCAGCCTTATAAAGTTACAGTGATTGGCAAAACTTACTAAGTTTTGATATGTTGTAAACAACTAAACTCAAGTATTCCTTACTATACTCAGTCCTATTGACTTTTCCTGATTTTATATTTCAACAAAAGATAATAAATATTTAACACAAGTTTTTATAACATAAGAAAATTCATAAAGTCAAAAGGTCTATTAAGTGTGTCTGACCCTGATCACTTCTTAGGTTATCACTACATGGAGCTCAGGTTGACACTGTGAAATTACAAGATCAACTCTATGTGATGAATAATTAATCAAAACGGCAATCACCTGATTGAGGTCAATTCTAGAAAATATAGAGTTGATTCATTCGAAACTTCCTACTGACCCAAGTCAATTTGTTTATGTGTGTTAACATGCCATGCTATTAATTAATTGAAGCAAAATTATAGAATTTAACTCAACTAGAAAACATTGGATCCTTGGAATACAGTTAGAAGGAAAATTTGATGAGTTCAAGTCTAAGAGGATATAAATTGAAGGGTGAACAAGTTTGACTTTTCCTTCAGTAGGAGAGGGCTCCCTTGGAGAAGTCATATGTGTGTTTACCATTTTTCACCGGACCTTGGATTCTATATATGTCAAATCAAGTGTGTGTGCAAGGACTATTTTATCGAATAGATTATTCTTAGCTAACATAATTCATAT
This sequence comes from Colocasia esculenta, assembly GCA_014218235.1. Lineage (NCBI taxonomy): Eukaryota > Viridiplantae > Streptophyta > Magnoliopsida > Alismatales > Araceae > Colocasia > Colocasia esculenta. The sequence goes on from CM024758.1 coordinate 51,038,532, forward strand.
CACCTCCTAATGATTTGCGAAGCCCTCATAATTCTCGTCATTTATTTTTCCGTGTGTTGAGTCACACCTATGTAAAACATCATGTACGCCAGGTAGATATCTACGTACATCTTATCTTAGTGTATTTATGTATGCTTGTGTATGCCTAGGTATAAATGATATTGATTGCCTGGTATAGTAATATACATGTTACACCTTATATATTGTATGTATAATATAGTGTAAGCATAGTTTCTGCATGTTTTTAAGTTCTGGCCGAAGGGCCAATTAGCGTCAATATGTTTATATTAAATATAAATAAGGTATGTATTGCATGGTGATAGTGTGGATAATACCATGGTATATGGCATGTATATGAGCATGGTATGCATGGTTTCTGCATAACTTGGGTTCTGGCCGAAGGCCTCTTGGCGTCAAGCCCAGGCCGTTGACCAGTGTCAGCGTCCAGACATGGACGCCAACACTAACTCCTGGCGTCCAGCGATATGGACGCCAACTTCTCTGACCTGCATGCGCTGCAGAGCTGCAAGCTTCTGAAACAAGGCAAGCCATCCATTGGGGGATGTCCCCCAACGGCTCTGAGGCTGTCAAATCACCCTAGTGAGTGGGTGAGAGGCTCTCCTTAGGTCTGAACCCGAATTGGACTCTCCCACTTCTCCTTCACCCTTGCAAGAGGAAGAAGTGAGGAAGAAAAACCCTAGGTGAGTTGTGAGAAAACCCCATTTTGAACCCCCAAATCCGACCCCTTGGAGCTTGATCTGGAGATCTACTGCGGCAAGGAGGGAGCTGGCAAAGGAGAAGGCTTCCCCATCGTCCCCTTGCTGTGGAGCTCATCCAAGAACCCGGAGGAAGGTGATCTTGGAGGCCTTTCTGCAACTTCTTGGGACTGCCCAAGGAGGTCTTCACCGAGCCTTAAATCCCTTAGAAGAATTTTTGAAAGGCAAGTGACCTATCTATGATGTCCCCGTATGAGTCTAGGTGAGTTTTGTGATTTTTATGGATTTTTCCTCGAGTCCTAGACCCTCCATTTCACCCAAGATTTAGAGCTCGGGTCTGTGTTTTCTGCACAGACCTGGTTACGGCAAGGTCCCTGGACGCCGGTGATGAGCTTGGCGTCCATCGACCATGCCGCTGACCCTGAGTCAGCGGCCAGAGACCGCCGTCGAGTTCTTCCGGACAGAACAGTGAGCTGTTCTGTCCCTCTTATACGTTAAATTCGGTATGTTTTACGTGATGAGGATATGGTAACCTTATACCCCTGTATATTGTGCATTGTGGTGTGTGAAGAACGTGGTGTGATGGTGAATGTGGTTATTAGCATCTTTTAAATTGTGAGCATGACTTGTAGACAATCTTGTAAAATTCATGAGTTTGATTAGGGTTGTGTGAATGCCTTGGTTTTGGTTTGATCATGAAGAATAGTGGGTCAGCATATGTGTTTGCAAAATTTAGTAGTTTATCCATGCTTGAGAAATTGTAAATAAGTTCGGTTCGGTAAAATAAAAACATGCAAAAATGGTTTGTGGTAATTGATGTATAGATGTATGAATTAGGGTGATGTTGTATTCTAAAATCATGCATATATTAGTAGTCTCTGTGCAAAACAGTAGTGGATAAATTGCAAAATGTGTTAGACCCATGTTAGCTTAAGTTGTGAATAATATGCTAATTAGGTGTTTGATTTTCTGTAAATCCTATTTAGCTCAGAAAAATCTGAAAAATTGAGGGTATCATCTTGAACCCGAAAACAGCATGTGGTTAAAATTTCAGGTCATTTGGACTAGTAAATAAAAAGTTATGTTTTTCATGTGAAATATGATAATTGTGCATATGATCGTAATGTGATTAGATTTGTTTAAACCCAACATGATTAGGGTGTTTACTGTGTGTCAAACTCTTGAAATTCTGTAGTACCATGTTAGGAAAAAACAGAGGTATTCATGTGAGTGAGAAAGTGAATGAAATAAAGTGTTATGTGTAAAACACGTATTAAAACTCGGTATGATAAAGTGTAAAAGTTGTGCCTATGTGACACTGCTATCCTAGAGGCATCGGGAGCCGTATATAGAAAAGTCCCTATAGAAGGCTCCATGTGATATAAGTTTGTCCCAAAGGCATTGGGAAAACCCCGGAGGTGGACAAGTACCACTGGATAGGGTGGAGAGGGCTTCTCCCGGTCTGCGCAGTTACCAAGATTCACCGCTGTATTGCCTAGGTGGTGAGTATGTGTATGAGTGTGTATGTGTTGTGTGTTGTGTATGAGTTGTGTTATGAGTTGTGTTGAGAGCTGTGCTAAGGAATGAGCACGAGCTATGAGATATTTGTTAGTGTCCTCTACTGGTGGTTAGGACTATGTGTCATGGCAAATTGTTTAAGTAATGAAAAATGAGTAAAATGTGAAATATGTGAATATGGCACGTGGTAAGTGCCCAAGATGCACGTGGTAAGTGCAATCGATGTGATATGTGACAAGTGAAAGTGAAAGAGAAAATGATGTGGAAATGAGTAAATTGTATAAGTGTGAACATGTGTACGTGTCAAACGTGTAAAAGTGAACAACGTGAATGAGTAAGTATGAAATCATGTGAAACCGAGAATGTGAGAATGCGTTATTGGAAACCATGTGAAATCAGTAAACTCATGTTGTCATTATCGTGCTTATGTGTGCATAAATGCCTAGAATCCATGTTAGGGATAATTAGTGAAAATGAGTGCAAGATAGCTTGATTACTTGTTCACATGATGTGTTTTATGTATTATTGTAGCTCTCATGTGTAGATTTATAGTCATTGAATCATATGAAATCAGCAATCTAAAGCATGTGAAAAGGTTCGTGTATGTGTTTAAAACTATGTGAAATCCATGCTAGTTGTGTCCCCTTTCATGTGTGTAAATTGTTCATGTTGATAGCTTTCATGTTTTAGCTCTTTAAAAGACTAAAGTTCCTGAGCAAGTGGAATAGAGATCATGTGATAGGTGAATTTCATTTTACAAATCTGAAAGCATGAGTTATGTATAAAATTGTAGAACTTTCATGATAGGTAGAAAACTTGAATTGACTAGCATGCTATGTGTTGTTAATTGTAAAAGTGCATGTAGAAACCACTAAGACTTGTATGTGTATATCATGAGTAGTGTCGCTTGCTGAGTCTTTGGACTCACTCTTGCTTCGGCGTACAGGTTGACAGGTATCGTGCACTAGAAGGTAGCGTGGCGAGGATCATCATTAGAAGGCTATTTTGTGGAGCTGTTACCAGTTGTACTTTTCTTTTGCACAAAAAGGATTATTGTATGGACAATATTTTGGACATTGTAACTCTCTTTTTTTGTATTAATGTGGACATTGTCCTTCTATCTCGCTATTTAGATTATGGAATGTGTGTTGGTGACGGATTAAGAGTTGAGTTGTTTATTTTATTCCGCTGTACTCTATTGCTATCCAGGTACATATCAACCTATCGACCAGTGTTGGGTAAATGTCCCACTGTGACGACGCCCTTTATACCGATGGGGATTGGTATAATCGTACCGGTATGAAGAGGGTCGTTACAGAGATTGGTATCAGAGCATAAGGTTGAGACTGTACATGGATAGACCATCACCGTCACAACATTACAAAGTCTTCATAGAGAATTGTCCATACATATAGAATCTCCTACTAATGGATGGAAGATAATAGGGAGAATAGTTAGAATATAGTAACCTAGGTTCTAATTGAGTTATTTATTTTGCAGACTATGGCCGGACGTGGTAGACGTGGTGCTCAGTCTCGGAGGTATGAGCAGAACCGCAAGCTGAAGAATTTTGTGAAAGGACTTAAGCCATCAGTGAGGGCTAGGCTTCTGGAACTCGATTCACGTACCTTAGGAGAACTTCTAGGTGTGACCACCCAGCAAGAGAATGGAGCGGGATCTCTCCCAGAGGGGGAGGCAACTCCAAAGGAGAATATGATCAAGCCATTCCAAAGGCAAGATAAGAAGAAGGAGAAACCCTTGGAAAGTCAACAATCAACCGTGGCCTCAAGCATCGAGAAACCGGAGTGCATCCAGTGCGGGAAGCGTCATGGTGGGAGCGCATGTTGGAGAAAGGAAGGAAGATGTCTTAAATGTGGAGGCAAAGATCATCGGCTTAAAGAGTGTCCGAATCTGAAGACGAAGTTCACTCCGCGAGGTGCTCCATCGACCACGATATAGGAGCAAGAGTAGCTGGTATGACCTCGGCAACGTCGCCACAGGTACTCGATGCGATCTTCGAGGACGAAGATCTTTTTCTAGAGGGGGAGGGTGTAAGACCCCGGATTTTTATTTTCTTTTATATACATATGTATGTATATGGATGGTGTGTTGGGAGTTCGCTTGTTGTGTGCATAGCATGCGTAGTTCATTGTGCCTACTATAAGTTTTATACTTCTCTTGAGCATGAGCATATACGTAATATATATATATATGCATACGTGCATTCGCGTGGAAGTGAGCAATTAGCTAATTAAGAAGTAATATGAATGTTCTCTTTCTTTTCCAAGAATCTTAGACTTAGAATGATTGATAATATTATGTATGTATTTTCTAAATATTGAAGAATATCTATACTACCCATTTCATGGAATTTTGTATGAGGATATAAGAAGTAGATATGTACGTATGTATGTTATCTTGTGCGTGTGACAATTGTATACCTAATTCTACATGCATAACACCTTGGTGTATTTGTGTATGCATGTGTATGATTAGCTGTAAACATTGTTCATTTGCATGGTTTAGTTAATGTGTACATGGTACTTCGTACATTGCATATGCATAAAGAGTTCAAGCATGGTAGGTGTAATTAGTAGTTTATATTGGAATTCTATACTCCTCATGAATAACATGCATGTATTTTTATGATATTTAGGTGAGAATAGTCGATTGGCTAAATTATGCATATAGTACATATTAAGGAATCCTATGCATATAGTACTTAAGCAATGTTAGGTAAAGTTGTGCAAGTTAATCTAATTACCGGTACGCATGTTGTATCCATCTATTCCAAGCATAATGTACATAAGTATGCTACACCCGTGTGTGTATACTATATATGGTCAGCCTTATAAAGTTACAGTGATTGGCAAAACTTACTAAGTTTTGATATGTTGTAACAACTAAACTCAAGTATTCCTTACTATACTCAGTCCTATTGACTTTTCCTGATTTTGATATTCAACAAAGATAATAAATATTTAACACAAGTTTTTATAACATAAGAAAATTCATAAAGTCAAAAGGTCTATTAAGTGTGTCGACCCTGATCACTTCTTAGGTTATCACTACATGGAGCTCAGGTTGACACTGTGAATTACAAGATCAACTTTATGTGATGAATAATTAATCAAAACGGCAATCACCTGATTGAGGTCAATTCTAGAAAATATAGAGTTGATTCATTCGAAACTTCCTACTGACCCAAGTCAATTTGTTTATGTGTGTTAACGCCATGCTATTAATTAATTGAAAAAAATTATAGAATTTAACTCAACTAGAAAACATTGGATCCTTGGAATACAGTTAGAAGGAAAATTTTGATGAGTTCAAGTCTAATGAGGATATAAATTGAAGGGTGAACAAGTTTGACTTTTCCTTCAGTAGGAGAGGGCTCCCTTGGAGAAGTCATATGTGTGTTTACCATTTTTCACCGGACCTTGGATTCTATATATGTCAAATCAAGTGTGTGTGCAATGACTATTTTATCGAATAGATTATTCTTAGCTAACATAATTCATATCACCTCCTAATGATTTGCGAAGCCCTCATAATTCTCGTCATTTATTTTCCGTGTGTTGAGTCACACCTATGTAAACATCATGTACGCATAGGTAGATATCTACGTACATCTTATCTTAGTGTATTTATGTATGCTTGTGTATGCCTAGGTATAAATGATATTGATTGCCTGGTATAGTAATATACATGTTACACCTTATATATTGTATGTATATATATAGTGTAAGCATAGTTTCTGCATGTTTTTAAGTTCTGGCCGAAGGGCCAATTAGCGTCAATATGTTTATATTAAATGTAAATAATGTATGTATTGCATGGTGATAGTGTGGATACATACCATAGGTATTGCATGTATATGAGCTTGGTATGCATTTTCTGCATAACTTAGGGTTCTGGCCGAAGGCCCTTGGCGTCAACCCGGCCGTTGAACCAGTGTCAGCGTCCAGACATGGACGCCAACACTACTCCGGCGTCCCGATATGGACGCCAACTTCTCTGACCTGCATGCGCTGCAGAGCTGCATGCCTGAAACAAGGCAAGCTATCCATTGGGGGATGTCCCCAACGGCTCTGAGGGTGTCCCATCACCCTAGTGAGTGGGTGAGGGGCTCTCCTTAACCCTGAACCCGAATTGGCCTCTCCCACTTCTCACTTCACCTTGCAAGAGGAGAGAAGTGAGGAAGAAAACCCTAGGGAGTTCTGTGAGAAAACCCCATCTTAGAACCCCCAAATCCGACCCCTTGGAGGTTGATCTGGAGATCTACTGCGCAAGGAGGGAGCTGAAGCAAAGGAGAAGGCTTCCCCATCGTCCCCTTGCTGTGGAGCTCATCCAAGAACCCGGAGGAAGGTGATCTTGGAGGCTTTCTGCAACTTCTTGGGACTGCCCAAGGAGGTCTTCACCAAGCCTTAAATCCCTTAGAAGAATTTTTGAAAGGCAAGTGACCTATCTATGATGTCCCCGTATGAGTCTAGGTGAGTTTTGTGATTTTTATGGATTTTCCTCGAGTCCTAGACCCTCCATTTCACCCAAGATTTAGAGCTCGGGTCTGTGTTTTCTGCACAGACCTGGTTAGACGGCAAGGTCCCTGGACGCCGGTGATGAGCTTGGCGTCCATCGACCATGCCGCTGACCCTGAGTCAGCGGCCAGAGACCGCCGTCGAGTTCTTCCGGACGACAGAACAGTGAGCTGTTCTGTCCCTCTTATACGTTAAATTCGGTATGTTTTACGTGATGAGGATATATGGTAACCTTATACCCTATGTATATTGTGCATTGTGGTGTGTGAAGGAACGTGGTGTGATGGTGAATGTGGTTATTAGCATCTTTTAAATTGTGAGCATGACTTGTAGACAATCTTGTAAAATTCATGAGTTATGATTAGGGTTTGTGTGAATGCCTTGGTTTTGGTTTGATCATGAAGAATAGTGGGTCAGCATATGTGTTTGCAAAATTTAGTAGTTTATCCATGCTTGAGAAATTGTAAATAAGTTCGGTTCGGTAAAATAAAACATGCAAAAATGGTTTGTGGTAATTGATGTATAGATGTATGATTAGGGTGATGTTGTATTCTAAAATCATGCATATATTAGTAGTCTCTGTGCAAAACAGTAAGTGGATAAATTGCAAATGTGTTAGACCCATGTTAGCTTAAGTTGTGAATAATATGCTAATTAGGTGTTTGATTTTCTGTAAATCCTATTTAGCTCAGAAAAATCTGAAAAATTGAGGGTATCATCTTGAACCCGAAAACAGCATGTGGTTAAAATTTCAGGTCATTTGGACTAAATAAAAAGTATGTATTTTCATGTGAAATATGATAATTGTGCATATGATCGTAATGTGATTAGATTTTGTTTAAACCCAACATGATTAGGGTTTTTATTGTGTGTCAAACTCTTGAAATTCTGTAGTACCATGTTAGGAAAAAAACAGAGGTATTCATGTGAGTGAGAAAGTGAATGAAATAAAGTGTTATGTGTAAAACACGTATTAAAACTCGGTATGAATAAAGTGTAAAAGTTGTGCCTATGTGACACTGCTATCCTAGAGGCATCGGGAGCCGTATATAGAAAAGTCCCTATAGAAGGCTCCATGTGATATAAGTTTGTCCCAAAGGCATTGGGAAAACCCGGAGGTGGACAAGTACCACTGGATAGGGTGGAGAGGGCTTCTCCCGGTCTGCGCAGTTACCAAGATTCACCGCTGTATTGCCTAGGTGGTGAGTATGTGTATGAGTCGTGTATGCGTTGTGTACGTTGTGTAGTTGTGTATGAGTTGTGTTGAGAGCTGTGCTAAGGAATGAGCACGAGCTATGAGATATTTGTTAGTGTCCTCTACTGGTGGTTAGGACTATGTGTCATGGCAAATTGTTTAAGTAATGAAAAATGAGTAAAATGTGAAATATGTGAATATGGCACGTGGTAAGTGCCCAAGATGCACGTGGTAAGTGCAATCGATGTGATATGTGACAAGTGAAAGTGAAAGAGAAAATGATGTGGAAATGAGTAAATTGTATAAGTGTGAACATGTGTACGTGTCAAACGTGTAAAGTGAACAACGTGAATGAGTAAGTATGAAATCATGTGAAACCGAGAATGTGAGAATGCGTTATTGGAACCATGTGAAATCAGTAAACTCATGTTGTCATTATCGTGCTTATGTGTGCATAAATGCCTAGAATCCATGTTAGGGATAATTAGTGAAAATGAGTGCAAGATAGCTTGATTACTTGTTCACATGATGTGTTTTATGTATTATTGTAGCTCTCATGTGTAGATTTATAGTCATTGAATCATATGAAATCAGCAATCTAAAGCATGTGAAAAGGTTCGTGTATGTGTTAAAACTATGTGAAATCCATGCTAGTTGTGTCCCCTTTCATGTGTGTAAATTGTTCATGTTGATAGCTTTCATGTTTTAGCTCTTTAAAAGACTAAAGTTCCTGAGCAAGTGGAATAGAGATCATGTGATAGGTGAATTTCATTTTACAAATCTGAAAGCATGAGTTATGTATAAAATTGTAGAACTTTCATGATAGGTAGAAAACTTGAATTGACTAGCATGCTATGTGTTGTTAATTGTAAAAGTGCATGTAGAAACCACTAAGACTTGTATGTGTATATCATGAGTAGTGTCGCTTGCTGAGTCTTTGGACTCACTCTTGCTTCGGCGTACAGGTTGACAGGTATCGTGCACTAGAAGGTAGCGTGGCGAGGATCATCATTAGAAGGCTATTTTGTGGAGCTGTTACCAGTTGTACTTTTCTTTTGCACAAAAAGGATTATTGTATGGACAATATTTTGGACATTGTAACTCTCTTTATTTTGTATTAATGTGGACATTGTCCTTCTATCTCGCTATTTAGATTATGGAATGTGTTTGGTGACGGATTAAGAGTTGAGTTGTTTATTTATTCCGCTGTACTCTATTGCTATCCAGGTACATATCAACCTATCGACCAGTGTTGGGTAAATGTCCCACTGTGACGACGCCCTTTATACCGATGGGGATTGGTATAATCGTACCGGTATGAAGAGGGTCGTTACAACAATTCTCATTATGATCAATCATTAAGAAGCAATAGATAGATTCAGTAATTAAGGATTTCATTGGGTAAACACTTTAAGCTATTTAATAGACATTATATAATGAAAAGAATCAAATTTGCAATATCTGGTAAGGTAGTGTCGACACAATCCATGCTGGTGTGACACTATGCTTCAAACCACAGCAGAAACATGACAAAATGGTCAGGTAGTGTCGACACTAGTTCAAGTAGTGTCGACACTAGAGCCAGGTTCCAGAAGACCTTCTGGAAACATGGGACAGTGTGTCGACACTAGAAGAGGCAGTGTCTCTAGATCCGTCTCCCAGAACTTCCTGGGTAAAACTGGGACAGTGTGTCGACACTAGAAGAGGCAGTGTCGACACTAGATGGGTTTCCCAGAACACTTCCTGGGCTGTTTAGGACAGGGTGTCGACACTAGATGAGTAGTGTCGACACTAGAGGCTTCCCAGAACACTCTCTGGGCTGCCTTGGGACAGTGTGTCGACACTAGATGGGGTAGTGTCGACACTAGAGGGCTTTCATGACAAAATTTATGGTCAAGTGTGACCTGAAAATATGTCTCATGCAGCGATTCACTTACCCATCTTATAACTCTCTAACTAATGATATTTAGATAAAACGTTCAACATGAAAGATGACGAAGACAACTAGTAAAGAACTTTGATGTTGGGGGTTTGATCAAATTCAGTCTTAAATCCCAAGAAAACATATGAAGAACAGAAAGTCAAGTGTAGCCCGAAATCCCAGTATCATGCAGTGACTCTATTCCCACGCCTGTAACTCTCTAACCAAGGGTTTTTGGATAAAACGTTCAACATAAAAATGATCGTGACTCCAATTAGAAACCTTTGTTAAGGAAGTGCGGTCAATTCAGTCTCGAATCACATGCATAATAAGAAGAACAGAAAACCCTAACAGTGCGCGACTTGGAAAAACATTTATAACTCAAAACATACTCATTGCATTCGATGAAACTAGTGGGAAAAGAAAGCTAACTTGATGCTCTACACATTGGGATAGGATATATTAAGTTTGGCCCGAGAAAACCTACCTTCTGGGTTGAAGAAATCTCATTTTTCCAGAAAACCCGAGTTCACACTCGGAGGAAAATGCTTACTGCTCCGTGAATACTGCATGGAATTTGAGAATTCCACTTGGGTTAGAACGTGGCCTTGACCCTCTTTCCAGGGGTATAAGCCTTGAAAGGTTTGGTTTAGGTTTGACTCACCTTTGGTCGACTTCAAGATGATGGTCTGTGCAGGTCGCAGCAGACAAAACAGGGGAAGAAGAACGCCTTGGTGTGGATGATCTCCCGCTCCCCAGCCACCAAGAACTTCTCCACCGACCCCAGCAAGTTCTAAAACTCGTTCCTAGGTTTTGGTGAAGAGTATTTAAGCAACCATGGTGTTTAGGAGTCCTATTATAACTAGGAAAGCTAAGCTGCGGTTTTGACAGGGCAGTTTCCTATCTTTTGAGGATTCTTTCCTCCCTTAGAGTGTGTGAGGCTTTGGGAAACCTCCACCATAGATAGGCACGAATTTGGGTTGCCAAGAATGCATGATTGCATCCCTATTCAACTCAAATTGCCTCTTTCTAATTTCAGCCTATTTAGAGTTACGAATTTCCATGCATTTCTAGCTTTATTGATTATGGGCCAATTGATGTCCATTGACCCGCTATGATATTGGGTCATTAATATATAATGTTTGAAGTCCTCCAACACTTTGATTTCTTTATATATTAAAATTTCCGGGTGCTACACCCTCCCCCACTTAAGAGAATTTGTCCCCAAATTCAAGTACAGCAAGTTATTTTACAAGTGAGGTGTACTTACTTGTGAATAGCTCCGGAAATCTTTTGCGCATTGCTTCCTCGGTTTCCCACGTGTCGTCTCATCCATGCGTTGATTCCATCTAACCCTTACTAGTGGGATAACCTTGTTCCTTAGTTGGCGCAGTTCCCGGTCCACAATCTTAATTGGCTTCTCTTGATATGTTCCGTCTTTGTTGAACTCCAGAAGCTCGTATTCTATAACATGCCATGAATCTCGTACATACTTTTTCAACATGGATATGTGGAACACATTGTGTATTCCATCCATTTTGGGTGGTAAAGCGAGACGATATGCCACTTCGCCGACTCTTTCAAGGATTTCGAAAGGCCCGACAAACCTTGGTGACAACTTGCCTTTAATGCCAAAACGTCGGATCCCACGGCCTGGTGACACTTTCAAGAATACATGTTCACCCACATGAAATTCCAGATCTCTTTTTCTATTATCTGCATATGCCTTTTATCTTTGCTGCGCCACTGCCATTCTTTCTTTGATAAGCTTCACCTTCTCTGTGGTTTCCCTTATCATCTCTGGTCCTAACATTTGTTTTTCGCCAACCTCATACAGCATATTGGAGATCGGCAACTTCTGCCATAAAGTGCTTCAAATGGTGCCATCTGAATGCTAGCTTGATAGCTATTATTGTAGGCGAACTCCACAAGAGGTAAGTGTTCATGCCAGCTACCTCCAAAATCTAGGACACATGCTCTGAGCATATCTTCAATCACCTGGTTGGTTCTCTCCGTCTGTCCATCTGTTTGTGGATGGAAAGCCGTGCTAAAATTTAGTTTAGATCCCAAGGAATAATACAGTCCTTTCCAAAAGTGGATGTAAACCTGGGGTCTCTATCAGACACGATAGACACCGGTACTCCATGTAATCTGACTATTTCTTCACATACAATGCAGCCAGAACATCTATTGACCACCTATTCTTCACTGGCAAGAAGTGAGCCGACTTGGTTAAGCGGTCGACTATAACCCAGATACCATCGAATCCACCTCTAGATTTAGGTAGTCCAAAAATAAAATCCATCCCTATACCTTCCCATTTCCATGCCGGAATTTCTAGGGGTTTTGAGTTTACTAGCGGGTCGTAAGTGTTCTGCCTTGACCCTTGACATGTTAAGCATCAGGCGACATACTCTGCCACCTCTCTCTTCATATTAGGCCACCAGAAGCTTCTGATTTCCGACACAGTTGTCGGCCTTTCCCAATTCTTTACCGCCTCCACCTTGGATGGATCTACAGAGATCCCTTCTTGGATATGATGTGACCAAGGAAAGATACTTCCTCCATCCAGAACTCAAACTTACTAAGTTTAGCATAAAGTTGGTTATCTCTGAGCACCTACAGAGCAACCTTTAAGTGTTCCTCATGTTCTTCTTTGGATTTGGAGTAAATAAGGATGTCATCAATGAACACCACTATGAACTGGTCCAAGTAGGGCCTATAAATATTGTTCATAAGTTGCATGAAAGCCGCTGAGCATTAGTTAATCCGAACGGCATGACCACGAACTCGTAGTGACCATACCTACTCCGGAATGTAGATTTGTGAATATCCTCTTCCTTTATTCTTAGTTGATGGTAGCCATCTCAGATCTATCTTAGAGAAATATTGTGCGCTAGAAATCTGGTCAAACAGTTCATCGAGCGGGGTAGTGGATACTTGTTCTTTATTCTCAACTGGTTCAACTGACGGTAGTCAATGCAAATCCTCATTGATCCGTCCTTCTTTCTGACGAATAGTACTGGTGCCTCCCCACGGGGATGTACTAGGCTGATAAAACCTTGATCTAGCAGTTCTTGGATCTGTCTCTTCAACTCCTGCAATTCAACAGGGGACATGCGATACGGGGCCTTTGAAACAGGGGCTGCCCTGGGGAGTAACTCAATGGTGAAATTTACCTCCCGCTCAGGTGGTATACCAGGCAATTCCTCAAGAAATACATCAGGATATTCCCTGGCTATTGGAATGTCTTCTAAGGTCGGTTTCTCTTTTCAGTAGCCAAGACGGAAACTAGGAAAGCATCACAACCCTGGTTGATCAGCTTAGAAGCCTTCAAGGAGGATATCAAGATAGAGTGTTTGTGATAACGGGTGCCAAGCAGTGATAGAGTTGGAAGGTTTGATCTTTTAAAGTGACCCTCCTATGGTGACAGTTTACATCGGCATCATATTTAATTAGCCAATCGACACCCAGAATGTCATCATAACCCTTCATGTCTAAACAGATAAGGTCTGAAGGGAGATTGTGTCCTCCAATTATGGTTTTCACACTTTGGAAAGTAGTGAGTGAGTTCAGATTCTGAGCCTAGTGGAGAGGCTACAATGATCTTGGATTTCAAGGGTACAGGTTTGATAGGTAAAGTTGCAGCAAATGTGGTGGAAATAAAAGAATAAGCATCCAGTATCAATAAGCACAAATGCGGGTTGAGAGTGTATGGAAATGGTACCTTCCACCATACCCCCTTCCTCGGGTAGGTAAGCTTCTATGACAGCATTAAGGCGTCCCCTGACGCCGTGGTGCATTCTGAGCTCTGCCTGGTTGGTCCTTCATCATTGGACAGTCAGGAATATAGTGGTCACGACCACCACATCTCAAGCATGCCCCGAGCTTCTTCAGCATTCTTTAGCTCGGTGTCCCGTTTTTCACAAAATTTGCAGTTTTTAGACGACTGCCTACCTTCCACTTTGACTCTTTTATCTCCCGCCGTATCTCTTGCAGCAATTGGCCTCTATATTGCTGTTGAAGTTGTGATTGTTGCTACGAAACGTTGGAACAGTGTTAGGTGCTCCCTTTTTGACAAAGACCGGCTTAGAGTGTCCTTGCCCCTCATGCCATCCACTTGGCCATGGTGGCCTCCACTAGCTGAGCTCTTTGGACCATCTCAGTGAAAGTTTGAATGTTGTGTGGTCCGAGCCTTTCAATGAACATGGGCCTGAGTCCATCCATGAAACGGTTGGGCCTTCAGTCTATCAGTTCCCACCAGATGTGGGGCATACACATCAAGACGTGCGAACTGAGCCTCATACTCAGCCACAGACATGTTCTTTTTTTTAGTGCAGCAAACTCTGCTGCCTTCTTCTCCTTCACTCTCGCAGAGAAATATTTTCCCCGGAATACTCTCTAGGAATCCGGCCCACTCTAGTTCAGCTATATTAGGCAGATGGGCCGAAGTGGCCTTCCACCAAGCTCGGGCATCTTTAGTAAATTGGAAAGTGGCCAGTACCACTTTCTCTCTATTAGTGCATTGCATAACCTGGAAAATCCTTTCCATCTCCTCCTGCCAATTCTCTGCCTCGTCCGATCAGGGGATCCAGAGAAACGAGGGGTTTAAAACTCCTAAATTCTGGTGCAGATCACCGGCTCCATTCCTTGCAGCTCCAGCCTGATTTCCAGCCTGAACCACATTTTGTAATGCCTGAGTCAATCCAGCCACGGTTTCCTGCATCGCTTGCCATTGGTTACGAGCCATTGCAGTTGAGTGAGAGAGTTATGAGGTTCCTGAGAAAAGGATGGAAACCAATTAATGTCTCTCGATACATTATAAGAGTCAATGGGTAAGAGTGTTTTATTTCTTTCTGACACATTCCCAGTCTTACCCATTCTCACCGGTATTATTTAATTTCCATGACCTAGGTTCCATAGGTATCTCCTATTCCTCAGACATATCCTATTTGGTGTTCCTGGCTCTGATACCACTAAACTGTCACGTCCCGAGAATTACGCAGTGGATATTAGTTCGAATAATTAGAGTCGATATTCCGAGACGTGGACACTCGGCAAATAAGCCTCTAGCTAGCACGCGCTAAATGTGTATCAACACAAACATCATAATAGGGCCCAAATGTTGAACTCAATATAAATTGTATTCAAATCTCATATTTGTCTCAGATAAACTAATACATGACTAAAACTCAATTAAAGCAAAAGTATCATTCATTGAACTTCATAGTCACCTAGATTGGGTAAAAGTAGGGGATGAGCAAACTAGCCCAGTAGGATTATATCTCAATGTGCGGGCAATGATATAAGTGATTAACATTTTAGAACTAGGCAAGTACGATGAATGATACGCAAGTACGAACAAAACTCATTAAACATGATATATAAAACAAGCGGGATAGAGTGAACAAGATAGAATAAGATTTTTGAACAAGATGCCAAGAAAGAACTAGCAATAGATCCCTTTGCACAAGCACGCAAGATTTCACTTGATGTCCATAGTTTTCAAGAAAGCAGATATCACTAATTGCAATAAATACAGGATGGCATATCACGCAAGCAAGCAAGATCGCACAAGCACGTTCAAGTAACACTAATCAGGCACGTAGACACCAATGTATACCAAGAAAAGATCCATCAAGAATGTACACCAGGACACGTGTATGTGGTTATGTATCTAACATTCAACAAGCAAGAAAGTACTCCCAGCGCAGGTGCAACGCCAGTAATCATTATACCCCATGGTTACAGTATATTTATGACTCTCCGTCATTGGGGCTAGACTGGAGCCCTTGGACACACTCCGTGCCCTGTCACCCATCTCATGTAAAATTTCAAATGAGTACCCACAGTCATTAATAATGGCCATGACAAGTTTCATATTCATATGCATGTGTAATGTCAGTGTTCATGATGATGAAGAAGAATAAGTTGAACATGATTCCATGAGGACAATATTCAAGAGATAAATTCGACAACCTGAACGATAAGATTTACAATTTTGTTCAATCTTTACATTAATAGCTTTAGTCTAGATGGCAATTCACACTCACGAGAAACAAGAAGAGAAAGAAGTGCACGCCCTAGATGTATAAGTGTGTAGAAATGCACGTGTGTAAATTCACAATCCGTCAGTCTCAAACTCTCGGAAAATCACTTAACATGATGACATGAATGGACAATGCATTTAACTACAATGGGTTTTCAGAGTTTTAAGATAAAATTTATCACTTTAAGCAAGCTAGAATGGTAACCAGAGTAAATCACAAGTCTCATGTATGATCATATCATTAAGAAAGCAATTAGAATAGTATTCATGTAATTAGGATTTTTCAATGGGTTAAACACTTTTAAGCCATTTAATAGACATTATGTAATGAAAAGAATCAAAATATGCAATATCTAGTAAAGGTAGTGTCGACACAATCCATGGTGGTGTCGACACTATGCTTCAAACACAAAGCAGAAACATGACAAAATGGTCAGGTAGTGTCGACACTAGTTCAAGTAGTGTCGACACTAGAGCCAGGTTCCAGAAGACCTTCTGGAAAACATGGGACAGTGTGTCGACACTAGAAGAGGCAGTGTCGACACTAGATCCGTCTCCCAGAACTTCCTGGGTAAAACTGGGACACTGTGTCGACACTAGAAGAGGCAGTGTCGACACTAGATGGATTTCCCAGAACACTTCCTGGGCTGTTTGGGACAGGGTGTCGACACTAGATGGGGTAGTGTCGACACTAGAGGGCTTCTCAGAACACTCTCTGAGCTGCCTTGGGACAGTGTGTCGACACTAGATGGGGTAGTGTCGACACTAGAGGGCTTTCATGACAAATTTATGGTCAAGTGTGACCTGAAAACATGTCTCATGCAGTGATTCACTTACCTATCTTATAAATCTCTCACTAATGACATTTAGATAAAAGTTCAACACAAAAGAGACGAAGACAACTAGTAGAAGAACTTTGATGTTGGGGTTTGATCAAATTCAGTTTCTAATCCCGAGAAAACATATGAAGAAACATAAAGTCAGTGTAGCCCGAAATCCCAGTATCATGCAGTGACTCTATTTTCACGCCTGTAAACTCTCTAACCAAGGGTTCTTGGACAAAACGTCCAACAAAAGATGATCGTGACTCCAATTATAAAAACCTTTGTGAAGGAAGTGCGGTCAAATTCAGTCTCGAATCACGTGCATAATAAGAAGAATGGAAAAAAAACCCTAACAGTGCGCGACTTTGGAAAAACACTTATAACTCAAAACATACTAATTAGAATTCAATGAAACCAGTGGGAAAGAAAGCTAACTTGATGCTCTACACATTGGGATAGGATATATTAATGTTTGGCCCGAGAAAACCTACCTTCTGGGTTGATGAAATCTCATTTTTCCAGAAACCTGAGTTCAGACACTCGAGGAAAACGCTTACTGCTCCGTGAATACTGCATGGAATTTGAGAATCCACTTGGGTTAAAACGTGGCCTTGACCCTATTTCCAGGGTATAAGCC
The DNA here is from genome assembly GCA_014218235.1 of Colocasia esculenta. Lineage (NCBI taxonomy): Eukaryota > Viridiplantae > Streptophyta > Magnoliopsida > Alismatales > Araceae > Colocasia > Colocasia esculenta. The sequence continues at coordinate 51,055,930 of CM024758.1, forward strand.
TTGCAAGGTTTGGTTTAGGTTTGACTCACCTTTGGTCGACTTCAATGATGGTCTGTGCAGGTCGCAGCAGACAAAACAGGGGAAGAAGAATGCCTTGGTGTGGATGATCTCCTACTCCCCAGCCACCAAGAACTTCTCCACACGACCCCAGCAAGTTCTAAAACTCGTTCCTAGGTTTTGGTGAACAGTATTTAAGCAACCATGGTGTTTAGGAGTCCTATTATAACTAGGAAAGCTAAGCTGCGGTTTTGACAGGGCGTTTTCCTATCTTTTGAGGATTCCTTCCTCCCTTAGAGTGTTTGAGGCTTTGGAAACCTCCCACCATAGATAGGCACGAATTTGGGTTGCCAAGAATGCATGATTGCATCCCTATTCACCTCAAATTGCCTCTTTCTAATTTCAGCCTATTTAGAGTTACTAATTTCCATGCATTTTCTAGCTTTATTTGAATATTGGGCCAATTGATGTCTTGACCCGCTTATGATATTGGGTCATAATATATGATGCTGGAAGTCCCCTCTAACACTTTATTAAATTTGATTTCTTTATATATTAAAATTTCCGGGATGCTACATGCTGGCATCTGCTGGTTCGGATGGTACTGCTACTGCGGCGGGTACTGCCACGGACCCTGAAGCATCGCTCTCCACCACGCTCCATGACGGCCGGTGGGGGCGCAGGTGGATACCACTGCTGCTGCTCTTGCTGCTGCTGCTGCGGTCCTCCCTGCGGCAACGGTCGTCAGGCTGCTCGAACTGCTGGGGCTGAGCACCGAGCGGCCCTGCTCGGCAGCAACCGAACTGTCCGACTCAGTCTCCTGACGCTCCACCAAGTTATGATCCATGCCTGCGAGTGCGTGGAGGCATGATCTGCAAAATAGCCAGATTTTGTTATAGACACTTAAGACTCCGACGGCTAGCAGTGTTCACTCATACTTTCTAAGGACTTTACGTCATTACTCATTTCCACCACAGCTTGATAGACCCCTGCTCTGATAACACTGTAACGGCCCCGCGCCCGGGTCCCCGGCTCCCACCAAGGATCCGACCGTCGGCACTTCCGCCCATGGGTCCTGAGACTCGAAGGGCAACGGATCGGTCTAACGAGATTGTGACGGAAAGTAAATAACAACGACTGTACTAAGAATGTACCAACTAGTGCAAGAAGAAGTCTACACAACGTGCAAGTCTAGTACAGTCCCCAAGTAGTGAAAGTACAAGTGCAGAACAGAAAAGGATACACGTCCCTTAGGGGCATACCCCGAGGGTGAAGTACAGAACTGGGGGAACACTGCCGAGAGACACCGACCTACTGCGGGCCCGTCTCCTCGCTATCCGCGGAGGGAACTGCTGTGAAGTCTCACCTGCAAAACAGGGAGTGAGCTTCACGAAGAAGCCCAGTAGGGACTACCAATCCCTCACTGGTTCCACAAGTATATAGACTAGTGCAATAATTAAAATAAAGCAGTAAGGTCTAATCTACTAAACAAGTAAAGTGCGGAAGCGTGAAAGAACTACACAGTCGTCGGTCTAAGCCACTTGGCGGACCGAAAAACCCGTGTAACCCAAGCACCACAAGAACCCAGCTGTAAACACAGACAGCGAACTGCCTGACAAGTACACTAGCTACAGTACACTACTCTAGTCAGCTGGTCAGGTGCGCCACGCGTCTTACCCTCGACCAACGGTCCATGTCTGACACCTCTGTCGGAGTGAGATGCGGAACCACAAGTACCCACAACTTCCGTAGTCTGGCCGGACTACGGTCCCACGCCTGACGCCTCTAGGTTGTACCGGAACCACGTAGAGTGAGGCAGTGAGAAC